>OZ023259.1:22616635-22777426 GCA_964007305.1 Netelia melanura | reverse complement strand
TATCGAACGAGTAAAAGAAAAACAATTTTTAACGATCGGTTAAATCGTTATACTCCAAGAACGATTTACGCCCACGGATCGAGATCGTTACGAGTTTCGTTCTATGTTTTTTTTTTTCTAAAGGAAATTATACGTATTCGTATATAAATATAAATAATAGAAAAACAGTTATCTAAAATACGAATTAAAAATTAAAAAATTTGAAAATACGGATTCCAAAATTTGAAAATACGAATTAAAATCTGAAAATACGAATTAAAATTCGAAAACGCGTATTAAAAATTAAAAAAATACGATTTAAAAATTAAAAAAAAAGAAAAAAAATTAAAAAATAGGAATTATGAATTCTTAAATAAGAATTCAAAATAAAAAAATACGAATAAAAAATTTTTAAATAGGAAATAAACATTTTTAAACACGAATTAAAAATGAAAAAAAAACGAATTTGAAATTTGTATTTTTGGCGCGCGAGACATTCGTTCTCGTAATTCCATTTATAGCTTCAAAAAATCAACTTTATCGCGCGTACATGTATAACAGGTGTGTGTATAAAAAAAATTTTATCTTCGCGTAATAAGCAGCGAGTTAATAGAGTCACCCTCGACTTGACTCAGAGAGAGAGAGAGAGAGAGAGAGAGAGAGAGAGAGAGAGAGAGGAGAGCGAGGGAGAGCGAGGGAGGGAGAGGGAGGAAGAGGGGAGGGGATTATGGTAATGGGAAGAATCGAACGAACGTTATACGAAAACTCCTCATTATCGTTCACCCTTCGATACCGAGACACGAGTCTACCCTACTCCCCGCCCCGATAATTATCGATCGTTAAATCTGAATAATACGACTGGCATGGGACCCTTCGCAATTTTTATAACCGGATCAATGTTTTCCGTCGATCGCGAGGTGCGTGAAGAAAGGGGCAAAGGGGTGAAGAAAAAAGAAACTTGTCGTCGGTAATTTCACCCTCAAGGACAAATCTTGCTGCGTATGAGAAGGGATGAAGGAGAGAAGGGCGGGGGAATAAAATTGTAGAAAAAAATGAATATAAAAAAAGATTGTTTTTTTTTCTTTTTTTTTTTTTTTTTACCAAAAAGCAAATCGAAATTGGACAAAAATGTAGTCGTGGCAACAACTCCTCGGTATTGTCATTGGCATTACACCTGGGGACTGTGGAGGGTGGGAAAAGCAAAATGCGAGATGAAAGTGGAATTCGTTCTCGGCGTATGAGCAGCTGCGTTCTATCACCTTGTTATACATACGTATGTATATTTGCATATGTAATATATATATATATGGGGCATTCCAGACCAAATCCGCGTATTTGAAAATTTTGGATCTCCGATTTTTTCAAATTATTTCTTGTACGTAAGAATTTGTTTACAGATATTTTTGATTACGGATAATTTTGGAAATTAATGATAAACGAGTTTTTACTAATAGAATTTAAAAAATTTAAGATAGACGATTAGTGTTAAAAATAATGAGTTGTTGTTAAAATTAAAAAAAATCTGATATCAATGTCGTTTGAAATTTTTGTTTTTCTGTATTGTGAAAAATACATGGAAAAGTGAAATTTTCGAAAAACAAAAGTCCAATTTGCTCGATTATTGGTGAAGTTACGAGTATTTTGAAAAAAAAAAGACATTTTTTTTTAAAATCGGATTTTTACAAAAATATATATCTCGCGAATGGATCGATGAAAAAAATTGAAAAAAATCAGGGAAGCGAATCTCGAGTGGAACTAAAAGAAAACAAAATTTCAAAAAAAATCGGAGATACGAAAGTTGGAAATAGGCCGATTCGACGTGGAATGCCCCATACATATATTTGCATACATATGTAAAGTATACAGAGTATACATTCCCCATGACCTCGCTTATTCTCCATCGACCTCTGAAATATTCTTATTTTTCCTATTTGCTCGTTTCCCGACGAGATCGAGAATGATACTTCGACGAAAAAAAATTTTTAAAAAGAGAAATTCAATGTCGACCTCGTCGCCACGACGAGGGACGTCGAGAAGTATCCTCTCGATTTGCAAAAATTCCAGATAATTAACTCTCGTTTAAAGACAAACACGTTTGTTCAGAAGTTTTTTTTTCTTTTCTTTTCGAAATAATCAATTACGATTATCGCGACTTACATCCGGAAACATTGATCCGTTTCTTCGAAATTAAACGCCCCATACATTGTGTCTATGGTATCTCGTAGGTACGTAAGTCTATATAGCGTACACGTGTACGAGTTACACCGAGCGCAAGCAACACTTGAAATTCTCAATTCCCTTTGTGTCCCTCTGGGCTTCGTGAAAACCTTTATTTTATATATATATATTTCTTGTATTTGTTACATTATATATATATATATATATAGATATATAGCAAACACAGCGTGGTTATACGGAAACGAATTGCGGAATACCGCGTGTGCTGCCCTGTCCCTCTTCTAGTTTCTCTCTATGGACAACACTCTACTACCATTCTACACTAAATGTATCCCTCCATGTATTCGATTAACCGAATTCCGCACCTGCGTTTTCCCTTCTACAAAATATATATGTATAGATAGATAGATATATAGTTTTCTAGATATATAGATATATAGATATATAGATATATAGATATACAGATATACACATATACAGATATACAGATATACAAATATATAGATATATAGATATATAGATATATAGATATATAGATATATAGATATATAGATATATAGATATATAGATATATAGATATATAGATATATAGATATATAGATATATAGATATAAATTGTAGATATACAGATACATAGATATATAGATATATAGATATATAGATATATAGATATATGGATATATAGATCTACAGATATATAGATATATAGATATCTAGATATATAGATATACAGATATACACATATACAGATATACAAATATATAGATATATAGATATATAGATATATAGATATATAGATATATAGATATATAGATATATAGATATATAGATATATAGATATAAATTGTAGATATACAGATATATATATATATAGATATATAGATATATAGATATATAGATATATGGATATATAGATCTACAGATATATAGATATATAGATATATGGATGTATAGATATATAGATATATAGATATACAGGTACATATAGATATATAGATATATAGGTCTATAGGTATATAGATATATAGATATATGTACGATATATATTGAATAGACGCGAATCGTTTCCGGTTATCGGGCGTCAGTTATCTATGTGGAAATTGGCCTCTGTGCAAGCCTCCCCCTGGAGCTCACGAGTCTCGGTCAGCGAGCGACCGCACCATCAGTACAGGATCATCGATTCGGTCTTGGTGTTATCTTTTCCCATGAGTCGTACAGAGCGCGAACGCGAGGGAGTGAGAGGGAATCAGCACGATCGACCAAACGATTTTCGAATGAGATTCAGTTTCAATGGAATCGACGGAAACTAGTGAATACGTTAATGAGAAATTTTGGCTAAAGGGATAAGCGCGATGGGTTTCGGGTTTATGTACGAGCGCAAGGGTGCGAGGTAAAGGGATTTGAAATCGATACAGTTTTGTTTAGCGTAGGGATCTCTGGGATGTTCATTGTACACGAGATTGTTGAACGCTTTCTGTATAAAGGAATTGAAATTTTCACGTCGAGAGTTGGATTCAATTTATTGGTCGATTTTTGGGGGATGAAATATCGAAAATATGATTGAAATATATTTTTTTTTATTTTCGTTGTATTTTTTTTTTGTAATTTAAGTTTGAAGATTTTTTTTTATCGACAACCTCGTTGTTGTCAAAAATTTTTAATTACGAACAGGCTTGCACAACGCGATGTTTGATTTTTATAGTTATTTATAATTAATTTTTATGGCGGCAGCTTTTAATGCCACGAAGAGAGAAAATATTTTGCACAAACGTAAACAAATATTGCTCGAATAGTACGGCGATGTCATAACAATTTTATGCGAGTAGAAAATATATATATTTTTTTTCCATTTACGTTTCGTGCGATGAAATTAGATTTATACGACGCGAAACGCGGTATATTTTTATATTTTCGTTTGTTCGCGAACGCGTCGATGAGCAATGTCGCAGGGAGAAACAAAAACTAGGTTAAAGCGGATTATACCAGAGAAAAATATTTCAATTAATTTCCGATGGTTTATTAAAGCGATGAAAATTTTTGATTCGTTGCATATGCGCAACGAGAGAGAGAGAGAGAGAGAGAGAGAGAGAGAGAGAGAGAGAGAGAGAGAGAGAGAGAGAGAGAGAGAGAGAGAGAGAGAGAGAGAGAGAGAGAATTCCGTTTGTTCAAGTCGTTCGATAATACAACGAGAAAGCGAAGATTATCAATGTCCGCTTCGAGGACGTTTTCGATCAGTAGAAATGACATCGTATGGTCAGACGCGAACCCTTCGCTGTTTCCGAAGCTTGAGCCAAGAGGTCAAACGGTCCTCGATCGACCGACCACTTCCTCCCAGTCCCACTTCCATTATGACTAGGAGAAGCGGCTCGACATCGAATACCTTTGCGTTTATGATCGAGTGCTAATGGCTAGAAAAAAAATTATGAAAGGAAGATCTGATTTGGGCGAGAGCTCGATAGGAGATAAAAGCTCGAGGATGCAAAAGGATAAGTTTCATCGAGCGAGCGTAACGAAAAGTAGACAAGAAGAAATAATTCTTTTTGTTTACTTAATTCGATGAAGATTAATAATATTCTTTTAAAATTGTCTCCTTTCGTACGAGTAACAGAGCAATAATTGTCTTTGAAACGGTAGGAGGAAATTTCCTGACATTTTCGGTCGCGTTCACCATAGCGGCCCCTTTTTAGTTTGTACAGCAGCAGGACAAATTTCACTTGAACTCTCATCCGGCGGTATACATACACGCGCATCTTGTTCACCATTGTTACACATACAGACACACACGGAGGTAGACACTCGGCAACGGTATAAATATTCATGAAGTAATGCTGTACGCGATGGTGTAGGGGTAGAATAGCGTAGTGAACAAGATAGCCATGCTGATGTACCGGGGAAGGCTCTTCCGGCACCGTGGCACGATTGAATTTATCTCGGTGAGTGGCTTCTAACGAATTTTCCATGAAAAGCCTCACCGCGAACGCGGTTATATATTTTATGTGAGTACAGTAGGGTCTCGCGCTTGGTAGTGGCTCGTACGGACGGTCGAGGATGGTGGGGCGCGTCCACTGGCGCGCTATTGGTGCTGCGGCGCGGTCGCGCTCCTCATTGGCCGGCGCCCTAGTGGTGGGGAGCCTCGGCCGCATGGTGGGGGCTCGGAGAACGTTCCACCCGGTAGAATCGGGTCTGACGCAACGGGGATGTACTCTACGTTATATCTCTCGATCGTACTACAGTACTTTTACGCTTCGCACGTCGCGAGAGATTCGAAGCGGGTAATAACTCGAGAAAGATTCAATTTTCGGATAATATTTATCTTGAAAAAAAATCTTTATACAATAAACGAGGATTCGCGTTTCGTATCGTTTTACACGTTAATTTACCTCCGCGCACGTAAATATTCTCTGTTTTCAAGTGGCTTAGAAAATAATCCTTTCTCTCGTCCGGATAGCTTTGTGATACAAGGGTGAATTTACGAGGAAGCAACTCGCATAATTTATCTCGCGATGCTTTTACTTCCACGCGTATTTCTCGCGTTGATATAAATGTAAATATTATTTTTAAGTAAGATTTAATTATCTCCGATACTTATAATCTTATCCTCGTAAAGATCTTTGGCAAATGGAAAAACGTGAATTTTCCACGAGTAAAAAAAAAATTGAAAATCTCTTCTTTTTATCTTTGAAAAATCGCATCGTCGGTAACGACCAATTATCGTAATAGAGAATTACGTACCGCAGATTCATATTTTTATGGAGCGCACCCTCGGTGAACTTCTTCGGTAAGAATCAAAGAATTTTTCTTTATAGGACGTTTTTTTTTCCAACTTGCGGTGCTGTAGTCAAAGAAGGGCTTGAAAAAGTCTGAAGCGAGGGAGAGAAAGGGAAAACGAGATAAAAAAAAGGACGAGGAGGAAGAGAGGGAAAGAAAGAGGAGTGAAAGACAAAGAATTCCCGGCGTAGCGAAAAACGTCGAAGCTGCAATGGGACGTTTCTCTCATTTCGCTCGATCTTTTCTTTTTTTCTTTGCTTCTCTCTCTCTCTTTTTCGATTCCTCTCTCTATCTTCGTGCCATTACTCCCGGGAGAATCGTATATAGCCACGAACGGCTTTGTTCCAGTCGTTGGTCGTTACTCCGCGGATCCTCCATACCCCGACGCAATTAAGAGGAAACTCGAGTGCGCTCTCTATCTGTCCTCTTTCTATCGTTCCTGGGTTTTCCACCATGAAGTACGCCCAAGCTTGGGCACGCTGACGGCGAATTCTCTATACATAATATCTATATACATGTATATCGAGTACGAAATACGACTTTCAACCCTCCTGTGTCTTTCTTCCGACCTTTATTCTTAATTCACTATTTCACTCTAGTTACAAAATGACTTTGCAGCTTAAATTAAAGAAGGCAAACGAGGAAAATTCATTTACGACGTATTGTGTTCGTATATTCGTTGAATTTTTCCCAACGTCACGTGTTTCCTACGACTGTCGAGGGTGAATTAGTTTTGTTAATGAAGATTTACAAAAATATTGTTAATTGTTGTTATTATTATTAATTTCCCATTTACAGTAATTTGTCGATTTTTAATTACGAATGTGACAGTTACGTGTATCGTGTTTGATAATAATAATAATAATAATACCGTTAATACTATCGTTGTCATTATTGTAATTATTAATTATAAAAATTTCAATAATTGAAAATTTTCAATTATTGAAATTCTTTAATTATTGAAAATGATTAAAATTCTTCAATTATTGAAAATTATTGAGATTCTTCAATTATTGAAAATTTTCAATGATTAAAAGATTTCAATATTGAAAAATTTCTACAATTTGAAATATTTCACTATTAATTTCCCATTTACAGTAATTTGTCGATTTTTAATTACGAATGTGACAGTTACGTGTATCGTGTTTGATAATAATACCATTAATACTATCGTTGTCATTATTGCAATTATTAATTATAAGAATTTCAATAATTGAACATTTTCAATTATTGAAATTCTTCAATTATTGAAAATAATTGAAATTCTTCAATTATTGAAAATTATTGAAATTCTTCAATTATTGAAAATGATTGAAATTCTTCAATTATTGAAAATTATTGAAAATTATTGAAATTCTTCAATTATTGAAAATTATTGAAAATTATTGAAATTCTTCAATTATTGAAAATTATTGAAAATTATTGAAAATTATTGAAATTCTTCAATTATCGAAAATTTTCAATAATTGAAGAACTTCAATATTGAAAAATATCTACAATTTGAAATATTTCACTCCAATTACGAAAATGACTTTGCAGCTCAAATTAAAGAAGACAAACGAGGAAAATTCATTAACGACGTATTGTATTCCTAGATTCGCTGGACTTTTCTCAACGTCACGTATTTTCTACGACTGTCGAGACCGAATTAATTTTTTAAATGAATAATTACAAAAGCATTATTAATCGTTATTATTATTATTAATTTCCCATTTACAGTAATTAGTCAATGTTTTAGTTACCAATGTGACAGATACATGAATCGCGTTTGATAATACCATTAATCCAATCGTTATCATTATTCCAATTATTAATTAGAAAAATTTCAATATGGCGGAAATCGAGAATCGAAATTCATAATATTTGCGAACAATGTGACAAGTACGAGAAACTATAAGACGAGAAGTCAATGTATATGCTCGACTTTCTCTCTCTCTCTCTCTCTCACTCTCTCTCTACTCAAGAAACTCAATTTAAATACAAATTAAACGATACCCGAATGGCAAATCCCACCGAGTTCTGAATTCAGAGCACGAAAGGTGACTTATATGGCGTACACCAATCCTTTGTCAGGACGAATCTCTTCCCCTCTCACTCTTTCACTCGTTTTGCGAGAAGTCTGACTGGATTTGCTTTCGATCGCGAGAGACAGCATCTTTTCGCTTGCCGGTGCAATTCCACTGATGGCGTACTATCCTCCTCCTCCTCTCTCCTGCCAGTTATCCACAGCGTCAGTCCTGCACGAAGGTAGAAGCGAAGAGACTTTTCGAAGACTGCGAAACTCCATTCCGGCTCTCCAATCACAAACTTTATTTCTTACCAAACTCTTTTTAGTTTCCTCTTTTTTTTTTCTTTATTCCTTTTTATATCTCTTCTCTTCTTACTTTTTCTTTTTATTTTTTTATCTCCATGTCTTCTCTAGCTCTCTCCCACTTCAACGCCAGTTTTTCTTATCTCTAAATCCACGACGAGATAGCAGAGTCGTTAAGAAATTGTTCGACGCTTTTACGAAATCGATTTATTTATCGTTTTCTCTTTTTTTTTTTGTATTTTTTCTTTGTTTATTTTATTTCTTATCTTTTCGATTATATCGTGGCTTAAGAAAACGCATATTTTATTTAAAAATAAGGTTTTACGATATCCGATAAAATAGCACAAGTATTTGTGTCTCGTATAATTTTAATTCTCCATTCGATCGTTCCTAGAAATAATTGTTACGTCGAATTTTACTATTTTCATTTTTGTTTTTCATAGATTCATGGATTTATCGAATATTTACGGATGAGACGAATTTATTTTTATCCTTTCAAATATATCGACGTTGAGAGCGTGTTTGTACAACGAGGAGTCACACTCGTGTACCTCAAACGATCAAATGGTACAACGTACCTATTAGAGCCTCTTTTGTTTCACACATATTTTTAATACAATTATATTCACCCACACATATACAGGGTGGCCCACATAACTCTTAACAACTGAATATTTCGGAAACTATTTGTCCAATCAAAAAGTTGTTCATGAGAAAGTTGTATGCTTTCGAGGGGCCTTTCTAACTATATAAATATGAAGTTACTCCCCGCCCCCCATAAAGGGGGGCAGGGAGTAACTTCATATTTATATAGTTAGAAAGGCCCCTCGAAAGCATAACACTTTCTCATAAACAACTTTTTGATTGGACAAATAGTTTCCGAAATATTCAGCTGTTAAGAGTTATGTGGGCCACCCTGTATATGTATATATATATATTTTTAATTAATTGAAAAAGAATAATTTAAAAAAAAAACGTCCAATTTGGTCCATTTTTCGCAAAGTTATGTAGGTTTAAAAAAAAGTAACGTAATTTTTGAATAATTGATATCTTGAAAACGGTTTGATAAAAAAAATGGAAAAAAATCAGGAAGGCTTCTTTCGACCAATACTAAAACATAAATAATTTTCAAAAAAATCGGACGTGCAAAAGGTAAACGGTGTCGGGTTTGGCGTGGAACGCCCCATATGTATGTATGGTCTGCTCAATTCGAGCACGTACCTACCAACGGAGGTCAGGGTGCATACAGAGAAGTTGGATCTACAGCATAATACACGTATGCCTGCTATAGTACGTACCCGAATGTAGTTATATACACGCACAAACATGTGTATATATATAATGTATGCACTTGCTGCGGAGCGTTTGGGGATACCTCGATTCCACACTCGGACTCTACTAGCCATATACAGGGTGCTCCATGCAATGTGTCCATCGTTATAACTTTCAAACTATGGCGTTGGAAGAAAAGAAATTGATATACAAAAGTTACATGGTTTAAAAGGATGCACCACGTACTGCATTCATTTTTTTATACGGTCGAGGCGTCTCGAAGATTTGAAGGACAACTTTGTTTTTTATGTGAAGAAAATTTCAAATAATGAAGAGAAATTACTCGTTAGCTATTGGGTTTAGGGCTAATAAAGGTCGATACGTTTTTTCTACTGAGAATACGATTTTGTAGAATATTTTGTTATAAAAAATATAGCGTTGTGTTTAAAGAAACAAAGTTGTTATTCAAATCTTCGAAACGTCTCGACCTATGAACAAAATCGATGCTCTACGTAGTGCATAGTTTTAAACCATGTAACTTTTGAATTTAACATTTTTTCCTGCAACGCATATTTTGGAAGTTATACCGTTGCACATGTTGCGTGGACGACCCTGTATATAGACGCTCCTACTTATGTATAGATATATCATACAGTCGTAGACATATGTATATGTACAGGGTGAAATCTGTAAGGTGTAACAGGCTTTATTCTAAGGTAGATGGGATCATTACAAACAAAAGTTGCAAATATACATTGGGGATATTTTGAATAGTTTACGAGATATACATTTTTAAAGTTGGTCTAATTAGACTGCGCCGAGAAGCATTGGTGCCGTCCACTACCGCCCTATAGGTAGATATAGCGCAGTGTAGGGCGCTACATTTGGGAGTGCGAAATTCAGAGCAGTCAATTTTATTTATTATATTGTTACGTAATCATTATTATTTCTCGAGCATTGGCTGCTAGGGCGGGGAGTGGGCGGTTCCAACGCTTCTCGGCGCGCTCGGCAAAATTTAGAGCAGTCAATGCCCGGGAAATGAAAATGACTGCGTAATTATATAATGAATAAAATTTACTGCTCTGAATTTTGCAACCCCAAATGTAACGTCCTACACTATGCTATCTCTACGGCTAGGGTGGGGAGTGGGCGACTCCAACGCTTCTCGGCGCGCTCTGATTGGACCAACTTTGAACATTGATATCTCGTAAACTATTAATAATATTCCCAATGTATATTTCCAACTTTTGTTTGTAATAATCCCATCTACCTTCGACTAAAGCCTCTTACACCTTACGGAATTCACCCTGTATATACGTATGTGTGTATATATGTATGTATATGTGTATATATATAGAAGCGTGTATATTTGAATAATGCAATTGGGCGCACACGCGAGCCGGCGAACTTTCGATACCGTGCGGTTCGGCCGTCCGTGTAATTCACTGTGAAGTGGGCTTACCCCGATGAACTCGCTGGCGTCGGCAACGGTCGAGGGGTCAGACGAGGATACGGAACTGCGGTTGAATAAACGAATATAACGGTGGGAGTGAGAGAGTACGTGGCGGTGGTAGAGTGGCGGGGGATTGGAGGGGGGGGGGGGGGAAGTTGCATCAGCAAGCACGTCCTACCGAGCTTAAGCTTTTCTATTCTCCTCCTCCCTTCTCCCTAGTCTTCCCAGAACGTTAATGAGGTTTAGTTGTGCTTTTAATAATAACAACAACGACAATTACAATATCGACAAGTTCGATTGTTACCGAGAAGTTTGTAATTCCGATATAATTGAAATTAATTTTCAATGGACGCGGGTGCGATTTATTATGATGATGATAATTTAATAATAATGATGAGAATAATTTTACGAGATTTGAGTTATAATAAATTTATTAGTTTGTTTATTATTCGATAAATATGAAAAATAACTGACCGTAACCTAATTCACCATTTTATCTTTGCTTATTTGTTTTAATAATAATAATGAGAATAATTTTACGAGATTTGAGTTACAATAAATTTATTAATTTGTTTATTATTCGATAAATATGAAAAATGGCGGGTCCTACCCGTACTTCACCATTTTATCTTTGCTCATTTGTTTTAATAATAATAATGAGAATAATTTTACGAGATTTGAGGTATAATAAATTTATTAATTTGTTTATTATCCGATAAATATAAAAAACGACTGATCGTATTCTACTTCATGATTTTCTGTTTTTTTTAAAACATCTTTCTAATAACAATGATGTGAATAATTTTACGGGATTTGAGTTATAACAAAATTTATTAATTTGCTTATTATCCGATAAATATGAAAAATGACGAAACGTATCCGTACTTCACCATTTTATCTTTGCTCATTTATTTTAATAACAATAATGAGAATAATTTTACGAGATTTGAGTTATAACCAAATTTATTAATTTATTTATTATCCGATAAATATGAAAAATGACAAGACGTACCCTTCTTCATGATTTAACGTTTTTTTTCATTTTGTTTTTAATAATAATGATGAGAATAATTTTACGAGATTTGAGTTATAACAAAATTTATTAATTTGTTTATTATCCGATAAATATGAAAAATGACGAAACGTATCCGTACTTCACCATTTTATCTTTGCTCATTTATTTTAATAACAATAATGAGAATAATTTTACGAGATTTGAGTTATAACCAAATTTATTAATTTGTTTATTATCCGATAAATATGAAAAATGACAAGACGTACCCTTCTTAATGATTGAATGTTTTTTTTTCATTTTGTTTTTAATAACAATAATGAGAATAATTTTACGAGATTTGAGTTATAACAAAATTTATTAATTTGTTTATTATCCGATAAATATGAAAAATGACGAAACGTACCCTACTTCACAATTTTATGTTTTCTTTGTCACTCTCTTTTTTTTAAATATTTTTTTACGGAAATACGTGATCCGCGATTCTCGTTCTCGTGTAACAAAAATGCAAGGCAACGGGAGTTGAAAAAAAAAGAAGGGACATCAGGGATAGGTGGAAAGGGTTGCGAAGCGAACGGAGGAGCAATAACACCCGGAAGTTGGTTTCTCGCGGTGAGAGAATTTTTTTTATACGTTGCTTCTGTGTCCTTCTATTTTTTTTTTCCTTTTTTTTTTTTAATATCAATTTTTATTTCTCTTCATCCGCACGCGTGCGTTCTCTCTCTTTTTATTTTTCTAACGCTACGAGGTGGTGTTCCGGTTGTTGGAGTCGCGCGAAAGCTCGCCGGTGTTTATGCATGTACGTCGCGTATAAAAATTTTATATATATATGTGTGGGGTTTTTTTTTTTTTTTAATATTTTTTTTTCGTTCCGCTTCGACTCCACTCTCATTTCCCTCGTAACAACTTTTTTAGCCGTTCTTTTATTCACGAAAAAAAGGTTATAAAGTTCAGTTACAACGGGGAAGAGAGAAAAACACGTTTTCTCTCGGCTAGGTTTGTGCACCCTCTTGTCTCTCTCCCTCCCTCTCTCTCTCTTTCTCTCTCTCTCTCTCTCTCTGTTTCTCTCACTGTGTTTTTCTCTGTCTCTTTATCTCACTTCGTCCCCCAGATAACTCACACACGTACTCTTCTCTCGCTCCATTTGCCAATGAGAAAACTTGCGCCCCCGAGGTAAAAGTGGCTCGGTAAAGTGGTAAACACAATACGCGTCGGACAAAGACGGAGAGACAGAGGGAGAGAGGCAGAGAGAGAACAAAAAAACAAAAATAGAAATACGAACCGGAGGGAAAGAGAGAGAGAAGGAGAGAGAGAGAGAGAGAGCAGGAGCGAAAGAGGGAGAGAGGGGGAGAGAGAGAGCAGGAGAGAAAGCACGAGAAAGAGAGAGGAGGAGCAGGTTACTTTCAAGTAGGCTCAAGAATTGTTCAGAGGCAGAAAAGAAATAATAGGCTAAAAAATAAATATGAGTCGTTTTCAAAATCGAGTCATTTTCGAAAATCCTATTTCTTCGAGAATTAATTATATCCCAAAACAATCGAAATTTTGACAATATTTTCTGAAAATTTGATCAACCGTTTTGTGAGAAAAGAATTTTGATTTGTTTCTTTTTTTTTTGGTAAATTTGACACTTTTTTTTCTTAGACGATGCGCATACCCCCATTTTGAGCTTGGTCGAGGGGGAAGGGTAGATAGAGATGGGACAACGTTCGGGTAAAAGCGAGGAAGGAGAATCATATCGATCCGGGGAGCAGCCTCCACCACCTCCATATCTCTTTCCCTCTTGTACGTGTACCTGTATGTGTTCGTTTGTATGTGTGCGTGTGTGTGTGTGTTTGTGTGTGTGTGTGTGTGTGTGTGTTTGTGTGTGTATGTGTTTGTGCGTGTGTGTGCGTCTCATTCTCGCAATCTCTCCCGACGTCTCCTTTCAGTCTGGTAATCCGTTCTCTCTACTCCCGTAATAGGATTTCATCGCGAGGGTAACAGCAGGCATCGTTCCCGGGTTCTCGCCTGGTAGCACCCTGGATTAGTTTCGGACAAGTTATACAGGTTAGCGGCTGGTATCTTATATATACATGTATATAGATATGTGTGTACGTATGGTGTCGTATACACACACGTATGGGGCGTTCTCGATAAAATTTCAAATTTTTTTTATTCATCGAATTCGTGGCCGTAGAAAATAAATGATAGAATCAAAATTAATGAAAAATAGACGAAAAATATTTGTATAATTTGATAAGTAAGAAAAACAGTCGATAACGACGATAAAATTATAAAAATGATTGAAAAATTGAAAAGT
Source organism: Netelia melanura (assembly GCA_964007305.1). Classification (NCBI taxonomy): domain Eukaryota; kingdom Metazoa; phylum Arthropoda; class Insecta; order Hymenoptera; family Ichneumonidae; genus Netelia; species Netelia melanura. Next base: position 22,763,154 of record OZ023259.1, on the reverse strand, counting down.
AATGACGAATTTTTGGATCTGGGAAATTTATGTTATTTTTTGATCGATATTTTGTTCGATATCGATGAATTTTCGAATTTTTTTTATTCATTGAATTCGTGGCTGTAGAAAATAAATGATAAAATCAAAATTAACGAAAAACAAACGAAAAATATTAGTATAATTTAATAATTAAGAAAAACAGTCGATAACGTCGATAAAATTATAAAAATTATTGGAAAATTAAAAAGTAATTACGAATTTTTGGTTCTGGGAAATTTATATTATTTTTTGATCGATATTTTGTTCGATATCGATGAATTTTCAAATTTTTTTTAATCATTGAATTCGTGGCTGTAGAAAATAAATGATAAAATCAAGATTAACGAAAAACAAACGAAAAATATTTGTATAATTTGATAAGGAAGGAAAACAGATGATAATGTCCATAAAATTATAAAAAATCATTGAAAAATTGAAAAGTCATGACGAATTTTTTGTTCTGGGAAATTTATGTTATTTTTGGATCGATATTTTGTTCGATATCGATCAATTTTCAAATTATTTTATTCATCGAATTCGTGGCTGTAGAAAATAAATGATAAAATCAAAATCAACGAAAAACAAAAGAAAAATATTAGTATAATTTAATAATTAAGAAAAACAGCTGATGACGTCCATAAAATTATAAAAAGTCATTGAAAAATTGAAAAGTAATGACGAATTCTTGCTTCTGGGACATTTATATTATCGTAGGATTGATGTTTTGTCCAATATGAGAATATTAAAAAACTTTTTTTAACTACGATTAATTTCGATTTTTTTTTTTTTATATAAATCGGAATTTTTCTTGGCAATGGACTGCATTAATGTCCCATCTAAGCCGGTAACAAACGCTGTATGCGAGCTTGATGGGAAAACATGGCCGCACTGATAAAGAACGCCTCATATATACGTCTATAAATGTATATATATATATATATATATATATATTGATCTTTTAGTGCCGGAAGGTTGATCTTAAGGGTGCTTTTTATGCACGCTCGCCCATCGTCAAAGAAAAGCGTTAGACAAATCAGATCGCGAATAACCATGGTACTCGTTTAAAATAATTCATAACTCCTCTTAACTGACATAATAATAAAAAATAAAAAGTTTGATCTCGCGGTTCCTCGTGGTGAAAGCTTTTTCATTTTTATGAATTTCTTTTTTTTCTACCTTTCGCTTTTGTGCCTTTTTCTTTTTCCTAGCTTTCTGAAATTCTCGTGCCAGAGTACTCGGTTCGTGTTTAACTTTCGCGCGAAACTAAAGCAGCGAATTTCCTTTGTTTCGGAGAAGTTTCCTTCAAATTACTCAAAACTTCATGCTTTTACGAGTTTATGAATTGTTTTGTTTTTTTTTTTTCGTAAAGCATTTCGCGAAGCTCGTTCAGTTTTGAAACTTTCATAAATTAGCCACGTCCATTTTCGAATTGTTACAAAATTTTACAAAAATCTGTTTAAAGTTGAAAATTTTTCGAAACTTGTTATAAAAATTTTGTATTTTTTGTAAAATTTTAAAAGGAAAATCCTTATTTCCTCTTCAACTTTCTCTTCTTCGCTTTAATTGTATTTCCTTCTTTCTCTTTTTCACTTTAATTACATTTTCGTCCTTCCATCAGTTCCGCAATTTCATTTCTCGATCCGACAAACGAAATATAAAATTGCGGAACTAACGGAACAACGAAAATAAAATTAAACTGTAAATCGAAAAAACAAAAATACGAAGAAAACTTCGAAGTCAAAATTTAACGCTTTTACGAGTTTACAAATTTGTTTTGGGAAACATTGCTCTTAGAGCTTTCACTTAACTCGAGACGTTGATCTTCGAGTAATTATAAAACTTTGCAAAATCTTTTATAAAACAAAAAATTCTGGTTTTTTTTTTATTTTCATCAAATATCAAAAAAATCTTTTTTTCTATTCAAATTTCACGAATATCCACCCGAACCACAAACTTCTCGATACAACAATGAGAACCAAAATTGCGAATCTAACGAAATGACAAAAATACAATAAAAATGTAAAACAAAAAAGAAAAACGAAAATTCCCAAAAAAAAAAAAAAAATTGCAATATTTTTTCTCTACGCTGGAAAATACGAAGAAAACTTGGAAGTAAAAATTTAACGCTTTTACCAGTTACAAATATTTTCCAAATTGTGTCGATTTTACTAAACTCGAAACGTTGATCTTCGAGGAATTACAAAACTTTGCAAAATCTTTTATATTACAAAAAATTCTGTGTTTTTTTTTTATCAAATATCAAAAAAATCCAATTTTCCATCTCAACTTTCACGAATGTCCACCCGACCAAAATTGCGAACCTAACGAAATATCAAAAATACAATAAAAATGCAAAACAAAAAAAAAACGAAAATTCCAACAAAAAAAACAAAAATTTACAATTTTTGTTCTCTAAGCTGGAAAATACGAAGAAAACCTCGAAGTAAAAATTTAACGCTTTTACCAGTTACAAATATTTTCCAACTTGTGTCATCTTTACTAAACTCGAAACGTTGATCTTCGAGTAATTACAAAACTTTGCAAAATCTTTTATACTACAAAAAAATTCTATGTTTTTTTTATTATCAAATATCAAAAAAATCCAATTTTCCATCTCAACTTTCACGAATATCCCCCGACCAAAATTGCGAACCTAACGAAATATCAAAAATACAATAAAAATGCAAAACAAAAAAAAAAACGAAAATTCCAACAAAAAAAACAAAAATTTACAATTTTTATTCTCTAAGCTGGAAAATGCGAAGAAACCTCGAAGTATGGAGAAAGCTCGCAAGAATTCTGTAGTGGACACTTACAAATATCTGTGCTTGCACCGAGACGGCGAAAGGGAGGTTAAACCGCGAGTCCTCGTCGACGGAGGGTTAACCTTTCCGCGAGTGGCGAAAGAGGAGAATTCTCTAGACTGCGCGCACACACACACACACACACACACACACACACACACACACACACACACACACACACACAAAACACACACACTCGCTCTTGGTTGCGCCCGGGGACCTCGCGGAGAAAAGTTTATTTCTTTTTTTCTTTACATCTTTTTTTTCCGCTCACTGCCACTTCTACGGTACGATGGCCTGGGAGAACGCGGAGTGAGTCGCGGTAGCGAGAGTAAAGAGGGCGCAGTTGGCGAATAAACTTGAATAACTGAATTTTTATTTCAGTACGTCGACAGTCAAGTCGGCCTATACATACATATATATATATTTGTATATCGTTTTATATTTATATATACGTGTTATCGTGGCAGCTCGTAAAAAAAGCTTCAAAAGAAAGCTCGAACAATGAACGCTGGAGAGCCGTGCTAACTACTATTTTATCCTCCCATCGTGTTTTCCTCTTTTATTTCGTTTTGCTTCCTTTTACGTTCGACCGCTCAACTCGTCTGGCCGCAATTTTTGTTTCTACACTGGAGCATAAATGTCTCGTACTTTAATTACGATTCGTGAAAGAAAAAACAACAATATTCATATTTTTGAAAAACAAAGGATATTTTTTTTTATATACATGCTATATTTCGCGTTTGACACGTCATACGTTTTTCGTTGAAACGTCGAGGAGTAATAAAACAATTGTGTAATTCGTTCGAGGCAGAAGTATGAAAAGTTTCGGTCGTAAAATTGCTTTTTTTCTTTTCTTTTTTGGTTTGGAAAAAGAGATAAATTTTTTTGCTCGATCGAGCCAAGTATCCTCCTGTCGAGGAGTGTTCTGCGAGATTGATGAACGTTGCAAGGGATGTGCGTAATTTGAAAATAAATAAATAAATAAATCACTGGAAGAAAAAAAAAGTGTGGAGGTCGCTCATCTCCGTTGTTCGAAACTGAAGACGGTGTCAGCTTGTCCTGTCGACTGCTGCGTTCAACCCTTATCCACGATAACACACGAATGCGCAACCCTTTTACTATATTACATTGGAAACCCGAGAGAGAAAGGAAAAAACTACTTTCGAACTCCTGTTGGCAGGACGTCGCGTCTTCGAACGTTCTTTCCGTGTATCCTAGGGGATGAAATCCCTCGCATCGTCCCAGACGCGTATACGGGAGAAAGAGCAGAAACTACCCCCGTCAACCCCCGAATTCCGGTCTCATGTCCACGTCGTCGCTTTCACCATTTCTCCTCTGGGATTTGCCACTTCGACGTCGGGCCATGGAGTGTCCTCGACACTGGCGACAATACCACCCCCGCACGAAGAGGAAGACGTATAGGGGCTGAAAAAAAGAAAAATATGCTCCGAGTGGTTACAGAACGAAATTGGAATTCCCGCTCGACCACACGTCCTCTCTCTTAAAACGATTGTCGAACGCGAATATACGCCCTTCTGTCGAAGGAGATCAACAAAAAACACAAAAGAAAATACAATTTTACGAGTGAACGGTAAAAATTCGCTACTTTCCTTTCGTCATCGAAAAATTTTTTATGTTCAACAAATACGCGCATACATGGTGTCAGGCAACTACTAAGGCGCAAAAAAAATAACTCAGATAGTTGGCGACGAGACGAGCACAACGCGTTTTTTAAAATTGTCGTACGATGAAAATTGGCCGAGATATTAATTCTCAAAGTTGAAAAGTTTGAAACATAACCTAACAAATGCGACCGCCCTATCGATAAATCCCGGGGTCGACGGTTCGAATCTCACTCAGGACATTTTTTTTTTTCATAGATTAATGTTTTTTTTTGTAAATTTCTTTTTATTAAATCATTTGTTTTTATCACTTAACCGCCAGGGGGCTCGGTAGCATATTGTTTAAACTTTTAAACTTTGCGAATTAATATCTCGGCCAATTTTCATCGCAAAACAATTTAAAAAAATCCGTTGTTCTTGTTTTGACATCAACTACCTAGATATTTTCCGCATCTTCATATTTGCCCAACACTCGGTATACGTTCGATGTAAAAAATGCAACGTGTCCATAATTCTGTAAGAGCTGAAAAAGAGAAGCGCCCATTGTGATAAATGCGCGCACGTGCGCGGCCTAGGAGGTTTCGAAACAACGAGAGGCCAATTTTACGAAAAATATAACAGCAAAGCTACACAGCGTTGGATCAAAAGAGGGAGAGAGTGAGTAGGAGTAACATGGTATTTGCTTTCATTACACGCGGCAACGTGTTTTTCCTAGAGCTTCGGATAATATAACGAGGCACTATAAAATCTCGCAATAAAGCGCGCGCTTCTCTTCTGTCTCTAACTATCTACCTTTTCCCGAAAGCGGCAATTTTTTCGAACCAACGGGAATATTAAATTCCCATCTCCCGTCATAACGTAAAGAAAAATAAACGAGCTACAACGAGGAAAAAGAAGACAAAAAGAAAACGTCGAAAATACGAATAAAGAAGAAAAAGAGGGGAAAGAGACATTTATAACATTTTTACAAAATTTCAACCAGAAATTTTTCGAGAATCGAGACAAACAACCGTCGTATTCGTGATTTACGTAAAATTTTCGATTAGAACGACTACTCGCGAAGTAATTTTCGTGAAAATAAAAATTTCATCCCCCCTGCAACCCCCGGGTTAAGGGAACGGAGTTAGAAAATATGCGCTAGGTGCTTTTGCGTTACGAGCGAAAGACGCGGGAAATATTCAAAATAAGAGGGCGAGCGTCGGTTTTGTACTCGAAAGATTAACGAGGCGTCTACACGAGTGTAAGGGTGGTTTCGCGCTCGGTGCAAAGCCCCCTCGAGAGACTCGGCCCCGTTGGGAGTTTTAATATTTCAACCGACGGTGACACCAGGCTACCGTTGCTTCTCGCTTCGACCTGTCTCGCACAGAAGCGAGAAGGGTTGGTAGACGAGAAGGTACCAGCCGGTCTCGACTCACTTCCGTGCACGAGGTTCTCACTGTCGCGGCTCTCGCCCCCTCTTACCCAGGGGTTGTTCGCAACGAGGGGGTCAAACTCCAACGTCCGAAGAGAGAATTTACGAGACTACCGTACTGGCCCATTTTCGCACGAAATCCTGAGGGATTCTCTATTTCAACCCCCACCTTCTTCATCCCCCATCCCTCATCCTTTAACATTCCTCGTCACGCGCCTTAGTGCCAAACGGAGATGTGTTTATTGACATTGTTTACGTCAGGTCCGTTTCGTCTCGGACGAATTAACTCTCAACCCCTGCCTTCTGTTTTTCACCCTTATTTATTGTTCATATTTTTTTTAATTCTATTCTTCTATGCGTTATCTATTAATCTTCTAATTTCTGAGTAATTTTTTATTTTTGTAAACAAAGTTTTTCGTTTAATCAAAATCCTTATAAAAAAAAAATTTTCATCCCTTAATTATTTATTAAATTTTATTTAGTTTATTAATTTTTTATTTATTTTTCATTCTTGTAAACAATATTGTCATCAACGAGTTTCTTTTGTCTCGAAACAAAACTAAAGCTAAGAGTATTTTTAATCGAACGACACAAAACTGCCAAAATTCTGGATTGTCATTTATTTTGCCTCTGGTAAATTGGAAATCTTGAACAGACGAACCGATGAATATGGTGAACGGAGGGAAAGCCACGGTAAGAGGCGAGAACGGTGGAAAGATGACTCCTGTACACACACACACACACACATACATGCTTATATATTTATATATATATATATATATATTAGGGGTTGGTAAATCGATATTTCCGCTGGTTTTCCACAGAGCTTTGCGAGGAATGGGCCCTGGCGAATAGTCGGGAGTGCGTCGAGGGCGTCGTCGGTGGACTCGCTGGTCCGGGCGTCGGTCACGACGATCACGAGGACGTCGGCGCGAATTCGACGTCCGAGGTGACATTCACCCTCAAGTATCTCGGTAGTACTCTCGTCGAGACACCCTCGAGCGAGGAGGCAACGGCCGAAGCAATCAAGACGGTCATTACCATGGTACGTATGCATTATGCATGGAATATCCCTTAGATACGTAAGGACGAATAACTTCGTTAATTATCGTCGTTAGAAAAAAAATATTCACGTTTCGAACGAGGCTGATGGGATATTTTGAAAAAAAGAAAAAAAATGTAAAGCTTTTTTTATTTTTAAGTTTGAAAGCTCGTAGATAGTTTTTGAAAAAAAATCTGACGAGGAGAAAACGGTGAAAAGCTTTTTTTTATTTTCTCAGCGTGTAAACATTTTTTGAAAAAAAGATGAAAAGCTTTTTTTGTTTTTAATTTTGAAAGCTCGTAGATATTTTTGAAAACAAAATCTTACGAGGAGAAAACGGTGGAAAGCTTTTTTTTTATTTTCTCAGCTGTAAATATTTTTTGAAAAATAAGTAGAGGGGTAAAAAGAGACGAGAAGCTTTTAATTTTGAAACTTAGTAGATATTTTTTGAAAACAAAATTGTACGAGGAGAAAACGGTGAAAAGCTTTTTTTTTATTTTCTCAGCGTGTAAACATTTTTTGAAAAAAAGATGAAAAGCTTTTTTTGTTTTTAATTTTGAAAGCTCGTAGATATTTTTGAAAACAAAATCTTACGAGGAGAAAACGGTGAAAAGCTTTTTTTTTATTTTCTCAGCTGTAAATATTTTTTGAAAAATAAATAGAGGGGTAAAAAGAGACGAGAAGCTTTTCATTTTGAAACTTAGTAGATATTTTTTGAAAACAACATTGTACGAGGAGAAAACGGTGAAAAGCTTTTTTTTAAATTTTCTCAGGGTGTAAAATTTTTTTGGAAAAAAATCGTGACAGGGAAAAAGATGAAAAGCTCTTTTCGTTTTTAAGTTTGAAAGCTCGTAGATAGTTTTTTTTTTAAATCGTACGAGGAGAAAACGGTGAAAAGCTTTTTTTTTTTTTATTTTCTCAGCGTGTAAAAATTTTTTAGAAAAAAATCGTGTCAGGAAAAAAGATGAAAAGTTTTTTTCGTTTTTAAGTTTGAAAGCTCGTAGATATTTTTTGAAAAAAAAATCTTACGAGGAAAAAACCATAAACAGCTTTTTTTTTAATTTTCATAGAGTGTACAATTTTTTTGGGAAAAAGAATCCGCGTAAGAAAAAAGATGTAAAGCTTTTTTCGTTTTTAATTTTGAAAGCTCGCGGATATTTTTTGAAAAAAATCGTACCAGGAGAAAACGGTGAAAAGCTTTTTTTTTATTTTCTCAGCTGTAAATATTGTTTGAAAAATAAATGGAGGGGTAAAAAGAGACCAGAAGCTTTTAATTTTGAAACTTGGTAGATATTTTTTTAAAACAAAATCGTACGAGGAGAAAACGATGAAAAGCTTTTCTTTTTATTTTCACAGCGTGTAAATTTTTTTTTTTAAAGAATCCTGGCAAGAAAAAAGATGAAAAGCTTTTTTCGTTTTTAATTTTGAAAGCTCGCGGATATTTTTTGAAAAAAATCGTACCAGGAGAAAGCGGTGAAAAGCTTTGTTTTTATTTTCTCAGCTGTAAATATTTTTTGAAAAATAAATAAAGGGATAAAAAGAGACGAAAAGCTTTTAATTTTGAAACTTAGTAGATATTAAAAAAAAAAAAATCGTACGAGGAGAAAACGATGAAAAGCTTTTTTTTTTATTTTCACAGCGTGTAAATTTTTTTTTAAAAAAGAATCCTGGCAGAAAAAATGTTGAAAAGCTTTTTTCTATTTTAATTTCGAAACCTCGTAGATTTTGTTTTAAATAAAAATCGTACGTGGAAAAAAAACAAAGAACAGCTTTTTTGTATTTTCACAGCGTGTAAATATCTTTTGAAAAAGAATCGTGACAGGAAAAAAGATGAAAAGCTAATTTTCTTTTTAATTTCGAAACCTCGTACGATATTTCTTGAAAAAAAAATTCTACGAGGAAAAAACGATGAAAAACATTTTCTCTTTTTTTCCTTTTTTTTGGGTAAACATTTTTAAAGATTTCCCACGAACGAAGGATAAAAATTGTTCTCGCCGTCGTCGGAGGATTCGTCGCGCCGAGTGAGCGACGACGCTCTATCGTGGAATCCGGTATAAGTTCTCGTGCACTCGAGTCGATGGAAATCCAAACGAGTTTGTATTTGTTTTTATTTTCTTTCGTCGAGGATCGAGCGTCGACCGCGAGTCGAACGCCCGATTAGGTAAAATTGGAAAGTAATATGTGTCGACGACTGCGAGACGAGCAGGCATATTCAGGCGATACGTTACGACCTCGACACATTGATACACCGAAGGAAACGAATCGTCGCTCGAACGTCACGACGGAAATTCAAATGGTGCGAACGAAAGAATTTTTTTTTTTTAATTTTCTAATTATATCCGCGACGATTAAGCGGGCGAGAGATCGCTCGGAAAAATTAATTTTCGTCGCTGTCGACGTGCTGGCAGATTTATCGTTTCTTGACATAGCTACGTAACGGCGCACGTAAATTTGGATATTTGTGTATTTCCATCGAGCCAAAGATACGTCAATCGACACGTGTCCGTTAAACCGCGTGTTTTACCTCGCCGAGACACGGATCGATATCTCGTCGTGTAAACACTTGTAATTAACTCAGAATTTCGAGGAAGATGATTAATTGATTTGCGACAGGATAAATAAAAATTTTGGTTTGTCGTGACGAGATGCAAAGTGGGAGAAATAACTATTTATTTTCGTTAATTACAGGAGAATTAGTTTATTAATTCGTTTACTGGTAATTAATTGGTGAAATAATTATATGTAGGACGTTACATTTGGGATTGTAAATTTCCGAGCAATCAATTTTATTTATTGTTTTATAACGCAGGCATTTTTATTTCTCGAGCGTTGATTGCTCTGAATTTTGCAATCCGAAATGTAACGCTCTACGCTGTGCTATCTTTATGGCTAGGAGGGGAGTGGGCGGCACCAACGCTCCTCGACGCGCTCTGATTGGACCAACTTTAGAAATTGATATCTCGTAAACTATTAAAAATATCACTAATGTATATTTGCAACTTTTGTTTGTAATGGTCCAATCTATCTGAAAATAAAGTTTGAGACATCTTAGGAAATTCACCCTGTATATAGTTTTGTCTCTTTTACCCTCTCTCTCGTTCTCCATGTTTCTGGATCGAGCACGAGAAAGACATTTTCGAAGGCACAATTTTGCGTGTTCTCTTGAACCTCGTCATGGCAACGGTGAGAGAGAGAGATAATTAGCAAGAGAGAGAGAGAGAGACGAGAAGAAAGATGATAAAAGAGAGAGAGAGAGGGAGAGAGAGAACACCGCGAGAGAGCAAACGACTAACCACCGTGTGTATTGGCCTCCACCGCTTGATTGTCGGTAAACTCTTGCGAACGACGATAAACTACTGCCGTGGCGTTTGCAGAGCTGTAGTAGGTTATTCGTTGTTTCTATGTACTGTACAAGGTAAAGTGGGGCAATATGGACCACCTCTCTAACAATAAGACGAACCAAACCCTCCTCGTACGAGACAATCTGAAAGTCCCTCTACAAATTTAAATACTTTCATAACAGTCTCCCCACCCCGTCCTCGTCGACCTTAGGATATTTATCGACAAAATAAAAAAAAAAATTATTCTCGAGGAAAAAAAAATTGTTATGATAAAACCGATACAGGCTCTCATATTTTATATCCGAAGAGAGAGTAGTAACGCCTAAGCTAACGTCAGAGCAATGTACCATTGCTATTATTATAAATTAATAAGTAGCTGAATGATTTATCACTAAAGGGACTCTTGGTCCTACCATTATTAATAAACAAACACTTGGTCCACTTATCGTCGAACCTAGAGCCTTATCACTATCGCCGAATTAAATACCACCTTTCACCAGACCGGAGCCTTGAAATTCTCCAACCATCGACTATCACAAAATATTATTTAAGCCAAAGCAGAGCCATATAAGTTAATTACTCTTGCACCGTTTATCACCAATTACAATCACTAAATTATACCATCTTTCACCAGACCGACCCTTGGAATTCTCCAACCATCGAGTATCACAAACTGTTATTTAAGCCAAAGTCACAAGCCAGAGTTAACTTGACTCACTTCGGGTACAAACTCGTTGCCTACGGGCTGCAACCTTGTATCACGTTTATTTTAAACAAATCACTTTGCTACGGCAAAACCATTTTATAAAGTGCGCACATACCACACCACAAAAGCAGACATAAAATATCGAGGAAGAAAAAAAAATAATTTTTTTAGGTGGTCCATTTTGCCCCACATTTCCTTAAACACATATGTACGATGTCTCAATGGACTTTGTACGTATGGGTTATATAAATTTGGCCACATATCTATACATACCATTCGTCTATCTACTCGTTTACGTATATATATACGTATATACATAAAGCAGAGGCTCGTGCCCAAGTACTCGTACAAAGTTTGTACTTTGCCTCCGTTTGTACGGCGGTTTGCGCTCTATCCTCGGTACTATATCCTCCCTCCCTTCCTTCTCTCATCGCGAGATCTTCTCTCGTCTCGAAACATGGCGGTAGTGCACGATGCCGCGGTTGGTTTGCTCGTGATGTTATCTTCCGTAAGTACGCGAAGTACACGACAATACCGTGGCGCGTCGCTACGAGTAACGGCGCTCCCTACCGACAAAACGCGAAGGTACTAATACCATCGGCCACGCGAAATCTCCATTCTCGCCACAGTTAGCAAGTTTAAACCGGATGCGAGCCGGAAGACGCCGAGTTAATTGGAAGATCTAAATTCGCTCTATTCCGATTTTATTGTTGTACGTTACGTATCGCGAAGTGAAAAATACTTTTATCTTTACATAAGGAAAAAAATCAAAAAAATTAATTTCTTTATTTATTTATTTTTATTGTCAAAATTGTTTTATTAAATTTTTGTTTGTTTTGTATTCGGAATTAATTTCGAATGAAGACATTGTTAGATGCGACGAACGAGACGTTTTTTTTTTTAAATTATCGACGATTACGACGAGCACTTGTTTATTCCAGCTACGATGGCCCACTTTATGTATCCCCTCCACCCTTTCGATCTTGTCGTAAGGCAAATATTGTTTTTTTTCTTCCTCTTTTTTCGACCAAACGTACAGAGATTTATTGCCAGATGTTGGAAAAGGTGTTGACTGCGCGATTGTTCGACCAATGAAATATATCGACGACGAGTCTATTTCATTTTCCGTGTGGACAGCTGTGAAAAAAATGAGAAATGTCTTTTATTAGTTCGCTATACGAGTTATAGATAAGAAAAAACAAACACACAAATTATAACGCATATATCACAACGTATAGCGCCTATATTTTTATTTTTTCAAGGACGATAAAGACGTGCCGTCTTTATTTGTTCCCGCTTTTGCGTTTTTAAAAAAAAAGGTTGTTTGTACAGCTTTTTCTTAGGTGGGTTCCGAACCACCGAAAGCATAGGAAAACTCACAGAAAAAAAATTTATTGATGTCAGCGGGAATCGAACCCTGACCCGCCACGTGTCAGGCGGACACGCTACCCCATAGACTACTGCCTCTCTTGATATAATGATATAATAATAATAATAATATAAATATAATAACAATAATAATAATAATATAACAATAGTAATAATAATATAACAATAATAATAATAATATAAATATAATAATAATAATATGAATATAATAATATAATAATAAATACAGATACGTGCTCGATTGCTTCGCGAGGCGAATATTTCGCGAATAAAGCCCCCCCCCCCCTCCCCTTCCGCGCCTCCTCGACATCGGGAACCGAGGCGAGTTGTGAAAATGACGATAAGAAATTGCGATAGAAAGAGAGACTCCCCTTTATTCCTTGGGAAGAAAGGACGAGAGGGGGAGGGGGGAAGTACGAGCGAGAGCAATAGTAACAACGAATAGAGCCGGGAGTGGCGAGGGGAGGGGGTGAGAGCGAGAAGACGGGAGGGTCGCGGTACGGAGATAGGACGACGGCGAGAGAAAGCGAAGGAGAGGGGAGGGGGGTGGTAAGAGAATTTTCATAAAGCTCGCGTTTCACGAACGACGCGCGAAGCATGTGGCAAGAAAAGCTGGCGAGGATCGTCGTTACACCGGATATTACTTTCCCGGGGAAACAAATATTATTATCTTGCCTCGAGATTCCCATGCTTTCGCTTCTCTCTCTCTCTCTCTCCCCCCTCCTTCTCTCCCATTTCTTCGTGTTGTACGATATTCGTGGATAGCGGTGCCCTGAAGAGAATTTTCATCGTCGTTGCAGGAATTTGACTGTCTTCCTACAAACACATAGACCAAACTGTAAATCCTGTAATGTATATATATATATATATATATATATATATATATATATATATATATATATATATATATGCGTTTACTCGTTAGAGCGAGCGTTAGAGCTACATAATGACTTTGGCATACAGCCGACGAACCTGTGTAGAATAATTAGATAATAAATTGTCGCGAATTCTTCGTAAAAACAGAGAAGGAGAGAGAAATATTTGCCGAATAAATAAGGATAGTAAGAAATTTGAGCGGTCGTCGAAGAGACGAGATTTTCAAAAATAATTGGGAAAATTAATCGTATTACGTCGAGAATAATTAAAATAATTAAACAATTTTTACATAAATTGCAAACGTTCTCGTCAGAACTTTGTCGAATCTCGAATTCGATACTTTACGTAATAATTATTGAACCGATGATTAATTGTGTTAATTAATCGAATATACAATAATTCGAATTTTCAACGATCGACATTAGCGTGGTTAATTTTTTTTTTTTGGCTTTGTAAAAACACGTTGAACGGTTGGAAAACAAAAGGATTTTTCAAAATCGTGAAGGGAAAAATCTTTGTCGTGGGAAATTCGATCCAGTGATAAAATCGTGAGGAAATTAAATCGGAAAATCGGGATATTTTGAATTTTTATCGGAACTTTGCGCGAAAGCTTTTTTCTATCGGAAAGTCACGGAGCGTATTTTTATCTCTTGGTTCACAAGAACAGTGAGCTGTATTTAAAAAGTTTTTAAAAAATGCAAAATTAAAAAAAAAAAAGCGATATAAGCGACGGCAGCGAGAGATCCGGGAAGAGGGAGGAGAGAGAGAAAGAGGGATTTATCGGCGATACTGCTAGCTTGTTTCGTATTCTGTGTCAGGATTTCAGAATCGAGAGATATTTTTTTTTCTACGCAAGGGTCGTTAAGGGTCGTTATCTCCTCTCCCTGTGGCCGAAGCCCTTTGAAGCGTTTTTTACTGCTGAATTGAAAAAGCAGATTCCATGGCATGGTTTTGCACGTAGTGTTCTACAGAGCGAGAGAACACTTTTGAACACGAACAAAAAAAGACAAGAATGAAAAACGAGTGATAAAACTAAAAAAATTGAAATTCCAAATTTTCTCGTCAGTTGATTACAGTTTATTTTGTTTTTTTATTTTTAATTTTCGTATTCCACGAGAGTCAAGAATGCTCGTATTTATCAAAATTTGTTTTTCCTGAAAACCTAAAAAAAACGAAAAGTGAAAATTTTTTTTAGAACGCTCAGAAATATTTAGAATTTTTCAAAAGCAGATTCTATGGCATGGGGTTACGCGTAGTATTCTACAGAGCGAGAGAACACTTTTGAACACGAACAAAAAAAGACAAGAATGAAAAACGCGTGATAAAACTAAAAAAATTGAAATTCCAAATTTTCTCGTCAGTTGATTATATTTTTTTGCTTTTAATTTTTTATTCTCGTATTCCATGAGAGTCAAGAATGCTCGTATTTTTCAAAATTTGTTTTTCTGAAAAACTAAAAAAAAACGAAAAGTGAAAATTTTTTTTAGAACGCTCCGAAATATTTAGAATTTTTCAAAAGCAGATTCTATGGCATGGGGTTGCGCGTAATATTCTACAGAGCGAGAGAGCACTTTTGAACATGAACAAAGAAAAAAGAATGAAAAACAAGTGATAAAAACTAAACAAGTTGAAATTCCGAATTTTCTCGTCAGTTGATTATATTTTTTTTTTTTTTGTTTTTCATTTTTAATTCTCGTATTCCACGAGAGTCAAGAATGCTCGTATTTATCAAAATTTGTTTTTCCTGAAAACCTAAAAAAAACGAAAAGTGAAAATTTTTTTTAGAACGCTCCGAAATATTTAGAATTTTTCAAAAGCAGATTCTATGGCATGGGGTTGCGCGTAATATTCTACAGAGCGAGAGAGCACTTTTGAACACGAACAAAAAAATACAAGAATGAAAAACGAGTGATAAAACTAAAAAAATTGAAATTCCAAATTTTCTCGTCAGTTGATTACAGTTTTTTTTTGTTTTTTTATTTTTAATTCTCGTATTCCACGAGAGTCAAGGATGCTTAACTTTTTCAAAAATTGTTTTTCTCTGTAAAACTAAAAAAAAACGAAAAGTGAACATTTTTTTTAGAACGCTCCGAAATATTTAGACATTTTCCGATACGAAAATCACAATATCCGTCTATTTCTCTTTTTGACGAGAATAAATTTCACGTCGACGTTTTTTTTTTTTTTTACAAACTCTCGTCGTTCGACGCGCTTTATGAAGCTCGCGAGATTACAACAAAAAAAGGACTATGACGTAATCGCATTTACATAGCTGTTTTTTTTTGTTTTGGTTCTTTTCGCAGGCAAAAGCCAGCGGAAAAAAGCTACAAAGGGTCTCGCTCGCGGTGAGTCTGCGAGGTATAAGGATGACTGACCTGGCGACCGAGGAGAATCAGCTCCAGGTCTCGATATACAGGTATACGAATAATTTATTTCTCCACTTCCAGCTCCATTCCCCTCTTTCCTACTTTTATTTTCAATTCGCGTATGGGAAGATTTTTTTTTTATTTTCCATCGTTGAGATTAATGAAACGAGGGAGCGTCGCGGATTGCCTCGATTCCCACGGGCAATATTTATCCGACTGTACGATAACGCGATAAAGTGGGAAAAATTGGCGAGCCGGAGGGAAAAATATAACAAAAAAAAAAAAAAAAAACGAAAAAAAAACCTGTTCAAACGGAAAGGCAAAGTCGATGGGCATCAGCCATCGAATTATTCGACGCTTCTCGTTATCGGTTCGTTCTGTTCCGATAAAAAAAAAAAATCAAAGTTTTAATCGCTTCGTTTCTCTTCGAATTTTGCGCGGCAAAAAAAGGACACAATTTTTTTATTTTTAAATGTCCTTCGAGTTAAGTTTTTTCCTCGATTTTTCGAGTGTTACGTAATAATTTTATAAACCCGTTTCCATTGCATTTTCGAACAATATTTTTGCGCTTTACGGCGAAGAAAATAAAATTTGGTTCGTTTTTTGATTCGATATTTTAATCGATTTTTCATTCTATATTTTCATGAAAGAAAAAAATGGTTGAATCTTGTTTTATATATATGTATATATATACATTTTTTTTTCAGAATCTCTTATTGCTCGGCGGACGCGACCCACGATCACGTATTCGCATTTATAGCAACCAATATGAATGAGACGATGGAGTGTCACGCGTTTTTATGCCCGAAGAGAAAAATGGCTCAGACCGTCACCCTAACCGTGGCACGAGCTTTCAACACGGCTTACGAGGCATGGCAGCTTACCCAGGCCGATCCGAGAATTCATCACACGCAAGACAAGAGCCCCTCGTTGAATCAAGACAGAATAGGTACGTCTGTTTCGTTATCTCATAATTTACTTTGATCTCATTAAAAACTCTTAATCGATGCAGGAATGTTGAAATTTTCTTATCGGCACAAGCGATCAAGCGACTGAATTAATTAATTATTGTATAATTTATGGCGACACGATTGGACTAATTAACTTTAAATCGTTATACTTTTATCTTAAATATTTTAACACTCCATTAGTTCCATAATCATATTCGGAACTATTAAAATTGCCACGTTGGTGTTTAATACAAAGAGATGAATATAATACATCGATCTAATGAAAATGATTGCGTTCTGTACGTAATATTTGGCATTGACGCAGAGACCGTGTTCGAAATGAACGCAATATATACAGGGTGGATTTCATAAGGTGTAACGAGCTTTATTTTAAGGTAGATGGGGTCATTACAAACAAAAGTTGCAAATATACATTAGGGATATTTGTAATAGTTTACGAGATATCAATCTTTAAAGTTGGTCCAATCAGAGCGCGCCGAGAAGCGTTGGCGCCGCCCACGCCCGCCCTGGCCCTAAAGATAGCAGGGTGTAGGGCGTTACATTTGGGGTTACAAAATTCAGACCTATTTATTATATTATTACGCAGTTATTTGCATTTCTCGGGTATTGACTGCTCTGAATCGTGCAATACACTGTGCTATCGCTATAACTGGGGCGAGAGTGGGCGTCTCCAACACGCTCTGATTGGAACAACTTTAAAAAATTTATATCTCGTAAACTATTAAAAATATCCCGAATGTATATTTACAATTTTTGCTTGTAATGATCCTATCGACCTTAGAATAAAGCCTGTTGCAGCTTAAAAAATTCACCCTGTATATTTATGTCGAGCTGTGATATTAATTTGATTTGCTCGCGTAAATTAACGAAATATATATTTATATTTACGAGTCGACGAAACTTGTAAATTACGTATCTTTTGATAATTGATTGTATTAATTAATCGTACTTCTTCGTTCTTGCTTATTCTCGTCATCGACAGAGAATCAAGAAAAAAACGTCGACGCGACGAAGCAGATCAACAGCGAGGAGAAAAAGGTCGCGGAGAAATTGGAAAAGGAGCAGGACAATGAAACACAGAAGAATTTGTTGATCGATCTGTCGAACGAGACGCAAAAAGTCGAGAATTCGTGGGTGAGTTTTCCTGATTTATTTCATACGAACGAAAAAGACATTTTTTGTTTTGTTTTGTTTTGACATTTGGTCGAAAAAAATTGTTTTCTTTTTCAATAAATTCAATTTTATTTGTTTAAAAGTTTTGGATGAATTTGTATTTTGATGAATTGCATGTTCTTTTAAATGAAACTTTTCGTAGGTGTGTTTCGAGGAGGACAATGGAATTGGTTCGATAGGCGTGAGGAAAATGGTGAAAAAGCCAACTGGTAACAGCATACCGATGACAACAATGAAGCAAACTAACGTGAATTCGACACCGAGCCATCACGTCGTGCCGAGACCAACACCGGGTTTCAAGGTGCAAAATGCTTGGGGAGAATCTCACTCGGTGGATCTCATGTGTTCGTAGCATCCGTAGCCCAAGGCTGATAACTTTCGTGACGTACCACTCATCACCGGCCTGTGGAAACATCTATCGACCAACGACAGGTCCAAGAAAACTCCGCGTTGAGTCGCGACAAAATATTTTCCTATTTTTAGTTTTTTTTTTTTTTATTATTTTGATAAAAGAAAAAATATTTTATCTTTTTTAACGAAAATGGACGGTATCGTCCTTACCAAGGTCACGAAAGGCTAATTTGGATAAAATATCGAGCGAAGGATCGACGAGGAAATGTTTATTATTATTATTTTTTTTTCAAAAATTGTTTTATATAATGTTAATGACTTTTTTGTCACTCGAGTTTAACAAATATCTCCGAAAATGAATATGATCGTTTAGAAAATGATTTTTAGTTAAGTAGACGATAAGATAAATTATCGATAACGTATCGAATTTTAAATTTCATCGTTTTTTTTTTTTTAATTTTTCATAGTATCGATAACGAGATAAGCATATTCCCGGCGAATACTCGCGGGTCAACATATCGGTGGTAATGTTTAAAGAGACATAATTTTTAAGAACGTCGAGGAATTTCTTTTGCGTGGTGTAATATTAATTAAAAAAAAAAAAAAGGGAAGAAAAGAAAAACGAAATAAAGATAATTCGCTCGACGTCGATATCGCGTAGCACATAATATAGTATCTAATTAATTGAGATTGTTAGCCGCGTAAGAATATTTTGGAACGTGAAAATATTAGGAGTGAACAATACGAGGCTGTGTTTTATATATCAGTTGACGTCAACCACGAGTATAGATGATTTTTGTTAAACCTGTTCCACCTGTATATACATATATAGAGAATGTTAAACAACTCTGTAAATACAAAAAGTACCCGGATAATCAGCGTCGGTACAAGCAAAGCGGTTGTGTAACCCCTTCCCGTGTTTTAACGAGTCTGGCTCGTGATGAAAATTTTGGCCCAAACATGAATATGACGAGCCGGAGTCGCGAATATAAATATTGTAATGTAGCGGTCGTAATCGAATATCAGTTCTTATTAGTACGCCGCAAGAGTTAGTCACGAGTCTCATAATTGCTGTTACAAAGTAGTTTATATATTGAAATCGAATAAACTCTTACAAATCGAATTGTGACCTTTCTCGAGCATCAGTTTGACCCGCTTAAGAAGCGTTAACGCCTAACACTTGGGCCCAAGTTTCGTCGAGCTAAATGGCACGGGAAGGGGTTAAAAATCGTTTTACAATGACAATTGGCCAAGAAAATATTATTTTCTCTTTCGGCGTCGACTTATCGTTCGTGTATTGAAAATTGTTTTACTAAGATTTATAGGAAAAAAAACAATAGTCTATGAAAAAAAAAAGTGCCTGGAGGAGTATTCGAACCCTCGACCTCTATATTTTTCGATAGAGCGTGCGCACAATTTAACAAAAAAACTGCTGCGTTTGCCTCGACGCCAACCACCTGGGTATTTTTCGTGTTTTCCGAGTTGCCTAACATCCTATATATATATATATATGTATATATGAGGCATTTGGCATGACGTCATCCAGCTTAAACATGAAAATCTTTTAATCGTCTTGAAATTTTTATGATCGATTGTCCTACTGATAGTGAAGCCTCGATATAAATTTGAAGACTCTAGCTTAAGGGGTTGCCTAGGAATAGGGGTTCAAAATTCTACCATGTTGACAGTCGTGACTGCGTTCCGAAATATTTATCTTCCCGATAAATACACCGATTATTAAATATCAGGAGTGATTTTAAAAGAATTTTTTACGTACTTTAAGAATACGTTATTGATTTTTAACAAAATTAATAAATTCATAACAAATTTTAAAGGTTTATGTTAAAAATGACTTTTTTTCAAAGATGAACTTATTAACTTTGTTAAAAATAAATAACATATTCTTAAAGTACGTAAAAAATGCTTTCAAAATCACTACCGACTCTTTAAAATCGGTTTATTTATCGGGAAGATACGACGGCCAACATGATAGAAATTTGAACCCCTATTGCTAGGCAACTCCTTAAGCCAGAGTCTTCAAATATTCACCGAGGCTTCACTATCAGTAGGACTATCGATCATAAAAATTTCAAGACGATTGAAAGTCTTTCACGTTTTAGGCTGGATGACTTCATGCGAAATGCCTCATATTATACACAGAATGATGAAGCAAGGTTGTTTTTTCTCTAATGACGAACAAAAATTGCACCATATCGGGTTATTGTTTTAGTTTTAAACACGATAAGGCTCAAACGCTGCGTGAATGAAGGAAATGAATGAGGAAAAAAAATGCGCGCGCACACATATATATATATATATATATATCAATTTATGAGAGAAAATCTAAATGCAACGTAACCGTCGGTACAGATCCAGGATGTGACAAACATTTTTGTATAATAATAACAATAACATCGTCGCTGTTTAATTATATAGTAATATCAATCGTACTGGGTCTCAAATACACACACACATATATATATATAGTAAAGAAAAATTAAATAATAAAGTAATTATACCAAAAATCATCGGGCTTCTATTTGTTGTTTACAGTTATCATTTACAGCAATGTGTCAAAATTGCTTTTTGAGGTTTTTGGAAATATTAACGTCCCTAGAAAAAATCTTGTTTAATCCACTGCATTCCCAAATATCACTCGATCAAGTAAGATCCTTTTTATTACTGACTTTCGAAAAAGTAATTCTTAGCGCAACATTTTTTAAGAAAAATTTTTCAGAAATTTGTACGATGGCAAAATCTTTCGAGGATTCAAAAACATTATCGTTGAAAGATTTTAAAAATATAACAGTAAACACATTCCAATTTTGTTATAAGCTGACAAAGAGATTTAATTTCTTTCGATAATTTTTTATTATATTTTTGGTTATTCAAAAAATTGAAAATTCTTCGAGTAAAATAATGAAATAAAATTTTACTGAACATCCAACAAAAACTTTTCTGTCTCTTCGTACATTTTTGTTCATTTTGACCTGGTCCAATATTCGCAAACGGTATACGTCTGTGAAAACCAAAATTCAAAAAAAAAGAGAGTTTCGATGCGCAATTCTTGAAACTAAAGTATACACGAGACAATCTAAGTGCGTCAAACATTATCGGAGTATCAATAAATGAACTTTCATTATCGCGTCACATGTAGCAACCATAGCGATGATTCAACTAGATCGGCAAACAACGCCCAATTGGAAACTTGACTCAGGTGGATTTATGATAACGTCACGCCCAAACTGAAGGTTTAAACTTTATTGTTGATAGGAAACTTACGGTTGAATGGAACAGTAGACCGACTATTTATTAATGCCCATATGAAGATTTCAAAATGGGAAATATTCTTCGTCAAGACTATAAATATATGTCGTTGGTACGTGTTACCTAGCTAGTCTTAATGTTTCCGTGTTCGACGATAGTAGGTAAGACGTGTCAACCGAATTTTCTCATCGTGCTAAAAACTATCAAGGGTGTAAAAAAATAATTACGAATCATGTACCTGGTTGGTGTCGCGATTTTTTGCCTCGCGCTCGTGCCGTCCATACTCAGCTATGACGACGTAAGTCACATACGGAAGTGTGCAACGTCATCTTCTTTTGTTTTTACAAAAGCGACAAATTATTTTCGTTTCGTGGAAAAGTACAGTGTTCTTATGCCTTTGACAGATACACAACTACATGAGCAAGAGTGAGATACATCAGATCTTCCAAACGAACTCCGATTCCGGTAAATTTGCTTCGTTTTTATCGATTGATTAATATTTTTTCAAAATATAGCAATCGAGGTATTTGAAAAATGGCCTGCCATTCTTATTAGCGTTACCGATCGTTGCCGATCGTTACCGATCTACGAGGAGCAATCGTCAAAATTTGTGTTTTCAAAAATTTGTCGAACGTAACGAACGACGGGGCCTAACAAAAATCGATAGATTTTCAAATTAGATCGAAAAGACGGAACTTTACCACGAGTAATTGAAAATGACGAAAGGTATATTTCCCCAGTGCCGGAACACGAACTCTTCGGAATCGAGTTACCGGGATGGTCCAGCAGGAAGAAAAGGGAATTACTTTCACCCAACACTCGTTTGAGAATTCGAGTTTGCGGCACCAACACTTTACTCTGGCTTAGCCCGCCCGAGTCGCCGGTAATTCATACCGATACACCCGTTTTGTTCGCTAGTTCCAGTCCGTATGGGGAGGAGCATATTAAATTCCAGCAGGAATCCGGGGTTTGTATTATCAACGACATCGATTAACACAAATGAAAAAAAAAATCCTTTCATAAAAATCGGTCGTATCTCATTGAATTTATTCGCAACATTTTTCGTTGACAGTTACTGGATGATATTGGACAACTTATGGAAGATCGGGTTCACCTCGCCACGATGTTAATTAGTTTTGACGAATTCGGGAATCCGGAAGTCGTACGTAAATTTTCGATCGAGATATTTTTCTGTCGAAGAAAAACATCTTAATTAATTTCCTTACCGATCAATCTCTCGAAATTCTAATTTGACAAAATTCAACTAATCTCAGTATAAACCGAGCACTTATCTCGAAAGCAAAATTAGAAACAGAGAAAGGAGCTTTTCACATTTTTCTAATTTCGCGACATCGAGCGATCGGTAAGCGATTTTTTCAAAATTTTGTTTTCCTCCTGCAGAACGGACGGATCGAAAAGAGAGGAATCGTTATAAGATCGGTGCCTTCGCACGTCGCCCGTGAATACTTGAGACGTAATGGATCGAATACCGATTTTGATCCCGCTAATTCCACGTATCACGTTGCGTACCGGATCAATGACACACTAACGGTGAAGGACGATTTGTTTGCCAGTGAGTTAATTCGATATTTTTGACAAAATCTTACGATAATGTGGGACGATTCGTGGTGACGGTAATTGAAGGAATCGCGAAAAATTAACGATTCGATTCGATTTTTAAACAGCCGCTAACCAAACTGTCTTCCGAGAGAGGCTCCGCCGATCGACCGATATGGTTCCGGAAATACTCTACATGGAAATTCTTCTCGTCGCGGATAACACCATGACCGGCCATTGCAATCTTTACGATGCCGGTACTGCGTAAGTAATAAAGTCGTATTACGATAGAACTTCGATATCGATTTAATCGATCTTATCGTGATCGTTAATTGATTATTTCGATCGTCATTTTTAGAGAGCATAGACGTTGCATCAAGACACTTCTTGTGTATTTCGTGATTTTTTGGAACGGAGTCGATCTCAGGTTTCGTCTTTTCGAGCAACCACAATTGAGAATATCGATTTCCACGATCGTTATAGCAAAGGTGAGTCTTAAAAGAAACGAAAAAAGAACATGGTAGAAATGATGGGTAATCATTTTCAGGAATACTGGGTATTACCTTACATCGCGAATCACGTATTTGCGAACGATTCGAGAGCTATCGATGGACAGAATGCAATGCTAAGGTCACGAAGGTTCTTCTTCAATATACGCGATATGATTCCGCTCGATACTTGGGACGTAGCTGTAACGATGACGAGGTACGTCAAAGAAACGGCATATTAACCCCTTCCCCTACGATTTAAATTCCAACAGTGCGTCCGTGAAACGTAAACAAACCCGTTTGGCTTGTGCGATATAGGCCACGAGTCAAGGACGTGATAATCAGATTTGACACGAATACCTGACCACGTGTCTCACACGTGGTTGTAGGACAAGGGGTTAAAAATTAAAAACATTCAAATTTATATACGAAATGCCTATAAAAGGATGAAAACATAATTGAAAAATTAAATCGGTACACTTTACAGACTCGCGCTGGATTTGGACAGACAGATTTATGGTAAGGCGCGATTTAGCTTATAAACTTTTGTCGATCGACGAATACTTTCAATTCGAATGCGTATCGACCCGTGGATTGATTAATATTGGTTTTTAGCGCAGGCATATCCGAACGGTGCATGTTCGGTGGGAAACGGTTACCTTAGTGGCGTCTCGATTGTCACCGATGATGGTTCGCTTAATGCCGTTCCGTTCGCGGCTCACGAACTGGGACACACGTAAGAATCACATATTTCAGAAACATTTACCGAGAAGATATTTCATTCGACGTTCCCTACCGTTGCACGAGACGTTGATCGGATTTTATATGTGATCAAAATTTCCCGTCGGGCAATTATAAAAAAGCAAAAAATACCCACATTGTTGGCGTCGATACAAGTACAACGGTTTTTTTAGAATTGTCCTGCGATGAAAATTGGCCGAGATAGTAATTCTTAAAGTTAAAAACTTCGAAACATAACCTAACATATGCGATCGAACGCCCTATCGGTAAATGCCGGGATCGCGGGTTCGAGACCCGTCCGAGACTAGGACATTTTATTTTTTTCATAGAGTGTCGCTTTTTTTTTTTTATAAACGTTGACAAAACAAGATGATTCATGGATTATATTTTTAAACTTTGCCAATTAATATCTCGGTCAATTTTCATCACAGAGGAATTTTAAAAAAGCCGCTTTGTGTCTTCGTTAAAGCAAAACAAATATATGTCTCGACGTCTAGGATGAAATAAACTCGTTTCTCCAATTATTATCTTGAATTCGGCAGACTGGGTATGCTCCACGACGGCGAAAACAAAGCATGCTATTATAAAGAGGGCTTTGTAATGGGGCCGCGTCCGATTTTCACGAAAAAATCGTCGTTCTTCTCGAACTGTTCGATCAGCAAGTTCCAAGCGAGAATAGAGTATGTATCGGCAAAAATTTCAAACGATCGTTACATCGACGATTTTTATATTCGTTTCACCCGCAAAGATTTGTTAATAAATAAAAAATAAATAAATTTGCAGCAACCAAAACCTCACGTGTTTGTACAACAAGCCACTAGGAAAGGGCGATATTCGGCCGTTATTATTGCCCGGTCAAGTCAAGAATCGGGACCAACAATGCCTAGCTAATGGAGGAGGACCGGCTTGCGACGTACGTTAATTTTCATCAAAACGCTTTATCGCGTTGATAAAAAATTCTTTTTTCACAAAGATTCATGTTTCACAAATATTTAGTATTCACCAAACCTTATTTTTCACAAAACTTCATTTTTCACAAAAATTCGTTCTTCACAAAAATTTATTTTTCACAACAATTTATTTTTCTCAACAATTCATTTTCCACAAAAATTGGTTTTTCACAAAAATTCATTTCTAACAATAATTCATTTTTCACAAACATTTTTTCCTCGAATCTGACGTACTTGAATTTTTCTCATATTTTTCTTTGTCATTCTTCGCATTTCTCGTTCGTCGTAAATAAATCTTTGTGCTAGTTGCAGCGCGAGGATGGCGATATCTGTGTGCGCATGACGTGTTATATAAATGACGTATGCGAGAAAGTAAATAGGGCCGCTTATGATGGCACG
Organism: Netelia melanura; assembly: GCA_964007305.1. Lineage (NCBI taxonomy): Eukaryota > Metazoa > Arthropoda > Insecta > Hymenoptera > Ichneumonidae > Netelia > Netelia melanura. Next base: position 22,737,676 of record OZ023259.1, on the reverse strand, counting down.
CCATGCGGTGATAAAAACGATGATGTTCCAAAGGTTCGATCGATGTTTTATCTTTTCCACTAAAATATTGACGAAAATACGAAAGTTTAAAGCTGTACTTTTTTTTTCCAAATTTGTATAGATGTGCATTCAAAGTAAATGCGTGGAAGTAAATAAATCGCCAATAGTAAGAACATTTTCCGAGTGTGTAAGCAATGGACGGCCCAAGGTCGATGGTGTGTCGTGCGGTGATGAAAATGATATTCAACTCCAGGTGAGGGCGATCAAATTCGTACAACCCGTGTATCTTTTGTTCCGCATAAAGATATTCTCGAAGACAATAGATTTCACGTTCTACTATGTTTGTCAATTTTTTAGGTATGCTTTCGTGGTAAATGCGTCCCGGAAGCTTATTATCGAAAACAAAATAGAAGAGACACGTGCCTAATATCCGGAGTTCCCGCACGCGATGGAACACCTTGCTACATATCAAATGATAACATTCGTGGGGTGAGTGTGATGAAAAAAATCCAAAATTTCACTGGCACTATACATATTTTGTAAATTCAAATTTTCGTTCGGCCGTTGTAGGTTTGTCATAGAGGACGCTGTTTCGGAAACAAAGGACACAGTTACCGACGGCGATAACCGACCGCCCGTAGTTGGGACACTTCGTGTTCTTTCCAGAGATGAACATGATCGGTTGTGACTTTCTTCTTTCTCACGATTTGCCTATTGTTTGCAGACATGCACTTTCTCGCAGAAATACAAGAAGTAAATAATTAACAATAATGCTTGTATACTTCTTAATGTTACTGTCTCTTGGATCTCGAACAGACCGGTTCGTTGCTTCGATCGAGCTACGATCTACGACGCACGATTGTTAAAATTAATTTTTCGAAAAACCGTTGTACATAATGAGAATGCGGCTCGTCCACTTGAAACTCGAGCTTTTATGAATGACAATATATCGTTAATAAAATATATTTAAAAAAAATGAAATTTTTATAAATATTTCCATTGGCAAACCTTACCGATCTCTAATCGTTTATCAACGAACTACGAGCAACGTTTCGTTCTTTGCAGACACGGGCATGTATCCGCGTCGACTATGCGGAGATGACAGTGACCTTGTATCCAAGGTCGGATCGTCCGAAACGATTACGATCGTTGTCGATCGATAACGATCGATGAATAAAAACGTCAAACATGTCAGATCGCGTCGTAACGAGAATTCCACGAAGATCGATTCAAGGTAAACAAAAACGAAAACAAAAAACAATACACACACACACACACATATATATATATATATATATATATATATTGTAACGTTGTACAATATCTCCCCTGCACCCGGCTCGTCCCAAAGGCAGCCGTCCCCACGGAAAGGCCCAAAACAGACAAGTGGTGAAATATTATTTTATTTTCCTTCCTTTTTTTCCTAACTATTGTACGGCCTGTGCAGCACTTATCGAGAAGAGGACCGGCCCGCCAGCCCCGAAGACATCGCCATTGCATCGCCACCGTCATCATCATGCCCGTTCAGACCACCAAACTCGCACAACACAACGCACTCCGTCATCCATCGAGGAACTTCACCCGTCCGTCCTCGCCCCGAAGCCATCAATCGACTGCCCGGCGATAAGGAAGGACGAAGATGGCAGCAACGCACGGAGACTCCCAAAAACCCCCATTACCCGCAATCATACCTTCCAATACGCAAATATCCCTAATATACCGATCGACCTAATTACCTACCCGTCCCGATAGATCCCGCCCGCGATCATCTCGTATCGATCATACGCTTGACCCTTCTCCCATCGACCCGTGACGCTGCTGCCCCAATGATCGACACCGTGAATCAACGCCTAAGAAATCTTCGCGAGCTTCCCCGTGCAGAAACGTTGACAGGGATACCCTATGTCCGATCAAATCCTGATCAGGATTTGTCATGGATCCCCCAAAACCGGCATCCCGTTTCGAATCCAACTTGCATCAATATCGGCATCGGTATATGTACGACGGCGAAGGCATAATTTTGAAAATGGTGGCGTCACTTGTATTTTCGGTATTACTAGTAAATTCCTATTTAAGTCTCTGTTTCTACTCATCGACGTTCGCGGGGTGTAGACCCGTGCAAAAATGTTGACAGAAATACCAAACTACTGATCATATTCTGATCAGGATATGGCAGGGATGCCCCAAAACGGGTATACCTACAGGAACCAGATGTTTTCCACATTGGAAAAAAATTGCGTGGATGACGATATTTCGAAACCATGGCGCCACTGTACTTTCGGGGTATACCGGCTCAATCCTAACACGAAGCCTGTGGTGAGCGTAGATTTTATGACCAATACGAATATTGAGACCGTATTCCTTTTTCGGATACACTCCTGGCGCGGCCAGGGTCCTTTGACTGCCAGGGCTCTAAATATTCGAAAGTTTTCTTAATCGTTGGGCGCCAGCTAGTTCAAAGACGAACTAGCAATTAATTTAACTTTGAGCGGAATCGAGACGATTCTCAGGGTGGTAACACGTTGGGACCCAGAAGAGAAAGATTTTGCTTGAAAAGATTTCTGAGAGAAAGAATAAAAGGAACACTTGCAGGTACTTACATGAATTGTTTATTCCTTTATTTTTCTAATATGGTACTTCGTCGAACCCACTTTGATCCGGTGGTTCGCAGCCTAACACTGGACAATTTAAATAATAGTTGACAAAAGAATTATTGCTAGGCTAGTTGAGCGTATATTATGAGAAGATTCTCTATCGATTTAATGCGGACACGGCCTGTCTCTATGAACGTTCAGATTGAACTCTCCGAGTGATCCGTTCATTCGCGACACCTCGCTCTTCTAATTCTTCGTCGTCACCCGAACGTTCCCGAGGCTAATCGTCGGGGGCCAATCAGCAGTTGTACACTGCCCTTAGGCTAGTGTATCGTTACATTTTGACAAAGTTCGGCCGGCGTCGGGTATCGTCGTTGGCGCGCTCGAGTGTCGACGTCGAGAGTTCGACAAAATCCTGTCACAATATATATAGATATAGTAGTAGTAGTACCGGTCACGACCGACAGGTGGCGCATGGCCATCCCGCTTCTCACAAACGAACCATGCGTCCGCTGGCCTTATAAATGCGTAAACTGTGCTGAAAAGTATTAAGTTTCCTTTGGAACGTGCTGCAAAGAATTAGCTCACACTCAAATAAGTGTGCTATACTATTCTTTGATCGTACAATTATACGTACACTTTTTTCACATACATACTTATTATTTTCTCAGCCTATCCTGCTTTTTTAAATTTGTTTCCTTGAAGGCGCGGGTAGAAGCTAGTATTTAATATAATGCTTTCAGCAATTCATTACTATTACGTGATTTGATCCCTGCTCGAATCCAGTTAGAGTCATTAACGGATTCGGATCCGGATTTCTAATGGAATCCAGTTTACGGATCGTACATTTAGTTCTCGAATCTGATCCGATATCGGACTAGATCCCGATTAGGAGCCTGTGATCCAACTCAGAATCCAGCTGTATCCCTGCCAAAATTTCTGCACGAGCGCTTAACCACCAGGACTCACTTTGCGACGAGCCACCGAATAGGAAAGATTAGCGAACGAGATAGCGACGATTATACCAGTTAGCGAAAAAGGAAATAAGAGTGGAGGATAGAGAATTGGCGAGTAGCGAGGAGCGAAAATTTAGAGAAAAGTAAATAAGAGTGAGAGTAAGGAAAGACAGAAAAGGAGTGCGAGAAAAGAGTGTTCGAGGATAAGGATCCAGTATCAAGGAAAGACGAGGAAGGACCTTGCAACGAACGTACATAAGCGTTTGCATAGGCCAACCTTTATTATCGGTACGATCAGAATATTCCCCTTTTTGCATTTTCTTTATATAGAGTACCCCCCACCCTTCTACCCTATTTTTGGCGTGCGTCCACCCTTGCTTTCGGCCAGCTTGTTCTTTTTTATTTTATTATAAAACAGTCGTGTGAGACGGCTGTAAAAATTAGTGAATATTATAATAAGTGTGATTAACGGTCATCTCTTCCCGTCTGACCGCCCCCCCCCCCTTTCCTTCGTTACATCGTATAACAGAACGTCGAGAACATTCGAACGCGCGAGTCGCGCGAACAAACACAACGCGACCGACCTTTCTCGGCACAGCCGACTCCCGAATCACAACAACTCTTTTTCCCCGCCTGCCCTACTCCCTATAACCGACCGTAGCACCGATAAATTGAGACTTAAGAGCGAATACATGTCTGGAACAAAATTGTGATATAAACCTTATAAGGGAGGCGTAATAATTAAGAGGCCATCCCAACGGCGAACCATGACCCTTTGACCCTTTGGGTTTGGGTTGACCCGCTTGACCCTTTGACACCCCTACATGCTAGCCCTTCAGTCCCTACCGAATAAAAGTATCCAGTATTATTAGTTTTGTTAATTTTTTTTAGTTATTAAAAATTAACTGGCGCCCAAAGATTGCTAATACATTATACAGAGTTTTTTTTGTGTGATATATATTTTTGTTTTGCGATTTACCCCGGAGATAGTCCGCCGTGTCATTGAGAATAATATTCAATAATACAAGTTTTATTTACGTTTCTAGTTTTTTTTTTAAATTTTTCAAACATTTTTCAAGAAAATTTTTGCAGGAATTTGTACGTTGGCAAAATCGTTCGACGATTCAAAAATATTATCGACTTCAAAAATATAACAGTAAACACATTGCAGGTTTGTTATAAGCTGACAAAGGGATTTCATTTTTTTTTTTGATAATTTTTGACAATACTTTTGGTTAGTCGCAGAATTGAAAATTCTTTAAGTAAAATAATGAAATAAAATTTTACTGAATATCCAATAAAAATTATTCTGTCTCTTCGTGCATTTCTGTTCATTTTTATCTGGTTCAATATTTTCAATCGGTATATGTCTGTGAAATAAAAAAATAAAAAAAGTAGACAGTTTCGATGCGAAGTTCTTGAAACTTAAGTATACACGAGACAATCTAAGTGCGACAAATATTATCGGAGTAATAATGAATGAACTTTCATTATCGTGTTACATGTAGTAACCATAGCGATGATTCAACTAGATCGGCAAACAACGCGCAATTGGAAACTTGACTCAGGTGGATTTATGATAACGTCACCCTCAAACTGAAGGTTTAAACTTTATTGTTGATATAAGATTTACGGTTGAATGGAGCAGCAGACCAGCTATATATTAATACCCATATGAAAAATTCAAAATGGGAAATATTCTTCGTCAAGACTATAAATATATGTCGTTGGTACCTGTTACTTAGCTAGTCTTAATGTTTCCGTATTCGACGATAGTAGGTAAGACGTGTCAACGGAATTTTCTCATCGTGGCAAAAACTATCAAGGGAGTAAAAAAATAATTACGAATCATGTACCTGGTTGGTGTCGCGATTTTTTGCCTCGCGCTCGTGCCGTCCATACTCAGCTATGACGACGTAAGTCACATACGGAAGTGTGCAACTTCATCTTCTTTTGTTTTTACAAAAGCGACAAATTATTTTCGTTTCGTGGAAAAGTACAATGTTCTTATGCCTTTGACAGATACACAACTACATGAGCAAGAGTGAGATACATCAGATCTTCCAAACGAACTCCGATTCCGGTAAATTTGGTTCGTTTTTATCGATTGATTAATATTTTTTCAAAATATAGCAACCGAGGTATTTGAAAAATGGCCTGCCATTCTTATTAGCGTTACCGATCGTTGCCGATCGTTACCGATCTACGAGGAGCAATCGTCAAAAATTGTGTTTTCAAAAATTTGTCGAACGTAACGAACGACGGGGCCTAACAAAAATCGATAGATTTTCAAATTAGATCGAAAAGACGGAACTTTACCACGAGTAATTGAAAATGACGAAAGGTATATTTCTCCAGTGCCGGAACACGAACTCTTCGGCATCGAGTTGCCGGGATGGTCCAGCAGGAAGAAAAGGGAATTACTTCCACCCAAGACTCCTTTGAAAATTCGAGTTTGCGACACCGACACTTTACTCTGGCTTAGCCCGCCCGAGTCGCCGGTAATTCATACCGATACACCCGTTTTGTTCGCTAGTTCCAGTCCGTATGGGGAGGAGCATGTTCAATTCCAGCAGGAATCCGGGGTTTGTATTATCAACGACATCGATTAACACAAATGAAAAAAAAATCCTTTCATAAAAATCGGTCGTATCTCGTTGAATTTATTCGCAAAATTTTTCGTTGACAGTTACTGGATGATATGGGACAACTTATGGAAGATCGGGTTCACCTGGCCTCGATGTTAATTAGTTTTGACAAATTCGGGAATCCGGAAGTCGTACGTAAATTTTCGATCGAGATATTTTTCTGTCGAAGAAAAATATCTTAATTAATTTCCTTACCGATCAATCTCTCGAAATTCTAATTAGACAAAATTCAACTAATCTCAGTATAAACCGAGCATTTATCTCGAAAGCAAAATTAGAAAAAGAGAAAGAAGCTTTTCACATTTTTCTAATTTCGCGACATCGAGCGATCGGTAAACGATTTTTGAAAAATTTAATTTGCTTCCTGCAGAACGGACGGATCGAAAAGAGGGGAATCGTTGTAAGATCGGTGCCTTCGCACGTCGTCCGTGAATACTTGAGACGTAATGGATCGAATACCGATTTTGATCCCGCTAATTCCACGTATCACGTTGCGTACCGGATCAACGACACACTAACGGTGAAGGACGATGTCTTTGCCAGTGAGTTAATTCGATATTTTTGACAAATTCTTACGATAATGTGGGACGCCTCGTGGTGACGATAATCGAAGGAATCGTGAAAAATTAACGATTCGATTCGCTCTTTAAACAGCCGCTAACCAAACTGTCTTCCGAGAGAGGCTCCGCCGATCGACCGATATGATCCCGGAAACACTCTACATGGAAATTCTTCTCGTCGCGGATATGTCCATGACCGCCCATTGCAATGCTTACGATGTCGGTACTGCGTAAGTAATAAAATCGTATTATGATAGAACTTCGATAACGATTTTACCGAGCTTATCGTGATCGTTAATTGATTAGTTCGATCGTCATTTTTAGAGAGCATAGACGTTGCATCAAGACACTTCTTGCGTATTTCGCGATTTATTGGAACGGAGTCGATCTCAGGTTTCGTCTTTTCGAGCTACCACAATTGAGAATATCGATTTCCACGATCGTTATAGCAAAGGTGAGTCTTAAAGGAAACGAAAGAAGAACATAGTAGAAATAATGGGTAATGATTTTCAGGAATACAGAGTATTACCTTACATCGCGGATTTCGTATATAAGAACTATCCGGAGGCTACCGATGGATACAAGGCAATGCGAGGGGCACGAAAGTTCTTCTACAATATACGCGATTTGATTCCGCTCGATACTTGGGACGTAGCTGTAACGATGACGAGGTACGTCAAAGAAACGGCATATTAACCCCTTCCCCTACGATTTAAATTCCAACAGCGCGTCCGTGAAACGTAAACAAACCCGTTTGGCTCGTGCGATATAGGCCACGAGTCAAGAACGTGATAATCAGATTTGACTCGAATACCAGACCACGTGTCTCACACGTGGTTGCAGGACAAGAGGTTAAAAATTAAAAACATGCCAATTTATATACGAAATGCCTATAAAAGGGTGAAAACATAATTGAATAATTAAATCGGTACATTTTTCAGACTCGGGCTGAATGACAAAATACGGATTTATGGTAAGGCGCGATTCATTTTATAAACTGTTGTCGATCGGCGAATACCTTCAATTCGAATGCGTATCGATCCGTGGATTGATTAATATTGGTTTTTAGCGCAGGCATATCCGAACGGTGCATGTTCGGTGAGAGACGGTGACCTTAGTGGCGTCTCGATTATCACCGATGATGGTTCGCTTAATGCCGTTCCGTTCGCGGCTCACGAACTGGGACACACGTAAGAATCACATATTTCAGAGACATTTGCCGAGAAGATATTTCATACAACGTTCCCTACCGTTGCACGAGACGTTGAACGGATTTTATATGTGCTCGAAATTTACCGTCGGGCAATTATAAAAAAGCAAAAATACCCACATTGTTGGCGTCGATACAAGTACAAAGGTTTTTTTAGAATTGTCCTGCGATGAAAATTGGCCGAGATATTAATTCTCAAAGTTAAAAAGTTCGAAACATAACCTAACATATGCCATCGAATGCCCTATCGATAAATGCCGGGATCGTGGGTTCGAGACCCGTTCAGGACAATTTATTTTTTTCATAGATTGTCGCTTTTTTTTAATAAATGTTGACAAAACAAGTTTCAATGAACGAATGACGAATCGACTCGAATAAGACAGAATATTTTTGTGTCATCACTCAATCGCTAGAGTGCTTAAATTCATTCTTTATATTTTTAAACTTTGCCATTGATATCTCGGTCAATTTTCATCACAGAGTAATTTAAAAAAAGCTGCTTTGCTTCTTCGTTAAGGCAAAACAAAAATATGTCTCGACGTCTATGATGAAATAAACTCGTTTCTCCAATTATCATCTTGAATTCGGCAGACTGGGTATGCACCACGACGGCGAAAAGGAAGGATGCCCTGGTAAAGGTGGCTTTATAATGAGCTCGTATCCGAATTTCACGAACAAATCGTCGTTCTTCTCGAACTGTTCGATCAGTGAGTTCCAAGCGAGAATAGAGTATGTATCGGCAAAAATTTCAAACGATCGTTACATCGACGATTTTTATATTCGTTTCACCCGCAAAGATTTGTCGATAAATAAAAACTAAATAAATTTGCAGCCAACAAGAACTTACGTGTTTGTACAACAAGCCACGAGGAAAGGGCGATATTCGGCCGTTATTATTGCCCGGTCAAGTCAAGAGTCGGGACCAACAATGCCTAGCTAGTAAAGGAGGACTGGCTTGCGAGGTACCTCAATTTTCATCAGAACGCTTTATCGCGTTGATAAAAAATTCTTTTTTCACAAAGATTCATTTTTCACAAATATTCGTTTTTCACAACAATTTATTTTTCCTAACAATTCATTTTCCACAAAAATTGCTTTTTCACAAAAATTCATTTTTTACAATAATTCATTTTTCACCAACATTTTATCCTCAAATTTGACGTAGGTACTTGAATTTTTCTCATATGTTTCTTTGCCATTCTTCGCATTTCTCGTTCATCGTAAATAAATCTTTGTGCTTGTTGCAGCGCGAGGATAGCGATATCTGTGTGCGCATGACGTGTTATGTAAAAGGCGAATGCGAGGAAGTAAATAGGCCGGCGTATGATGGCACGCCATGCGGTGATAAAAACGATCATGTTCCAAAGGTTCGATCGATGTTTTATCTTTTCCACTAAAATATTGACGAAAATGCGAAAGTTTAAAGCTGTATTTTTGTTCCCAAATTTGTGTAGGTGTGCGTTCAAAGTAAATGCGTGGCAGTAAATAAATCGCCAATGGTAAGGCAATTTTCCGAGTGTGTAAGCAATGGACGTCCCAAGGTCGATGGTGTGTCGTGCGGTGATGAAAATGATATTCAACTCCAGGTGAGGGCGATCAAATTCGTACAACCCGTGTATCTTTTGTTCCGCATAAAGATATTCTCGAAGACAATAGATTTCACGTTCTACTATGTTTGTCAATTTTTTAGGTATGCTTTCGTGGTAAATGCGTCCCCGAAGCTTATTATCGAAAACAAAATAGAAGAGACCCGTGCCTATTATCCGGAGTTCCTGCACGCGATGGAACACCTTGCTACATATCAAATGGTAACATTCGTGGGGTGAGTGTGATGAAAAAAATCCAAAATTTCACTGGCACTGTACATTTTTGTAAATTCAAATTTTCGTTCGGCCGTTGTAGGTTTGTTATAGAGGACGCTGTTTCGGAAACAAATGACACAGTTACCGACGGCGATAACCGACCGCCCGTAGTTGGGACACTTCGTGTTCTTTTCAGAGATGAACATGATCGGTTGCGGCTTTCTTCTTCCTCACGATTTGCCTATTGTTTGCAGACATGCACTTTCTCGCAGAGATACAAGAAATAAATAATTAATAATAATGGTTGTATACGGCTTAATGTTACTGTCTCTTGGATCTCGAATAGATCGATTCGTTGCTTCGATCGAGCTACGATCTACGACGCACGATTGTTAAAATTAATTTTTCGAAAAATCGTTGTACAGAATGAAAATGCGGTCTCATTCACTTGGAACTCGAGCTTTTGTGAATGACCGTATATCGTTAATAAAATATAATTAAAAAAAAAAGGAAATTTTTTTACATATTCTCATTGGCAAACCTTACCGATCTCTAATCGTCTATCAATGAACTACGAGAAACGTTTCGTTCTTTGCAGACACGGGCATGTGTCCGCGTCGACTATACGGAGATGACAGTGACCTTCAATCCAAGGTCACTGATCGTCCGAGACGATAACGATCGTTGTCGATCGATAACGATCAATCAATAAAATCGTCAAACATAACAGACCGCGCACATAAAATGATCGCTCTATCGGTAACAAAGACGAACCAGTCGATAGCAACTTGATGCAATCGGCAAACAAAAATGAAACGAAAAAAACACACACACACACACGATACTTCCCCGATGCTTAATCTTCACGCGAGTCATTCCAGTATCGTAATTCGTGATCGCATGATCGATCGTTCAGGCCGCGTTGTTATTTATCTCCTCTTTTTCTTCTTTTTCTTTTTACATAAAAAATTCTCCGGATCTTCATTTCATATCGAAAAGTTTGCATAAGTGATCGACGTCGATTCGCTATCGCGGTCACGAAAATCCAAGAAAAAAACGATCAACAACATGATTCCAATGCCGAAAACTATAAAAATTCCTCGGAAGCGTAAGGTGACAATATTTTGAATAATGTTCTCGGTTAAGCGAACGTCGTACCACGCGCATTTTTTCTTTTCTGACTTTTTGAACGAAACATAGTTACAAAAAATGTCATCGAGCAACAATTCTCCTGTACATAATTTATCGTTATGTTTTTCTTCTTTTTTTTTATTGCGTGGGTGATCCGAACAAGATCGTAAGACATCGACATGCAAGTACAAGTGTTTTCTTATGTTCTATTTGTCCTGGAGGATGGCTATGTAGTGCTCGCTGTATATATGAGGAGGAGGTAAACCTCTTGAATTTGAAATTCATAATCGGTCTGGGTTTTCATCCGATCGACGATCGCGATCGAAATTTTACACGTGCGCTACCGATAATCGTTAGCAATCATGGGAGGGGAGTTTTCTTAAGGAAAGAATAAAAAATTTGTTAAATTTTTTTAAATAAAAAAGAAACAACGGAGAGGATAATGAAAAGAAGTTAAAGAAAATAATAAAATCGAGTTTTTAAACGAAACAAAGATAAACGAGAAAAAATAAATAAAAGTCAACGTTAAATTCATCGTGAGACAAAAAAAAATATCGAATTTCGGAGTGGAAGAGATTTTGTAATTAGAAATTTTTCCGGAAGAAAATAGATTTTTGTTGTTACGCAGGGGGTGGGGGAGAATTTGTCGAACGAGGGGGAAAACATGTAAACGATTTTTTCTTTACCGACTCTAGGCATTTCTGCAACGACGATGATGTTCGCTGCTCTGGTGCTATCGAGTAGAGCGTCGGGAGTGCCGACTTCCGGTTTCGAAAAAGTGCACTCGGAAACTGGTGGCGAACGAGGTCAGGAAAATATTTCGTACGACCCCGGATGCGAGTGAGTTCGTAATTCGTGACAATAATAATTTTTGTGAATAATAATTTACATAAAAATTATTTTCTTTTTTCAAAATAAACTTTCTTTTTCTAAATATAAAAAATTCGCCCCGACAGTACCGGAATACGAGGTGGTGTCGGCACAATGGCCCAGATTGTACCAGAGATCGTCCGGTTCCGGTACTCGTATGTGTTGGAACGCATTTGGAAATGTGGAATTTTGTCCGTCAGTACCTTTTTTTTATAAGCGAATACATATATTCATTAAGAAATATAATGCTAATTTCCACACTTTGTATACGGTATTTTAATCTCAATAGTTTGTATGAACCTAATTTTAAGGAAAACTTTTACAATGTGACATAAATATAACGCCTTTTCTACACAGGGCGTACATATTGAATTCCCTATTTTGTGTTCCCAAATTTTGACTTCAGATTCGTAATCAGCGACCCCAAGAACCACCCAGGATACTGACTTTCACCTCGATTCAATTCGTTTTTCGCAAAAATTTTTTCTGTTCTCGATCCGCCATTTTGTCCTTCGACATTTTGACTTCAGATTCGTAATCAGCGACTCCAAGAACCACCCAGGATACTGACTTTCACCTCGATTCAATTCGTTTTTCGTAACAAATTTTTCCATTCTGGATCCGCCATTTTGTCCTTCGACATTTTGACTTCAGATTCGTAATGAGTGACTCCAAAAACCCCCGAGTACAGACTTTCGGACGAATTGCAAACTTTTGGCCGTAAATTTGGGTTTCCGACCCAATGTGCGTCGTGCCGAGACCAACATCGGGATTCAAGGTGCAAAAATGCTTGGGGAGAATCTAACTCGGTGGATCTCATGTGTTCGTAGCATCCGTAGCCCAAGGCTGATAACTTTCGTGACGTACCACTCACCACCGGACTGTGGAAGTATCTATCGACCAACGACAGGGCCAAGAAAACGCGTTGAGTCGCGACAACGTATTTTCCGATTTTTAGTTTTTTTATTTTGATAAAAGAAAAAATATTTTATCTTTTTTAACGAAAACGGACGCTGTCGTCCTTACCAAGGTCACGAAAGGCTAATTTGGATAAAATATCGAGCGAAGGATCGACGAGGAAACATTTATTATATATTATTTTTTTTTTTCAAAAATCGTTTTATATAATGTTAAGGACTTTTTTGTCACTCGAGTTTAACAAATATCACCGAAAATGAATATGATTGTTTAGAAAATGTTTTTTAGTTAAGTAGACGATAGGATAAATTATCGATAACGTATCGAATTTTGAATTTCATCGTTTTTTTTATATTTTTCATAGTATCGATAACGAGATAAGCCTATTCCCGGCGGATACTCGCGGGTCAACATATCGGTGGTAATTTTTAAAGAGACATAATTTTTAGGGATATCGAGGAATTTCTTTTGCGTGGTATAATATTTGTAAAAAAAAACGGAAGAAAAGAAAAACGAAATAAAGATAATTCGCTCGACGTCGATATCGCGTAGCACATAATATAATATCTAATTAATTCAGATTGGTAGCCGCGTAAGAATGTTTTGGAACGTGAAAATATTAGGAGTAAAGAATACGAGGCTGCGGGACTTCCGTTTCCGGCGAGAGTATGGAAGGACGTGTGTGACAGGTGAACGAAAGAAAAGTGGGGAAAAGTACGATAAGAAGGGAAAAAAGTGAAGAAAGGGTGTAGTGAGGTAGGAGGGGGGAAGGGAAGAAGGCAGGGGAAGTGAAAAGTAGGTGAAAATAGGAAAACAAGGTAGGAAAAGGACGGAAGGGAGAAAGGCGAAAATTGAAAAGAGGTTAGGAATGAATAGGAGGAAACAAGACGGACGGGCACGAGAAAGAAAAGTGGGGAGAGGAACGAGCGAGCTGATAAGAGCCGCGGTGTAGCGCCGACGGCGGAAGGCATAGGTAACTAGAGTGAGAGAGGGAAGGTAGAGAGACGGTAGGTAAGGAAGGGAGTAACGGAAAATAATATAAGGTAAAATAAAACAAAATAAAGTAAATAAATAAATGAAATAAAGGTAGGAAAAATAAAGTAAAAAAGAGGTAAATAGGAAAGTAAAGGTAAATAAGTGCAAATAAATAAACATAAGACAAAAAAAAAAGAAATGGAGACAGAAGAAGGGAGAGGAGGAGGAGGGGAAGAGGAGGGGAAGGACGGCATTTCAAAAAAGCAGAAAGGTGCACCGATCACCGAAGAATAAAGGAGGGGAAGAGGAGAGTATAGGGGCGATGATAAGAGAAATGAGGGAGGAGATAAGGAAAGAGTTGTAGGGGGTTAAACAAGAGATAAAGGGGCAGAGAGGAGAAATGAGAGAAATGAAAGAAGAGATGGAAAAGATAAAAGAGGAAATAAAAAAGGGAGAAGGAAGATGGAGAAGGGAGAAGGAAGGAATGGAGAAAAGAATAGGACAATTAGAGAGGAGGATGGAAGAAAAGGAAAAAGAGAGAGGAAGAGTGGAAGTGGAAATGGAAGAATAGGAAGTAATAGCGGTAACGGAAACGTGGGTAGAGGAAAAGAACTGGGAAAAAATAAGGCGTAAGTTGCCGAAGGGGTATAAGTGGACAAGACAAGGAGCGAAGAAGAGGAATAGGAAAGGCAGGGCGATAGGAGGAATGCTGATGAGAGCCAGAGAAGGGATGGCGATGGAGAGCGAAGAGGAGGAGCAGGAGGACGAAGAAAGAATGATGTACAGGAAGGTGAGAGTAGGGGAAGAGGTATGGACGATCTTCGCAGTATACATAAATGGGGATACGGGAAGGAAGTTAGAAAAAATGAGAGGGTGGGTGGAAGGGCAAAATGAAAAGGAAAGAGTGATAATAGGAGGGGACTTCAATGCGAGGACGGGAACAAAAGGAGGTAGGGCGGGGACAGAAGAGGAAGAGAAGGAAGGAGGAAGAAAATCAAAGGACGAAAAGGTAAATGAGGATGGGAGAAAGTTGGTGAGTAGGATAGGTGAAGTGGGGTGGGAGATTATGAACGGGAATATAGAGGGGGGCGGAGACGGAGAATACACGTATGTAGGAACGAGAGGGGAGACGGTAATTGACTATATACTGGGAGACGAGAATACGAGGAAGGCGAAAAGCGTAAAGGTAGAAGATAGGGTGGAATCGGACCATCAGCCACTCGTGGTGACGATTAAAAGAGGAAGGGGAGAGAAGAAGGAAAAGGAAGGGAGGAAAAAAACGGGGCCGAGAAGAGGCGAATGGTCGGAGGAAAGGAAGGAGGAATACAAGAAAGGAATACAGGGAATTAAAGTAGAAGGAGAGGAGACGCAAGGAGCGATAAGGGAAGCAATAGAGAAAATAAGAGGGGTGGTTAAGAAAAGAGAGGAAAAGGAAGGAGAGGAGGAGAGAGGGGTGGTGGGATGAAGAGTGCAAAGAGAAGAAAGCGGAGATGAGAAAGGAATTAAGGAAGGGAAGGAGAGAAGGGAGCACGAAAGAAAAGTATAGACAGAAAAAGAGAGAGTATAAGGAGCTATGTGAGAAGAAAAAGGAGGAGGACAGAGAGAGAATGATCAGGGAAATCGCACAGGCGAAGACGGAGGAGAGCGCGTGGAGAATAGGAACAGGAGAAGAGGAAGAGATAAGCATAGAAGAAATAAGGAAAGTAATTAAGGGAATGAAAGAAGAGAAGGCGGCTGGAGAAGACGAGCTACCGAACGAAGCATGGATGTGGGGACGAGAAAAAGCGGTGGAAGTGGCATGGGAAATATGTAGGAGGGTGTGGAAAGGGGACGGTTGGCCACAGGAATGGAAAATAGGGATAATAGCGCCGATAGTGAAAAAGGGAGAAGGGAGAAAAGTGGAAGAATACAGAGGAGCAACACTGATGCCGACAATCTATAAAATATACAGAACAGTGCTAGCGAGGAGATTAGAGGAGGAGGCGGAGAGAAAGAAAATAATCCCACCGAACCAAACAGGATTTAGGAGGGGGACGGGGACGGTGGACAATATTTATGTGCTAAATTACACTGTGAATAAGAAACTAGCAGAAGAGAAAGGTAATAGGATTATTTGTGGACTTGAAGGCAGCGTTCCATATGGTAGATAGAAGGATACTGACAGAGGCAATGGAAAAGAAAGGAGTAAGAATAGGGTTAAGAGAGAGAAAGAGTGGAAGAGGTATATAGAGAGACAATGAGCAGGGTGAAAGTAGGAGGGGAGATAGGCGAGGAGTTTTGGACAGGAAGAGGCGTAAGACAAGGGTGCCCGATGAGCCCGGTACTTTTTAATATTTTAACAGCGGACATGGAAGAGGAATTGAGGAAGGGAAGGTAGGGAGGAGTGAGAGTCGGGCAAAGGCGAATATGCTCCTTAGCGTATGCAGACGACGTGGTAGTGTTGGCAGAAAGAGAGGAAGTAATGGGATATGGGGTAGAAATTTGGGGTTGGGAGGAGAGGAAAGGAATAGAGAGCATGCAGGAGAGATACATAAGGTGGACATTGGGAGTAGAATGAAGGACGCCGGGATATATGGTGAGAGAGGAAGCACAAAGGGAAAAGCTAAGGACAAGAGCGGGAAGGAGGGCATGGAGTTATGAGGAAAAGTTAAAAAGAGGAGGAGGAAGTGAAATAGCGAGAGATTGCGTAAAAGAAATGGAAGAAAGGGAGATAGAAAGCGAGGAACGGTTGTCGAAATGGGAGAAGGAGAGAAACGGGTTGAAAGAGAAAGGCAGAAACAGAGGAGGGGGAGAGGAAACGGAGATGGAAGGATACGGAAACGTAGAGAAGGAGGATAGGAAGGAGCAGGTGAAAGAAAGATGGGAGAAAATCATGGAGTCGAGATATAACAGATGGTATAGGTAAATATGGACAACAGAAATACCGAAATATTTGAAGGCGGGGTGGGCAGAAGAAATGTATAAGAGGATAGCGCGATATTGACTAGGCAATGAAATGAGAGAAGGAAGATATTGGGAAGAGGAGGAAGAAAGGAGATGCAGAGTGTGCGGGGCGGGGGGGGGGGGGAGAAGAAACGTGGGGGCATGTACTAGAGAGGTGTGAGGGAGAGCAAGAAGAGAGGAAGGGGATGGGAGAGGGGATAAGAGAAATATTGGAAGAAACCGGGGGAGGAGAGGAGTGGATGAAAAAACTAGAAGAAACAAGGAAGCACAAGAGAAGGGGGGAGCAACAAAATGAAGAAGGGGATAAGTAGAGAAAGGTGTGAAAGAAGGAATGGAATGAATGGAAAGGAAACGGAAGTTGGAAAATCGAAGGATGGGAGACGAGGAAAGAAAGGCAATAGATAATAAGAAAATGAAATAAGGAATTAAGAAAGAGAGAGAACGGTGGCGAATCAGAGACTCTAATGCGAGCGAGCGGCGAAGGAAAAGTAGAGACGGGTGAGCGGCGGAAAAAAAAGAAAAAGTGAGCGTGCGAGCGGAGGCAGAGGCGATAGAAATAAGAAGTAACATAAGGAAATGTTAATAGATGTATAAAAAAAAATAAGAAAAGCGTAATAGGATAAGTAAATGTAAATAGGATAAGACAAGAGAATGTAAAGGAGAAACGGGAGCCTTGTAACCCCAAGGGGAACAATAAAGAATTACATACAATACGAGGCTGCGTTTTATATATCAGTTGACGTCAACCACGAGTATACATGACTTTTTTTCCACCTGTATATACATATATAGAGAATATTAAACAACTATGTATATACAAAAAGTACCCGGATAGTCAGCGTCGGTACAAGCAAAGCGGTTGTTTAAAAATCGTTTTACAATGACAATTCCCCCAAGAAAAAATTATTTTCTCTTTCGGCGTCGATTTATCGTTCGCGTATTGACAGTTGTTTTACGAAGATTTATAGGAAAAAAAACAATAGTCTATGAAAAAAAAGTGCCTGGAGGAGTACTCGAACCCTTCGTCCTCGTATTTTTCGATAGAGCGTGCGCACAATTGAACAAAAAAAAACAGCTGTGTTTGCCTCGACGCCAACCACCTGGGTATTTTTCATGTTTTCCGAGTTGCCTAACATCCTATATATATATGTATATTGTAATATTTGTTATTTGCAATGGTATACTTGACATAAATAAAAATCGAATGATTGGGCCGGTATCGGTTCGCCGGGAGAACTTACGGAAATAAATCCACCAATTTATCGCACGCACACAATCTATTGACAATAATGAAGCTTATTCGCACACACAAACGTTCAACGTACACGCGGTTATAACATAAACGGATATTTTTATCACGAATACAATTTATATCTTCATTTAATTAATTCGAGGCCACGCTAGGGCTCGCAGACAATAAAGAATACGATATTATGTGTATGTACATATAAATCATCGAGAATACAAGAAATTATATATATAAATCAGATACGACAGAGATCAGTGATCACGCTATTATCTCGGTCGCGATCGACTGCCCCGAGTTAATCGGCAGGAGTTTTCTCCTCTAGGCTTGTGGCGCGGGGAGAGACAGAGGGGGATCGGTCAACGCTGATTATAATTTCGGTGGTCGCCACTCAAGCGCCGGCAAGACCCTTACAATTAGTCCATTGAAATGTTACATTGACCCTGCATTTATCAAAGTCAGCAATTTTTTTTTTCTGGTGCATAGGGGGAGGTATGAAAAGCTTAAGTCCAAGTTTGTGGGGTTGTAACCCTTGAGGAAAATCCGCCATCTTGAAAAAAGGGGTGAAATAGTTTTTGCAAAATAACTATGAAACTATCCACCGCGCAAGAAAAGTATTTTACCGTTTTTTGTAGGAAATTAAATTCTCTACAAATTTGCTCTCTTGATTTTTTGTCGTAAAATCAAAAATACCAAAGTTATTAATAAACAACGACAAAAAATTAAGGAGTAATTTCCTTTAAGTCGCTCTAACTTTTTGTTTTTGCATTTTTCAGAAAAATATGTTCAGAGAAATTTTTTGGCGCTCCTTGAGATGAACAAATTTCATCCCTCATTTTTTTAATTTCGTTCATTTTTTAAGATTTCACAGCCATTCAAATGTAAAAATGTGCGTCGGCACATCATATTTTGGGTTTGGGTTTAAAATCGTTGTATTGATATAACAGGAAAACTATCCACCGCGCAAGAAAATTGTTCAGTTATTTTTTGTAGGAACTTAAATTCTCTACAAATTTACTTTTTTGACTTTTTATTGTACAATCCAAAATATCAAAGTTATTAACAAACAACGACAAAAAATGAAGGAGTAATTTCCTTTAAGTCGATCTAACGTTTTGTTTTTGCATTTTTCAGAAAAATATGTTTAGAGCTTTTTGATAGAAGATTTTTAGACGAACACATTTCACCCCTCACTTTTTAAATTTCATTTATTTTTAAAGATTTTACAGCCATTCAAAGGTAAAAATATGCCTCAGCACACAATATTTTGGGTTTGGGTTTAAAATCGTTGTATTGATATAACAGGAAAACTATCCACCGTGCAAGAAAATTATTCAGTTGTTTTTTGTAGGACATTAAATTCTCTACAAATTTACTCTATTAACTTTTTGTCGTAAAATCAAAAATATCAAAGTTAGAAACAAACAACGACAAAAAATGAAGGAGTAATTTCCTTTAAGTCGTTCTAACTTTTTTTCTTTTCTTTTTACAGAAAAATATGTTCAATGCATTTTGATAGAACACCTTCTGACGAATAAGTTTCAATATAAATGTGTCAACTTTTGTTTATTTATAAACATTTTACAGTGCTGCAAAGGTAAGTGTCGGAGTACTCGAAAATAGACATAAAAATGAACGATTATGCGTCGTTTCTTTGCAATATTCATAATAATTAGCTATGAACTCCTCGTAGATAGAGCGGAAAAGAGTTCATAACTAATTATTATTATTAACTCCTCGTAGGTGGCGCGGAAAAGAGTTCATAACTAATTATTATGAACATTGCAATAGCAACAAATAAAATTTGTCCGCCGCAATTAATGAAATTTGCAAAGAAACGACGCATAATCGTTCATTTTTATGTCTATTTTCGAGTACTCCGACACTTACCTTTGCAGCACTGTAAAATGTTTATAAATAAACAAAAGTTGACACATTTATATTGAAATTTATTCGTCAGAAGGTGTTCTATCGAAATGCATTGCATATATTTTTCTGCAAAATGAAAAGAAAAAAGTTAGAGCGACATAAAGGAAATTACTCCTTCATTTTTTGTCGTTGTTTGTTAATAACTTTGATATTTTGGATTGTACAATAAAAAGTCAAAAAAGTAAATTTGTAGAGAATTTAAGTTCCTACAAAAAATAACTGAACAATTTTCTTGCGCGGTGGATAGTTTTTCTGTTATATTAATACAACGATTTTAAACCAAAACCCAAAATATTATGTGCTGAGGCATATTTTTACCTTTGAATGGCTGTAAAATCTTTAAAAATAAATGAAATTTAAAAAATGAGGGGTGAAATTTGTTCGTCTAAAAATCCTCTATCTAAACTCTAAACATATTTTTCTGAAAAATGTAAAAACAAAACGTTAGAGCGACTTAAAAGAAATTACTCGTTCACTTTTTATCGTTGTTTGTTAATAACTTTGGTATTTTGGATTTTACGATAAAAAATCAAGATAGTAAATTCGTAGAGAATTTCATTTTCTACAAAAAACGATATGATAATTTTCTTGCGCGGTGGATAGTTTTCCTGTTATATCAATACAACGATTTTAAACCTAAACCCAAAATATGATGTGCTGAGGCATATTTTTACCTTTAAATGGCTGTAAAATCCTTCAAAATAAACGAAATTTAAAAAATAAGGGGTGAAATTTGTTCGTCTTAAGGAGCGCCAAAAAATTTCTAAGAGTAAATTTTTCTGAAAAATGAAAAAATAAAAAGTTACAGCGACTCAAAAAAACGATGTTTTTCCATTTGTTGTCATTTATTGTTAATAACTTTGCTATTTTAGATATTACGGCAAAAAGTCAAGAGAGTGAATTTGTAGAGGATTTAATTTCCTACAAAAAACGACACCATAATTTTCTTGCGCGGTGAATAGTTTCATTGTTATAACGCAAAAACTGTTTTAACCCTTTTTCAAGATGGCGGGTTTTCCTCAAGGGTTACAACCCCACAAACTTGGACTTAAGCTTCCTATACCATCCCCTATGCATCAAAAAAAAAAAATTGCTGACTTTGATAAATGCAGGGTTAGGCCTTATTTTTGTAACATTTCAATGGACTAAATATATTATACACAGAATGATGAAGCAAGGTCGTTTTTTCTCTAATGACGAACAAAAATTGCACCATATCGGGTTATTGTTTTAGTTTTAAACACGATAAGGCTCGAACGCTGTGGAAATGAAGGAAATGAATGAGGAAAAAAATACACACACACACGGATATACAGGTGAATCACATAAAGTGTCGCACAGCGAATTCTGAGGTAGATGAGACCATTACAAACAAAAGTTGCAAATATACATTAGGGATATTGTCAATAGTTTACGAGATATAAATATTTAAAGTTGGTCCAATCAGAGCGTGCCGAGAAGCGTTGAAGCCGCCCACCCCCACCCTAGCCGTAGATATAGCATAGATTAGGGCGTTACATTTGGGTTTGCAAAAATCAGAGCCGTCAATTAGACTGCTTATTTTGCTTGCGTATTTTTCCACAGTAATTTTTTTTTCTCGGGCCTGGGCTGCTCTGAATTTAAGCGGGGAGTGGGTGACTTCAACGCTTGTCGGCACGTTGGGCAAAATTCAGAGCAGCCAATGCCCGAGAAAAAAAAATGACTGCGGAAAAATACAAGCAATCTAATTGACTGCTCTGAATTTTACAAACGAAAATGTAACGCCCTAATCTATGCTATATCTACGGCTAGGGTGGGGGTGGAGGTGGGTGGCGTCAACGCTTATTGGCACGCTGGGCAAAATTCAGAGCAACCAATGACCGCAAACAAAAAATGACTGCCTACTACTGGTAATTCTTTATTGCTTCCCCTTAGGGTTACAAGCCTCCCGTTTCTCGTCCTTTACACTTTCTCTATTTACATTTCCTTACATTATGCTCTTATTCTACCTTATCTACTACTTATTGTCTACCTTATTCTATTTACATTTCCTTTATTCTACGTCTTATCTTCTACTCCGCTTTTTCTTTTTCCTTGCCTCTCGCTCGACCGCTCGCTCGCTCGCTCTATTCGTCACTCGCTCGCTCGTTTCCCTCCCCTCTCGCACGCTCGCTCGCCTTTACATTTTCCTCGCCGCCTTTCTTTCTCTCCTTTGTACATTCCGTTTTCCTATTCTCTAGTTATCTAATGCCCTTCTCTCCTCTCCTTCCCTCCTTCTCCCGACTTCCGTTTCCTCTCCATTCACTCCATTCCTTCTTTCACTCCCTTCTTTCCTCTTCCCCCTCCTCATTTCCCTGTTCCTCCTTTTTCTTGCGTTCTCTTGCTTCGTTCATTTCTTTCATCCACTCTTCTCCTCCTCCCTCCTCACTCAATATTTCTCTTATCCTTTCCCCTATCCCCTTACTCTCTTCTGTTTCCCCCTTGCACCTATCCAACACGTGTTCCCACGTCTCTTCTTCTCTTCCGCACATTCTACATGTTCTTTCCTCCTCCTCCTCCCAGTATTTCCCTTCCCTCATTTCGTTCCCCAACCTATACCTTGCTATTCTGCTATACCTTTCCTCTGTCCAGCCTGCACTTAGGTATTTTGGTATCCCTCCCGTCCTTACCTCTCTGTACCACCTATTGTACCTTGACTCCCTAATCCTCTCCTCCCTTTCTTCCTCCTGCTCCCTCCTGTCCTCCTTCTCTACTTTCTCATATTCTTCCTCCTCCCTCCCATTTTCCTCTCTCCTTTTTCTTCCCTTCTCTTTCATCTCTTTTCTCTCCTTCTCCCATTTCGACAATCGCTCCTCCCCCTCCTTTTCCCTTTTTTCTATCTCCCCTAAACATTCTCTTGCTATCTCACTTCCTTCTCCTCTTTTCAGCTTTTCTTCATATCTCCACGCCCTCCTTCCTGCTCTTGTTCTCATTTTCCACCTTTTTACTTCTTCCCTGACCAAATATCCCGGTGTTCTCCAGTCCAGCCCCAACGTCCATCTTATATACCGCTCTTGCATGCCCTCTATTCCCTTCCTTTCCTCCCATCCCCAGATTTCCACCCCATATCCCATCACCGTCCACACCAATGAATCAAACAGCCACATTCTTCTTTTCCAGTCTCTCCCGAATTTCCTTTTTCCTATACCCCACACCTGTTTCATTACCGCCCCCGCCTTCCTTATCCTATCCCTTAGTTGCCCCTCCTGCCTCCCGTTTTTTTTGAACACATATCCTAAATATTTGAATTCCTTTACTTCCTCTATCCTCTTTCCCCTCCATTTCCATTCCATTTCCTTACTCCTTCCCCCACCTTTCCTAAACCTCATTATTTTCGTTTTCCCTACATTTACCTCCAATCTCTTTCTCTCAAAATACCCTTCCAGCCTTCTTATCATACTCTCCATTTCTTCCTCTCTCTCCGCCAACACCACCACATCATCTGCATATGCTAACGAGCATATCCTCCTCCCTCCTACTCTCACTCCTCCCCACCTTCCCTTACCCAACTCCTCTTCCATATCCGCCGTCAGTATATTAAACAAAATCGGACTCATTGGACATCCCTGTCTAACCCCCCTTCCCGTCCAAAAACCCTCCCCTATCTCCCCCCCCGCTTTCACCCTGCTCATTGTTTCTCTATACACCTCCTCTACTCTCTCTCTCAACCCTACTCTTACCCCTCTCCTTTCCATAGCCTCCATCAGAGTTCTTCTATTCACCGTGTCAAACGCCGCCTTTAAGTCGACGAACAACCCTATCACCTTCCCTTTCTCTTCCGCTAGCCTTCTATTCACTATATAGTTTAACACGTATATGTTATCTATCGTTCCCATCCCCCTTCTGAAACCCGTCTGATTCGGTGGTAACATTTTTTTTCCCTCCACTTCCTTTTCCAACCTCCTTGCCAACACCGTCGTATATATTTTGTATATCGTCGGCATTAGCGTCACCCCTCTATGATCCTCCACTTTCCTTCCTTCTCCCTTTTTCACTATCGGCGCAATTATTCCCGTTTTCCATTCCTGTGGCCATCCTTCCCCCCTCCACACCCTCCTGCATATCTCCCATGCCATCTCCACCGCTCTTTCTCCCCCCCACTTCCACGCTTCATTCGGCACCTCGTCCCACCCCATCGCTTTTTCTTCTTTCAATTTCCTTATCACTTTCCTTATCTCCTCCTTGCTTATTTCTTCCTCTTCTCCTATTCTCCCTGTTCTTTCTTCCCCCATCCTTACTCTTTCCTCCACCCCTCCTAGCAGTCCCATGAAATATTCCTTCCACTCCTCGCTCCCTATTCCTTCCGATATCCTTTTCCTACTTTTCCTTCCTCTATTCACGATCCTCCACACACTCTCTTCCGTCTTTGCCTCCTCTATTTCTTTTATCATTCTCTCCCTTTCCTCTTCTTTTTTCTTTTCACATATTGCCCTATACTCTCTCTTTTTTTCTCTGTATTTTTCTTTCGTTCCCCCCTCTTTCCTCCCTCTCCTCAACTCCTTTCTCGTCTCTGCCTTTTTTTCTTTGCACTCTTCGTCCCACCACCCCTCCCTCCTTTTCCTCTTTTCCCTTTCTGTTCCCTTTTCCTCACTTTCCCTAACCTCTCTCTTTATTTTCTCTATTACCTCTTTTATTGCTTTCTGTGCCTCCTCCTCTTCCATGCTGATTTCCTGTAATCCTTCCCTGTATTTTTCTTTTCTTTCCTCTGACCACCTTCCCCTTCTCTGACCCCCTTCTTTCCTCTCCTCTTTTTTCTTCCTCTCTCCCCTTCCTTTTTTCACCGTTACCACCAGCGGCTGATGGTCCGATTCTACTCTTTCCCCTATTTCTAAACATTTTATCCCCTTCCTCGTATTTTCATCCCCCAGCACGTAATCTATCACCGACTCTCCTCTCGCTCCTATATATGTATACTCTCCCTCTTCATCCCCTTCTATATTCCCATTCATAATCTCCCACCCCACTTCTTCCAACCTGCTTACCATCTTCCTCCCTTCCCCGTTTACCTTTCCATCCTTTGATTTCCTTCCTTCTTCATTCTCCTCCTCCTCTGTTCCTGCTCTCCCCCCTTTCGTTCCTGTCCTTGCATTAAAGTCCCCTCCTATTATCACTTTTTCCTTCTCATTTTGTCCTTCCATCCACCCCTTTATTTTCTCTAATTTTCTTCCCATATCCCCATTTACATACACCGCCACTACTGTCCATACCTCTTCCCCCGATCTCACCCTTCTCCACATCATCCCTTCTTCTTCCTCCTGCTCCTCCTCTTCCTTGTCCATTGCCATCTCTTCTCTCACTCCTATCAGCATTCCTCCCCTCGCCCTCCCCTTCCTATTTCTCTTCTTTGCTCCTTGTCTCGTCCATTTATATCCCTTCGGTAGCTTGCGCTTTAGCTTCTCCCAATTTTTTTCCTCTATCCACGTTTCTATTGCTACTATTACTTCCCATTCCTCTAGCTCTTTCCAGAATTCCTCATCCTTGTTCCCTAGCCCTGCCACATTCCAAAACCCTATTCTCCATTCTCCTCTTCCTCCCTCCCTTTCCTTCTCCCCTCTCCCCCGTTTTTTGCCCCTTCCTCCCCCACCCCTGATCTCCCCCCTTCCGTTATCCTGTCTTCTTTCTCCCCCCTTTCTCTTCCTCTTCCGTCCTTCATCCCTTGCCGCTCCTCATCCCAAAACCACCATTCCCCATCCACCCACAATTTTCCGTATCTCATCTTTACTACCTTCCCCTTCCTTTTTTCCCTTTCTCCTATTTCTTTTATCCTCCATTGCATTCTTCTCTCCTGCCATGTCATGTCTTCCTCTATTATCTCTCTCCTTCCTCTTAACTTCCCTTTCTTCCTCATCACCTCCCTTTTCCCCTCTTCGTCCTCCATTCTTACCTCTATCACCGTCTCTCTCCTTTCTCCTCTTCCCTTTCCCACCTCTTTTGCTTCCATTATTTTCGCCTGTACTCCTATTCCCTCCAGTACTCTCCTCGCCGTTTCCTCTACTGACCTCCCCACTTCCACCCTTTTTATCACTATTTTCCTTCTTCTTTCTTCTCTCTCTTTCTTCTCCACTTTCCTCTCCATTTGTTTTACTCTCTCTTCCAGCTCCCTCTCCCTTTCTTCTCCTATCCTCCCCCCCTCTCCCCCCTTTCGTTCTTTTCCCCCCTCTATTTCCATCTTTCTTAATCTCCTTTCTATTTCTTTCATTTTTTCTCTTCCTTGCTCCGTTTCCTCCGCCCTCGCCTCTAACTGCTCTAGTCTCCTCTCCATTCTTTCTCTTTCCCTTTTCCATCTTTCTTCCCCTTTTTTTATTTCCTCCTTTATCTTTCCCATTTCCTCTTTTATTTCCCTCATTTCTCCGCTCTGCCCCTTTATCCCCTTTTTGACTTCCTGCATCTCTTTCCTCATCTCTTCCCTCATTTCTCTTATCATTGCTCCTATACTCTCCTCCTCCCCCCTTTTGTTCTCCGGTGATCTATAAACCCTTCTGCACTTCTGAGCTACCTCCCCTTCTCCCTCCCCTTCTTCCCGTTCTCTCTCTTCCATCCGTTCTCTCTTCCTTCTCCACAATTCGTTTATTCCCACCAGATCGCCCGTACTAGCACTTCTTTCCATTCCCAGTTTCTCCGCATTTGTTTTCCTCCCCCTTTTCTTCCCCTCTTCCTCTCCCTTTCTTTCTTCTGATCCCATTTCCTATTTTATTTCCCTTCTATTCCTTTCCCTTTTTATTTTTCGCTTCCAACTTTCTTTTCTCGTCGCTCCCTTCCTTACCTACCAACTCTCTACCTTTCCTCGCTCACTCGCTTCCTACTCCTTCCGCCGTTGGCGCTGCGCCGTTTCTCTTACCCACCACCTCACTCGCGCCTCTGCCTACTTTCCTCCACCGTGCCTGCCTGTCTTTCTTCCCCGTACTGCCTCCTAACCTCTTTCTTTTTTCACCTTTCTCTCTTCCGTTTATTTCCTACCTTTCTCTCCTATTTTCCCTGTTTTCCACCCCCTGTCTTCTTCTATCCCCTCTCTTCTTCTCCCTCTCGTCCTTTCTTCCCTTTTTTCCTCTACTTTCCTCACTTTTCACTGCCTTTCTCTCACTCACTCGTTGCACACGTCTTTCCACTCACGCACCGGAAACGGAAGTCAAATGACTGCCTACTAATACAATCAATAAAATTGACTGCTCTGAATTTTGCAAACCCAAATGTAACGCCCTAATCTATGCTATATCTATGGCTAGGGTGGGGGTGGGCGGCTGCAACCCTTCTCCGCGCGCTCTGATTGGACCGATTTAAACAATGTATATTTCGTAAATTATTAACAATATCCCTAATGTTTATTTGCAACTTTTGTTTGTAATGGCCTCGTCTACCTCAGAATTCGCTGTGCGACACTTTATGTGATTCACCCTGTATAGTTTGTGAAGGCTTTTGGTGAGGGAAAGTAATTTTTTCTTTGAGACCTCTTGTTTTTGTATTAATGAAAATCGTTTATTAGGCTTTGTTTCTGAGATTATGACTCTTAGATTGGGAAGAGTTCGCCTTTATTTTCTTTATAAATTTGATGAGAAGTAAAATTTAATAATGTTGGATATGATCCGTCTTTAATTCTATTAATCCCGGGTCAATATTCCTGCTCCGCTTGGCCGTCTCTGTAGATCGTTGGAAGGTCGCTAAAACATCGATCGCAGTCTCGATTGCTACTTCCTCTCCTATCTCGTCAGCTGGGCCAGCGACGTAAACACAGATGATCGCTCCTCTCCCCGCCTGTCCGTTGACAATGCGTATTGTTGTGTTTAGATTACCGGTCGATGCTCTTAGGCAGGACCTTTACTGCTCGTTCGATGTATATTTCGTTGAGCAAGAATTCTTTTTCAGAATTTCTTTAGTTACCTCGCCGTTTCGCTCTTATTCGGAATATAATGCCGCATACAAGGTTTCGTCTCTTCTTCAGAGCACCCACCCAGCTAGGTGACCAGCTATTAACTGATGATTTATCGTGATTTTTCCGGCCTTTTCTACTAATTAGGTTGCCTGCCGATAGGTCGAACGATTTTCCTACGGGCCAATCAGCTATGTTGGCGGTGGTGCCGTGTGGATGTACGTGCCGTGTGCACTGGCGTCGTTAGATCTTTCGATGGTGGGGGGTTTTGCCTGGGTATATGAGACAATATCGTCTTAATATATATATATATATATATGTCGAATTGGAAAGAGAAATGTTACTCTCCTTTGGAGGATTATCCATTTTTCTTTATTAACGTCTTTATTAATGAACCGTGGACAACGTAAGAAAATGCGAACGGAGAAAAAGGGAAAAGGAAAACGGGATGATCCCCGTGCGAGCGCACTCCACTCAGGTTCTCTCAAAACTAAAAACTTCTGTCCGTTATCAACAAAACCCTTGGCAACTCCAAGGCCTCCACGTTTGCCCTCGATCCTTGGTGCCTTGGTCGGATTTCATCCAGGCGTGAAGCCTGCCGTTTTCTTTTTTTTTTCTTTTAACAAAGTGAACGAAAAATATTCTTCGACATATATACAGGGTGAATTTCATAAGGTGTAAAAGGCTTTATTCTAAGGTAGATGGGATCATTACAAACAAAAGTTGCAAATATACATTGGGGATATTTTTAATAGTTTACAAGATATAAATATTTAAAGTTGGTCCAATCAGAGCGCGCCAAGAAGCGTTGGAGCCGCCCAGTCCCCGCCCTAGCAGCCAATGGGCGAAAAATAAAAATGACTGCGTAATAATATAATAAATAAAATTGACTGCTCTGAATTTTGCAAGCCAAAATGTAACACCCTACACTGTGCTCTCTCTACGGCTAAGGCGGGAGTGGGCGGCGCCAATGCTTCTCGGCGCGCTCTGATTGGACCAACTTTAAATATTTATATCTTGTAAACTATTAAAAATATCCCCAATGTATATTTGCAACATTTGTTTGTAATGGTCCCATCTGCCTTAAAATAAAGTTTGAGACACCTTATGAAATTCACCCTGTATATATAAAGAACAATTAAATAATAAAGTAATTATATCGAAAATCATCGGGCTTCTATTTGTTGTTTACAGATAACATTTAGCAATGAGTCAAAATTACTTTTTGAGGTTTTAGAAATTTTAACGTTCCTAGGAAAAATCCTGTTTAATCCACTGCATTCCTAAATATCACTCGATCAAATAAGATCCCTTTTATTACTGACTTTCAAAAAAGTTATTCTTAGCGCAACATTTTTTAAGAAAAATTTTTCAGAAATTTGTACGATGGCAAAATCTTTCGAGGATTCAAAAACATTATCGTTGAAAGACTTTAAAAATATAACAGTAAGCACATTCCAATTTTGTTATAAGCTGACAAAGAGATTTAATTTCTTTCGATAATTTTTTATTATATTTTTGGTTATTCAAAAAATTGAAAATTCTTCGAGTAAAATAATGAAATAAAATTTTACTGAACATCCAACAAAAACTTTTCTGTCTCTTCGTACATTTTTGTTCATTTTGACCTGGTCCAATATTCGCAAACGGTATACGTCTGTGAAAACCAAAATTCAAAAAAAAAGAGAGTTTCGATGCGCAATTCTTGAAACTAAAGTATACACGAGACAATCTAAGTGCGTCAAACATTATCGGAGTATCAATAAATGAACTTTCATTAT
The DNA here is from genome assembly GCA_964007305.1 of Netelia melanura. Taxonomy (NCBI): domain Eukaryota; kingdom Metazoa; phylum Arthropoda; class Insecta; order Hymenoptera; family Ichneumonidae; genus Netelia; species Netelia melanura. The sequence continues at coordinate 22,708,231 of OZ023259.1, read as the reverse complement.
CGCGTCACATGTAGCAACCATAGCGATGATTCAACTAGATCGGCAAACAACGCCCAATTGGAAACTTGACTCAGGTGGATTTATGATAACGTCACGCCCAAACTGAAGTTTTAAACTTTATTGTTGATAGGAAACTGACGGTTGAATGGAACATTAGACCGACTATTTATTAATGCCCATATGAAGATTTCAAAATGGGAAATATTCTTCGTCAAGACTATAAATATATGTCGTTGGTACGTGTTACCTAGCTAGTCTTAATGTTTCCGTGTTCGACGATAGTAGGTAAGACGTGTCAACCGAATTTTCTCATCGTGGTAAAAACTATCAAGGGTGTAAAAAAATAATTACGAATCATGTACCTGGTTGGTGTCGCGATTTTTTGCCTCGCGCTCGTGCCGTCCATACTCAGCTATGACGACGTAAGTCACATACGGAAGTGTGCAACTTCATCTTCTTTTTTTTTACAAAAGCGACAAATTATTTTCGTTTCGTGGAAAAATACAGTGTTCTTATGCCTTTGACAGATACACAACTACATGAGCAAGAGTGAGATACAACAGGTCTTCCAAACGAACCCCGATTCCGGTAAATTTGCTTCGTTTTTATTGATTGATTAATATTTTTTCAAAATATAGCAATCGAGGTATTTGAAAAATGGCCTGCCATTCTTATTAGCGTTACCGATCTACGAGGAGCAATCGTCAAAATTTGTGTTTTCAAAAATTTGTCGAACGTAACGAACGACGGGGCCTAACAAAAATCGATAGATTTTCAAATTAGATCGAAAAGACGGAACTTTACCACGAGTAATTGAAAATGACGAAAGGTATATTTCCCCAGTGCCGGAACACGAACTCTTCGGAATCGAGTTACCGGGATGGTCCAGCAGGAAGAAAAGGGAATTACTTTCACCCTACACTCGTTTGAGAATTCGAGTTTGCGGCACCAACACTTTACTCTGGCTTAGCCCGCCCGAGTCGCCGGTAATTCATACCGATACACCCGTTTTGTTCGCTAGTTCCAGTCCGTATGGGAAGGAGAAAGTTCAATTCCAGCAGGAAACCGGGGTTTGTATTATTTACGACATCGATTAACACAAATGAAAAAAAAAAATCGTTTCATAAAAATCGGTCGTATCTTATTGAATTTATTCGCAAAATTTTTCGTTGACAGTTACTGGATGATATTGGACAACTTATGGAAGATCGAGTTCACCTGGCCTCGATGTTAATTAGTTTTGACAAATTCGGAAATCCGGAAGTCGTACGTAAATTTTCGATCGAGATATTTTTCTGTCGAAGAAAAATATCTTAATTAATTTCCTTACCGATCAATCTCTCGAAATTCTAATTTGACAAAATTCAACTAATTTCAGTATAAACCGAGCATTTATCTCGAAAGCAAAATTAGACAAAGAGAAAGAAGCTTTTCATATTTATCTAATTTCGCGACATCGAGCGATCGGTAAACGATTTTTGAAAAATTTCGTTTGCTTCCGGCAGAACGGACGGATCGAAAAGAGGGGAATCGTTATAAGATCGGTGCCTTCGCACGTCGTCCGTGAATACTTGAGACGTAATGGATCGAACACCGATTTTGATCCCGCTAATTCCACGTATCACGTTGCGTACCGGATCAATGACACACTAACGGTGAAGGACGATTTCTATGCCAGTGAGTTAATTCGATATTTTTGACAAATTCTTACGATAATGTGGGACGTCTCGTGGTGACGATAATCGAAGGAATCGTGAAAAATTAACGATTCGATTCGATCTTTAAACAGCCGCTAACCAAACTGTCTTCCGAGAGAGGCTCCGCCGATCGACCGATGTGATCCCGAAAACACTCTACATGGAAATTCTTTTCGTCGCGGATATGTCCATGACCGCCCATTGCAATGCTTACGATGTCGGTACTGCGTAAGTAATAAAATCGTATTACGATAGAACTTTGATAACGATGTTACCGATCTTATCGTGATCGTTAATTGATTAGTTCGATCGTCATTTTTAGAGAGCATAGACGTTGCATCAAGACACTTCTTGCGTATTTCGCGATTTTTTGGAACGGGGTCGATCTCAAGTATCGTCTTTTCGAGCAACCAGAATTGAGAATATCGATTTCCACCATCGTTATAGCAAAGGTGAGTCTTAGAGGAAACGAAAAAAGAATATGGTAGAAATAATGGGTAATCATTTTCAGGAATACAGAGCATTACCTTACATCGCGGATCACGTATATGAGAACGATACGGAAGCTATCGATAGATACAAGGCAATAGATAGGTCACGAGCGTTCTTCTTCAATATACGCGATTTGATTCCGCTCGATACTTGGGACGTAGCTGTAACGATGACGAGGTACGTCAAAGAAACGGGATATTAACCCCTTGCCCTACGATTTAAGTTCCAACGCGTGCCTGAAACGTAAACAAACCTGTTTGGCTCGTGCGATATAGGCCACGAGTCAAGGACGTGATAATCATATTTGACCCGAATACCTGACTGCGTGTCTCACACGTGGTTGTAGGGCAAAGGGTTAAAAATTTTAAACATTCAAATTTATATAAGAAATGCCTATAAAAGGATGAAAACATAATTGAAAAATTAAATCGATACACTTTTCAGACTCGCGCTGGATCTGGACAGACGGGTTTTAGGTAAGGCGCCATTTAGTTTATACACTTTTGTCGATCGACGAATTCTTTCGATTCGAATGTGTATCGATCCGTGGTTTGATTAATATTAATTTTTAGGGCTTGCATATCCGAACGGTGCATGTTGGGTGAATGAGGACATGCTGTTAGGCGTCTCGTTTATCACCGACGATGGTTCGCTTAATGCCGTTCCGGTCATGGTTCACGAACTGGGACACTCGTAAGAATCACATATTTCAGAGACATTGGTCGAGAAGATATTTCATTTGATATTCCCTACCGTTGCACGAGACGTCGATCGGATTTTATATGTGTTCGAAATTTACCGTCAGGCAATTATAAGAAGGCAAAAAATACCCACATTTTTGGCGTTGATACAAGTACAACGGTTTTTTTATAATTGTCCTGCGATGAAAATTGGCCGAGATATTAATTCTCAAAGTTAAAAACTTCGAAACATAACCTAACATATGCGATCGAACGCCCTATCGATAAATGCCGGGATCGTGCGTTCGAGACCTGCTCAGGACATTTTTTTTTTTTTTATAGATTGGCGCTTTTTTTTATAAATGTTGACAAAACAAGTCTCCATAAACGGATGACGAATAAGAGAGAATATTTTTGTGTCATCACTCAACCGCCAGGCAGTGTTACTGGCGACGGGCCACTCGCACTTCGAAAACGGGATCCGTAAATTGTCCGGCACTGAGCAACCGATCGCCTTAAAATTTGGAGGGCATATAGAGAATTATGGCACAAAGTACATGACTGTTTTATTTTTTCAAAATTTTGGAAAAATTTTTGCAGATTCAGTTACCACCGGAAATTTTTTTCCAACATTTTGGAAAAATAAAGTGTCGTGTAATTTGTGCCATAATTCTCTATGTATCCTCCAAATTTTAAGGCGATCGGTTGCTCAGTGCCGGACAATTTACGGATCCCGTTTTCGAAGCGCAAGTGGCTCGTCGCCAATAACACTGCCTCTTAAATTCATTGTTTACATTTTTAAACTTTGCCTATTAATATCTCGGTCAATTTTCATCACAGAGCAATTAAAAAAAAACTGCTTTGTTTTTTCGTTAAAGCAAAACAAAAATATGTCTCGACCTCTAGGATAAAATAAACTCATTTCTCGACTTATTATCTCGAATTCGGCAGACTGGGTATGACACACGACATGGAAGACGAAGAATGCCTTTATACAGAGGGCTTTGTAATGGCACCGTATGTGTATAACACGAACAAATCGTCGTTCTTCTCGAAATGTTCGATCAGCCAGTTCCAAGCGAGAATAGAGTACGTATCGGCAAAAATTTCAAACGTTCGTTACATCGACGATTTTTATATTCGTTTCACCCGCAAAGATTTGTCGATAAATAAAAACTAAATAAATTTGCAGCGAACAAGAACTCACGTGTTTGTACAACAAGCCACCAGCAAAGGGCGATATTCGGCCGTTATTATTGCCCGGTCAAGTCAAGAATCGGGACCAACAATGCCTAGCTAATGGAGGAGGACCGGCTTGCGACGTACGTTAATTTTCATCAGAACGCTTTATCGCGTTGATAAAAAATTCTTTTTTCACAAAGATTCATGTTTCACAAATATTTAGTATTCACCAACCGTTATTTTTCACAAAACTTCATTTTTCACAAAAATTCGTTCTTCACAAAAATTTATTTTTCACAACAATTTATTTTTCTCAACAATTCACTTTCCACAAAAATTGGTTTTTCACAAAAATTCATTTCTAACAATAATTCATTTTTCACAAACATTTTTTCCTCGAATCTGACGTACTTGAATTTTTCTCATATTTTTCTTTGCCATTCTTCGCATTTCTCGTTCGTCGTAAATAAATCTTTGTGCTTGTTGCAGCGCGAGGATAGCGATATCTGTGTGCGCATGACGTGTTATAAAAATGACGTATGCGAGAATGTAGATAGGGCCGCGTATGATGGCACGCCATGCGGTGATAAAAACGATGATGTTCCAAAGGTTCGATCGATGTTTTATCTTTTCCACTAAAATATTGACGAAAATACGAAAGTTTAAAGCTGTACTTTTTTTTCCAAATTTGTATAGATGTGCGTTCAAAGTAAATGCGTGGAAGTAAATAAATCGCCAATAGTAAGAAAATTTTCCGAGTGTGTAAGCAATGGACGTCCCAAGGTCGATGGTGTGTCGTGCGGTGATGAAAATGATATTCAACTCCAGGTGAGGGCGATCAAATTCGTACAACCCGTGTATCTTTTGTTCCGCATAAAGATATTCTCGAAGACAATAGATTTCACGTTCTACTATGTTTGTCAATTTTTTAGGTATGCTTTCGTGGTAAATGCGTCCCGGAAGCTTATTATCGAAAACAAAATAGAAGAGACCCGTGCCTAATATCCGGAGTTCCCGCACGCGATGGAACACCTTGCTACATATCAAATGATAACATTCGTGGGGTGAGTGTGATGAAAAAAATCCAAAATTTCACTGGCACTGTACACTTTTTGTAAATTCAAATTTTCGTTCGGCCTTTGTAGGTTTGTTATAGAGGACGCTGTTTCGGAAACAAAGGACACAGTTACCGACGGCGATAACCGACCGCCCGTAGTTGGGACACTTCGTGTTCTTTCCAGAGATGAACATGATCGGTTGCGGCTTTCTTCTTCCCCATGATTTGCCTATTGTTTGCAGACATGCACTTTCTCGCAGAAATACAAGAAGTTAATAATTAACAATAATGCTTGTATACTTCTTAATGTTACCGTCTCTTGGATCTCGAACAGATTGGTTCGTTGCTTCGATCGAGCTACGATCTACGACGCACGATTGTTAAAATTAATTTTTCGAAAAATCGTTGTACTTAATGAGAATCCGGTCTCGTCCACTTGGAACTCGAGCTTTTGTGAATGACAGTATATCGTTAATAAAATATATTAAAAAAAAAGGAAATTTTTATAAATATTTTCATTGGCAAACCTTACCGATCTCTAATCGTTTATCAACGAACTACGAGAAACGTGTCGTTCTTTGCAGACACGGGCATTCCGCGTCGACTATGCGGAGATGACAGTGACCTTGAATCCAAGGTCGGATCGTCCGAAACGATAACGATCGTTGTCGATCAATAAAAACGTCAAACATAACAGACCGCGTCGTAACGAGAATTCCGCGAAGATCGATTTAAGAAAAAACTTATATCCCTCGCACACGAAATGATCGCTCTATCGGTAACAAAGACGAACCAGTCGAGAGTACCTTGATGCAATCGGTAAACAAAAACGAAAAAAAAAAACACATACAAACATCGATGAAAATATCGTCTCGTTTATGACCCTCGAAACTTCCCCGGCGCTTAATCTTCACGCGAGTCATTCCAGTATCGTAATTCGTGATCGCATGATCGATCGTTCAGGCCTTGTTGTTATTTATCTCCTCTTTTTCTTCTTGTTCTTTTTACATAAAAAAATTCTCCGGATCTTCATTTCATATCGAAAAGTTTGCATAAGCCATCGACGTCGATTCGCTATCGCGATCACGAAAAACCAAGGAAGAAACGATCAACAACATGATTTCAATGCCGGAAACTATAAAAATTCCTCGGAAGCGTAAAGTGACAATATTTTGAAAAATGTTCTCGGTTAAGCGAACGTCGTACCTCGCGCATTTGTTCTTTTCTGACTTTTCGGATGAAACATAATTACAAAAAATGTCATCGAGCAACAATTCTCCTGTACATAATTTATCGTTATATGTTTTTCTTCTTCTTTTTATTGCGTGAGTGATCCGAACGAGATCGTAAGACATCGACATGCAAGTACAAGTGTTTTCTTATGTTCTATTTGTCCTGGAGGATGGCTATGTAGTGCTCGCTGTATATATGAGGAGGAGGCAAACCTCTTGAATTTGCAATTCATAATCGGTCTGGGTTTTCATCCGGTCGACGATCGCGATCGCAATTTTACACGCGTACTTCCGATAATCGTTAGAAATCATGGGAGGTGAGTTTTCTTAAGAAAAGAATAACAAGTTTGTTAAATTTTTTAAATAAAAAAGAAACAACGGAGAGGATAATGAAAAGAAGTTAAAGAAAATAATAAAATCGAATTTTTAAACGAAACAAAGATAAACGAGAAGAAATAAATAAAAGTCAACGTTAAATTCATCGTGAGACAAAAAAAATATCGAATTTCGGAGTGGAAGAGATTTTGTAATTAGAAATTTTCCGGAAGAAAATAGATTTTTGTTGTACGCAGGGGGTGGGGGAGAATTTGTCGAACGAGGGGGAAAACATGTGAACGATTTTTTCTTTGTCGACTGTAGGCTTCTCTACAACGACGATGGTATTCGCTGCTCTGGCGCTATTGAGTAGTGCGTCGGGAGTGCCGACTTCCGGTTTCGAAAAAGTGCACTCGGAATTGGAGGCGAACGAGGTCAGGAAAATATTTCGTACAACCCCGGATGCGAGTGAGTTCGTAATTCGTGAGAATAATAATTTTTGTGCAAAATAATTTAAACATGTGTTTTTTTTTTCAAAACGAACTGTTTTTTTCTGAATAAAAATAATTCTCCTCGACAGTACCGGATTACGAGGTGGTATCGTTGCAATGGCCCAGATTGCACAAGAGATCCTCCGGTTCCGGTACTCGTATGTGTTTGAACGCATTTGGAAAAGACGTTTATCTTTGGCTTCATCCGACGGAGGGCACTCTTGTCGCGTACGACACACCCGTTTACTACGCAAGATCGGCACCCTCGTCGAAACTCGGACTCACCATCACCGCCCTGAAAGACGTCAGTAACGAAAAATCAACACACGATTTTTCATTTTCTCGATAGATATACAGGGTGAATTTTATAAAGTGTAACACGCTTTATTCTAAGGTAGACGAGATCATTATAAACAAAAGTTGCAAATATACATTAGGGATATTTTTAATAGTTTACGAGATATAAATATTTAAAGTTGGTCCAATCAGAGCGCGCCGAGAAGCGTTGGCACCGCCCACTCCTCGCCCTAGCAGCAAATGCCCGAGAAATATAATAAATAAAAGTGACTACTCTGACTTTTGCAGCCTCAAATATAACTCCCTACATTGTGCTATCTCTACGTCTAGCGCGGGAGTGGGCGGCTCCAACGCTTCTCGGCGCGCTCTGATTCGGCCAACATAAAAAATTGATATCTCGTAAACTATTGAAAATATCCCTAATGTATATTTGCAACTTTCGTTTGTAATGATCCCCTGTTCCTTAGAATAAAGCCTGTTACACCTTATAAAATTCTCCCTATATATAAAAAAAAATCGAAGCCAAAAATCGACACAAAATTTTCCATTTTTGCGATAAATATACAATGAAAAAAATCGGCCGAGGATATTTCATTTTCTCGATAAATATATAACAAAAAAAATCTTTGATCGATTAAAAAATTTCGATTAAAAATGATCAAAATGCTAAATAAAGGCTAATCGGTATTGTTTTTTCGCGATTGTAGCCCATGACGATAGTCGGTCGAATGCTAGAGGACAAAGAAAATCACGCGACGTTGGTAGTGAGAAGAAGCGACGATGGACGAAGTTACATCGTGAGTAAAACGAAAAAAAACCTTAAGATTGAAAATTTATTTATTTTTTTCACTAAATTAATGAATTTTTTTATTTCTGCGAGCAGTCCGGTAACGTCGGATTCGAGAACTGGACCATAAGTCCACTGCCCGATCGTTTCAACGACAGAATATATTTTGGCAGAAACAAGAGATCGAGCAATTTGTTGAAGAACGAGACCTTCGACAATGAATACGACGAGCCCGCCTTGCACGTAATTTACAAAAATCCGCCATTGCCCGATCAGCCGGAACACATCGAGATCCGTGAGTTTGATAAATAACCAAAAAATGGCCATTGCAAAATATCTCGATATCGCGAATACTCGAAGTATTAATTGATATCAATTAATTTTTAATTATCAATATTATAATTGATTTATTATTATTATTCTGGGCGTGTTCAGCAATGGAGGAGCACATTTTGAGAAACATTTCGGGAAGATCGAGACGCGATGCTTCCGCCGACATAATTTACCCGCAGATTTTGGTCGTCGTCGATCACAGCAGTTTCAAGTAATTTCAGAAAATTATCGAAAAATATGAATTAATATCGATAACGGCGATAAACATTGTTTATTTTTTGTTTTTTTTTTTCATTATCGTCGATTCAGACTTCACGACGAAAATGTTTACGACCTGTTGGAATATTTGCTGCCATTTTGGAACAGCGTCGATATGAGGTATCGAGGCTTCGAACATCCGAAAGTCAGGCTCAACATCGCTGGCTTCCTCGTCGCTAAGGTGAGTCGAAAGATTAAAAACAAAAGAAAAAATGCAATTTGTTTAAACAAATTTCTTTTACGGGTAATATCGACCAATCTTTGTTTATCAGGATGAAAAGGCGCTTCCTTTCGTAACGAAAAATATAAAACGCGCGAACACACTCGACATTTTTGGAGCTCTGTCGGACTTTGGGGAATTTGTACCTGCTCTCGTTGCGACTTACGATATCGCGAAATTTGACATTGGCGTGACAATGTCACCGTGAGTTATCGAGTTTGAAGAATTGCAAATAAATTGATTAAATATTATGGAATATTTTATGCAAAAAAATTCGTATGTCCGGCAGATATAGCATGTGTTCGCCACAAGATAACGGCGGCTGCAAGGATGGAACACTGGGTGGGTGAATCGTGATAAAAACAATTTGTTGATAATACTTTGTTATTTCTGTTTTGGTAAAATGTTTTAAATCTGGTTTCGTAGGTCTCGCTTATTTAACTGGAGCTTGCAACATGCGCTATCATCCCAAGGTCAAGTCTCTTTCGGTAGCGGTGATACAGGATAAGGGTGCTTTCGATGGAATACACACGGCTACCCATGAGTTGGGCCACTTGTGAGTCGAGCCAATTAATTAACGAGGAGAATTAAAGAAAATTAAATAGATTTATGTTGATAAAATTATGGTAAAATTGGACGGTTGTAGATTTGTTACATTTTTTATTTTAATTATATATATACAGGGTATTAGGCAACTATCTGGGCACGGAAAATACCCAGGTAGGCGTTAATGGTACGAGGGAAACGGTTTTTTAAAAATTGTTCTGCGATGAAAATTGGCTGTGATATTAACTCGCGAAGTTTAAAAGGTTGAACAATGATATGGAGCCACCTGGCGGTTGAGTGATAAGACAAAATTATTTTTCCTTGTCATGGCGACTCGATATTCGTTTATTAACAGTTATTTTGTCAAGATTTATGAAAAAAGGGACAATATGTAAAAAAAAAAAAAATTGTCCTGTGCGGGATTCGAACCCACGATCCCGGTATTTATCGATAGTGCGTGCGATCGCATTTGTAAGGTTATGTTTTGAATTTTTCAACTTTGAGAATTAATATCTCGGCCACTTTTTATCGCAGAACAATTTTAAAAAAACCGTTATGTTTGTCTCGATGCGAACTACCTGGCTATTTTATGCATCTTCATAGTTGCGCAGTACTCTGTACGTATATGACATATTCATTCTTAATAAAGACGAATTATTATTAATAGATTCGGCGCTAAGCACGACGGCGCTTCCGAATCCCTTTGTCATGCTGGCACGGGTAATATAATGGCGGCGACCCCAGTGCTCACGGAAAATTCAGCAGATTGGTCTCGTTGCAGCGTCGAGGCTTTCGACAAGTATATCAAGTAAGTATCATATTTATTTCCAAAATCTCTTACCATTTTTAGTCCATTGAAATGTTACATTGATCCTGCATTTATGAAAGTCAGCAATTTTTTTGTCTGGTGCATAGGGGGGTGTCTGAAAAGCTTAAGTCCAATTTGTGGAATTGTAACCCTTGAGGAGAATCCGCCATCTTGAAAAAAGGGGTGAGATAGTTTTTGCAAAATAACTATGAAACTATCCACCGCGCAAGAAAATTATTACGTCGTTTTTTGTAGGAAATGAAATTGTCTACAAATTTGCTCTCTTGACTTTTTGTTGTAAAATCAAAAATACCAAAGTTATTAACAAACGACGACAAAAAGTGAAGAAGTAATTCCTTTAAGTCGCTCTAACTTTTTTTCTTTTCATTTTACAGAAAAATATGTTCAATGTATTTCGATAGAACACCTTCTGACGAATAAATTTCAATATAAATGTGTCAACTTTTGTTTATTTATAAACATTTTACAGTGCTGCAAAGGTAAGCGTCGGAGTACTCGAAAATAGACATAAAAAATTAACGATTATGCGTCGTTTCTTTGCAAATTTCATTAATTGCGGCGGAGAAAATTTTATTTGTTGCTATTGCAATGTTCATAATAATTAGTTATGAACTCCTCGTAGGTGGTGCGGAAAAGAGTTCATAACTAATTATTATTATTAACTCCTCGTAGTTAGTGCAGAAAAGAGTTCATAACTAATTATTATGAACATTGCAATAGCAACAAATAAAATTTGTCCGTCGCAATTAATGAAATTTGCAAAGAAACGACGCATAATCGTTCATTTTTATTTCTATTTTTGAGTACTCCGACACTTACCTTTGCAGCACTGTAAAATGTTTATAAATAAACAATAGTTGACACATTTATATTGAAATTTATTCGTCACAAGTTGTTCTATCGAAATGCATTGAACATATTTTTCTGTAAAATGAAAAGAAAAAAAGTTAGAGCGACTTAAAGGAAATTACTCCTTCATTTCTTGTCGTTGTTCGTTAATAACTTTGGTATTTTTGATTTCACGACAAAAAGTTTAGAGAGTTAATTTGTAGAGAATTTAATTTCCGACAAAAAACAACTTAATAATTTTCTTGCACGGTGGATAGTTTTCCTGTTATATCAATGAAATGATTTTTTTAAAACCTTTATCTAAAATATTACGTACTAAGTAATATTGTTAACTTTGAGGCGCTGTAAAATCCTTAAAAATAAATAAAATAAAAAAAATGAGGTATGCAATTTGTTCGTCTAAAAATTCTCTATCAAAAAGCTCTAAACACATTTTTCTGAAAAATGCAAAAACAAAATTTAGAGCGACTTAAAGGAAATACTCCTTCACTTTTTGTCGTTGTTCGTTAATAACTTTGGTATTTTTGATTTCACGATAAAAAGCCAAGAGAGTAAATTCGTAGAGAATTTCATTTCCTACAAAAAATAACTAAATAATTTTCTTGCACGGTGGATAGTTTCATTGTTATTATGCAAAAACTGTTTTACCCCTTTTTCAAGATGGCGGGTTTTCCTCAAGTGTTACAACCCCACAAACTTGGACTTAAGCTTCCTATACCATCCCCTATGCATACAAAAATTGCTGTCTCTGATAAATGCAGGGTTAGGCCTTATTTTTGTGACATTTCAATGGACTATTTCTTCTTCTCATCTCATTCGAGGCAAAAATTACGTTGAAATTTCGAGAGATACAAATGACAAAAAATGTTGAAACATCAAACGAAAATTCGTGTCACCGACGTTAACGAAGTAAATGATTTTCTGATCAAAGTTCCGACAAGACTACGTGCCTTTACGACAAGCCACAGACATCGTCGGCCTTGCCTCGAGTCTTGCCGGGTGCAATATTGAGCATGGACGAACAGTGTGAAAAGCTCGAGGGTACAAAATGGTGTTCGGTAGCCGTAAGTAAAATGGAAAATAAAAATTCGTGTCGAAAAATTTCGTTTACGAAAAAAATATTATTTCCATTTCGATTTTTTCAAAATTATTTTCAGACTACAACCAACCCTTGCATGCGTTTAAAATGTTATTGGAAAAAAGACTCCTCTTACTGCACTGAAGTTGGCGACGCGGCTCCGGATGGCTCAAGCTGCGCTGATAAAAAGGTCCGTGAACGAATTTGAATTAAATAAACTTTTGCAAAATATAATTTTTTTAAATTCTATTTCATAAGCAAAATCCGACGATGAATATTCTTTTTTTCGACTATTGGCAGATCTGCGTTCATGGCAAATGTCTATCTGAGGCTGAGATCGTATAATACAGGAAGAAGCGATAAAGAATCGTTTTTATCGATGGATCGAACACCAAGACGTTATTTGGATAGATCTACGTTCCATTCTTACGTGGCTCGGGGACCTGTTATAACGATTATGCAGCGTTGAATACTACACCATTATTCTTGTTTTCGCTCCAAGAATATTTTTCCATCGAAAATCTTGGCACGCTTAAATTGTATTGTAGTTAGTGTGTAAACACACGTGTTCGTAGTAAGTAGTTGGATTATTAATGCGATCTTGATGTTTACTTTAATTAATGACACTGTGATAATGATGTGCTATTGTTGAGACATCCCGGTGACTCGCGGTTTCGAATTATATCGAAACTTTGAAAAAGCTAACTTTTTTCCAACATATTGAAAACGATCATTCTGTCATTTCGAATTGTTCTCCTTTATGACGTCGTTAATATATTTATTGCATCTTTTTCACTTATTTTCTACTTCGATTTCTTTCTTTCCCTTATTTTCGCATTTATTTTTGTACTCTCGGCCACTCGTTGTGTTATTCGCTGTCTAAAAACAGTTAGGACTTGTAACATGCAATCCTTGCGTCAGTTTTGAAATTTCAGGACGATCGAGATTCGACACGACGATAAATCGAATCGTGTGTGAGGATCGAGCCAAGGTTTCGAAATATGTAGTAACTGTTTGCATCAATTCTTCATCGAAGCTTCAAAATCGCTGATATTTTAGAGGTTCGTTGAAAGGAAAGTGAGCGAACGGTGTAGAGAAATCTACAGAACCGCTAGGTGAACCATCCTCTGGGCGGGTCAACAAATCTTTGATACCTTCTTTTGAGAACAGCGCCTAGAAATTATACAATTATAGAGATACAAAAAAATACGCGAGTAGTCAGCATCGTTACAAATACAACGGTATTTTTAAAATTGTTCTGCGATGAAAATTGGCCGAGATATTAATTCTCAAAGTTGAAAAATCTGAAACATAACCTAACAAATACGATAAATACCTAGATCGCGAGTTCGAGTCCCTCTCAGGACAATTTTTTTTTTTCATAGATCTTTGTTTTTTCTTATAAATCTTGACAAACAATTGTCAATAATCTAACGACAAGTCGATTTGGTAAAAGTAGATAATTTTATTTTGTCACTAAACCGGCTCGATGGCATTGTTTAAACTTTTAAACTTTGCGAATTATTATCTCTGCGAATTTTCATCGCATGACAGTAAAAAAAACACCGTTTTGCTGGAATCAACGCTGACTATGTGGATATTTTTTGTAACTATGCATTAGCAAGAAAATGAACGTTGTATAATTGATAAGAAGAATAGAAATTTCGTCTCCGGGAATCTCAAATCCATTATAAAAAATCCAAGATCATTCACATTCCGTTGAATTTACCTACGCATTGGAAAATTCCATTCTTAGTTCAGGAGGCCATCATATCATTATCACGATCAAACAAAGGGTCATTATCGACACGTGTCACAAAACTTCCGTGTATTTCTGGATTATTCTGGATATGGATATATATCTGTATCCATATTTACACAGATCGATTCTCAAAGAATGTGAAACAATGAGAGCCAAATGAACGGTACTACGGAACGGTATAAATACCTCGAATATTTCGATCATCATTCAAAATTGATAACTTCGTTGAGTGATCAGTTTCCTCTCACGATGTCACTACAGGAAAGTCTAGCGACATTCGCTCTATGCGTTTTGATCGCCCTCTCCTCCGTCGAAGCCTTGAACGTAAGCACAAAATAATCAACTTGTATTTTATTGCGATATCGATGGATAAATCATCGTTTTCCACGTTACATAAAAAAAAAAGAACGTTATTGTTAATTAAGACAGTTTCTTTTTTTTTTTTTTTTTTCAAGAAATTCATTTATATCTTCGAATAGAAACGGTAATATTTTTATCGTCGAGTGACAAAATTTTGGAATAAACGAGAACGCGAATGAAGAATTTAATAAATTTTTTTACTCTGAAAGAAGAAATATTTCGATGTAATCAAGACATAAATTTTGTTTTTACAGATTCGCAAACGCGATGCCGATGTGGACAACGTACAGATTTCTCATAATTACGATGCGAGCGCCCCCTCGAAGCCATTCCATGTACGTATCGCGACGTACACCGAAGAGACGACCACATTGCTGACGCCGGTTAACAGTTTTTTGCTCGGTGAAGCGACTCCCGTTTGGCACGCTTACACCAAAGATGGAAAAGTCGTCTATGAAAGGCGTAATGTCGACGTAAGTTACGAATTTAAAAATATTCCCCAATTTTTCAATATCACACCGATAATTCTCGATCGTTTCAAAGATTAATATCTTTTGCTTCTTTTTTTTCAATTTAAATCCAATTGGTTTTCTTTATCTTCAAATTTTCATTCTCGATCGTCAAAATTTGCGAAAACAAAAATTGATTTCGATCGATCTTTCGATCGAGAACCCAAATGGATAAATAAATAATCAATTTTTTCAGAAAAAAAAAAAAACATCTATCGAAGGAATTAATGTTCTTTTTTCCCCTTTATCAGATCCTGAAGGACTCGATCATGTTCTATCATGATCGAAGTACGAATAATTCCGCTGTGCTGGTACGAGGTGGAGAACGCGGACCTGAATTCGTAAGTTATCGTCCACGATTTTTAATTTTAACGTTCATTAACGAATATTGGGATTATAATAATACCATTGTTATTATTATTATTATTATCAGCATCGTCATCGGTAGAAATTAGAAAAAAACATGCTCTGCTATTTTTATTTTTGCCATTTTTTTAAACTAAAGAAGCAACATTTTTGCTCTCAGGGATGATAACGATGAAATGTATTTGTAGGTCGGTCAAATCGGTAAATTCGGTATCGTGCCGTCGAACATTCCCGATGCCGCGGCTGGTAAAGAGAAACGCTCGGTTACCGACAACGGAATGATCATAGATACCTGTCACAGGGTATTCCTAACGAACGAAGAGGAAGAGAATGGTGAGCATCGAAATTAGAGTTGGAACGAAATGAGGAGTCCAACAAAATGTCTTTACGTGAAAAAAGAAATGGATAAAAAAAAATGGCACGTTTATTTTTTTCAGAAGCGGGCCAAGCAACGGTGAATAAAATTGAAAAAACCCTCGAATCTGTCTTAGATTCGAGAACCAAGCGTGAGGCAGTTTTAGCACAAAATGTACACCCGACCATTCTTGCTGTAGGAAGTTACAAGATGGCTACGAAAACGTGAGTAACGATTTTTGTTAACGCGTTTCGTTATTTCTGTCGAATAACGAAAACAGCGCCTGAAAATTATACAATTATAAAGCTACAAAAAAATACCCAAATAGTCCATATCGTTACAAACACAACAGTATTTTTAAAATTGTTGTGCGATAATAATTGGCCGAGATATTAATTCTCAAAGTTGAAAAATTTGAAACATAACCTAACAAATATGATCGAGCGTCCTATCGATAAATTTCTAGACCGCGGGTTCGAGTCCCTCTCAGGACAATTTTTTTTTTTTCCTAGATTGTTGTTTTCTTTTTTGTAAACATTGATAAAATAACTGTCAATAAACGAACGACATTTTTCATCGTTAAAAATCGATCTCGCTCAGCCACCCGATAAAATTTATGTTTTTCGATTGAAAAAAAAAACAAACGTTTTTTTTTTCGATTCGCGCTTGCCAATGTTTTGTTCAACGAAATTTATTTCGTATTTTCAGATTCGAGGACAAACAATTTTACGATGCGCTTGTCTACCAAATGGCGTTGTACAACGGAGTCGATCTGAGATTCAGATCGTTGAAAAACCCCGCCATCTATTTGCGCGTCGGCGGATTCGTCATTGCTACGGTAAGTCGTGAGGAAAACAAGTAATCGAGATAAAACGCAATTTTTGCATTAGCCTCATCGTCGTTATTCGATTTAATTATTATTTTATTTATTTATGTTTTTCGACAATAAAGGACGACGAAGCAACGCCCTATTTAACCGGCTGCGAAGGGAAAAACATTTGCAATGAGTTGAATGTACCGGCCACGTTACCAAAGATGAAAACATATTGGTCCGAACTGGGCACGGGCGACGTCTTCCCCGTTGAGTCTTATCACACGGTCATGATCTCGACACCGTAAGATCCTCGATCGTTTATAACAATATCGATTTTTATATCTTCGATCGCTCATCGAATTTAAAATCATTTTTAATTAATTAATATTGAAATTCAAAATAATTTTACGAAGGAATAAAGATCGAAATTGAGATTTAATTACATTTTGAAATTTTATTAATTCGTGACTAATGAAATTTGAATTATTTCATTTCGCAGGAAAAGTTTCGCCAGGTGGTACGAGGAAGACGGCGCTCATCTTTCGTCTAGTAAGTAATCGTTCGTATCAAACACGATGCTTTTAGCAAAGTTTGATCGCGGATATATATTTCAATTTATTTTAGAAAAATATTCTCCCCTCGTCGATGGACGATTTTTATTTCAAGAACAAACAATCGGCATGATTTCTCAATGTTCCTACGATCTTTCATTTTTTTTAAAGGTATGTCGACCGGACGAATTGAGTGCGAGCTGAAGGAAGGAAAATTGACACGCCCGGTTTCCGCGTTCCACGACAATGGCGGTTTTAGCGGAATTCTATCAGCTGCTCACGCACTTGCCTATACGTAAGTCAAAAATGAACTTAAACCTTTCATTGTACACGCAAGATTGCTCGCACAATGATTTAATCGACATTCTCTTTTCCTTTCCTAATTTTGTTTTGTATATTTTTTTAATACGCGATATCCGTCTTCTTTTTTTTCGAAATACAGAATTGGCGCCAATGAAGACACTAATGGTAATCCGGAGTGTAATGCTCACGCAGGCTATATAATGGGCATAAGTCTGATCAAGCTCAAAGGTGTAAGATGGTCGCCATGCAGCCAGAGACAAATGCAAGCCTTTTTGAAGTGAGTTTATTATTATTCAAGTTTTTGTTTTCCATAACATTCAACGTTTCAACCCTAGGACCATCAATTATTTGTAACGTGGTGCACATTCCATAGATAGCCCATCGGCCGAAGCGATTGTACGTACCAGTCTCCTTTTACATCTCCTCTCTTCATACACATTTCCAGCAATGTCTCTTCCATTCACATTTCCAACAACAACCTTTTCCCATACACATTTTCAGCAACTACTTCGGTGGTTGCCTACCATTTTTCTTAGCTGGGTTCCAAACCACCGAGATGATAGAAAAAAAAACCACATAGAAAAATTCCATTGATCGGGAATCGAACCCGGGACCTTCTGCGTATGAACCGCGAACGCTACGCCTATGTCCACCGCCTCTCTCCATAAACAATTTGTATTAAACGAGTATTTTTCCCTGGTGTTTCGGGCATCCCGGTATTTCTCGTTGTGGATGATTTTCTTATTTAGTTTACCTTCTTTTTGTTTATTATTTTCACTTGACAGTCAAAGTCCGGAAAATTGAACGAAACGAAAAATTGAAAAAAAAAACGAATATTAGATTTTCCTTGGGGTTCGAGGAATCTCTGTGTAAAGTCCTGGGATTAAGTTTGACTTTTTCATAATAAACCTGTCGATTAATCGCCGATTTGTTCGTTTTGTTGATGTTCAGGGACGCCACGTGTCTAAGAGAACCTCTAGAATACACCGGGGTCGGAAAACCATTGCCGAAAATTCTGCCGGGACACGTAAAGACCCCGCAGGAGCAGTGCCAAGCACGAGGCTGGACCCATGCTTGCAGCGTGAGACATTATTTTTTTTTATACACATAAATGCGATTTTTTTGTTGTTTTTCTTTAATTTTAAACGTAATTTTTATGGAACGAAGACGACCACGAAAAATCATATTTTATTAATTTATGGTTATTTCTATTTTGCAGGTTACAGAAGACACGTGCGAATCACTAAAATGTTATGCCACGAGCGGTTTTCAGGCTGCGATGACTTTCGGTACGTGTCAACCGACTGGCACACCCGCAGAGGGCACTCCGTGCGGAAACAACAAAGTGAGTCGAGAAGTTTTGTCCTTGTAGTGAACAAATGAAAATATTTAAAATTGTATATTGTATTTCATTCCCGATTGTTTTGATTTGACATTTCATTTAGCGAACGAACGTGAATTTTTCCGATAACTGATGGATCTTATGTGTTTTTATTTCATAGGCATGTATCGGTGGACAATGCCGGGACATGACCCATTTGAACCAGTGGAGCGACGCTATGTAAGATATCCTTCATCCGGATTAGGACTGCCTCACGCGACAAATGATAAATCGCGACGTTTTGTTCATCGTGGAAATGTTCCAGAATTTTGTTTTCAATGAAACTTTGTTTTTATATTTTATTGAAAAAACTTCAACGATCAAAAAACTAAGTTGCTTTTTAAAATTGGGAAATTTCCGACGTTTTGTGGCTATCGGGTGTTTTAAGATGTAACTTGTTCAATGTTGTAATAAAGACAACCATTACCAGAATATTCTTATAATTCGTTTGTGCATTATTTCCGTATACCTGTGCAAACCCTTTTTTATTCTTTTATCCGGATATAGCAATTCGATCGTATATACACTACCGGCGGAAAGTTTCCGGGCAAAAGTTGAAAACAGTGCCGGAACGTTTTTTTGTGCCATTTCACCGGTAGTTGGCCTAGGCCAATTTAACCAACGCCATTTTAAAGAGTAGAGATTTCCCTTCATTTTGGCTTTTTAAAAAAAAAATTACGATTTTTTTTTACAATTGGCACCCGGTTTTGAAAACGACAATTTTTTGTCGTTTTTTAGTTTTTGCAAGTGGACCCTCTTCTTAGTAAATTTTGTTTTAACGAATTTCTTTTACCCTATTCACAACCGGGGAAGTCTAAGCTTCAAGTTCGTTTTTTAGAAAATTGTCTACGATTTTTTTTTTCAAAGATATGTCGTTTTTTGAGAAAAAATTGACAATTTGAAAATTGCTCCATAGGATGAAAACAATGAGGTTTACAATAAAACGTCAAGATGGGAAAAAGTTGTATTACTTCTTGCTAAGTTCAGGAGAATTTTTGCAGATTTTTTTTCCGAAATTTGTTTTCCACCTATTTCCGGTCAGTTCGATTGATCTGAATACCATGAAAATAATAGAATTAAATTTTTTACTTACATCGAAGAAACTCCGTCGTTAAAGAAACCTCCGAAGAGACGAAAGTTTAATATGTAAGTAAAAAATTTAATTCTATTATTTGCATGGTATTCGGATCAATCGAACTGACCGGAAATAGGTGGAAAACAAATTTCGGAAAAAAAATCTGCAAAAATTCTCCTGAACTTAGCAAGAAGTAATACAACTTTTTGCCATCTTGAGGTTTTGTTGTAAACCTCATTGTTTTCATCCTATGGAGCAATTTTCAAATTTTCTATTATTTCTCAAAAAACGACATATCTTTGAAAAAAAAAAATCGTAGACAATTTTCTAAAAAATGAACTTGAAGCTTAGACTTCCCTGGTTATGAGTATGGTGACAGAAATTCGTTAAAAATTTGTTTACTGAGAAGAGGGTCCACATGCAATAGAACAAAAAAACGACCAAAAATTGTCGTGTTCAAAACTGGGTGCCGATTGTAAAAAAAAACATAAATTTTTTTTAAAAAACCCAAAATGAAGGGAAATCCCTAGTCTTTAAAATGACGTTAGTTAAATTGGCCTAGGCCAACTAACGACGAAATGGCATAAAAAACCGTGCCGGCACTGTTTTCAATTTTTGTCCGGAAACTTTCCGCCGGTAATGTATATATTTTTTAATTCACCCTGTATATATATACAGGGTGAATTTCATAAGGTGTTACAGGCTCTATTCTAAGGTAGACGGGATCATTACAAATAAAAGTTGCAAATATACATTAGGGATATTTTGAATAGTTTACGAGATATCAATTTTGAAAGATGGTTCAATCAGAATGTGCCAAGAAGCGTTGGAGCCGTCCACTCCCCTCTCTAGCAACCAATGCCCGAGAAATAAAAATGACTGCGCAATAATATAATAAATAAAATTGACTGCTCTGCATTTTACAACCTCAAATGTAACGCCCTACACTGTGCTATTTGTACATCTAGGGCGGGAGTGGGCGGCTCCAACGCTTCTCGACGTGCTCTGATTGGATCAACTTTAAAAATGTATATCTCGTAAACTATTAAAGATAATCATCATGTATATTTGCAACTTTCGTTTGAAATAATCTCATCTACCTTAATACAAAGCATGTTACACCTTATGAAATTCACCCTGTATATGTACGACGCTCTTTCATTTTTCTCCTCATAATAGTACAACTTTTCGTTGAAAGATATCTCTTCTAGAGGAAAAATATTATTATTTTTCATTTTGAAATATAATAAACTTTTCCACAAATGCACCCCATTGTGGACTAAATATGTGTAATAAGAATAAAAATAACAATAATAATAATAATAATAACTGCAATAGTATTTATTCTTATTATTAGGCAGTTTTATTTCCATAACTTTTTAGCAAATTTTTTGACATATTTACGCTTATATTTCTGCTTTCTCCGGACTTCATCTATTTCTCTATAAAATTCGCAAATATCTTTCCTTATTTTTCCACCTAGCATATTTAATATCTTCTGATAACTGCCACCACACTATCTTTGAGGTCACACACTCACCACACTGCTGCAAATTTGCACTTCGACTTTTTAAAACTTGTTATCTCATCCATGAATGTATGGAATTAATCTTTTAACATCACTTTTTAGAGGTAGCAAATCCTCAGTAATCAATTGCAATCATTAAAAGAATTGAAAAATAAAGTTTTATTATAGAAAAATGGCCAAATTCAAGAAAGGAATTTTGCAAAGCTGTTTTTTTTCTGTTTAAATACCATGTAAATGTTAATTAAGATATGGGCATGTTTCTTGCGCGAAATGAAAGATAAGAAGTCATATTTTAAGGAAAAACATAGTCCGCAATAGTTCTACGAAATTAAAGATTTTTTAAGCCTGCCTGAAAATGAGGTAATTTTTTAGGGGAAAAAAACGTCGAAGTCGGTATTTTCGAATGTATTTTTTAAATTTGATTCAACGAAATGCTTAAATTTTAGACAATTATAAAATAGTATTGAAATGCTTTAGTTGGTGTTCGCAGCGCATTCAAAGCATATACCTGACCGATGATCATCAGAGATTCGTTGCCGGCAGGTATGGCATCGCTTGCACGTGTGCTTCGTGTTATTTCTATCGCAAACTGCACGCCGAGCACGAGATTCATCGCGAATAATTGGCCACTTGGCCACTCACCAGTGGTGGCCTGGGTTTAGTTGGCTTGAACTGACAACGTATCGATCGTTTATCGCTAATTTTCGTCATTCGACTCGTCGCTCGATTATTGACAATTATTTTGTCAAGATTTCAAAAAAAAACACCAATCTATGAAAAAAAAAAAAATGTCCTGAGCGGGCCTCGAACCTGCGATCTAGGTATTTATCGATAGAGCGCTC
This sequence comes from Netelia melanura, assembly GCA_964007305.1. Classification (NCBI taxonomy): domain Eukaryota; kingdom Metazoa; phylum Arthropoda; class Insecta; order Hymenoptera; family Ichneumonidae; genus Netelia; species Netelia melanura. The sequence goes on along the minus strand of OZ023259.1, from coordinate 22,686,042 downwards.
ACTCATATTTGTTAGGTTATATTTCAAATTTTTCAACTTTGACAATTAATATCTTGGCCAATTTTCATCGTAGAACAATTTTAAAAATACTGTTGTATTAGTAACGATGCCGACTATTTGGGTATTTTATGCTTTGAAAATCTCTCTCGTCAACCATCATTTACATATATTTTTTTTATTTTTACATATTTTACGTATTACGTACATTCGATTAATTCAATGTCAAAATATTCATTGAAATAAATACAAATGCCATTTCGAAAAAGATAAATATATGAGTAAAAAAAAGGTTTGAAACATTTTTCTTTCCTCTTCATGTGATCGGAAAATCCAGAACACCTTTATATCTCTCGTTGCCGCCATGTGGAACGCAAATTGAATAATAATCGGTTGATTCAGCTGACGCCCATGAATGCTTTAGTTCGTTCGAATGTTAATGAGGTACGATGATAAAATGGTTTAATTAAACAGACCGGAATTGAAATGGGGTAAATCGTTCAATGTAAACTACAAAAAATAGCAACAAAATTTAATTGTTCCCTCGATCAAATATCAAATCTCAAGCTGTTTGGAGGCTTATCTCAGGTTCTAGCGATCGAATTTTCTCGAATCGTCGCACATCTTCGCACAAGGTCTTAGAAAAATTGAGGAAATGGCGTTAGTTACAATCAATAGTTCCCTTATCATTGATTGATAACGAATAATAGTGTCTCATTAAAGATTTAGTCAACACTTAACACGTGCCCTAATTATTCAGTTATCTGTGTGTATAGTTGCGGGGTCTGAATATACAATAGAATTAATTCTGGCTCGGTCATCTAATGAAAAATTGAAAACTGGCATGTGCCATTTATTTCCGGCAACTTCTCGGCATATAAACCCACCTGTGTGGTAAAAAAAAAAGCGTCCAATTCGTAATTTCGAGTTGGAAAGGTCGCAAGTCGTAACTCATCATGACTTCGTACCGTGGAATCTTCGGAGTCCTGGCTCTATATGTTTTTGTCATTTTGCCACTCGTCCGATCTGAAATCGTGAGTACAGTATACACCATCGAATTATCGAAAAGTTTGGGCATTATCACTTTTTTTTTTACTAATTACTTCCGACATCTAAATTCCATCGTTATCCCATTATCTATCTAGGCTCAAAAGTTGTGTAGTAAATGACAATTTTTGACGAAAAATTTTCAAGAAAATCGATCAGTACTTGTTTTTTTTTTGTCAATCAACAATTTATATATAAAACTTGAAAATCTTATAGAAATACGGTTTAAAAATTTTGTTCGACATTTTTTTTTTTTTTTATTAAAAGTACTTTTAAAAAGAACATTTTAAAAAAAGCGTCCAATTCTGCCCATTTTTCGCAAAGTTATGGACGTTTAAATAAAAAGTAACGTAATTTTTTAAAAATCGATATCTCGAAAACGGTTCGATGAAAAAAATGGAAAAAAATCACGTCTGCTTCTTTCACCCAATACTAGAACATACAAATTTTTCAAATAAATCGGAAATACAAAACCGGAATGATGTCCGGTTTGGCGTGGAATGCCCCATATACAACGTTGATTTAATCGAGTATAAAATATTGTTTACAGGCATCAACGACGGAGAAGCATGAACTCCCCCAACCTTCGGGTAATTATACAATCTTTAAAAAAAAAAAAAAAAAAAAAAAAAAACTAGTTACACTAAGTGTAAAAGTTATTCGAAGTTAGAACGAGGACGAAATTTTCAAATATTTCTCGTAGGTGCGCAAATCGTGAGAATTGCTCATGCGCTGGACAACCTACCATCGGGCAAACGATTGCGGCTGAACTTCACATCGTTTTCCTACAATCTACACATGACACTAACTCCGACCGAGGGAATTTTAATGGGTCAGAACGCACCTGTCTGGCGGGCTACGACGGTAGACGGAAGTGTCCAATACAAAAAACTCAATGTTGACGTAAGTTATCGCTATACAAGGATACTTCAAAATTCAAAATAATTCAGTTTGATTAAAAAAAAATATTTTTCATAATGAACAATTCGTTTTTTACTTCACATACGTTTTTCGTCCTTCAGATCTTGCAAAAGGCTGTCTTATTCTTTCAAAACAAAAAGGAAAAGGCAGCGATCCTCATACGAGGCGATCAAACTCCAGATTACGAATTCGTAAGTGTGATCCACGATCGATTTTCTCTCGATTCGTGCGCAAAGAATTCGACTTTTTAATATATAATTCACACGTTTAATTGTATTAATTAGAAATCGAAATTGTAATAGCTCGGTATGATCGGTAATCTGGGAATAAGACCAGTACGACCTAACCCGAGACCCACCAACAGACATCGACGTTCCGTAACGGAAGACGGTATGATTATCTCCGGTGATCATTGGGTGACCGTATTGGATGAGAAATCCAGGTCGAAATTCGGTGAGAATACATTTAGTACCGGAAGTCTATTTTTCAAAGTGACATTGCGACGTTTGACGACGATGTCGATTGTTTCTTATTTTTTAGACGACGCGATTATGGAGGTTGCAAATTCTCTAGCTTCGGAGCAGAGATCGAAGCGCGAAGCTAACACTGACATCAATCCGGAAGTCGTTAAGAGTCTAGAAGTCGTATATCCCACGATTCTTGCTACAGCGGACTTTCCGTTAAAAACAAAATCGTGAGTACAATTTTATTCGAGTTATAAACAATCGGTACTTTTTTTTTATTACGATATAAAAATTATTAAAAGTGTTAGAATTTATTTCATATCGATTGTTACAATAATTCTGATATAATTATTAATCGTTATAATTGACAAATGTAAATTACAATGAAAGGTTGATATTTAGTTTTGTTTTTTAAAGTATAGCAGAAAGGAAAATGAATCGGTGGAAATGGACGATGAAGTAAGAAAATTAATCGCATTTGTTTCTAATTTTAGACATCATAGCGCGAAATTTTACGATGCGGTGTTGTATCAGCTGGCTTTTTGGAACGCGGTCGATTTGAAATACAGGAGTTTAGAAAATCCTAAAATTCGTCTGCGCATAGCCGGACTCATCTTTCAGACTGTGAGTCACGAAGAGCATCTTGGTTTTGTAAAAATAATCGATTTTTCTTCCTTATCGTTATTACATAATTTTTATTCACGATATAGGACGTGAGAGCAGCACCATATATGAATTATTCTATATACCGAAACAATGATAAGGATGTGAATGGTGAATTAGCAGCCGCCGCTATGCAACAGTATTGGTTCGATATGAGAGATAGCGATGATTTTCCAATCAACTCTTATCACATCGTCGCGACCATAACATTGTAATATATGCAACGTTTTTTATTATCAAGCTTTCTTCATTTTTACGAATGTCATGTCTAATTGTATTTATTTTCATCGATTATTCGCAGCCGGTGGTTCAGCGACTGGAACAAGTATAGAGGATGGTCCAATTTCTTAGGTAAGAACTATACGGATTAATATTATCAGATTATTTGATTTTATCCGAATTCTCCGAACGTAAATTCAAACTCACTTCATTCAAACGCTCTTTCTTAATTATTTTCCCTTTTCGATGCATTCCAACGAACGTAATTGAAAGATTGTGGAGAATGAGAATAATTCAAAGTCTTTTCTTTTTGTCACTCGTATTTTAGGTATCGCACGTATGCGACCGATTTGCAACACCACAACCGGATATACGATGCGGCCGGTTATGATAGCCTATGACGATCAAGCCTTCCACGGTGTCACAGTAGCCACTCACGAACTAGGCCATGCGTATGTAGTGTTTCCCTCAGCCCCCTTTGGCCACCTTTTGTCAACCTCTCACAATGCACGGACACTCTCTGCTATGAGATTTATTCGGATCTCTCCATCCGAATTGATGATTACTGCAGAAGCCTCCCACCGCTCCCTCTCCCGAAATGTCTGCCAATCTGATGGTTTTCATCAAAGGTGAAATCTGTACCAGTGAAAAACAGAGAGAAAAAAGCCGATCCAATTTGAAGAGACCGGGAATCGAACCCGGGTCTCCCAAGCGTGTGAATCCAGCACGCTACTCACTGACCCATGGCCTCCCTCCCATACTTAACGTTTTCTTCTTCTACCTATTTATTAATACCTTTTTTTCTAACCACAGATTGGGCGTTATACACGATCGTGATAGACACGCAAACTGTCCTGATGATCACGGATACATAATGGACCCGGTTGATAAAAGTGACCCGACATCCAACAACTTACGATGGTCGAAGTGCAGCAAAGATCAACTTTCGCGGCTTTTATCGTACGTTGCGGCAATGAAAAATATTGTCATCGATCGAATCAATTAATTTATTATGATACTCAACATTTCGGTACACAGGTCCGCGACGTGTATGCAAAATCCGTTGGAGCTTGTTCCAGTAGACAGTGGTTTGGCAAAGCTTCTTCCGGGAAGTTTCAGGAACGCTGATCAGCAATGTGTGGCACGCGAATGGAACTATGCTTGCGCGGTAAACCTTTTATTCCTATACATTTTTGTTTTATTTATTTACTGGTTTTGCTTCCGTAACAGACTGATACAAATGCAAACAAGCCGATTCACGATCCAATGATCTTTTATTTTTTAGCCTACAGCAACAACGTGTATTGACCTGCAATGCTACGTCACAACCGGTTTAAAACTTTTTACGAGTTTCGGGACGTGTAAGCCTACTGGCCCTGCTCTCGATGGCACTGTGTGTGGAAACAATCAGGTTAGTTGCACAACTTCCATTCGGTTTTCTTGTTCCCCCTATGTCTTATTTTTGTTCATTTACAAATACAATTATTTTGGAATAACGAGAATCTTATTTCAGATATGTATCAACGGAGAATGCCAACGGTACATCGTCCCTACTCACTGATATAACTCGAAAAATATTTTCAAGTCACTAATATTACAAATTTCGATTAAGTTATACAAATTATGTAAATAATTACATTATCAATAAAATAATATTTAATAGTTTTCTTATTACAGTAATCTTTGTTAACTCCTGTTGGTAACTTTTCCGGTTCATTCTTTGACCACGAGGTGGCAGCACTGCAGCTCAGTGAAACATTGAAGCGACGCACATTTTTTGTACTTCCTCGCTCTCCTTTCACTTGATTGAGAAATATTTGTATCTTTTCTCCGGTTTTGCTAAATACCCTTTTTCGTAATCCAATTCTATTCGTTTGCTCCAACCACGATCACGATCGAACAATCGTATCTTCGCACTGACCGTTCGACGGTCATAACACTGTACATACCCGGAGTAGATAATCTAGGGAATGACATAAAAATCCACCTTCCGCTCGGATGGTAACGAAGTGCATCGGGTACTGGCAGTGTAAGATTATAACGCGAGATGGCGCTGACGGACGGATTACCGCAGGAACAGTAGTGAGAGATGTCTCATCGAACGTTCCTTTGTGGCGGCACCGCATCGATCGCCAAGCGACGAAAATGGTTCATACGCTAGTCGCTGGGACGTATTGGCGGCGCGTCGAGCGTTAAGAGGATTCGTAGGAACAAAGAGAAAAGAAAAGAAAAAGGCGGGAGTTAGAAGAGTAGATAAACAAGGCCGGTTCTGGACCAACGCGTGTTATTGTACACCTACACGTCACACGTACGCACCCACACATACACACCGACTCCACGACACCATTGTGGTGCGGGAGGGGGCGGGGCATCAGCCGCGCGTTACCCCATATTTCTTAGCCGAATTGTTTATTTAAATTGTTTATTTAAATGTGTCTAATAAATATTCTTGATATGAGATATGAGGTGTGAGTTATCCAATCTTGCTTAGCCGTACTGTTTATTTAAAAAGTGTCGGATAAATATTCTTTCACATCGATGACCAATAACGGATATCAACAACAGCGACCATATTGTTTATTCAACAGCCGAGTGTTAGATAAATAATGTTTTAACGCTATGTGTTACGCGATATATTTCGTCGCATAAATATTCTTTGATACCGCCGAACAGCAGATTTTTTTCAGAAAAGGGAGAGGTTAGGTTTATAGCTACATACCGATGGCGGGGGGGGGGGGGGGGGCACATCGAAACAATTCTCACGATGAGTTTTAATAAACAGAATTTTTCTCATCTATAGCTCCGGTACAGCTGCATATGAGCATCCCATATCTTTTAATGTTCGACGTGTTAGAACGTGTCGCTGTGACGGTACAGCAGAGCAGTATGAATGCTACGAGTTACCCGATATTTCTTAATTGCGTTGTTTATTCAAAGTGCACTCAAACACTTTGGGGTGATGTCCGATGCGTTACAACGCACCACGGTGACGTCACAGCCAGAGCAGAGCGTTTGCCGCAACGAGCGAGCTGCGATATCTAGGATATCGGTTGACACTTCGCCAAGTGTTTATTCAAAGTGCACTCGAACGCTTCGGGGTGGCGTTCGATGACGACGGCCTAAAAATTAGCTATCCTTCTCTTTCACAAACCTTAGAAGGAGAGAGAGCAACATCCATTACCACATTATTTGATCATCTCACATCTCGCGTAGAAATGATTTTATTGTATTGGAAGAAGTGAACGGAGAAGCATCGGAAGAACATTGAGTGAGAGCGTTAATAATGGATATACGCGATGGCGATAGAATCGATTTTCTTTGTCAAAATATTATTTTCAGAATACAAATGTGTGCGGTGTTACCAGTTTTAATTAAACTCAAGATTTTCAATGACGATGATGTAAATTTGCCGATTTGGAGAGTAAGTATAAATAATATTTTTCTTTATTTCAAAATTTTATTTGTTACATATTATGATTGTTTTCAGATGGGGATACACTGTAAATCCACAGCGCAAGATATCGTACTAACGATAAAGACACGAGGACCGTACACATACGACAAATTTAAACAAGCATTACGTCAAACGGGTGATAATGATGAAGCCAAACTTCTTGAAAATGCCAGACTTATAGATGATATCAAATGATTAAAATTATTAATACAATTGCACCCAATCACAATTAATTGGATCGTGGAAATAATGACTTCGATCAGAACAGGTTAGAAGCTATTAAACTCAAATATGTCTCGCAAAATCAATCTATTTAGTTTTTTAATGTTTTCAATCGTAGTAGATAAACAAGGCCGGTTCTGGAACAACGCGTATTAGTGCACACGTACACGTCACACGTACACACCTACACACACACACGGACTTCCACGGCGCGGGGGGAGGGGGGGGGGGTCATCAGCCGCGCGTTACCTCATATCTCATATCAAGAATGTTTATTAGACACATTTAAATAAACAATTCAGCTAAGAAATATGGGGTAACGCGCGGCTGATGCCCCCCCCCCCCCCCTTTCGCACCGCAATGGTGTCGTGGAGTCGGTGTGTATGTGTGGATGCGTACATGTGACGTGTACGTGTGCACTAACACGCGTTGATCCAGAACCGGCCTTGTTTATCTACTCTTCTAGCACCGGCCTTTTTCTTTTCTTTTCTCTTTGTTCCTACGAATCCTCTTAATGCCCGCCCCCCCCCCCCCCCCCCTCCACCCGCACCGTGGAAGTCGGTGTCTATGTGTGGGTGTGTAAGTGTGACGTGTACGTGTGCACTAACACACGTTGGTCCAGAACCGGCCTTGTTTATCTACTTAGAAGAAAATGATAAAATACTACTGTTGTACCTCGTCCGTTAATAAAGTGTAATAAAGTAAAAAATATTGGGAAATATACTGTGAATATTCCTTAGCATTACTTGTGAGTGATCTGGAGAGGGCAGACTCCCACACCTTCACCCACGAGAATATATACCTCGAGGTATATATTAACATCTTGTGGAGATACATAAACGGATATATAATACATACGACCATTATGTGATGCAGCAGCACTGTAGTTCCAGTAGCGATGGTCGAACGTTCGGTGTGCCTTGCTCATCCAAAATGTCTTCGAGAGACAGTTGGAACCATTTGTAAAATCGAAATCGTCTAATCCTCGACTAAATCTCGTCCCTTACAGATATATCATTCTCATATCAATCCGAGACAAACAGTACTTCGTCTGTAAAACAAGATTTCTCGTCCACGTTTCTTCCGGCAATCTGCCTCCTCTGTTTTACCCTGGGGTAGCTCGGTGGATGCAATGTACACGCGTGATGGCTCGTTTGAGTCTCGGGCGTGTGTGTCGCGTGTATACCACAGTGTCAACGAGTCCTCGTGTCAGAAAGAGCGAACGTTTCGAGACGACATTCGTTATGCACCCTGGACAATCGCGTGTATTGAATTGTCACTGGGTTATGGAACGAGAATTGGAACAAGCGAAAAGTAGAGAAGGAATGATTACGGTGGAAGTATCGAAGTGTGACTAACGAAAGTGTTTAATTCGTAGAGGGCTAAGGACAGCGTCGTGCGAAAATGGCGGGATAAAGATTTGCTTCGGTCGGGCGAGACGCTCTCTGTCTCTTTCGACATAGTGCGCGACTGAAACTGCACCGCACCGGATTTGGGAGGGGCGGGGGGGGGGGGGGGGCGTTGGAGTTCGCAATACCGTGATTAATCCAAAGTTCTCTCGCGTCTTATTTTCGAGTGAACGGAATGTCGTTGAATCGTGAAGATCGAGAGGAGGATGAAGAGGTAGCGAGACGCTCGTCCGAGATGACGAACAATGACGAGATGACGCGACCTTTCGTCGTTCGTACCTACGGAAATAATAATCAACGAGTTCATCCTTTTGGAAATATTGAGTCAAGTATGAAAAAGGTAAGCGAGTGATACAATCTTTTTCCCCGATATTCTTTAAGTAAATTCGTCAAAATAACAATAGCTCAACGGACATCTCGCCAATTCCCAAATTCTTTCGCCGGACTTGGAAGATGCTGGAATGTTTTGGCGCGCCAACTTCACGAAACGAGCGTAGAGGTTATGTACAATTATTTGTTGTAGTACGTACTCGATCCAACGTATTCTTTTGTTCATAAACTTTCTGTTAAACAAAAGTAATCGTTTTGTGCCAATTGATTTAGCTCGCTACTGGTTCTACATCGATCGACGAATACGAAAATTGGAAAATGCATTTTATTATTTTCTCCAAGAAAACTCGAAACATCGTCCATTGTTTTTATCGACAATTTTATGAACAACAAACGTAAACGACGCAAAATATAATTTGAAAATTTATTATAAATAAAAAAATTGATCGTTCGTAGTGTGTAAAGGATGATCGATCAGAGTTTTGTCTCGATGCAAAGTAGTCCTCACGGTTCACAGGAAATGTATCTCACGAACCGGCGTGACAGAACGAATACCTGGACGGGAAAACCTGTTAGTCTCTCCTCATTGTTCACTGTTTCGCGGGTAATTTCACGGAATCTAGTGGGGTCCAGCGGATTTCACAATATACGATGTCTCGCAAACCGAGTTGGCGCGGTGCGGGGCAAACTGCAGCGTCGATAGCCGCCAGGGATGGTAGGTTGCTCTGAAACTGTTGTCATACCAACGTAACGAAATTCTCTTACATAATTTTTTTTTATTTTACATATTTTACGTATTAGTTAATTCGAGTAATTCAATGTCAAAATATTCATTGAAGTAACCACAAATGCCATTTCGAAAAACATAATTATATGAGCAAAAAAAAGATTTGAAACATTTTTCTTTCCTCTTCATGCGATCGGAAAATCCAGAACACCTTTATTTCTCTCGTTGCCGCCACGTGGAACGCAAATTGAATAAAAATTGGTTGATTCAGGTGACGCCCATGAATTTATTAGTTAGTTCGAATGTTAATGAGGTACGATGATAAAATCGTTTAATTAAACAGACGGGCTTTGACATGGAGTTCAATCGTAAACTACAAAAAATAGCAAAAAAATGTCATTGATCCCTCGATCAAATATCAAATCTCAAGCTATTTGGGCGCTTATCTCAGGTTCCAGCGATCAAATTTTCTCGAATCTTCGTACATCTGCGCACAAGGTCTTAGAAAAATTGAGAAAATGGCATTAATTACAATCAATAGTTCCTTTACTGATAACGAATAACAGTTTCTCATCAAAGATTTAATCAACACTTAACACGTGCCCTAATTATTCAGATTCTTGTCTGCGTGTACAGTTGCGGGGACTGAACGTAGAATAGAATTATTTTTCACTCAGTTATCTAATGGAAAATTAAAAACTGGCATGTGCCATTGATTTCCGAAAACTTCTCGGTATATAAAATCCCCGGACTGGTAAAAAAAAGCGTCCAATTCGTGATTTCGAGTTGGAAAGGTCGCAAGTCGTAACTCATCATGACTTCGCACCGTGAAATCTTCGCGGTTCTCGCTCTATGTGTTTTTGTCATTTTGCCACTTATCCGATCTGAAATCGTGAGTACAGTGTCCACCATTGAATTATCGAAAATTCTGGGCATTATCACTTTTTTTTTACTAATTACCTACGACATCTAAATTCCATCGTTCCTACGACATCTAAATTCCATCGTTCCTACGACATCTAAATTCCATCCCATTATCTATCTAGGCTTAAAAGTTGTGGAGTAAGATATAAATCATGGAGAATAAGGAGTTATAAAAAATGGAATAAGTTGTAAAACAACAATTTATATTCAAAACTTGAAAATATTATAGAAATGCGGTTTAGAAATACTGTTCGACATTTTTTTTTTTATTAAATGTGCTTTTAAAAAGAACATTTAAAAAAAAGCGTCCAATTCTGCCCATTTTTCGCAAATTTATGGGCGTTTAAATAAAGTGTAGCGGATTTTTTTTTAAATCGATATCTCGAAAACGGTTCGATGAAAAAAATTGCAAAAAATCACGTCAGCTTCTTTCACCCAATACTAGAACATACAAATTTTTTAAATAAATCGGAGATACAAAAGCTAAATGATGTCCGGTCTGGCGTGGAATGCCCCATATACAACGTTGATTTAATCGAGTATAAAATATTGTTCACAGGCATCAACGACGGAGAAGCATGAACTCCCCCAACCTTCGGGTAATTATACAATCTTTGAAGAAAAAAAAAAAAAAAAAAAAAAAAAAAACTAGTTACACTAAGTGTAAAAGTTATTCGAAGTTAGAACGAGGACGAAATTTTCAAATATTTCTCGTAGGTGCGCAAATCGTGAGAATTGCTCATGCGCTGGACAACCTACCGTCGGGCAAACAATTGCGGCTGAACTTCACGTCGTTTTCCTACCATCTACACATGATACTAACTCCGACCGAGGGAATTTTAATGGGTCAGAACGCACCTGTCTGGCGGGCTATGACGGTAGACGGACGTGTCGAATACCAAAAACTCAACGTCGACGTAAGTTATCGCTATACAAGGATACTTCGAAATTCAAAATATTTGAATTTGGTTAAAAAAAAAATATTTTTAACAATGAACAATTCGTTTTTTACTTCACATACGTTTTTCGCCCTTCAGATCTTGCAAAAGGCCATCTTATTCTTTCAAAATAAAAAGGAAAAGGCGGCGATCCTCATAAAAGGCGATCAAACTCCAGATTACGAATTCGTAAGTGTGATCCATGATCGATTTTCTCTCGATTTGTGCGTGAAGAATTTGATTTTTTTTTATACAGGGTGAATTTCACAAGGTGTAACAGGATTTATTCTAAGGTAGATGGGATCATTACAAACAAAAGTTGCAAATGTACATGAGGGATATTTTTAATAGTTTACGAGTTATAAATTTTTAAAGTTGATCCAATCAGAGCACGTCTTAAAGCGTTGGAGCCGCCCACTTCCGCCCTAGCAGCCAATGCTCGAAAAATAAAAATGACTGCGTAATAATATAATAAATAAACTTGACAGCTCTGAATTTTGCAACCCCAAATGTAACGCCCTACACTGTGCTATCTCTACGGCTAAGGCGGGAATGGGCGGCGCCAACGCTACTCGGAGCGCTCTGATTAGACCAACTTTAATAATTTATATCTTGTAAACTATTAAAAATATCCCTAATGTATGGTTGCAAATTTTATTTGTAATGATTCTATGTGCCTTAGAATAAAGCCTGTTGCACCTTATGAAATTCGCCCTGTGTATATAATTCACATGTTTAATTGAATTAATTAGAAATACAAATTTTTATAGTTCGGTCTGATCGGTAATCTGGGAATAAGACCAGTGCGACCCACCCCGAAACCCACCAACAGACATCAGCGTTCCGTAACGGAAGACGGTATGATTATCTCCGGTGAACATTGGGTGACCGTATTGGATGAGAAATCCAGGTCGACATTCGGTGAGAATACATTTAGTACCAGAAGTCTATTTTTCTAAGTGACATTGCGATCGTTTGACGACAACGAATGTTTCTCATCTTTTAGACGGCCCGATTATGGAGGTTGCAGATTCTCTAGCTTCGCAGGAGAGATCGAAGCGCGAAGCTAACACTGACATCAATCCGGAAGTCATTAAGAGTCTAGACGTCGTATATCCCACGATTCTTGCTACAGCGGACTTTCCGTTAAAAACAAAATCGTGAGTACAATTTTATTCGACTTATAAACAATCGGTACTTTTTTTTTATTACGATATAAAAATTATTAAAAGTGTTAGAATTTATTTCATATCGATTGTTACAATAATTCTGATATAATTATTAATCGTTATAATTGACAAATGTAAATTATAATGAAAGGTTGATATTTAGTTTTGTTTTTTAAAGTATAGCAGAAAGGAAAATGAATCGGTGGAAATGGACGATGAAGTAAGAAAATTAATCGCATTTGTTTCTAATTTTAGACATCATAGCGCGAAATTTTACGATGCGGTGTTGTATCAGCTGGCTTTTTGGAACGCGGTCGATTTGAAATACAGGAGTTTAGAAAATCCTAAAATTCGTCTGCGCATAGCCGGACTCATCTTTCAGACTGTGAGTCACGAAGAGCATCTTGGTTTTGTAAAAATAATCGATTTTTCTTCCTTATCGTTATTACATCATTTTTATTCGCGATATAGGACGTGAGAGCAGCACCATATATGAATTATTCTATATACCGAAACAATGATAAGGATGTGAATGGTGAATTAGCAGCCGCCGCTATGCAACAGTATTGGTTCGATATGAGAGATAGCGATGATTTTCCAATCAACTCTTATCACATCGTCGCGACCATAACATTGTAATATATGCAACGTTTTTTATTATCAAGCTTTCTTCATTTTTACGAATGTCATGTCTAATTGTATTTATTTTCATCGATTATTCGCAGCCGGTGGTTCAGCGACTGGAACAAGTATAGAGGATGGGCCAATTTCTTAGGTAAGAACTATACGGATTAATATTATCAGATTATTTGATTTTATCCGAATTCTCCGAACGTAAATTCAAACTCACTTCATTCAAACGCTCTTTCTTAATTATTTTCCATTTTCGATGCATTCCAACGAACGTAATTGAAAGATTGTGGAGAATGAGAATAATTCAAAGTCTTTTCTTTTTGTCACTCGTATTTTAGGTATCGCACGTATGCAACCGATTTGCAACACCACAACCGGATATACGATGCGGCCGGTTATGATAGCCTATGACGATCAAGCCTTCCACGGTGTCACAGTAGCCACTCACGAACTAGGCCATGCGTATGTAGTGTTTCCCTCAGCCCCCTTTGGCCACCTTTTGTCAACCTCTCACAATGCACGGACACTCTCTGCTATGAGATTTATTCGGATCTCTCCATCCGAATTATGATTATTGCAGAAGCCTCCTACCCCTCCCCCTCCCGAAATGTCCACCAATGTGATAGTTTTTATCAAGGGTGAAATCTGTGCCAGTGAAAAACAGAGAGAAAAAAGCCGATCCAATTTGAAGAGACCGGGAATCGAACCCGGGTCTCCCATGCGTGTTAATCCAGCACGCTACTCACTGACCCATGGCCTCCCTCCCATACTTAACGTTTTCTTCTTCTACCTATTTATTAATACCTTTTTTTCTAACCATAGATTGGGCGTTATACACGATCGTGATAGACACGCAAACTGTTCGGATGATCACGGATACATAATGGACCTAGTTCATAAAAGTGACCCGAGATCCAACAACTTACAATGGTCGAAATGCAGCAGAGATCAACTTTCGCGGCTTTTATCGTACGTTGCGGCAATGAAAAATATTGTCATCGATCGAATCAATTAATTTATTATAATACTCAACATTTCGATACACAGGTCCGCGACGTGTATGCAAAATCCGTTAGGGCTTGTTCCATTAGACAGTGGTTTAGCAAAGGTTCTTCCGGGAAGTTTCAAGGACGCTGGACAGCAATGTGTGTCACGCGGATGGCACTATGCCTGCGCGGTAAACCCTTTATTCCCATACACTTTTGTTTGATTTATTCACTGGTTTTGTTTCCGTAACAGACTGATACAAATGCAAACAAGCCAATTCACGATCCAATGATCTTTTATTTTTTAGCCTACAGCAACAACGTGTATGGACCTGCAATGCTACGTCTCAAGCGGTTGGAGTGTTTTGTCGAATTTCGGAATGTGTAAGCCTACTGGCCCTGCTCTCGATGGGACTCTGTGTGGAAAAAGTCGGGTTAGTTGCAAAACTTCTATTCAGTTTTCTTGTTCCCCCTATGTCTTATTTTTATTCATTTACGAATACAATTATTTTGAATAACGAGAATCTTATTTCAGATATGTATCAACGGAAGGTGCCGACGGTACGGTCATTTCTAAGTCGTAATATAACTCGAAAAATATTTTCAAGTCACGAGTATTACAAAGTTCGATTAAGTTATACAAATTATGTAAATAATTACATTAGCAATAAAATAATATTTAACAGTTTTCTTATTCTTATTTAACTTCTGTCGGTAACTTTTCCGCTTCATTCTTTGACCACGAGGTGGCAGCACTGCAGCTCAGTGAAACATTGAAGCGACGCACATTTTTTGTACTTCCTCGCGCTCCTTTCACTTGATTGAGAAATATTTGTATCTCTTCTCCGGTTTCGCTAAATACCCTTTTTCGTAATCCAATTCTATTCGTTTGCTCCAACCACGACCACGATTGAACAATCGTGTCTTCGCACCGACCGTTCGACGGTCATAACACTGTACATATCTCGCAGTAGATAATCTAGGGAATGACATAAAAATCCACCTTCCGCTCGGATGGTAACGAGGTGCATCGGGTACTGGCAGTGTAAGATTATAACGCGAGATGGCGCTGGCGGATGGATTACCGCAGGAGCAGTAGTGAGAGATGTCTCATCGAACGTTCCTTTGTGGCGGCACCGCAACTTCGCCATCGGACCGCGTGGCGCGATCGGCGCATCAATCGCTAAGCGACGAATATGCTTTGCACGCTAGTCGTTGGGACGTATTGGCGGCGCGTCGAGCGTTAAGAGGATTCGTAGGAACAAAGAGAAAAGAAAAGAAAAAGGCCGGCGCTAGAAGAGTAGATAAACAAGGCCGGTCCTGGATCAACGCGCGTTAGTGCACACGTACACGTCACACGTACACGTCCACACATTCACACCGACTCCACGACACCCTTGCGGTGCACGATGGGGGGGGGGGGGGGGGGGTGCATCAGCCGCGCGTTACCCCATATTTCTTATTTAAATTGTTTATTTAAATGTGTCTAATAAATATTCTTGATATGAGATATGAGGTGTGAGTTATCCAATCTTGCTTAGCCGTACTGTTTATTTAAAAAGTGTCGGATAAATATTCTTTCACATCGATGACCAATAACGGATATCAACAACAGCGACCATATTGTTTATTCAACAGCCGAGTGTTAGATAAATAATGTTTTAACGCTATGTGTTACGCGATATATTTCGTCGCATAAATATTCTTTGATACCGCCGAACAGCAGATTTTTTTCAGAGAAGGGAGAGGTTAGGTTTATAGCTACATACCGATGACGGGGGGGGGGGGGGGGGGGGGCACATCGAAACAATTCTCACGATGAGTTTTAATAAACAGAATTTTTCTCATCTATAGCTCCGGTACAGCTGCATATGAGCATCCCATATCTTTTAATGTTCGACGTGTTAGAACGTGTCGCTGTGACGGTACAGCAGAGCAGTATGAATGCTACGAGTTACCCGATATTTCTTAATTGCGTTGTTTATTCAAAGTGCACTCAAACTCTTTGGGGTGATGTCCGATGCGTTACAACGCACCACGGTGACGTCACAGCCAGAGCAGAGCGTTTGCCGCAACGAGCGAGCTGCGATATCTAGGATATCGGTTGACACTTCGCCAAGTGTTTATTCAAAGTGCACTGGAACGCTTCGGGGTGGCGTTCGATGACGACGGCCTAAAAATTAGCTATCCTTCTCTTTCACAAACCTTAGAAGGAGAGAGAGCAACATCCATTACCACATTATTTGATCATCTCACATCTCGCGTAGAAATGATTTTATTGTATTGGAAGAAGTGAACGGAGAAGCATCGGAAGAACATTGAGTGAGAGCGTTAATATACGCGATGGCGATAGAATCGATTTTCTTTGTCAAAATATTATTTTCAGAATACAAATGTGTGCGGTGTTACCAGTTTTAATTAAACTGAAGATTTTCAATGACGATGATGTAAATTTGCCGATTTGGAGAGTAAGTATAAATAATATTTTTCTTTATTTCAAAATTTTATTTGTTACATATTATGATTGTTTTCAGATGGGGATACACTGTAAATCCACAGCGCAAGATATCGTACTAACGATAAAGACACGAGGACCGTACACATACGACAAATTTAAACAAGCATTACGTCAAACGGGTGATAATGATGAAGCCAAACTTCTTGAAAATGCCAGACTTATAGATGATATCAAATGATTAAAATTATTAATACAATTGCACCCATTCGCAATTAATTGGATCGTGGAAATAATGACTTCGATCAGAACAGGTTAGAAGCTATTAAACTCAAATATGTCTCGCAAAATCAATCTATTTAGTTTTTTAATGTTTTCAATCGTAGTAGATAAACAAGGCCGGTTCTGGAACAACGCGTATTAGTGCACATGTACACGTCACACGTACACACCTACACACACACACGGACTTCCACGGCGCGGGGGGAGGGGGGGGGGGGGTCATCAGCCGCGCGTTACCTCATATCTCATATCAAGAATGTTTATTAGACACATTTGAATAAACAATTTAAATAAACAATTCAGCTAAAAAATATGGGGAAATACGCAGCTCATGCCCCCACCCCCCTCTCGCGCCGCCGTGGTGTCGTGGAATATTCGAGATCCCCCACCCCCTCCGTGGAAGTCGGTGTGTATGTGTGGGTGTGTAAGTGTGACGTGTACGTGTGCACTAACACACGTTGGTCCAGAACCGGCCTTGTTTATCTACTTAGAAGAAAATGATAAAATACTACTGTTGTACCTCGTCCGTTAATAAAGTGTAATAAAGTAAAAAATATTGGGAAATAAACTGTGAATATTCCTTAGCATTTATTTGTGAGCGATCTGGAGAGGGCAGATTCCCACACCTTTATCCACGTGAATATATACCTCGAGGTATATATTAACATCTTGTGGAGATACATAAACGCCCGTGCAGAAATTTTGGCAGGGATGCAGCTGGATTCTCAGCTGGATCCCGGGCTCCTAATCGGGATCTAGTCCGATATCGAATCAGATTCGAGGACTAAATGTAAGATCCGTAAACTGGATTCCATTAGAAATCCGGATCCGAATCCGTTAATGACTCTAACTGGATTCGAGCAGGGATCCCGATCAAATCACGTAAGAGTAATGAATTGCTGAAAGCATTATATTAAATACTAGCTTCTACCTGCGCCTTCAAGGAAACAAATTTAAAAAAGCAGGATAAGGCTGAGAAAATAATAAGTATGTATGTGAAAAAAGTGTATGTAAAATTGTACGATCCAAGAATAGTATAGCACACTTATTTGAGTGTGAGCTAATTCTTTGCAGCACGTTCCAAAGGAAACTTAATACTTTTCAGCACAGTTTACTCACTTATAAGGCCAGCGGACGCATGGTTCGTTTGTGAGAAGCGGCATGCCCGTGCGCCACCTGTCGGTCGTGACCGGTACTACTACTACTATATCTATATATATTCGTATTGGTCATAAAATCTACGCTCACCACAGGCTTCGTGTTAGGATTGAGTCGGTATACCCCGAAAGTACAGTTGCGCCATGGTTTGGAAATATCGTCATACACGCAATTTTTTTCCGATGTGGAAAACATCTGGTTCCTGTAGGTATACCCGTTTTGGGGCATCCCTGCCATATCATGATCAGAATATGATCAGTAGTTTGGTATTTCTGTCAACATTTCTGCACGGGTCTACACCCCGCGAACGTCGATGAGTAGAAACAGAGACTTAAATAGGAATTTAATAGTAATACCGAAAATACAAGTGGCGCCACCATTTTCAAAATTATGCCTTCGCCGTCGTACATATACCGATGCCGATATTGATGCAAGTTGGATTCGAAACGGGATGCCGGTTTTGGGGGATCCATGACAAATCCTGATCAGAATTTGATCGGACATAGGGTATCCTTGTCAACGTTTCTGCACGGGCGGATATATAATACATACGACCATTATGTGATGTAGCAGCACTGTAGTTCCAGTTGCGATGGTCAAACGTTCGGTGTGCCTTGCTCATCCAAAATGTCTTCGAGATACAGTTGGAACTATTTGCTAAATCGAAATCGTCTAATCCTCGACTAAATCTCTTCCCTTACATATGAGGGATTCCACGCCAGATCAAACACCATTTTGCCTTACCATCTCCGATTTTTTTGAAAATTTTTTATGCTCTAGTATTGGTTGAAAGAGGCCTCCATGATTTTTTTCAATTTTTTTTGTCGAACCGTTTTCAAGATATCGATTTTTCAAAAATTACGTTACTCTTTTTTTGAACGTCCATAACTTTGCGAAAAATGGGCAAAACTGGACGTTTTTTTTTTTAATTTTTCTCTTTGAACGCATTTTTCATAAAAAAAATATCGAATAAAATTTTCAAACCGTATTTCTATAAGATTTTCAAGTTTCAAGTTTAAATTGTTGATTTGCAAAAAACACGTACTGATCGATTTTCTTAAATTTTTTTTTGTAAAAAACTGTGAGTTATTCCACACCTTTTAAGACTAGTTGGATAATGGGATAACGATGGGATCTATTTTTTTTCGATTTTTCAATTTTCCGATTTTAGTTATTCGTGCTGAAAATAAGTATTAATCGTTTCTTCATGCTCACCGACAACGGTCATTGTTATTTATGCAATAAAATAGATATATCTTTATCATTTAATGAACGATGGCCGATAATTTTTGTTGTAATAATATCGGATTGCTTATCTCATGATGCCGTTGCTATTCATGAATTTACAAGAATGACTACTAGTTTTATCAAAGAAGTATCCAATGATGCTGCAAAAGTTCTTTACTTTTCCGATGGAACGCCTCAACAATTTAAAAATTATAAAAATTTTGTAAATCTCAATTATCATGAGCAAGACTTTGGATTAAAAGCTGAATGGCATTATTTTGCAACAGCTCACGGCAAAGGGCCTTTGATGGAGTAGGGGGAACCGTGAAAAGAATAGCAGCACGAGCAGGTCTTCAACTTCCAAGTCACAAACAAATTTCAACTCCTCGGCAATTATATGACTGGGCAATAAAATCAAATTATTTGTCGAATATTCATGCCCAATTCTTCTCTAGCGACGATTATAATCTAGTCAAATAATCATTAGAAAACAGATATATAAGAGCAAAGACAATAACAGGGGCGCAAAAGTATTATTGTGTAATTCCGGACGGAGAAGACACTTTGAGATTTAACCCTTTGAGCCCTAAGGACGCATATATGCGTCAGCCTATGCGTCTGCGGACCACATAAGCTCGAAAGTACTCAGGTCTCAAAGGGTTAAAGAATTTTCCTCATTTGTTGAATCTCGAACTTGTAAAATATTTAAACGAGTAAGAAAATAACTGCTCTTCGGCGATTCGTCTGTATCTGTTTCCTGAAAGTAATCTGTAAAATAATTAATAATTCCTATGTGTCCAATAGTTATTAAGTTCATGTGCATAGTATTTTTTTCAGATATTTTTCAATACGGATAACTAAAATCGGAAAATTGAAAAATCGAAAAAAAATAGATCCCATCGTTATCCCATTATCCAACTAGTCTTAAAAGGTGTGGAATAAATGACACTTTTTTACAAAGAAATTCAAGAAAATCGATCAGTACGTGTTTTTTGCAAATCAACAATTTAGACTTGAAACTTGAAAATCTTATAGAAATACGGTTTGAAAATTTTATTCGATATTTTTTTATAAAAAGTGTGTTCAAAAAGAAAAATTTCAAAAAAAACGTCCAATTTGGCCCATTCTTCGCAAAGTTATGGACGTTCAAAAAAAAAGTAACGTAATTTTTTAAAAACCGATATCTTGAAAACGGTTCGACAAAAAAAATTGAAAAAAATCATGGAGGCCTCTTTCAACCAATACTAGAGCATACAAAATTTTCAAAAAAATCGGAGATGGTAAGGCAAAATGGTGTTTGATCTGGCGTGGAATCCCTTATATATATCATTCGCATATCAATCCGAGACAAACAGTACTTCGTCCGAAAAGCAAGATTTCTCGTCCACGATTCTTCCGGCAATCTGCCTCCTCTGTTTTACCTTGGGGTAGCTCGGTGGGTGCAATGTAAACGCGTGATGGGGAGCTGGCTCGTTCGAGCCTCGGGCGTGTGTGTCGCGTGTATACCACAGTGTCAACGAGTCCTTGTGTCACAAAGAGCGAACGTCTCGAGACGACATTCGTTATGTACCCGTCTGAACAATCGCATGTATTGAATTGTCACTGGCTCATGGAACGAGAATTGGAACAAGTGAAAAGTGGAGAAGGAATGATTACGGTGGAAGTATCGAAGTGTGACTAACGAAAGTGTTTAATTCGTAGAGCGTTAAGGACAGCTTCGTGCGAAAATGGCGGGATAAAGATTTGCGCCGTTCGGGCGAGACGCTCTCTGTCTCTTTCGACATAGTGCGCGACTGAATCTGCGCCGCACAGGGTTTGAGGGGGGGGGGGGGGGGCGTTGGAGTGCGCAATACCGTGATTAATTCAAAGTTCTCTCGCGTCTTATTTTCGAGTGAACGGAATGTCGTTGAATCGTGAAGATCGAGAGGAGGATGAAGAGGTAGCGAGACGCTCGTCCGAGATGTCGAACAATGACGAGATGACGTGACCTTTCGTCGCTCGAGCCTACGGAAATAATAAGCAACGAGTCAATCCTTTTGGAAATATTGAGTCAAGTATGAAAAAGGTAATCGAGTGATACAATCTTTTTCCCCGATATTCTTTAAGTAAATTCGTCGAAATAACAATAGCTAAACGGACATCTCGCCAATTCCCAAATTCTTTCGCCGGACTCCACGAAACGAGCGTAGAGGTTATGTACAATTATTTGTTGTAGCACGTACTTAATCCAAAGTATTCTTTTGTTCATAAACTTTCTTTTAAACAAAAGTAATGGTTTTGTGTCAATTGATTTAGCTCGCTACTGGTTCTACATCGATCGACGAATACGAAAATTGGAAAATGAATTTTATTATTTCCTCCAAGAAAACTCGAAACATCGTCCATTGTTTTTATTGACAATTTTATGAACAACAAACGTAAACGACGTAAAATATAATTAGAAAATTTGTTATAAATAAAAAAATTGATCGTTCGTAGTGTGTAAAGGATAATCGATTAGAGTTTTACCTCGATGCAAAGTAGTCCTCATGGTTCACAGAAAATGTATCTCACGAGCCGGCGTGACAGAACGAATACCTCGACGGGAAAACCTGTTAGTCTCTCCTCATTGCTCACTGTTTCGCGGGTAATCTCACGGAATCTAGTGGGGTCCAGCGGATTTCACAATATACGATGTCTCGCAAACCGAGTTGGCGCGGTGCGGGGCAAACTGCAGCGTCGATAGCCGCCAGGGATGGTAGGTTGCTCTGAAAGTGTTGTCATACCAACGTAACGAAATTCTCTTACATAATTTTTTTTTATTTTACATATTTTACGTATTAGTTAATTCGAGTAATTCAATGTCAAAATATTCATTGAAGTAACCACAAATGCCATTTCGAAAAACATAATTATATGAGCAAAAAAAAGATTTGAAACATTTTTCTTTCCTCTTCATGCGATCGGAAAATCCAGAACACCTTTACTTCTCTCGTTGCCGCCCGTGGAACGCAAATTGAATAAAAATTGGTTGATTCAGGTGACGCCCGTGAATCTATTAGTCAGTTCGAATGTTAATGAGGTACGATGATAAAATCGTTTAATTAAACAGACGGGCTTTGACATGGAGTTCAATCGTAAACTACAAAAAATAGCAAAAAAATGTCATTGATCCCTCGATCAAATATCAAATCTCAAGCTATTTGGAGGCTTATCTCAGGTTCCAGCGATCAAATTTTCTCGAATCTTCGTACATCTTCGCACAAGGTCTTAGAAAAATTGAGAAAATGGCATTAATTACAATCAATAGTTCCCTTACTGATAACGAATAACAGTTTCTCATCAAAGATTTAATCAACACTTAACACGTGCCCTAATTATTCAGATTCTTGTCTGTGTGTACAGTTGCGGGGACTGAACATAGAATAGAATTATTTTTCACTCAGTCATCTAATGGAAAAACAAGTTGGCGTGGTGCGGGGAAAACTGCAGCGTCGATAGCCGCCAGGGATGGTAGGTGGCTCCGAAAGTGTTGTCATACCAACGTAACGAAATTCTCATACCACTGGAAAACCTCTCCGTACGCCGGCAAATCAAGGAGGGGACAGTACTTTCTATTATCCCACGGCGCACGCGATAGATCTGTTTTTTTTTTAGAGTTCACCTCTACAAATTTCCACAACCACTCTACCAAAAGCTAGTCCCCGACGTTAGTTGCCCTCGTTTCCCCTAATTATGTCCCTCATTTTGGTGTCTGGTCGGACACTACAATTCTCATACGTTATGAGTTTGGCCTCACAGGGCGGGTAAAATTCTCCGACGTCTACCTATGGAGTCTGTATAAGGAGATCGAAGTCTGGAATGCTCAGGTGGTCAAACTAGCGTGCCATCTAGTAATTCGGATGGCACCGATGTCGATACTGTCGTCAGACAGCAGTCAAATCGCACGGACACAAAAATTGTCTACGTGAGCTCTGGATTATGTAAACACGACCAACACACGCACAAGGAAAGCTTATCTTTGGCGACAGCGATCCCAGTGGTCAGAAGTTAAACCAATTGAGAACTGAAAAGCGTGACAAACTTTTTTAGCGGCAACGTATTATGTTCGGCCGCCTTATACAGAGGAGTCTACCTTCCCTGATGGCCGCAATAGGGATGGCGAAAAAATATCGATATATCGATTTTTTCATCCGATATTTTTTATTTCAATATATCGTTGTATCGATATCAAATTTCAAGTATCGAAAAGGTATCAAAAAACGATATTTTTTCCAATGGCAACACCGACTTTATTTAACTTTGATCCATTGTTAAAAAATTACTCTGTGACCGTGAACAAAATAAAAAGTAACCTCCAACTTTGACATCATCTATCTTCTACGTGACTTAATGGAACATCATATTTTTTTATCGATCTTATATATGTATAACCCATTTTCGATTAATTACAAAATCTCACCGATATATCGATATATCGATATGTTCGTTCCATATATCGATATTTTCGTTCGATATATCGATATTTTTTTCGATACATCAATATTTTTTTCGATAGTTTTTTTTTAGTTTTTTTAATGTCAATGCCGACTGTAAGAATAACCGAGAAAGTCAATAATTTATTTTATACGACTGTTTGGCTTGAACTGACAACGTACCGATCGTTTATCGCTAATTTTCGTCATTCGGCTCGTCGTTCGATTATTGACAATTATTTTGTCAAGATTTAAAAAAAAACAACAACAATCTATGAAAAAAAAAAAAAAAATGTCCTGAGCGGGACTCGAACCAGCGATCTAGGTATTTATCGATAGAGCGCTCACTCGTATTTGTTAGGTTATATTTCAAATTTTTCAACTTTGAGAATCAATATCTCGGCCAATTTTCATTGCAGAACAATTTTAAAAATACTGTTGTATTAGTAACGATACCAACTATTTGGGTATTTCCTGCTTTGACAATCGCGCTCGTCAACCGTCATTTACATATTTTTTTTACATAATTTTTTTTTATTTTACATATTTTACGTATTAGTTAATTCGAGTAATTCAATGTCAAAATATTCATTGAAGTAACCGCAAATGCCATTTCGAAAAACATAATTATATGAGTAAAAAAAAGATTTGAAACATTTTTCTTTCCTCTTCATGCCATCGGAAAATCCAGAACACCTTTATTTCTCTCGTTGCCGCCACGTGGAACGCAAATTGAATAAAAATAGGTTGATTCAGGTGACGCCCATGAATCTATTAGTTAGTTCGAATGTTAATGAGGTACGATGATAAAATGGTTTAATTAAACAGATGGGCATTGACATGCAGTAAATCGTTCAATCTAAACCACAAAAAATAGCAACAAAATTTCATTGTTCCCTCGATCAAATATCAAATCTCAAGCTGTTTGGAGGCTTATCTCAGGTTCTAGCGATCAAATTTTCTCGAATCTTCGTATATCTTCGCACAAGGTCTTAGAAAAATTGAGAAAATGGCGTTAATTACAATCAAAGTTCCCTTACCGTTGATTGATAACGAATAACAGTTTCTCATCAACGATTTAATTAACACTTAACACGTGCCCTAATTATACAGCTTCTTGTCTGTGTGTACAGTTGCGGAGACTGAATATACAATAGAATTATTTCTGGCCCAATCATCGAATGGCAAATTAAAAACTGGCATGTGCCATTAATTTCCGGAAACTTCTCGGTATATAAAGTTCCTGGTATGGTAAAAAAAGCGTCCAATTCGTGATTTCGAGTTGGAAAGGTCGCAAGTCGTAACTCATCATGACTTCGCACCGTGGAATCTTCGCGGTCCTCGCTCTATGTGTTTGTGTCATTTTGCCACTTGTCCGATCTGAAATCGTGAGTACAGTGTCCACCATTGAATTATCGAAAATTCTGGGCATTATCACTTTTTTTTTTACTAATTACCTACGACATCTAAATTCCATCGTTCCTACGACATCTAAATTCCATCCCATTATCTATCTAGGCTTAAAAGTTGTGGAGTAAGTTATAAATCATGGAGAATAAGGAGTTATAAAAAATGGAATAAGTTGTAAATCAACAATTTATATTTAAAACTTGAAAATCTTATAGAAATACGGTTTAGAAATACCGTTCGACATTTTTTTTTATTAAAAGTGCTTTTAAAAAGAACATTTAAAAAAAGCGTCCAATTCTGCCCATTTTTCGCAAATGTATGGACGTTTAAATAAAGTGTAACGTAATTTTTTAAAAATCGATATCTCGAAAACGGTTCGATGAAAAAAATTGCAAAAAATCACGTCAGCTTCTTTCACCCAATACTAGAACATACAAATTTTTCAAATAAATCGGAGATACAAAAGCTGAATGATGTCCGGTCTGGCGTGGAATGCCCCATATACAACGTTGATTTAATCGAATATAAAATATTGTTCACAGGCATCAACGACGGAGAAGCAAGAACTCCCCCAACCTTCGGGTAATTATACAATCTTTAAAAAAAAAAAAAAAAAAAAAAAAAACTAGTTACTTACACTAAGTGTAAAAGTTATTCGAAGTTACAACGAGGACGAAATTTTCAAATATTTCTCGTAGGTGCGCAAATCGTGAGAATTGCTCATGCGCTGGACAACCTACCATCGGGCAAACAATTGCGGGTGAACTTCACGTCGTTTTCCTACCATCTACACATGATACTAACTCCGACCGAGGGAATTTTAATGGGTCAGAACGCACCTGTCTGGCGGGCTATGACGGTAGACGGACGTGTCGAATACCAAAAACTCAACGTCGACGTAAGTTGTCGCTATACAAGGATACTTCGAAATTCAAAATATTTGAATTTCGTTAAAAAAAAAATATTTTTAACAATGAACAATTCGTTTTTTACTTCACATACGTTTTTCGTCCTTCAGATCTTGCAAAAGGCCATCTTATTCTTTCAAAATAAAAAGCAAAAGGCGGCGATCCTCATACGAGGCGATCAAACTCCAGATTACGAATTCGTAAGTGTGATCCATGATCGATTTTCTCTCGATTCGTGCGTAAAGAATTTGATTTTTTTTTTATACAGGGTGAATTTCACAAGGTGTAACAGGATTTATTCTAAGGTAGATGGGATCATTACAAACAAAAGTTGCAAATGTACATGGGGGATATTTTTAATAGTTTACGAGTTATAAATTTTTTAAGTTGATCCAATCAGAGCACGTCTTAAAGCGTTGGAGCCGCCCACTTCCGCCCTAGCAGCCAATGCTCGAAAAATAAAAATGACTGCGTAATAATATAATAAATAAACTTGACAGCTCTGAATTTTGCAACCCCAAATGTAACGCCCTACACTGTGCTATCTCTACGGCTAAGGCAGGAATGGGCGGCGCCAACGCTACTCGGAGCGCTCTGATTAGACCAACTTTAATAATTTATATCTTGTAAACTATTAAAAATATCCCTAATGTATGTTTGCAAATTTTATTTGTAATGATTCTATATGCCTTAGAATAAAGCCTGTTGCACCTTATGAAATTCGCCCTGTGTATATAATTCACATGTTTAATTGAATTAATCAGAAATACAAATTTTAATAGTTCGGTCTGATCGGTAATCTGGGAATAAGACCAGTGCGACCCACCCCGAAACCCACCAACAGACATCAGCGTTCCGTAACGGAAGACGGTATGATTGTCTCCGGTGAACATTGGGTGACCGTATTGGATGAGAAATCCAGGTCGACATTCGGTGAGAATACATTTAGTACCAGAAGTCTATTTTTCTAAGTGACATTGCGATCGTTTGACGACAACGAATGTTTCTCATCTTTTAGACGGCCCGATTATGCAGGTTGCAGATTCTCTAGCTTCGCAGCAGAGATCGAAGCGTGAAGCTAACACTGACATCAATCCGGAAGTCGTTAAGAGTCTAGAAGTCGTATATCCCACGATTCTTGCTACAGCGGACTTTCCGTTAAAAACAAAATCGTGAGTACAATTTTATTCGAGTTATAAACAATCGGTACTTTTTTTTTATTACGATATAAAAATTATTAAAAGTGTTAGAATTTATTTCATATCGATTGTTACAATAATTCTGATATAATTATTAATCATTATAATTGACAAATGTAAATTATAATGAAAGGTTGATATTTAGTTTTGTTTTTTAAAGTATAGCAGAAAGGAAAATGAATCGGTGGAAATGGACGATGAAGTAAGAAAATTAATCGCATTTGTTTCTAATTTTAGACATCATAGCGCGAAATTTTACGATGCGGTGTTGTATCAGCTGGCTTTTTGGAACGCGGTTGATTTGAAATACAGGAGTTTAAAAAATCCTGAAATTCGTCTGCGCATAGCCGGACTCATCTTTCAGACTGTGAGTCACAAAAAACATCTTGGTTTTGTAAAAATAATCGATTTTTCTTCCTTACCGTTATTACATAATTTTTATTCACGATATAGGACGTGAATGCAGCACCATATATGAATGTTCCTGTATACGCAAACAATATTAAGGATGTGAATGGTGAAAAAGCAGCCTCCGCTATGCAACAGTATTGGTTCGATATGAGAGATACCGATGATTTTTCAATCAACTCTTATCACATCGTCGCGACCACAACATTGTAAAATATGCAACTTTTTAATTATCAAGCTCTCTTCATTTTTACGAATGTCATGTCTAATTGTATTTATTTTCATCGATTATTCGCAGCCGGTGGTTCTCCGACTGGAACAGGTTTACAGGATGGAGCGAATACTTAGGTAAGAGAACTATACGATTAATATTATCAGATTATTTGATTTTATCCAAATTCTCCGAACGTAAATTCAAACTCACTTCATTCAAACGCTCTTTCTTAATTATTTTCCTTTTTCGATGCATTCCAACGAACGTAATTGAAAGATTGTGGAGAATGAGAATAATTGAAAATCTTTTTTTTGTCACTCGTATCTTAGGTGTCACACGTATGTCACCGATTTGCAACACCACAACCGGATATACGATGCGGCCGGTTATGATATCCTACGACAATCAAGCCTTCGATGGTGTCACAGTAGCCACTCACGAACTAGGCCATGCGTATGTAGTGTTTCCCTCAGCCCCCTTTTGCCACCTTTTGTCAACCTCTCACAATGCACGGACACTCTTCTACTCTCTGCTATGAGATTTATTCGGATCTCTCCATCCGAATTGATGATTTCTGCAGAAGCCTCCCACCGCTCCCTCTCCCGAAATGTCCGCCAATCTGATGGTTTTCATCAAAGGTGAAATCTGTACCAGTGAAAAACAGAGAGAAAAAAAGCCGATCCCCAATTTGAAGAGACCGGGAACGAACCCGGGTCGTGTAAATCCAGCACGCTACTCACTGACCCACGGTCTCCCTCCCATACTTAACGTTTTCTTATTCTTCCTATTTATTAATACCTTTTTTTTCTAACCATAGATTGGGCGTTATACACGATCGTGACAGGAACCTAAACTGTCCTGATGATCACGGATACATAATGGACCCATTTGATAAAAGTGACCCGAAATCCAACAACATGCGATGGTCGAAGTGCAGCAAAAATCAACTTTCGAAGCTTTTATCGTACGTTGCGGCAATGCAAAATATTGTCATCGATCGAATCAATTAATTTATTATAATACTCAACATTTCGATACACAGGTCCGCGACGTGTATGCAATATCCGTTAGGGCTTGTTCCATTAGACAGTGGTTTAGCAAAGATTCTTCCGGGAAGTTTCAAGGACGCTGGACAGCAATGTGTGTCACGCGGATGGCAGTATGCCTGCGCGGTAAACCCTTTATTCCCATACACTTTTGTTTGATTTATTCACTGGTTTTGTTTCCGTAACAGACTGATACAAATGCAAACAAGCCAATTCACGATCCAATGATCTTTTATTTTTTAGCCTACCGCAACAACGTGTATGGACCTGCAATGCTACGTCACAAGCGGTTGGAGTATTTTGTCGAATTTCGGGAGGTGTAAGCCTACTGGCCCTGCTCTCGATGGGACTCTGTGTGGAAAAAGTCGGGTTAGTTGCAAAACTTCTATTCAGATTTCTTGTTCCCCCTGTCTTATTTTTATTCATTTACGAATACAATTATTTTGAATAACGAGAATCTTATTTCAGATATGTATCAACGGAAGGTGCCGACGGTACGGTCATTTCTAAGTTGTAATATAACTCGAAAAATATTTTCAAGTCACGAGTATTACAAAGTTCGATTAAGTTATACAAATTATGTAAATAATTACATTAGCAATAAAATAATATTTAACAGTTTTCTTATTCTTATTTAACTTCTGTCGGTAACTTTTCCGCTTCATTCTTTGACCACGAGGTGGCAGCACTGCAGCTCAGCGAAACACTGAAACGACGCACAATTTTTGTTCTGCCTCGCTCTCGTTTCACTTGATGGAGAAATATTTGTATCTTTTCACCCATCACAAGACAAACACTTCTTCTTTTCTCCGGTTTCGCTAAAGACCCTTTTTCGTAATCCAATTCTATCCGTTTGTTCCGACTACGACCACGATCGAACAATCCTATCTTCGCACCGACCGTTCGACGGTCATAAAACTGTACATATCCCGCAGTAGATAATCTAGGGACTGATATAAAAATTCACCTTCCGCTCGGATGGTAACGAGGTGCATCGGCTATTAGCAGTGTAAGATTGTAACGCGAGATGGCGCTGGCGGACGGATTACAGCAGAAACAGTAGTGAGAGATGTCTCATTGAACGTTCCTTTATCCACGCGAATATATACCTCGAGGTATATATTAACATCTTGTGGAGATACATAAACGGATATATAATACATACGACCATTATGTGATGCAGCAGCACTGTAGTTCCAGTTGCGATGGTCGAACGTTCGGTGTGCCTTGCTCATCCAAAATGTCTTCGAGAGACAGTTGGAACCATTTGCCAAATCGAAATCGTCTAATCCTCGACTAAATCTCTTCCCTTACACATATATCATTCTCATATCAATCCGAGACAAACAGTACTTCGTCCGAGAAACAAGATTTCTCGTCCACGATTCTTCCGGCAATCTGCCTCCTCTGTTTTACCCTGGGGTAGCTCGGTGGGTGCAACGTACACGCGCGATGGGAAGCTGGCTCGTTCGAGTCTCAGACGTGTGTGTCGCATGCATACCACAGTGTCAACGAGTCCTCGTGTCACAAAGAGCGAACGTCTCGAGACGACATTCGTTATGTACCCGTCTGAACAATCGCGTGTATTGAATTGTCACCGGCTCATGGAACGAGAATTGGAACAAGTGAAAAGTGGAGAAGGAATGATTACGGTGGAAGTATCGAAGTGTGACTAACGAAAGTGTTTAATTCGTAGAGCGTTAAGGACAGCTTCGTGCGAAAATGGCGGGATAAAGATTTGCTTCGTTCGGGCGAGACGCTCTCTGTCTCTTTCGACATAGTGCGCGACTGAAACTGCGCCGCACCGGGTTTGAGGGGGGCGTTGGAGTGCGCAATACCGTGATTAATCCAAAGTTCTCCCGCGTCTTATTTTCGAGTGAACGGAATGTCGTTGAATCGTGAAGATCGAGAGGAGGATGAAGAGGTAGCGAGACGCTCGTCCGAGATGTCGAACAATGACGAGATGACGTGACCTTTCGTCGCTCGAGCCTACGGAAATAATAATCAACGAGTCCATCCTTTTGGAAATATTGAGTCAAGTATGAAAAAGGTAAGCGAGTGATACAATCTTTTTCCCCGATATTCTTTAAGTAAATTCGTCGAAATAACAATAGCTCAACGGACATCTCGCCAATTCCCAAATTCTTTCGCCGGACTTGGAAGATGCTGGAATGTTTTGGCGCGCCAACTTCACGAAACGAGCGTAGAGGTTATGTACAATTATTTATTGTAGCACGTATTCAATCCGAAGTATTCTTTTGTTCATAAATTTTCTTTTAAATAAAAGTAATGGTTTTGTGTCAATTGATTTAGCTCGCTACTGGTTCTACATCGATCGACGAATACGAAAATTGGAAAATGAATTTTATTATTTTCTCCAAGAAAACTCGAAACATCATCCATTGTTTTTATTGGCAATTTTATGAACAACAAACGTAACCGACGCAAAATATAATTTGAAAATTTGCTATAAATAAAAAAATTGATCGTTCGCAGTGTGTAAAGGATGATCGAGGAGAGTTTTGCCTCGATGCAAAGTAGTCCTCACGGTTCACAGGAAATGTATCTCACGAGCCGGCGTGACAGAACGAATACCTGGACGGGAAAACCTGTTAGTCTCTTCTCATGGCTCACTGTTTCGCGGGTAATCCCACGGAATCTAGTGGGGTCCAACGGATTACGCAATATACGATGTCTCGCAAAACGAGATGGTGGGGCGCGGGGCAAACTGCAGCGTCGATAGCCGCCAGGGATGGTAGGTTGCTCTGAAAGTGTTCTCATACCAACGTAACGAAATTCTCATACCACTGGAAAACCTCTCCATACGCCGGCAAATCAAGGAGGGGACAGTACTTTCTATTGTCCCGCGGCGCACGCGATAGATCTGTTTCTTTTTTTTAGAGGCCACCTCTACAGATTTCCACAACCACTCTACCAAAAGCTAGTCCCCGGCGTTAATTGCCCTCGGTTCCCCTAATTATGTCCCTCATTTTGGTCTCCGGTCGGGCACTACAATTCTCATACGTTGTGTGTTTGGCCTCATAGGACGGGTGAAATTCGCATACGTCTACCTATGGAGTCTGTATAAAGAGATCGAAATCTGTAATGCTCAGGTGGTTAAACTAACGTGACATCTAGTAATTCGGATGGCACCGATGTCGATACTGACGTCAGACAGCAGCCAAATCACACGGACACAAAAATTGTATACGTAAACTCTGGTTCATGTCAACACGACCAACATACGCACAAGGAAAGCGTATCTTCGACGACAGCGATCCCAGTGGTCAGAAGTTAAACCAATTGAGAACTGAAAAGCGTGACAAACTTTTTTGGCGGCAACGTATTATGTTCGGCTGCCTTATACAGAGGAGTCTACCTTCCCTGGTGGCCGCACTAGGGGTGGCGAAAAAATATCGATATATCGATATTTTTTTCAATACATCGATGGTTTTTTCGATATATCGATTTTGATATTTTTCAAAAATATCTATCTATCGCTAGAGTCGAGGTAGGGGTCCTTCGAGATAGGAAATACTCGGTCGATAACTAACCTTTCCTTTTCTCACACGAGAATTAAACAAAAAAAGTTATGAAAAATTGTTTACCATGCCTTCCATACTTGTTCACATCTTTGATACATCGACATGCCGTTCTATTAAAATAACAATGAACAATAGAATCGAATAATAACGAATAATAATTCGACTAAAAAATCATAACAAACTTTTATAAAACTAATGTGACGCACCTAACGTGCCTATCGTTCGTCCTTGACGCGAAAAAAAAAGAAACGTTGGCTCGAGGTCGACGGGATCCGGAAAAAAAAATTACTTTTACCTCCGAGCTACCGATTTATGGCCGCAACTATTCTAAGAAAGTGAATACGCTCGAGACAGTGAATAAGTAGAGGACGATGAAAGTACGTAAGTTAAATGGAGTAAGGACGCGTGTAACCATGACGACCTGGCTAATTGAGCAATTTTTAAAATATTTTCCTTCTTCTAAAATTCATGATTGTACACGCGATCGCGAGCGTGGAACAATTATTTATACGTCTCGCGTGTCATCATTTGTCATTTCTTTTTTTTTTTTTTCTTTTTCTACCTACCTAACACGCGACGCGAATTTCGTATTTTTAGTCTTTATTATTCCTCAAAAACGATAATTGCTAATTTATCGTACGACGCGCGTGTAATATTCGAACAAAGAAACGAGCGTGATAATACAATTTTTGTAAACCACGACGTTTGATTAAAACTATTTTTGTTATCTTCTTTTTCTTGTTTTTCTGATTTCTTTTTTGTTTAACGTCGTTTCTGACGACACATAATCGAAAGGACATTTATCATCGCGTCGTCGCAACGATATACAAAAATAAGCCGGGGAGCCATTCCCCTCCTTAGGGACGAGTTTTATCCACGTGAGGGCGCTCCCTCGTGGCGATCGAAGAAACGACATCACGAGAGAATAAACGTAAAGCCACAATTATAAGACACGTATTCGATACAAACGGGGAGGAAAAGTACAAGAGAGAATGAAAAAAAAAAAAAAAAAAAAAAAAAAAAAAAAAAAAAACATTTTATTAAATTGAAAGGAGCGAGCGAAGCGAGTCCACGCGACCAGGAACGGGGGAATAATTACGAAATGGGCGATGATGGATAACCGACTAGAGCCAATTGCCAAAGGACAATGAAGAAGCGTGCGACGTTGTTCAAAAAAAAAAAATGACGAATAGAAAAAATGTTCCACGAGTCGAGGTCGAAACGAATTATCGGAAAGCAAAGATCGTCGGTAAGGTAGGAATTTCGTTACGTCGACGTGAACAATCGTGTTTCGATTCGACTACGATAAATACAAAGTAATAAAAATAATTATAGTAATAAAGGTAGAAGGTTGCTTTCGTTGCCCATGGCGTTATTATTTCCATTGCACCGTTAATTGGGCCAAACACGTGGCTCTCTTGACGACAACCAGGGCGTGGGGTTGCGTTTTTTTCCCCATTGTAAGCAAGTATAACGGTGCTAATACCACTGTTTTACTACTATCTCTATACGTATAATGATGCGTTGGCGTTACACCCGCGTGAGTTTTCACTCGGTCGCGTGTCAAAGCGCTTGTATCGCGAGCCTCGAATCTGTAATCTGATATCATCCATGCAGTAACCACTGAATGAACAATATCCTTACAATTCTTATATATATATGTATAAATATTGACAAAATGTGCATACCATTTACATTTAACAATGATAATAATAATCGTAAAAGACACCACTCGTATTACTATTATTATTCTTATTCATATATATTACAATTTATAATTCATAATATATTGCTCAAAACTGTAATATATGATGTAATGTAATGATAATAATAATAATAATAATGTAATACTAATAATAAGATTAATAATAATAATCGAAAGAAATAAAGTTCGTATTATTGTTATTGATATTATTATTGTTACAAAAATATCAAGTTTTTTGGATTTACGCATATATATTACAATTTATAATTCATATATTCATATTCATATAAAACTTTGGTCTCTTCGGAGGTTTCTTCGACGACGGAGTTTCTTCGATGTAAGTAAAAAATTTAATTCTATTATTTTCATGGTATTCAGATCAATCGAACTGATCGGAAATAGGTGGAAAAAAAATTTCGAAAAAACAATCTGAAAAAATTCTCCTGAACTCAGCAAGAAGTAATACAACTTTTTGTCATCTTGAGGTTTTATTGTAAATCTCATCGTTTTCGTCCTATGGAGCAATTTTCAAATTGTCCATTTTTTCTCAAAAAACGACATATCTTTGAAAAAAAAAAATCGTAGACAATTTTCTAAAAATTGAACTTGAAGCTTAGACTTCCTCCTTTATGAGTATGGTGAGAGAAATTCGTTAATAAAATTTTTACTGCAAAGGGGATCCACTTGCAAAAGAACAAAAAAACGACCAAAAATTGTCGTTTTCAAAACTGGGTGCTAATCGTAACAAAAATCGTAAATTTTTTTTAATAAAG
This sequence comes from Netelia melanura, assembly GCA_964007305.1. Lineage (NCBI taxonomy): Eukaryota > Metazoa > Arthropoda > Insecta > Hymenoptera > Ichneumonidae > Netelia > Netelia melanura. The sequence continues at coordinate 22,651,155 of OZ023259.1, read as the reverse complement.
CCAAAATGAAGGGAAATCTCTGCTCTTTAAAATGGCGTTGCTTAAGTTGGCCTAGGCCAGCTACCGGCGAAATGCCATGCAAAAACGTTCCGGCACTGTTTTCAACTTTTGTCCGGAAACTTTCCGCCGGTAGTGTATGTTGATAAAAAGTGCACACGAATTGCATTCAATAATAATAATAATAATAATAATCGAAAAAAAAACACGCTCGTATTATTATTATCATTATTATTGTTATAAAAATGTCAAGTTTTTTGAAAGAATCGAGAAAATGAGAAAATAATCGATGTTAGGTTTGCGGTTTTACACCACGATGAAGTAGCACCGAAGCATGAAACGAATTGCGATCGGTGGTCGTGCGAAAAAGCCGATGGTTGCGCCACAATGACGTAGGTAGGTACCTACTTAAGCAATTTCGCTAATGAAAACTCTTTGTTGTAGTGAACTTCGAGGTGCTGTTCCATGTATGATAATGGTTGACCCTTCGCTGTCGTCCGCATGGTAACCCTCGTCTGTTCTAAAATATCGACGTACCCCTACACATATAGTTATGTGTGTGTCTGTGTGTGTGTGTGTGTGGATAGGGGTACGTAGATATTTTAGAACAGGACACGAGGGTTACCGTGCGGACGGCGGAACGATGCGCATAATGCGAGAATTTAATCGCGCTTTATCGGGAGTTCGCCCTTTACACGTCGAACCGTCAATTCATCGTGGCCGCTTACTTCCGGCTTTGTCGCGCGTCTGTCCCAAACGCCTCTTGCGAGGTATAAACTTTCAACCATTTTTGCATAATAATTAAACGACCGAAAACACCCTCCTCACTCTCGGTTCGTTAATGATAACGAGAGATCGAGCGAGGAAAATGTAACGTTACACATAAATGTGAAAAATTGAAGAAAAAGAAACTAGAACTAAGAAAATTGTCGTTGCTAATGTTTTTTTTTTAAATAGAATTATATAAAATAATAATCTCGTTTTTTTATAATATTACTAGCGGTATCCGGCATGCGTTGCAATGCCGTTTTGGTGTCATAATTCATTTGACACACAATATTTTTTATTTTTCTCTCCATGTGTGATGCATGAACTTTCCAAATATAATCTATACTATACACATTTTTAGCGATTGTCCCCGTGCTTCGTTGATGGACATTGCAATTGCGAGTCGCACTGGAAACTGCAAACGTTTGAAATCGAATGACATATATTTTGGTATCATTGGGATACGTGACAACAGTACATCGTCTTTTTCTTCAAATTTTCTATTTTAAATTGTCGTTTCGCTGATATTGTTCATCATATTTTTCCCTGGAAGCCCAGTACCGTTGCAAAGTCGTGGTGGATTGATGTTTCGTAAAAGTATGACAGGCACGCCCATTTTCAATGTTATAACGTGCGGCGCTATGCCTGGCAAATTAAACGAATTCAGGAATTCAGTTGGATAATTAACAACTTGTTCTTGATTAATAAAAGCAGCAATCGAATTGTACGTTTTAGCTTCTCGTGATATTCTCTTTTGAATCGTGAAATTTATATAATTGACATTGGTGTTTTTGCTGCTAATATAGCACCTTCCCTTAACCACTTATGTTTTTTGCAGTTATGTACAATATTTTCAAAAACTTTGGGAATCGATTCGTCTGTTGTTGCTGTTATTTTACGAAAGTTTGTACTTCGTTGTACATACTCTAATGGTTTTCAGTCTTTCTTCTCGGTGCTCGTTCGTTTCTGAAACTCGTAATGTATGTTTCCTTTTTGATCGAGGTGTAGATCTTTCAATAGTTTCCCGATTTAGAGTCACGATTAATTTGACATTCGCTGTCAAATGAATTATGCAATTAACCCTTAGTCTGCCTAGGGTTTTTTGGCACCTTCAGTCTGCCTAGGGGGGTCGTTGGCGTCCTGACGGTTTTTCAACCAGTTTCAGTGGGGTTAAAAATCTAAAGAAATTCATGGAGTTTCTTTAAACCTTTAAGTTGAAGTATCGATCATAAAATTATAAAAAAATTTATTTTTTAATATATTATTTATCCAAAAAATGATAAAAAACGGTATCAATGCATTTGTTCACTCAAAAAATCATAACTTTAAGACAAATAAAGATATCGAAACTGCCAAAAAAGAATATTAAAGGGGAAGATTGTCGCTTTCGAGAAAAAAATCAACCGTATCCAATTTTTGTTAAATTAACCTTAAGTTTGGGACCTAAAAATTGGCAATAATTTAGTCGCAAATTTCGAAGTAAAGGGGCAATAAATGTGTATTAAATACAAACTAAGTAATAAAATCAGTAATAACTCATTCGTTAAGTGTCACAATATATTTTTATTGTAGAAAATATGAAAAAAATTAGAAAAAGTTAGAAATTACGAAAAAAAAAAATTGAAAAAAATCGAATTTTTTTTTTGCGCCCAAATTTTTTTGTGGCACTTTTATAGCCTCAATAAAGACTTTCAAGCGAAAAAACGAAAAAAAAATTACTTACAGTTTTGACAACCGCCGTCTGCCAAGGGGGGTCGTATGCGTCCGGAACGAAAATCAATTGCTCCTTACAACAGCTGGGTAAGAACTAGAATAGCGCCTATTTGCAGGTCGGGTCTAGAGGGGCCTAACTTTTTTTACATAAGCCTAACAGCGCCTCCCGTGATCGGATTTAGGAGTTACACCGACATTTGATTTTCGCTCGGACGCAAACGACCCCCCTAGGCAGACTAAGGGTTAATATATAATATCGAGTCGATCAAGTCGTTGAAACAAATGAGTGTCTTTTATTTCGCTTGTCATTTTGGTAGCATACTTTGACAACTGTCAAATAATCTCTATGTATAGATATACGTAAATGTTAATTTTGTTTTGACCCATACGCGTTTATTTTGGCAAATAAAATTATTCTACTAACGCAGAAACATTCTCGGGAGTACGGACTACAATTGGCCAAATTTTCATCGCAATCGGATGAATGGTATAGGAGCTTACTCGTGGCAAACAAACAAACATTCTTCCATTTTTATATACAGGGTGAATTTCATAAGGTGTCACAGGCTCTATTCTAAGGTAGGTGGGATCATTACAAACAAAAGTTGCAAATATACATTAAGGATATTTTGAATAGTTTACGAGATATCAATTTTGAAAGTTGGTCCAATCAGAATGCGCCAAGAAGCGTTGGAGCCGCCCACTCCCCGCTCTAGCAGCCAATGCCCGAGAAATAAAAATGACTGCGTAATAATATAATAAATAAAATTGACTGCTCTGAATTTTGCAACCTGAAGTGTAACGCCCTACACTGGGCTATCTCTACGATTAGGGCGGGAGTGGGCGGCTCCACCGCTTCTCGGCGCGCTCTGATTGGACCAACTTTAAAAATTTATATCTCCTAAACTATTCAAAATATCCCTAATGTATATTTGCAATATTTGTTTATAATGATCCCATCTACCTTAAAATAAAGCCTGTTACACCTTATAAAATTCACCCTGTATAAAATTTGTTTCAGACGAAGTAAATTAATTTAAAAAGTTGCATTGGATTATACGAAATATAATTTATCAGACGGTTCGTAAGAAGAAGCAAAATTTTGAATTCGAATTCTTTTACATCGATGAATTACGAGAAATGCGCTCTAGATGAGCGTCAAGTAAAAAAATACAGTAAAAAAGAAGAAGAGAAAAAAGTGGGAGGATAGAACGAGAGATGGAAAAAAAGGAACGGAAGAAGAAAGCAAGGAGCGGAAGATGTAATTCTCCAACTCGTCGGGGGATAACTCGATAAATAGTCTATAGTCCAAAGAAGCGGCGAGGTAGAGAGAAAGGGAGTGAGAGATAACTCGCCCGCTGCGGTTGTCGGCTTTCACTGGATGAACTTGCTATCATCAACTTTTCTCGAGCTTTCTCGATACCCACCGTACTGACCAATTTCTCACTCTCTCTCCCTTCCTCTCTTCTCTCTCTCTCTCTCTCTCTCTCTCTCTCTCTCTCTCTCTCTCTCTCTCTCTCTCTCTCTCAAATCTCTACTTTTATTTATTTTTTATATTTTCTTTCATTGTTATTTTATTCACATTTTTATTTGTATTCTCATATTCAGCTCTGCCTTTCCATCCTCGTTTCACACATCTCGTTTAAACTAGAAATTATTAGAAACGAAACAACTAAATTTAATTATAGAAAATTAGTTTTATTTTAACGTTAAATGCATCAAGGTGGAATGAAGGCATTAATAAAAATCAATCAATCAATCTCACTGTCTCCCCCATTCTCTCCCTTTATCCGTCTGTCTGTCTGTCTGTCTGTCAAGTGATCAATTTCCCTCTTTCTCGTTCCCTTGCATAAACAAAGCAATGAAAATAATTATATTGGAGGTGCTGCAGTTTATATCAATTAAACAAAGTATTGCACACAATCTTTGTATTCTGATACACAAAATGGTAATTGAAGAGTTACTTGAGAAATACAATAGACCTAGTGGGAATCGAGGGAGAAATTCAAACGAGACAAAGGGCTACTTTACTTATAATAAGACGTAAAGTAAGAAAGGAGCAACAAATGTTGTTATACGATGAGTTATAAAGATGTAATAATTAACCAACTGAAATAAATGAAGGGCTAATACTGCAAAGGTTCAGAAGAACTCCGTACCTCAAAAGTAGCGAGGGAGACCTGGGGCAAGGATAATAATAATAATAATAGTGGAACAAAAGCTGTATAGAATAAAAAGTTGAAGTTATACTTCAGAATTGTAACATTCGATGTAACTATCGAGCAAATGAGGATCTCTCTCTCTCTCTCTCTCTCTCTCTCTCTCTCAATCTTTCTTCGTCCATCTCAATCTTCCCGCGCCATTTTGAATTTGCGAAGCACATGGCACGAGTGCAAATTTTGACCCTTGATCCCAGGCTACTTTCGGACTTCTCTACAAATATATTCGTGTGGTTCGTACTATTTTCATTCTTACGATTCATCAGACTCGATTTCGATGCTCCGGCAATTCCCATTGACACATAGAATCGACCAGAGTTCGCAGGGTTAAAAAATCCTCTCGTGACAAATTTTCCTACAAGAAATTGATATAAAAATTGTTCACTTATCGCTTAGTTTCACACGAAGTTCCAATTACAACATTTCTTTGTCCAATCGATCAACCTTCAAAAAAAAAAAAAAAAATTAATTCTTTTTTTCATTGTTTAATCGTCCGACGAGCGAGATAAAAAAACCATCGTCCAATTTTTCGATATTCGCGACTGGACGAACAGATTATCGAGACATTAAAAAAAAAAAAAAAAAAAAAACAACACCGCTTCATACGCAATGATAAACCGTCGACCTGATTTTCACGTTGAAATGAATAATAAACAATTTATTTACGTTCGACAAAAAGAGTGGAAAAAAACGTTGCGCGAATAATGAAAAAAAAAAAAAAAACGCCTCCATTCCCGTTATTTAATTCATATACAAAAAAGGAGCAACGAAAAATGAGAAAAAAAAAAGAAAAATTCTCCCGATAACAATTTATCAACGACAAATCACAAAGCCGCAGGCACGTCGCCACAATGGAGAAAATTGCATCGATAACGCTTTCGAGCCACAATGAACTGTGTGCGTTACACTTATCGTCGCTGCGAACACACGAACGATAACAAAAACTGTACATAATGTTATACAATCCACATACATATATACATATATTACATATATATACTACACAGACATATAATAATGATAATAATATGTCTTATTATTATTATTAATAATATTACATATCATTATTATTATGTATATATTATGCATATATAATTTATAATTAATAATAAAATATAATATTAATTTATATATCAATATACATAATAATAATAATATAATATTATATTTATTTATATATATATAGATATATAAATAAATATAATATGATATTATTATTATTATATATATAGATATATAAATTAATATTATATTATTATTATTAATTATAAATTATATATGTATATATATATATATAATATAAATATAATATTATATAATTAATAATAATAATATCTCTTATTATTATTATTATTATTATTATTGTATATTAATTATTTTATAATATATTAATTTATTTGTTAATAATATTAATAAATTAAATATATTTATTTATTTTTTCATTTATTTATTTATTTATCATCGACTTCCCCATAGCTTTCCTAATTGAGACTCTCAACATCCTTGCGCTTCGTCGCCACTCAACACACACACACACACATACACACAGACACGAACGTAGATTGGAGCCCTCTTTCCGCTTCCTCGGCAACTTCCTCGCTCTCACACCTCATGCCCAGGCCCATACCACCGGAAGTCTCTCGACCCCGTTTCCCACCGCAAACGCCCGCATTGATTGAATATCGATTTTACCATCCCTCCTTAACCCCCCCCCCCCCCCTCGCTCCCTCCCACCATCCTAGTCAACGACAATTCCGAAGCATTCGTCGAAACAAACGGACGATAAAAAAACTCGTCAATTTTCATCAACAAATTCATATTTATAAAATATTCTCTCAAGGGGATGAAAAGAAAAAAATATAAAAATATAAAAAAAAAAAATACAAAACAAAAATTAAATAATAAATCAATAAATAAAACAATACGCGATTTTCATTATTCGCTTAATTCGCAACGCGTGTGTTCCCGTTGCGATTTCCGATTCGAGACCGAGAGCCACCGCAAAAGAGGAAATCCACGTGGTATTAAATTTAACTTGCAAGTTTCCATATGGAACGAGACGTAGAAGAAAACGAGAGAGAGAGAGAGAGAGAGAGAGAGAGAGAGAGAGAGAAAGTCGTGTCGTCTACGTTTTTTGTTCTTCCTCTTCCTTTTTCCACTTCTCCATTTCACTTCAACTTTATTCACCTCGTTCTCTCTACGCGTTTGTTACTTTTTTTTTTTTTTTACGGTTTTACGCATAGTTATATGCAATCGGAACGAACGAGCCGTGACGTCGGTGCTGCGACGAACAGACGAGAACGCGAGCCGTGATGCCGCGGGCAATTCGCTTTCGAAAAACAATATAAACGCATATATGTATATATATATATATATATGTATGTTTTTATATGCAAGCATTTTGCTTCCTCGTTTTCTCGGCGATTTATAACGTCCGCGTTTTCGCGATCGGTCACGTATGTATAACAAATATATTGCCGTCGGCCCAACGTAAGTAACTTTGTATTTTCGTTACAAAATTTCTCGTTCGTGTATGTACGATTTATTGTATAAACTTGTGTGTGTGTGTGTGTGTGTGTGTGCGTGTGTGTGTGTGTGTGTGTTTTTGTTTGTGTGTGTGTGCGTGTGTGTGACGCGCGTTTCGAGATCGAGGAAAACAAAAGGGTATAACGGAGGAACGAAGAACGCCGTATAGGTTTCCGGACCGGATCCGGAAACGACCGAATTCCCAACGTTATCGTGTACAAATGTTCGTATATATATATATAACGCACTGGCACACCGGTAATTATATCCGCGCATAACGATAAATTGGATATTGGATTATTTGGAATTGGAGGGAATTTTTTGAAAAACAAAATTTGGATTTAATTTTGATTTGTAATTTTGGAAAGAGTTTTGCGGTATTGACGAGGTTGTTGTCATTGTTTTCATAGTTCGAGGGTACTGAAAAAATTAATGAAAAGAATTTTTTGGCAGCTAATGTTTACTTTTTTTTTCAAAATTTTCATTAATTTGGTATTTGTTATTTTTCTAACTTTCTGGTATAGAAAAAATAGTTCTCGATGTCAAATGACCTTACTCTGGTAAGGTCATTAAAAAATATTGCCAAATGACCTTACTCTAGTAAGGTCATTTGACAATATTTTTAGTCAATGAAATGACCTTACTTTAGTAAGGTCATTTGACAATATTTTTATAGTGTGAAAAGACCGGAAGTTGGACAAGTGGCCGAAACGATAACGACGAGACTGCAGATATGAAGGTGTGTTTGTGTACGTGTTTCGTGGACGGGACGTCGTACGTCGTCGTTCCGGATATCATCCTGTTCCTCCCTATTCCTACTTCCATCTCTCCCTCTCTATCTCTCTCTGTCTCGCAAGCTGTAACATGTCTGCTCTGATAAGAAACACAATTCAGGAATATTTCGCCCTCGGGAGAACCGCTATTACATACACAAATAAACACACACTACGTGGGGATATCTACTGTTTAAGCGGAAAAGAGAATGACGACTTTAGTCACTGCAAAATGCCGAAGAAACGGTATGTGATAAGGAGAAAGAGTCAAGCAAAGATAGGAAAAAGGGAAGAAAAGAAAAAGAAGATTTTCCTGTTTTTATTGAATGTCCCTTCAAAGAGTCGAGACGAACTGTATCTTCGAAGTGGAATAAGGAACAGACTCAAGATTTCTGGAATTTCATTGGAGACGTTCTTGCTTTAGATATTGTTTATCATTTTTTTTTTATTGATTATTGGCCACATTCAGCGCACGGAACAGTTGTGGGTTTATGCACTGAATGTTCTGTAATCCGCAACGCTCCCACAACATGTTACGGTAGCGAGACGAGTCGAAATGTTCTGAGAGATCGAAAATGGGGCTAGGAATTGGCCATTCACAGATTGGGTGGCACAACGATTTCCAAAAGGAATCGATTCCTTACGATTTCCACTGGGCTTTCCTTTGATTTAGCTGATTCCAATGATTTCCAGTGATTCCCGAATTTCAGAAATCAATGATTTCTGGACTGTCGATAGAAAAACTTTGATAAATGCTGGCTAGCTTGGAGAAGGGATGAGTGATGACCAGCGATTCCCACAATCACACAATTTCTTTATGATTCTCAATGATTTCCTGTACATTTGGAGAAATCATGAGGAAATCAGGAATAATCATTCAACTTCAAAGATGTCCAGAGATTTTTAGTGATTCCTAGCTTGATTTCAGATGAAATGGTTTACTGATTTCTCGAGTTACCAACCTCTTGGAATAGGCCACATCAAGCGGAGTGGTGAGGATCGAGGCGAGGGTCCAACATATACTAGACAGTATATACGTCATCCTCGTAGATCCTCAAAAATGGCAGAAACTGTACATTCTGATTGAGTGGAGGGTGCCAAAGGGTTCATCCCATAGGAAGGGACCCTTCCATAACTGCCTCGCCAAACAGACTTGGTATCGAGACCGAGCTCACAGAGGGCGCATTTTTCAAATTTGGCATCAAAAGCGGAGTCCCGGAGGGTCCGTGATGCTCCCAGATTCAAGCTGGAGGGCACGTTGGCATAGAGCGGAGGACAATTTCTTTGATTCTCAATGATTTCCTGTACATTTGGAGAAATCATGAGGAAATCAAGAATAATCATTCAACTTCAAAGATTTCCAGAGATTTTTGGTGATTCCTAGCTTGATTTCAGATGAAATGGTTTACTGATTTCTCGCGTTACCAACCTCTTGGAATAGGCCACATCAAGTGGAGTGCTGAGGATCGAGGCGAGGGTCCAACATATACTAGACAGTATATAGGTCATCCTCGTAGATCGTCAAAAATGGCAGAAACTGTACATTCTGATTGAGTGGAGGGTGCCAAAGGGTTCATCCCATAGGAAGGGACCCTTCCATAACTGCCTCGCCAAACAGACTTGGTATCGAGAGCGAGCTCACAGAGGGCGCATTTTTCAAATTTGGCATCAAAAGCGGAGTCCCGGAGGGTCCGTGATGCCCCCAGATTCAAGCTGGAGGGCACGTTGTCATTGAGCAGAGGCTGGCGACTTGTGCACTACAAAGGAAATAAGCTCTAGGAGATATTGAGGCGAGCAGTAAAAATTTCAACCCGGGAATGCGACTCCTATGCCCTCCACTGTCTCAGTTTTTGTAATAAACAATTAATATAATGGCAATCAAAAACAGACATGACTGCTGCATCAACCCCTTTATGACTTAAACATTTTTTGTCCCGAGATTTAGTTTTTGAGATATTCCAGATATCCAAGATAAACGCTCCACCCTGCATATTAATAATGGATGAACGATTTCCGATGTAGGTAGCGCTAGAATATGAATGCCCACTTTGTGCTTGGGTATACGCGCCATCGCTCATATCCAACAATCGCAAGGCAATCATAGTGTTTGCACTTGCCTAGAGAATTAACTATAAGCATCGACCCCGTGGAGGTAAACGTAGCGACCCTACATGGGTAATAGAGTTTGCTCGTTGGTTACGAATCCTTAACGATCGCACGAACCCAAGCTGGTGCTTCTCACCCGGTGTTTGCTATATAATTTATAAATATTTCTCCCCATTACCTCGGGCTTATATATGTCTATATAACGATGATAATGCTCACCGACGATTGTTGATTTCGTGTTTTTAACGATATTAGGTACAATCATGGTCATAGACGAAAATTGTATTATCTTAAGGGTAGGTAATCGTTGTTGGCTCGGTCGTTATAACGTCCCCTCGTCGATCCTCAAACACATCACGTGTTTTGCTTTCCTGACTTCTCATCGAAACTTGCCTCATTGCCTCGAAAACATTTTGTGCTTGACTTTTGGATTAACCTTTTATTCGACCTTTCTTAATGTTTAACTATATTTATTTATAAGATAATCATTCTCGTCAGGAGATCGAACGTTAAAAAGATTCGATCTCGAGTCAAATGAACGAAAGAACAAATTTGATCTTGCTCGTCATTCAAGTTTCATGTAAGAGGAAATTTGATTCCCATACACGTGTTCGTTTATTTGCCGTTTCCAGCTCGTAAGTTCGGTCTATAAACGAGTTCAAATATGTATTTACACTGTAGAGCTTTTAATCTCGAGCTTTTCCCTCTCACACTGTCATTTGACGTTCGCTTCATCTCCTCGACTCTCGGGCGGCTCGTAATTTATGGACGCCACCGTTCGAGGGCGCTCGTGTCGCTCGCGTCAACGGCGCCGCGCGTCAAGTGTGAACGGCCAACCGCGGGCGCGAAAGAGAGAGAGAGAGAAAGCGACGCCTCTCGACGATCAACGCTTGGCCATGCGTCGCGTGATACACGATAGTTTAATTTCGAAGCGACGTTGAACAACATGCGTAATACGTATACTCTTCATTAAACATATTACACCACTGTGTATATAAATTTATATAGATTGTACACGTTGATAAACACGCATGAAGCACGAGTCTAATACCGCTACACCTCCCCCTCTACTCCCCCACAATAATACTTAATTTACTTTTACCTCGTATTATTAGGAGCAGTGATTCATCTTCGTAATCATCACTCGTTAAACTGTCGTCACTACCACGAGGCTGTTCGTATCAGATTCTCAACGAGTTTGCGAAATTCATTCTACAAATAGAACAAAATTTAGAAATTCTGTTCATTTTTTTTTTCTCTGTGTTATAACGAATTTGTTTAATTTTTATGCTAAATAATAATTATTTATATCCGCGAGAGCGTGTTATAGAGACATTTTTCATTCTCGCCATGTTTCTCGTTACGATAAACGTTCTGAAAGAAGAAAAAAAAAAAAAAAATAGGGAGAATAAGGTAGTGGAGAATGAGAGGGAGGGAAAATGGAATAAGCTCTTGTTACAGCATCCACGATTTCTTTTCTCGTTATAGAAGAACGTAAGCGCGGAGGCGTGCTCGGAATAAGAAAAGTAGCAATTTTCGAAAAGCCGTCGGCTAGACCTACGCGTTATTGTAAATTGTTAATGGTACGTGCGAGACGATAATAACGGTAATAACTTTCGTTCTACCATAGATTTTGATAATAAATTTTAACAATGGTTGAAATATTAATGATCTTTTAATCATTTCGGGGAAAATAAAATATTGGTCTTTGAAGTGTTGTTAATGTACAGTTTTTCTTCCTCGGTCAGTGTGCGAGTTAGAAATGGCGAAAAAATATCGATATATCGCTATTTTTAATTCGATTTAATCGATATATCGATATATTTTTTGTTATATCGATTTTTTTCGATATATCGATATCTCGATGAGATTTTGTAATCGATATATCGATTTTGAATCGATATATTAATTTTGCGTCGATTTATCGATTTGGTTCGATATATCGATTTTGAATCGATATATCGATAATTCAATTTTGTATCGATATATCGATATCTTTTTTTCGATATACCGATATCAATAGTTTTTTACCCTTCCGACATCCATAGTGCGAGTCCTTATGGAATTTAAATAAGTAGAACGAGGCATGGAGTATAAGAACGAACGAAAGTAGAAATTATCGGGAGAACGAGGAAATTCGCATTCTGTTGCAAAAGTGGAAAGTGCCATTGTAGAACAACGGCGGGTAAAGCAGCTAGCGCACGAAACTGTCGTTACGCATGCCAGCGGTTTAACTCCGCAACAGCAGCCAGAGCATACCGCTCGATGCGCTGGCGCGCGATCAGCAGCAACAGCAGCCGCTCCTGCTGCACTGCACTCGACTCTCGCTCTCCCCCCTCTTTATACTCCTTCCCTTGGCGCACGGACGATCCGCCGATGGCGCTGCTCGCTGGCGCGCCAGGCAGCGAACGGACGAAGTGGGGAAAGCCGCGCGTGCGCGCTACCGAGAGAGAGAGAGAGGTGAACAGCCGCTGGAGTGGGGGAAGCTCATCGAAATGCGCGGTCACCGGGTCCGGCTGTCAAACGACTAGTCGCCGCTGAGATTCCGTGCGGCACGGAGTCAAAGAGCGATGCTCTAAAAGCGCGTTTGGGCTCGCCCATGATACATCGTACGCTATAACTCCAATCAAAACGATAAACGCACGCGTGAGCGTAACAGTGGTCGACTAATATATTTCCACCTCTTGTTTACATAACACAAAATCGTATATACAATTTCTTTCTTCCTCCTCGTTTGTTTTCCTTTTTTTTTTCATTCCAACAATTAAAATTCACCGCATAACACGCGACACCTCGCGTTTTCCTCCAACAATAAACCAAACTCGTATCACCCGCTACAATAATCCTCGATCTTCGTATTAAACATTACGCGACAAAAACAAACAAAGAAAATAAATTTGCCAAAAAGAAACGAACGAAGTGAATTATCACTAAGGATAAAACAACAAACTCCCAGATACGTATGAAAACTTCGTTTTATTCTCTCGCTTCTCTGTCGTGTTGTCGAGCCTGCATAAATATATTTCACGTTTTACGAGCCGATAAAAGCGTGTTATACGCGCGAAGAATAATAATCGACGAAACCGATGAATTTACGAAAAGGTTCGTTAGCTCGTCGTTCCGAGAGAAAATAAAAGTTAAACGTAAGCGTATAAAAAAGAAAAGAGGCCGAGTAGTGTCGTCCTCGTTGAGATCATCGACGGTGTGAAATTTCACGTGGCGCGAGTGTCGTCGAACGAGCGCGGCTGTGACGAGATTCGTGCGGTAACGGGAACTCTCTCCGCACTCTGCAAACGCAGACACACACACACACACCCACAGACACACACACACACAGACAAACAGACACACATACAAATCCGTGTACGTGTAAGCTTGAGGTGTATGGGAAACGAGAGAGAGAGAGAGCTTCGCAACTTTTCGAACTCCACGCTGTCTTCTCTTTGCGATTAACGTTTTTTCGCCGGGCGGATAATTTCGAAGGGTCGTCGCTAGTGGAATCGCGTGTGCGCGAAGGGTGGGGCGATTTTGTTAGAGTGGTGGGAGGTGAGCGCGATTGGGAAGAAAGGCACGTATACGAGGATAAGTGAGACGGGGGCGACACACAGGTGACCGTAACGTCAAGTGTAGGGAACGACCCCGAGGGGTCTCTTTACGAGCGATCCGGAACCGGTTGGGTACACACCAGCCCCCACCTTGGCCCAGGTCAGTTCTTTGAAACATTGTTTTTTTTTTCGGTAATGCGAGGAGTTATTGTTATTGTTAATTAATGGTAAAATATTGAGGAATATTTAATCTGATTTGATAATATTATTTGTCAGATTATTATTGTTATTAATTAATGGTAAAATATCGAGGAATATTTATCCTGATTAATAATATTATTTATCATATTATTATTATTGTTGTTATTAATTAATGGTAAAATGTCGACGAATATTTATCCTGATAAATAATATTATTTATCGTATTATTATTATTTATTAATAGTAAAATATCGTCAAATATTTATCCTAATTAATAACAATATTATTTATCACATTATTATTATTATTGTTATTATTAATTAATGGTAAAATATCGAAGAATATTTATTCTGGTTAATAATATTATTTATCACATTATTATTATTATTAATTAATGGTAAAATATGACCGAATATTTATCCTAATTAATAATATTTGTCATATTATTATTGTTATTATTAATTAATGATAAAATATCGACGAATATTTATCCTGATTGATAATATTGTTTATCATATTATTATTATTATTAATTAATGATGAAATATCGCCGAATATTTAGCCTTATTAATAATATTATTTACCATATGATTATTATTATTATTAATTAATTAATGGTAAAATATCGACGATTATTTATCCTGATTAATTTAAACAATACAACATTCAAATCATAAATGTAATTTTTTTCACATTTGATTTACAATTCTCTAATTTACACGAATGCAACTAAATGATAAGCGACAATGATACTTGGCAAAAAAAAAAAAAGAAGAAAAACCCAAGAAAAATTCTCATTACAGAAAACGAATATTTTGCAACTTTCGGTTCGATCGAGAGCCAAATGCTTGTGATCTTCGTCGTATTTGAAATTGGTTCGTTTCATTACGTCCCCAGGCTTTCTTAGACTCTACGAATGACATCATCGAAATCTTTTGATTATCCTTGTACCTACGGACGCTTTCCCCCTCCTTGTCCCTCAACACATATATTAATACATATACGCACTATATACAATATATATACATACAAACATACGCGCACACACACACACACACACACACACACACGTGTGTGCGTGTGTGCGTGTGTGTAGTGAGGAGAGTCTCAAGAGCTGGTACGATTTATTCGGGCCTCGTCTCGATTGGGTAAGTGACGAGAGCGAGAGAGAGAGAGAGAGAGAGAGAGAGAGAGAGAAACGATTCTCGTGGAACTCGTTAAACTTGAGGCCAAGGCCTGACGGTTGGGATGGCTTGCGATGCGTGCGCGAGGCGTTTCGAGGCGAGACCTTGCCTCGCGAGAGGTCCGAGGTCGTGCTTTTCCTTCGGCTCTTGAGCTCATTATATGATATATATATATATATATATATATATATATTTGTATATATGTATATATTTCAAATCCTCGTCTCGGTCTCTCTCGACACTAACACTCTCCTGAACGAGAAAGAGACACGTGGACAGCAAAACAATCGTATACTTTCGCGCATGTCCCACCGGTCTTCGAGCACGGTGCTCGGTTGCTCCTCCCCTCTCTTTCTCTTTCTCTCACTTTGAGATTCTTGTCAAACTGCTGCGAAGCCTCGCAGCTGCGCAACGTGTTCGACGAGAGGCAAGAAAGAGAGAAAGAACAAAATTATATTTCGACTCGCGCGAAACCCAAAGTCGCCGATGACGAATCGATGGTTTCTCGAACGTAAATAAAATTTTGAAAAAAATGTACCGTATAAACAGCTCGAAATAGACTTTTTCACGAGAACGCGAGGAAATTACGAAGAGTTTTTGATTAGCGAATTTTTGATTAGCGGAGTTTTAGGAAATGAGCGTTTTTTTTTTTTTTTTTTTTTTTTTTCATTGGGAATATTATAAAATCGTACGTCGTAAAATCGCGCGAGTTTCGCGATATTAGCGCATAATTATCGGATCTGGAATAATTAAAATACGCCGAGTGGTAAACGTCTTGTTTACCTTTCTTTATTTGCACACGCGCGATGCGCAGGCGCGGACAAGTATGTTCAGCCTTGAGACGAGTATATTTTTTCATTTGTTCAAATGCTAAAAAGCAGGAATTTTTTTTTTTTTATTATCTTGCATTCTCGATTTTTTGTTTGTGACTCGCCGAAGCAACGGAGAATCGACACTGCGTCACGAGGTTGTTGAATAATTTAAGAGGATAGAGAAATAATTACAATGTGTAATGAAAAGGAGGAACGTTTTGTCGGAGCGAAGACCCCGTTACGCGTGGAGAGTTACATGAGCAGTCGTACGTACCGTGTGCTTGTAGATATACAATACCGCGCGCATAGATGCGCGAGCATTACTACGCACGCGCGGCTGCGCGCGCACCTCCACTCACCTGTCGCTGCGCGCGCACTCCCACTCTCGTGCCGTTGCGCGCGCACTGCCACTCTCGTGCCGCTGCGCGCGCACTCCTACTCTCGTGTCGCTGCGTGCGCACTCCCACTCTCGTGCCGCTGCGCGCACACTCCCACTCCCGTGCCGCTGCGCGTGCACTCTCACTCTCGTGCCGCTGCGCGCACACTCCCACTCCCGTGCCGCTGCGCGCGCACTCCCACTCTCGTGCCGCTGCGCGCACACTCCCACTCCCGTGCCGCTGCGCGCGCACTCCCACTCTCGTGCCGCTGCGCGCGCACTCCCACTCTCGTGCCGCTGCGCGCGCACTCCCACTCTCGTGCCGCTGCGCGCGCACTCCTACTATCCACCTCCACGCGCAAATATGTATATTTATGTGGGACAAAATTGACAGAGACGTCGGACATTATAGCTTTCATTCTATTATATCATTTCCCTCTAACTATAGTCGTTTATTAACAATGATCATCGCCAGTCCATTAGACCCTCCACGAACGCCTCAATTATAAATAACTTATATTCATTTGTATTACTATAGGCTACGAATAGGGACGCCTTCACTGAATATATATATACGAAATTTAATTTATATATATATATATATATATATATGTGTGACTATAAAGTTTAATTAAAGAAATTATACCGTCCGTCGGAGCGTAATAACGGGAGCGAACGGACAATCGTTAATGCATATTTCACAATGAAAACGCAATTAGTTTAGTGAAAGGAAACATTTTGCCGGTTCGTTGTACGAGAACACTGCTCGCGCGTTGAATCCGCCTCCCGATACACGTGACTCGGATTATTGCCTCGAAAATTAAATGATAACAAAAACCACTACTTTTGTTTTTTTTTTATTATTATTGTCTTTTCTTTTTTAATTATTTCTCGTAAGAATCATCGACGGAAAAAACTCTTTTTTCTCGTCGACTTTTAAACCTCGTTACTCCGCATCATTACCCGAATAATAATTGAAACGATTCGGAAAAATGATAAGAAAAATCGTGCGTACAAAGAAAAAGATCTACGACCAGGAAAAATCATTATTCGCGTAATAAATGGGAATAGCGTTACGAGTTTATGAATAATGTACGCGCGGATAAGAAAAAAAGAAAATAAAAACAAGAGAGGAAAAAAAAAGGACTGAGAAAACTTGGACGCGATAATTTAAAAGCGTTCGCGATGATAATTCGCGTCGCTTTAAGTCGGGCCCGCGCGCTAATGTAATGAGACGCGAGCGATCGGCAACGCCGAGGAATGTGTAACGGGCGTTAAAAGCCTGCGTTGAGACTCGGATTTTTTCTTTTTTCCTTCGTACGCTTTATTCTTCGGCCTTGATTTTTTTCACTCGAAGTTTTTCATCTCTTGTTGTAAATTTTTTTTCTTCTTTGCCTCGTTATCTATACGGGCGGTCTATACGGATTATCACGATTTTTCGAAAATACACGTGGCGACGATTTAAAAAAAAAAATTTTTTTTGTATTCTTTTCGGAATAAAATTTTTTTTTGTTTTTTTTTTTGTAGATTTTTTTTTTTTTTTTTTTTTTAAATTGATAATCGTTGATACATTCGTAATAACGGATTCGACATAAAAAGAAAAAAAGATTGTAATCTTTGGGAAAAGAAAAAGAAAAATTTTGTATTTATTGTGAAATCGTTTTTTTGTTTTTTTTTTTTGTTATCGTTATCTAATCAATTTCGAAGCGAATGGTCGTGTTTAAAAATGATTTTTAATCTTACCGTCGCGATGCATCGTGTGACGCACGTTCGCACCACTTCCGATCACTTATACTTTAGTGTTATCGGATTTTTTTTTCCTTTCCGCTCTCTCAACAGGAGTTTCGCGTATCTTGAGGAATTGTAATTTTTTTTTTTATACATATTTTATCTTGATTTTTTTTTTATCGTTTTTTTCTTGTGATGTGGGAAATCGTCTTCCTAGAAAGAAAAGTAAGTGCGTTCGATAACGCAGGCAAAATTATAAACCCGAAGCTTCATCGTTATTATTGTTTATTTTTCTTTTACCGCGTAAAAATCGATAATATTGTTAACGATCCTTTTTTTTTCGAAAATACACGTAGCGACGATTTAAAAAAAAAAATTTTTTTCGTATTCTTTTCGGAATAAAATTTTTTTTTGTTTTTGTTTTTTTGTAGATTTTTTTTTTTTTTTTTTAAATTGATAATCGTTGATACATTCGTAATAACGGATTCGACATAAAAAGAAAAAAGATTGTAATCTTTGGGAAAAGAAAAAGAAAAATTTTGTATTTATTGTGAAATCGTTTTTTTTTTTTTTTTTTTTTAGAAAATCGTCAGATTTTTTTTCTTCTCTTTGTTTTCTTTAAATTGTTTTCCTTCGCGCATTTATCGATTTACATAATCGAGGAGAGTCGTTCGATTGAATTTTCTCCACGCTCGACGTTACAATGTATCGACGATAATATTTTCATAACAAACAAAGAGAGGGAGACAGAGAAAAAAAAATGAACCGACTTATTTCTTTTTTATTTTAGGCGAATTGTTGCCGTCGAGAAATTCGATGCATCGATATATCGAAACGACATATCGATATATATCGAATCGACATATCAATATGTCGAATTTCTCGACGACGATATATCGATAATCGATATATCGACATATCGAGAATCGACATAATCGATATATCAATAATCGATATATCGGTCTTTTTTTTTTTAAATCGTCAGATTTCTCTTCATCTTTTTCTTTTTTTAAATTTGTTCCTTCGCGCATTTATTGATTTACGTAATCGAGGAATCGTTCGATTGAATTTTCTCCACGCTCGACGTTACAATGTATCGACGATAATATTTTCATAACAAACAAAGAGAGGGAGACAGAGAAAAAAAATGAACCGACTTATTTCTTTTTTATTTTAGGCGAATTGTTGACGTCGAGAAATTCGATGTATCGATATATCGAATCGACATATCGATATATATCGAATCGACATATCAATATGTCGAATTTCTCGACGACGATAAATCGATAATCGATATATCGACATATCAAGAATCGACATAATCGATATATCAATAATCGATATATCGGTCTTTTTTTTTTTAAATCGTCAGATTTCTCTTCATCTTTTTCTTTTTTTAAATTTGTTCCTTCGCGCATTTATTGATTTACGTAATCGAGGAATCGTTCGATTGAATTTTCTTCATGCTCGACGTTACAACGTATCGATAGTAATTTGTTCATAAAAACAAAGAGAGAAAGAAAAGAGAGACAAACAAAACGAACCGATTTATTTCGTTTTTTTTTTTTCGTATTTTAGGGAAATCGTCGACGTCATAAAATTCGATATATCGATATATCGAACGGAGACTGGTAATAAAGCGAATAATTAATGGGTCGGCGGACTCTCAGGGCCCCGGGGTACAACGTTCGAACAGATGGCGCGAGCTTGTTCAGTCGTTAACGAGATAAGAATGATCCGGGGCACCACGGGGGTCGTCGTACGCTAAGTAAATTATAAAAAATGTGCACGGGAGACGACAGTGCGCAAACATTGCTCATTTTACGTTTTACCATTTTTTTTTATTTTTTTTTTTTTTTTTTTTTTTTTTTTTTGCAATACGTATCTAAACTCTCGCGTCTCGTTCTACACGCATTAATAAATGAGAAAATACGATCGAGATAGAAAAACAGGAAGAAAAAGAAAATTGCTCGTCATCGAATCATTTCTCATTCGCCAATGTTTTTTTTAATTATCTTAATTTTAATTGAATTATCTTATAATTTAAATTTAATTATTATTTTATTTTAATTTAATTATTAATTAATTATTATTATTATTATTATTTTTTATTACAGAAAAGGAAAACAAAACGTCTCGTCGTCCAGTCATTTTTTATTCGTACATTTTATTATTATTATTATTATTATTACACACGTGAGAAAAAAAATTAATAATTATAAATTAAAATACGTCTTATATGTACGACTCGGGACGATAAATTCTCGAATAATCGTACAACTGTTTGTTTTTTTTTCTTTTTTTTTTTTTTATTACTCTCTTACCGCATTCGCCACGTCAGCATTCGTCGTTCTTAGCACGATCGAACAATGGAAAATGTGTCTTGGCAGATTATTTGTCGTTGAACTAATGGCTCGTTGCAGGCTTCGATACAATGAAAGTGGGACGACAAGTTTTTGTTCTAAGAGCTTTGTTGTCGATAATTCCAAGGAGGAAACGCGACGAGGAAAAAAAAAAATTAATTTATAAAGAACGATCGAGAAACTTGTTCGACGATTAATTTCGTTTTATCGTGTAACAACAATTTCTTGGACTCGATTTATTGATACGATATACGATCTTATCGTCGATATTGCGCCGAGGGATTATAAATTAAGATTGTGACGCTTATGTACTTTCGCTTTTTATTTTATTTATTATTGTTTATTATCGGAAAAATGTTTAATAAAAAAATTTTGTGCACGATCTTGGAAAGGTCGTGGAACGAATAACAAGGTCGAGATAAGAAAAAAAACGTTGCATTTCCGTCGCGATTGTGATATATGATGTTGGTTTACTCGGTTTGATCGAACGCGAGAACAAATTATTTGTCTCGATCGCTTAAACGTCGATGAAAATTTTGACTGTAATTTAGCAATAAAAAATACAACATTTTTGTCGTCTCGACGAAAATTGAAAAATTGACATTTATAAAAGAAAAACAAATCGATGAAATAAAATTTTTTACAATTTTTATATAAAACGTTTTTCATTATTTTTACGAAACATAAAAATTGCCGAATTGAGAAATATTTGTAAAATCGATAAAAAAAAAGAAATTTCAAGAATAATTAGAAAATTTGGAAATTTTAGAAAAATTCAAAAAACGTTACGGAAGAAAAAACGAAAAAAAAAAGAAACAATTTGTCTCGGTCGTTTAAACGTCGATGAAAATATTGACTGAAATTTAGCAATGACTACTTGAAAATTAAGAAAAAATATAAAATTTTTGTCGTCTCGACGAAAATTGAAAAATTGACATTTATAAAAGAAAAACAAATCGATGAAATAAAATTTTTTACAATTTTTATATAAAACGTTTTTCATTATTTTTACGAAACATAAAAATTGCCGAATTGAGAAATATTTGTAAAATCGATAAAAAAAAGAAATTTCAAGAATAATTAGAAAATTTGGAAATTTTAGAAAAATTCAAAAAACGTTACGGAAGAAAAAAACGAAAAAAAAAGAAACAATTTGTCTCGGTCGCTTAAACGTCGATGAAAATATTGATTGAAATTTAGCAACGACAACTCGAAAATTAAGAAAAAATATAAAATTTTTGTCGTCCCGACGAAAATTGAAAAATTGACATTTACAAAAGAAAACAAAATCGATGAAATGAAAATTTTAACAATTTTTGTAAAACATTTTTCGTTATTTTTTTTAAACATAAAAATTGCCAAAGTGACAAATATTTGTAAAATAAATCAAAAAGAAATTTCAAGGATAATTAGAAAATTTGGAAATTTTAGAAAAGTTCAAAAACCTTACGGACGAAAGAACGGTCGAGTTTGCATAGAACGCCCCATACAATCGAAAGTCTAATTATTAGATCAACCTCGAGCGTGCCAGACGGCTCCTCGTCTCGCATAGGTGTGTCGACGCATTTTAATTTTCACGATCGCTAACTCGACGGACATTCTTCGGCTCATCGTCAATATCGACAGAAGTCTCTTCTACGAAGCCCCAATACCCACATAACACGTATACGCAAGCTAAATTTTTTATTTCGACCTAAAAAATTCAAATTTTTGCATTTTATTTACGTAATTCCTTTTTTTATTTTTATTTTATTTATTATTCGTCTCGTTAACGAATTATGTAAATTGTTATTGTACAGATTGTTAATAATATCTTGTCTTGTTATGGAGAATTTGATATTTTCGATTTTTGAGATTTTGTTATCAAATTTTTTATTAAAAATTGTTTTTTTTTTTTAATTATGCGGTTTATTTTTTCACATATGTAAAAGAATCGTACAAAAGATAAATTATATTTTACGCACTGTAAATTATACGTTATCTCGTTACGTGGAATTAAAAATTTTTGATTTTTGAAAATTTATTTTACAAAATTTTATGAAAAATTATTTTTTTTTTTTAAATCTATTAATCAGATTTTTTTATGTTTGAAAATGAATCGCGTATAAATTAAGTTACATTATCCGTACTGCAAATTATACGTTACGTCATTAGGCAGAATTTAATATTATTTATTTTTTCGATTTTTTTTTTTTTTATTAAAAATTGTTTACTTTTCATTCGTCATGCGATTTATTTTTTCATACACGAAAAATAATTGCCCATAAATTAAATTATATTATACAGTCTGTAATATTATACTTTATCTCTTTACGTAAAATTTCATATGTTCGTTTTTTGAAAATATTTTTTTCAAATTTTTGATCAATTTTTTTTATCCATATTTTATATCCGGTTTATTTTTTCACACGCGACTGTTCGTATACGAAAAATTAATCGCTCATAAATCGAAAAGTATATTCTCGACGTTAAATCCTTACGAAAAATTGGCCGGTTCCAACTTAGACGCAGTTGGCTCGTTCCCGGGATTTTATCTCGTGTTCCGGTAGGAAAGATATAAAATATGTGAAACGATGAGAAAAGGCGAGAACGTGAACCGCATCGTGGAAAAGGGGTACAGAGAGAAGGGGAGAAAACGTTTTCTCGCTAGAACGAAAGAGAGAGAAAGAGAGAGAGAGAGAGAGGGAACGAAGAAAATTGTGCGAAGGGAGGGGCCTGCCTGTGGCTAGGGTTTTGCACGTGTTATGTGCAGTTACCTGCGGTAACACCGGTAATTTTCCAGAAGGCTGCCCGGAAGCTCTTCCCCATCAGCTGCCTACGTTATCGCCTTCTTCTTTTTCTCTCCCGCATCTCTTCGCTCGTTTTGTACTCTTGTTCAAGGTTTTTTTTCTTTTTTTTTTTAACTCTTTTTATATCAGACGTGTGTTTCTTTTTAACGAACGAATGACGAATGTTAAACCGTTTCACGGAATACATTATTATTGTTATTATTATTTTTAATTATTTTTTATTATATTTTTTACTTTTTTTTTACTATTCTTTTTACTGTTTTTTTACTATTTTAAATTATTTTTTTACTATCTTAAATTATTTTTTTACTATTTTAAATTATTTTTAATTATTATTTATGATTGTTTTATTATTTTTTATTACAACAATTTTTTCTCGTAAGAGGTGGTCTCGAACCGGCGACCCTCGCATTACCAATCCAAACTCTTCGCCACTGCACCAACATACGGCTCAATAATTTTTTATTATTATCGTATTATTTTCTTTTTTTATTATTATTTTTTATTATTTTTATTATTATTTTTGTATTATTTATCTCGTCTCGTAACTATCGTTTTGTTTAAAGCTCGAATTTATATTCTCAATTAACGAGAAAATTTTTCGACGTGGATTAACCGGGGTGCTAAAGATACATTTTTCACGTGGAGGAAATTGTTTATTCCCTAAAGTGCGCCACTCCTCGGTATTTCCGGGTCTCATGGACGATACGCGGCTCGTAAAGCTTTTCTTCGCAAATTAATTTTGCGAAAGGCTTATAAAGATCAGTCAATTTTCCCGTAGTAGATACGCGAATCATAAAATTCTCGTTCTCAATTTTCTTTGTGATTTATCGATCGAAAATTTAAAAAAAGAAAAAAAAACTAAATTTTCATATTTTGTCGTCGCAAAATTATCATCGATCTGAAATAAGCTTTTAACTATACAAACCACTAATTAACAGTGCTTAAGCATTATTACTTAAACAATCGATAGTCGAAAAACGCAAAAAATAAACAAACAAAAAATTTGTTTGCTGTTAACGTCTGGAAAATTTTCATTTAATCTTCATAAACGCAGGCGTGTAAAACGGGAAGCGGAAGCTCGCTTCTTGAATTCGCGTCTCTCGTAAATCAGCCGAAGATACCGAAGCGCGTGTGATAATTTATGATAGCAAAATTCCGAAATTCTCGAGGCCTTGCATATATTTTAGAGGAAGTATGACCTCCCCCTCCCCCTCCTCCCTTCCTCTCTACCCTCTCCCTCCTTTTCTCTCCCCCTCCCTCCTCCTCCCTCCCTCTCTCCCTCTCTCTCGCTCTCTCGCTCTCCCTCTCCCGCTCCCTCTCCCTCTCTCTCTCTCTCTTTCCCTTTCGACGATACGAGTGAGAGAAGCTCCCGTAAATTCGGAGAGAAACGAGCTTAGGCGAGATCCTCGACCTTCGTCTCGGAAATGGCGTTGCGGATTCGCGCGTACTCTCTATACCGGGAATAAATTTCCCGTCGCTATGTTCTCCATGAACGAGCGAGTGAGACGTACGAACCGATGAAGAAACACGGGAGAAACGGTTTAATTGAAATTGATACGACGAACGAAGGTGGGAAAAGGGTTTATGAAAAAGGGATAGAGGTGTGGGGGAGGAGTTGGTGGGGTTAGAATTTCGGTATGCCTCGTTGGGCTGTGGGTAAGGCTCCGCAGTTTCATCGAATTGGAACATTTCGCAATACTCGTCTCGTTCTTCTCTCGATCGATTGGTCCATTTTTGGACAAACTTTTATCTGCTCTCTGTTTTTTTTTTTGGTTTTTTTTTTTTTCAAATTTTTTTTATTGTCATTTTATCTAATTGTTCGATCAGGAAATAACGAGAAAAAAAAAGAAATTGCGCAAGCTCCGATCTGATCTTCTTCGCTTCAAATTGAAATTTCTTCAAAACTATTCAACATTTTTCGATGATTTTTTTTTTTAGTTTTGTTCAGGAAGAGTTTATTGATAATTTTGTGTAGGGTTTTAGAGGATATTCGGGATGGAAAAATTTTCGGGAGCAATTGAAAGTCGAAAAACATTGTTTCGAAAAATGTGTATTTTCAATGTACCTTTTCTCAGGAACCGTACGATAGATTTTGACCATTTTTGTTATGCGTGTATATTAAAGTGTTATAAACAACGTGTCGAGGCATTTTTTCGATATTTTGTTTCAGAATTTTTTGACATCGTTTTGAAATTTTGTTAAAATTTTTTCACCACGTTTTTTTTACCTTCAAATATATTTTTCTCGGGTCTGAATCGTTTTTTAAAAAAAAATAGCTCGACACATCCTTCGTTTGGATGTACTTGTTACGTCAAAAAGAAAAAATATGCCGATACGATGTGTAGATTTCGTGAAAAGTTACATCGCACGCGAAAAAAACAGAAATTTTCAGGAGACAAAATTTTCAAAAAAAGTTTGAATTTCTAACGAATTCAAACGCTAAACTTCAACAAATTATTTAACAAGCTTCCACTACTCGAAATTTCATCAAATTTGAACCACGTATCAAGAAAGACACGTACTTTCAGAAAGAAAGAAAAAATTCTTCGCGACTAATTTTTCATTCGCTCGAAACGAAATATCGAGGAATGTTTTCTCTCTCATTTTTTTTTCCACGTCTCTTCTTTTCCATTGTTTCATCGATCGTTCGTTTCTTATTTTTCGTAACGATATGTAGCTTTTTTATCTTCTTTTTGAAAAATGTTAACACGTTTGTTCGTATAATGACGCGCAGACGTGTTTCTTTTTTGCGCATTTGTTTACGCAACTGTTCGCTCGGTACGTTCGAACGTGGGTGAAAAAAAAAATGTTATGTCTCGCGAGACCATGAAGTGAATTGGTAAAGTAGAAGACAGAGAAAGAGAGAGAAAGAGAGAGAGAGAGACAGACAGACAGACAGACAGACAGACAGACAGAGAGAGGGAGAGAGAAGGAGAGAGAGACAGAGAGAGAAGGAGAGAGAGAGAGAGAGAGAGAGAGAGAAGGAGAGAGATCAATTTCGAGAAGCAATGAGCAACGCGAAGGAAAATTCGTAGTAGTCAGCGTTGTCTTTGTCGAGATAATGTACTAGCGAGGGGTCAATTTACACGCAAGTCTCTCCATCTGTCTGCTCGTATCTCCACGTCTCTTCTCCCCCTTCTCTCTCTTTCTCTCTCTCTCTCTCTCTCGCTTCTCCCTCCGTCTTATCGTAATACATGTTGCCTTCTCGCTGACAAGACGACGAGATCGCGTTTATCCTTCCGTCTGAATTATACATTCGTATATAAACACAGACACACACACACACGCATATATATATATATATATATATATATAAATCTCAATTTTTCAAAAAAAACCGAATCCTTTACTTACAATTTTCAATTATCTTTTTTAAACTTTGATTTATTCTCAGTTTAATGCCGCAAGATTCATAATGACCAGATATATTTTTCTATTTTTCTCTTTTCGATTGAGGAAAAAATTGCTTCAGCTTTTCTGAGAAAAATATATTTTTTTTTTTAATTGGGAATTTTTTTCAATCGGTTTCCAATTGAAAAAAAATATGTTTTTCTCAGAAAAGCCGAAGCAATTTTTTCCTCAATCGAAAAGAAAAAATAGAAAAATATATCTGACCATTATGAATCTTGCGACATTAAACTCGGAATAAATCAAAGTTTAAAAAAAAAAAATTGAAAATCAAAAATCAAAAATGGAGTTTTTGAGAAAATTTAGATTTGTCTCTACAAAGAAATGAACAATTTCCTAAAGTATGACTTGAATATTTGTGTCTGTATCTTTTTCTGAAAAGCGTGTTCAAAAACGAAAAATTGAAGAAAAAAAACGACTCGCTTAAACAATTTAAAAAAAAAATTAAAAAGAAAAAATAGACGATTTGAAAGAATAGACGTATTCCATCTAAAAAAAAAATCTGAAAAAATTCTCGTGAACTCATCAAGAAGTAATACAACTTTTCACCATCTTGAGGTTTTGTTGTAAACCTCATCGTTTTCATCCTGCGGAGCAATTTTCAAATCGTCTACTTTTTCTCAAAAAACGAAATATCTTTGGAAAAAAAAATCGTAGAATGTTTTCTAAAAAAAAAAAAGAAATTGAAGCTTGGACTTCTGACTTTAGGATCGCAGTTAAAGAAATGTGTTAAAAAAATTGTACTACGAAAGGTGTCCACCCAAAGAAGGAGAAAAAAACGACCAACAATTTTTATTTTCAAAACTGGGTGAAAATTGTAAAAAAAATCGTAAAATTTTTTTTAAATTGTCAAAATGAAGGTAAATTGGTCCTCTTTAAAATGACGTTGGTTAAATTGGCCTAGGCCAACTATCGGCGAAATGGCATTAAAAACCGTTCCGGCACTCTATACTAAAGGGTGTCCACTCAATTTCGTCACCGACTGTATATAAGGAATCAGTCATATATACATATACAGGGTGGCCCACATAACTCTTAACAGCTGAATATTTCGGAAACTATTTGTCCAATCAAAAAGTTGTTCATGAGAAAGTTTTATGCTTTCGAGGGGCCTTTCTAACTACAAAAATATGAAGTTACTCCCTGCCCCCCTTTACGGGGGGCAGGGGGTAACTTTACAATTTCAAACGGGACCCCCTATCTGACAAAAAATCACATCTGACAACAAAATGTTTCAAATAAAATTTATTTGTTTTTTCCCGTAGAATCCAACCATCTAACATTTTATAGGGGGGTCCCGTTTGAAATTGTAAAGTTACCCCCCGCCCCCCCCCCCCCCCCCATAAAGGGGGCAGGGAGTAACTTCATATTTGTATAGTTAGAAAGGTCCCTCGAAAGCATAAAACTTTGTCATAAACAACTTTTTGATTGGATAAATAGTTTCCGAAATATTCAGCTGTTAAGAGTTATGTGGGCCACCCGGTGTATATATATATATGACATGACTGATATATATATATGTCATATATACATATAGGTATGTATATATAAGTAAATAGCATATACGTGTAAGGGTTGCTCGAGGCTATTCAGTTCCTGGTGGAATTGGTCTTTCCTCCCCTCCCCCTCCCCCTCCCTCCCTTTCTCTTCTCTTTTTCTCATCTTTTCGACCATTCTCCAGCACATAAACGGACAGTTGTAAACTGGCCCGAGATAATATTCACGTATTACCTCCGAGTCTTATTACATCGTTGAGAAGGAATATGGGAGGGGCGAGAGGATGGGGAGGGGGGGGGGGGGGGCATGTTTCACCGTCGCACGAACGCGGTCGTGTGAATTATCCTTCGTTTTTCTTTTTTTCTTTTTCTCCTTCTTTCTTTTTTTCTCATTCGTTTTAATTTCAATTTTACTCACACTTTTCGCACGCGCGCCACAAATTTTCATTACTTCCGTTACGCGTGAAACGTGATCGCGAGAACGCCCGCGTGGACAATGAATTTTCGTCGCTCACGCTCGACGATGATTGGCGGCGCGACGAAAAACAACGTTAAGAACGTGGCGCGCACTTTTTCGCGAGGTAGGAGAGAGACGCGCGTCTCTCTCGGACGATGCGTCGCAAACGTCGGCGCAAGGACGCTCGTGAAATTACGTCTTTTAACGTTTACACGTCTCGTACGTATGAATAATTTATGCTCTTTTCTATATATATTTTGTTTCCTTTTTTTTTTCATTTTTATTTTCCTCAAGAAAAAGCGATCGTCTCTTCGTCGCTTTTCAGTTCTTTTTACTCTTCCGTAAAGTATTTTTTCATACTTTTTGTTTTATTAAAAGGACACAATTGCCGCGTCTAAAATAAATAACGATCGACCGAACGAGTATAATTTTAAAAAATCGGTTAAATCGATAAAATCAATATAATTGATACAATCCATAAAATCGATATAATCGATATAATCGATATAATCGATACTATCGACATAATCGATATAATCGATATAATCGATATAATCGATATAATCGATACTATCGATATAATCGATATAATCGATATAATCGATACTATCGATATAATCGATATAAGCGATACTATCGATATAATCGATACTATCGATATATTCGATGTAATTGATATATTCGCTGTAATCGATATATTCGATTTATTCGATAATCACATTTTCACATTTGTAGAATTAGGAATTAGGATTATTTCGTTCTGAAACGCATCCGTTTATAATTCAGCCCTCTTCCTCTTATCAACGAATAACAATCCCAACCGTTCTACATATATATACATATATATATATATATAATTCTCTCGTTCGTTTATTCGATTTACTTTGACATCGGTGGACGTACGATAAGACTCGTACAGGAATCCGTATATAGATATCGACAATGGACGCTTTTGTTCGAGGTCTTTTCCGAAGCACCTCCGGTGTGGCGACAAATCGAGTTTGGGAATAAAAATTGCGACGTTGGATCGGCGAAGAGAATTGGCGGGCGGGAAGGGTCGAAAGGAGCGGCAGGGGGAGGGGGGAGGGGGATTGACAGAGAAAGATAGAGCGAATCTCGACGCGACGATCCACAAACTCGTGCGAGAACAGCCTTCGAAATATACGAATAAAAATTGTTCGACTATGAAAAATGGCCAACTGACTTTGAAGCGATGCGCGTTGAGAAATTTTTTCTTTTAATCATATATATATATATATTTTTTTTTCTGATTCTTTTTTATTCAAATCACTCGTTCATACGT
Organism: Netelia melanura; assembly: GCA_964007305.1. NCBI lineage: Eukaryota > Metazoa > Arthropoda > Insecta > Hymenoptera > Ichneumonidae > Netelia > Netelia melanura. Next base: position 22,621,388 of record OZ023259.1, on the reverse strand, counting down.
GCGGTCGAGTAAATTTAGTAAGCCCCGCGGGTTTGAAACGAGTTTTGCCCGCGAGACCTGGATGCGAGCCTAATTAAGCGCGAATACGTGTGTCCGCTGTCTCTCTCTCTCTCTCTCGCTCTCGTTCTCAATCTCTCTCTCTCTCTCACGCGGGCGCGCTGTATTCGTTCCACGCTTATATCCGAAGTTGACGCGTGTTCGCGAGGCTTAATTGGTCCACCGCGGTCGCTTCCGGGTCGTTCAATGTGCGTCAGGAAATATACCGGTCGAGTCGACCGAAAGAGCAAGAGAGAGAGAGAGGGACAGAGAGAAATATATCACCTAATTTGTTCGCAATCGCGTCCGTCAAATTCGCACGCACTAAACCGCATTCGCCCGACCTCTAATGACCTCTTCCCAATATTGCATTTTTAAATAAAATTATATACTTTTTCGTTTTATATTATTTTTTTTTATTTAAAGAAAAATCATTTCGATGCAAATAAAAACGTTTTCCAAATTTCCTTTCTGTTTTTTTTTTGTATTTATCGTTTATTATTATTTTTATTTAAAAATTGTATTAGGCAAAAATCATATTTTTCATAATTTCGATCATTTCGTAATAACAATAAAAATCCCTTTCGATATCGGATTATCGAGATTTTTTAATAATTTCACGATTTCGCGACTCGTCTTGACAGAAGCTCGTCATTTTTATAACAAAGAAATTTGTCCATAGAAATAAAACAATTTGCCAAATTTGTTTCTACTTTTTGTTTTTGATTTGTTTTTATCGTTTTTTTTTTATTCATTATTTTATTTTTATTTTTCTTATTTTCATATATTCGAAGTATATCGATATTTTGAATATATTTTCTTTTCGTCGTGACCGGACGAGATTGATTGTCAAACGTACATAGAGACAAACGCGCCCTCTACACATACCAAAACTTATATACAAATGTATATACACACACACACACACACACACACACATATATATATATATATATACACACGTCGAAAAGGGGATTCGATATTCCAATGGGAAATCCAATCTTGGAAATGGCTCATGGCACAAAAGTTTCAACGTTGCGAAGCTTCAAAGAACGAAAGAGAGAGAGAGGGAGGAAACAGAGCCGGAGCCATTTCTGGTACCTGCTGTGTGGAACTTCTCTTAATGCGAGCTCGTAAGTCTCTCCTCCTTTTATATACGCTTTACGTCCCGGTACCCGAAGACCTCGCCTCTCTCCTCCGGCTGCTTCTCTTTATCTCTTCTCCTCCCGGTTAAAAAAGTTTTTCTCTACTTGGAGGAACGAGGAAAGCGTGTAAGAGGAGGAAAGGGGGAGGGGGGTTGGCCCGTGGCTTTCAAAACGAGATTGAGTCTCTCTCTCTCTCTCTCTCTCTCTCCCTCCTTCTGTCTAGTCGTTTCCTCGGTATTTCCCTCAGCAGCCCCCCCCCCCCTTCTTCAACTTCCTCCCTCCTCCATCCTCTTTTGGCTCTCTTTTTTTCCACGAGCAACGGGCTATTCTCATACCAGTCGTTCGATCCATTCGGGAGGGGTTGTTGAAGAGACGTCGCGGAAGCCAACGAGATTACTACGGGTTCTCTCCGGGTAGATTGTATTCAACCTTTCACATATTTCAATAACCATGATCGAAATGTACATAATAGTAACGATCAAACTAACCGAGAGAATTCCTCGGATCGATTCGTCATCGAATCCTCTAGGTTCGTTTTTTTTTCTTCGTAATTGACAATGTAATTTTTATTTTGTTCTAAAATTAATGAAAATTTAATTAAAAAATAAAAGTTATTAATAGAATTTAAGTTGTTTTTTTTTTGTTTTGTTTTAAATTAATTAAAGTAAGAACAATATATAAAAAGAAAAACAAGTATTACTTGTAATTTTTTTTTTAGAGAGGTAGTGGCATAGGGGGTAGCGTGCCCGACTCACACGCGGTAGGTCCCGGGTTCGATTCCCGGCGAGAGTAAAAATTTTTTTTTTTCTTTGCTCTATGTGTTTCGGAAATTGCCTAAGAAAAAATGTACCCAGTCCGATGGCTATCTATCGAATATGCTCCACGTTAACCTTATCTATCTATCTACAATTCCCTTTTAAATTGTCTAAAATCGCGTTAAAAAAAAAAATTTTTTTTTAATCATTTGAAAAAAAAAATAAAACAGACAGATTTTTTCGAAAATAATATTTGTACCCTTGTGACATTTCCGCCTTGCTTTCTCTCGGCTGGATGAAATTCGAAAAAATATATTAAAACCTTATAGGCAGGCAGTAGTATAGGGGATAGCGTGCCGGGCTCATACGCAGCAGGTCCCGGGTTCGATTCCCATCGTCATCAATAAAATTTTTTCTGTGTTTTTCTGTGCTCTCGGTTTTTCGGAACCAATCTAAGAAAACTGTAGGTCCCCCGGAGTGGTTGATGATGGAATTGAAGCTGACGGCGATGTATATGAGGAGAAGAAGAGATGTCAAAAGGCGAAGTACGCCGTACAATGAAATCTGTGTATACACCCCCTCCCCTCCACTCAAGTCTAAGCGCTATGCACCAAGTTACTATCATCTATCTGTTTAAAACCTGCCCGGAGTGAGAAACCCATCGGAATGGAAATTCCACGCGACAGTAAGAATCGAGCCTCTGGGGCATACCGGCCTCATTCCCACAATTAAATAAACAGCCCCCCATGTCAGAATCAAGAGGCCGGATATACGCGAGTATATATTACCTATAGCACCCCCCTTCGGTATGGTAAACACGACAGGAAGCTTCGCTATTTTTTCGTTATTCTTTTTCCATATTTATTTTACTTAATCTCTCTCCCCCCTCTTTTTCCCCCTTCTCGGAAAGTTTGCGATCTCGTGCGAACCGCAACGCTCTTTAATGTCCCTTCGAGCTCTCTCGCTATCTACTCGACACTGCCTCCGTAATATAAACATACCCATTATGCCTATCCTTATCTCCCTCTCCCTCTCTTTGTATATATATATATATACATACATACATATTTACATATATACATGTATATGTATAAATGCAGATCGGACATAGATATACCTATAGCTCTATATGTTACGAGACAGCGTCGAGTAAAGACATATATCTTTCCACTCGTCCGCTCTCTGGTACATATTTACATCTGTATATACAGGGTGAATTTCATAAGATGTAAACAGGCTTTATCCTAAGATAGATGGTATCATTACAAACAAAAGTTGCAAATATACATTAGGGATATTTTTAATAGTTTACGAGATATACGTTTTTAAAGTTGGCCCAATCGGAGCGCGCTGAGAAGGGTTGGAGCTGCCCACTCCCCGCTCTAGCAACCAATGACTGCGTAATAATATAGTAAATAAAATTGACTGTTCTAAATTTTGCAACTCCAAATATAACGCCCTGCACTGCTCTATCTCTATGGCTAGAGCGAAAGTGGGCGGCTCCAATGTTTCTCAGCGCACTCTGATTGGTGCAACTTTAAACATTTATATCTCGTAAACGATTAAAAATATCCCTAATGTATATTTGCAACTTTTGTTTGTAATGATCCCATCTACCTTAAAATAAAGCCTGTTACATCTTATGAAATTCACCCTGTATATGTATATATATGCGCGTATATAGAAACGAGCGGTCGAGTTATGTAGATTGCGTGCCCAAGTACCATACGCAGTTCTTACGTAGGAAAGAACCGGCCCGGAACCCTCCGGCACACGGACGTTATAACACAAAAACGAAAGTAAACACACATAGGGCTAGCTTAGGTGTGAGTGTGTGTGTGTGAGAATATCGCGAGCATGAGGAAGATGGTGGAGGGAGAAGGAGGTTTAGAGTAGCAGACGATATAGTGAAAAAAGAGCGACGGATTGGAGACTAGTGGGAAAGGGGAAGAAAAATGGCCGAGGGAACGGAAGTGTATGCGAAAATAGGCGAGACTTCGAGCATCGCCGCTAGAGGCGCTCGCTCTCTCTCTCTCTCTCTCTCTCTCTCTCTCTCTCTCTCTCTCTCTCTCTCTCTCTCTTTCTCTCTCTCTCGCTCTTTCGCCGCAAGATCTATGTATCCTCGTGTGAAATGGCACGAGATATATAAAAAAAAGGATACGAAGGGAAGGGAGGGGGCAGAAAAGGGAGGACGTGGTGGAGTTTCAACGTTTTGCGGTGAGAAAATTCAGTGGGGAAGGTCAAGACTTTTTATTTCTTCCTCTCCGCTCTTTCTCTTCTACAGCGTAAAATAGCAGATTTATATACCGCACCCCCTCGCCGATCTACATAAGCCTCGCGTCAGCGAAGCTCCCTTATATTTGAAAAACTTTCGTATTCGTGAAAAGGATTTTGCGATTTGCGGAAAGAATAATAATAATAAAAAAAACAATTAACGTTTTTGAAGAAACGACACGTGGCAACTTATTATTATTATTAATAATAATATTATTATTATTATCATTATTTACATAATTTGAATAATTTTTTTAACCGAATTATAAATAATTGTTTCGTTAAAAAATTTATAATATTAATTTTTTTCATAATAATTTCGAGTAATTTATTTCTAAAAAATTGTCTCGTTTAATTAAATATTTCCAATTCGTTGGATCGAGTTAACAAAAAAAATGTCGTTTCGTATAATTTTGAATTTTGCTTCGGGCGTATATGCTCAAAGGAAAATACATTCTCGTATTTCGTCGTATCGAAGGGTACCGTCGGGAAAATATAATCGGAAATGAGAACTGGAAACATATCGTGGCCAATTATACACGT
>OZ023259.1:22526635-22611635 GCA_964007305.1 Netelia melanura | reverse complement strand
TTTTTACGTCTCTCTATTAAGACGCACGAGCGATACACGACGACATCGACGTTAGTACAATACGTTATCGATTATTAATCCAAACGCCCGACACATAACGATCCGATCCGACGACCGTTCCTCGCTCGCTATCAATCCCACTTGGAAGCCTTGAAACACACTCGCGATTGTTCTTTCTTTTTTATGAGACGTTGGCAAACGTCATCAAGAATGCATGAATTTACCTCTTTGAAAATTGATCGACGTTCTAGAAATTAAAATAACGATAATATTCTAGAAATAAACAAGATTCGACGAATTTATTTAAAAAAAAATAGAAATTGAAATATTTTTCTATTACCAAAAATTAACTTTAGTAAAGAAAGGTCGAATTCTTTATACAATAACTAGCGGTATCCGGCATGCGTTGCAATGCCGTTTTGGTGTCATAATTCATTTGACACACAATATTTTTTGTTTCTCTCTCCATGTGTGAAACATGAACTTTTCAAATATAATCTATACTATACACATTTTTAGCGATTGTCCCTGTGCTTCGTTGATGGACATTGCAAATGCGAGTCGCACTGGAAACTGAAAACGTTTGAAATCGAATGACACATATTTTGGTATCATTGGGACACGTGACAACAGTACATCGTCTTTTCCATCAAATTTTCTATTTTAAATTGTAATTTCGCTGATATTGTTCATCATATTTTTCCCTGGAAGCCCAGAACCGTTGCAAAGTCGTGGTGGATTGATGTTTCGTAAAAGTGTGATAGGCACGCCCATTTTCAATGTTACAATGTGCGGCGCTATACCTGGCAAATTAAACGAATTCAGGAATTCAGTTGGATAATTAACAACTTGTTCTTGATTAATAAAAGCAGCAATCGAATTGTACGTTTTAGCTTCTCGTGATATTCTCTTTTGAATCGTGAAATTTATATAATTGACATTGGTGTTGTTGCTGCTGATATAGCACGTTCCCTTAACCACTTATGTTTTTGCAGTTATGTACAATATTTTCAAAAACGTTGTGAATCAATTCGTCTGTTATTGCTATTATTTTACGAAAGTTTGTACTTCGTCGTGCATACTCTAATAATTTTCAGTCTTTCTTCTCGATGCTCGTCCGTTTCTGAAACTCGTAATGTATGTTTCCTTTTTGATCGAGGTGTAGATCTTTCAATCGTTTCCCGATTTAGAGTCACGAATAATTTGACATTCGCTGTCAAATGAATTACCCAACTAATATATAATATCGTGTCGATCGGGTCGTTAAGAGGCAGTGTTACTGACGACGAGCCACTTGCGCTTCGAAAACAAGATCCGTAAATTGTCCGGCACTGAGCTACCGATCGCCTTAAAATTTGGAGGGTACGTACAGAATTATGGCACAAAGTACGTGACTGTCTTATTTTTCCAAAATTTTGGACACATTTTTCCAGTGATAACTGAATCTGCAAAAAATTTTCCAAAATTTTGGAATAATAAGACTGTCATGCACTTTGTGCCATAATTCTCTATGTAACCTCCAAATTTTAAGGCGATCGGTTGCTCAGTGCCGGACAATTTACGGATCTCGTTTTCGAAGCGCAAGTGGCTCATTGTTAGTAACACTGCCTCTTAAAACAAATGAGTGTCTTTTATTTCGCTTGTCATTTTGGTAGCATACTTTGACAGCTGTCAAATAATCCCTAATAATAGATATACATAAATGTTAATTTTGTTTTGCCCCGTACGCGTTTATTTTGGCAAATAAAATTATTCTACTAAAGCAGAAACTTTCTCGGAAGTGCGGATTACAATTCTCCAAATTTTCATCGAAATCGGACGAATGGTATAGGAGCTTACTCGTGACAAGCAAACAGACAAACAAACAAACATTCTTCCATTTTTATATATAAGATTTAGAAAAATCGAGGAAGATCGACGAGTTTAGGGCAAAGTGTTTTTTTTATCGTGGCTGCGATCGTTGTTAAAACGTTGGTTGCAAGCGGCAAAGTCGAGGAGGGCTGAATCTTTGATTTTAGTTCAATCGGCTCTCGTCGGTCTCGGTGGGTTAGCCGTCTTATTTTCAAAGTCGGGCCGAGTGTCATCTAGTGAATGAGAAGAGCGGTGAATGGGGGGGCGGGAAGAGAAGACGGCTCGAGTGAGACACTACGGGAAAAGGTCAATAGTCGTATAGAAGCAAAGTTGTGTGCAAGGAAGAGAAGACGAGACGGTCTTTCGCTCTTGGTTCCCGCGACGTTATATTGAGTCGTCGGCGTCGTGACTCCTCTCGAAGCACACACAGCGGGGCCTCGTGTGGAATCCCCACGAGGAAGTTATTCGGTCGATCGTGCACCAAGTACTCGCTCTCTCCTTCTCCCTCTTTCTCTTTCTCTCTGAGTCCTCTCAAACGTCGAACGTTAAATTCTATAGCACAAAGTATTTTCTGACTTTTCGAGGGTTATACGATCTCTCGGAATTTTTCTTGTCGAGGTTTTCTTCCTCAACATCATTTTCTTTCTCTCCCTCTCTCTCTCTCTCTCTCTCTCCCTCGACGTGGATGGAAAAGACATTTGAGAATATTTCCATAACGCTCCTTCTCTACGAAAAAGCTCGCTCCCCTATTTATCGAACGTCTGACCAATACTGACCAGTTCTACTTCCTCGATATTTTTCTATGTCTAGCTGAAAAATGTACAGGTCGCTCTTGGTAGGAAAAATTGAGAATGTTTGGGTAACGTTCCTTCTTAGAAAAAAAAATCGCTCTCTACTTATCGAACGTCTGATCAATACTGGCCAGTTCTACTTCCTCGATATTCTTCTGTTTAGCTGAAAAAATTACAGGTCAAGTTTGATCGGGAGAAATTGAGAACGTTTTCATAAAGCTCCTTCTCAGCAAAAAAGCTCGCTCCCTATTTATCGGACGTCTGACCAATACTGACCAATTCTACTCCCTCGATATTATTTTATGTCTAGCTGAAAATTTACAGGTCAAGCTTGATCGGAAAAAATTGAGAACATTTTCATAAAATTCCTTCTTAGCAAGAAAGCTCGCTCTCTATTTATCGAACGTCTGACCAATACTGACCAATTATACTTCCTCCATATTCTTCTATGTCTAACCGAAAAATTTACAGGTCAAGCTTGATCGAAAAAAATTGACATTTTCATAAAATTCCTTCTCTGCAAAAAAGCTCGCTCCCTATTTATCGAATGTCTGACCAATACTGTCCAATTCTACTTGGTCGATATTCTTCTATGTCTAGCTGAAAAATGTACAGGTCAAGCTTGATCAGAAAAAATTGAGAACATTTTCATAAAATTCCTTCTTAGCAAGAAAGCTCGCTCTCTATTTATCGAACGTCTGACCAACACTGACCAATTATACTTGGTCGATATTCTTCTATGTCTAGCTGAAAAATGTACAGGTCAAGCTTGATCAGAAAAAATTGAGAACATTTTCATAACATTCCTTCTCAGCAAAAACGCTCGCCCCTATTTTTCGAGCGTCTGACCAACACTGACCAATTCTACTTCCTCGATATTTTTCTATGTCTAACCGAAAAATTTACAGGTCAAGCTTGATCGAAAAAAATTGAGAACATTTTCATAAAATTCCTTCTCAGCAAAAAAGCTCGCCCCTATTTACCGAACGTCTGACCAATACTGTCCAATTCTACTTCCTCGATATTTTTCTATATCCGTTAATCTTCTATGTCTGGCTAAACAATTTTCAGATCAAATCTACTCGAAAAAAAATTGAGTATTTCAATATAGACGATTTAATATACTTTTTATCATTTTTTTTTCTGTTTATCGTTTCAATAACGTTTCTTTGAAATAAAAATTGTTATCTTCCTGTCGGCTTCTGAATTTCGTGTATGGGCACTTTTAGGAACGGCTCATCCTTTTTCTTTTTATTCCCGTCTCACGCTCGAGGGCTCCGAGAATTCTGAGGTATATAGTCATGGAGAAAAAGCCTCCTACGTACAACGGCCAGACATCGTACACGTCGGCTTAAAAGTTTTCGATTTCCGTCCTCGTGGCAACAGAAGCGTCTAGCCCTCCTCCTCCTCTTCACTCTAGTCCTAGATGGTAAAAGCAAAGAACTCGCGATGTTACACGTCCTTTCTCATACCTCCCTCAAAACCACAACTTGCTCCTCTAGGTAGCCAGAGGATTTATCGGAACGAAGAGACACGACGTATTTCTACATCATATATATATATATTTCTACTGTGAACGAGGCAAAAGAGATATAAACGGGAGAAGTGGTAACTAACAAATATATCTATATACATTTCGATAATCGACGTTATCAACATTTTAAAGAAGCGAAAATTAAAAAATAAATACCTTTTTTTTTACAATACATTTTGTTACTGTTATTTTGAAAAAAAAAAAGTATTGATTTTTTGATTAACGATAATAGACATTGATACCTTTTTCAAAATTATTATTATTATTTTATTATTATTATTATTGATATTTTCATTTAAAAATTATATTATTATTAAATATCTGAAATTATGATAATGATATGATGGTTATAATTATGATCATACGAGAAATTAAGATTATGACAGTTATGAAATTATATCGTTATCATTATTACTATTACTATTTTTATTTGAAAATTATATTATTATTAATTATATGAAATTATAATATTATTTTGAAAAAATTATTAATTTTTTTATTAACGATAATATAAATTGATACCTTTTTCAAAATTATTATTTTAATATTATTATTATTATTGCTATTTTCATTTAAAAATTATATTATTATTAAATATACGAAATTATGATAATGACAGTTATGAAATTATATTGTTATTATTATTATTATTACAATTTTTATTTAAAAATTATATTATTATTAATTATATGAAATTATATTATTATTTTGAAAAAAAAATATTAATTTACTATTTTAGCTTCCTTTATCTTTTCAAAATCATAATAATAAAATGTATATTGAAAAAAAAAATCCGAAACGTCAGTTATTGTTAGTGAGTGTAATAAAAAAAAATTTTTTTTTAAATTACAAAAATAAAAACATCCCTTAATAATTGGTCGCGTGGAGAAACGTTCGAAACAACGACTTTCGCATAATCTTTAAGAATCTTCGAGTGTTTTACACAAGCCTCGTGTCGAGGGTACGACCAAAGAGTAAACTTACAGCCCTGTACACAAACATCGGGAAAAACGTGCTTCGAAGTTTACCCGAGAGATTACATTGCCGTGTTATATTTTCTCTTCGTCCAACTCGCGTCTCCCCACTTCTCTTACCTAAACTCCCATCTACCTCCTTTCTTTTTATTTCAACGCCCGTTTTCACCCTGCAATCGTGAACGAGTCACGAAACTTCTTTCTCAACCCCTATTCACTTTCTCTCGTCTTTTACTCCCTTTTCGTTCCATTCTCATTTCAATTATTATCACTAAATTTTACAAAATTTCAATTTTTCCTATCGATTATTAAATTACGATAATTAATCGCTGATAACGATTATCGAAATTATGATAATTATTTTTTAATAGTTGGTTTCTATTGTTTCTAATATTATTAGGGGGTTGGTGAGAATTTTGAGGGTTATGGGAAGAAGAGAGAAGGAGGATACGAAGAATAGTGAGAGCGAAAGAGAGAGGGAGAGGGAGAGAGAGAGAGAGAGAGGACTCGATGCGAAGGACTAGTTGATGCGATGGTCGCCATGACGATGGTTATCGATCCTCTCGCTCTCCGGACCCGCAAGCACCGACCCTCCGCAATATCCTCCTCTAACCCCCCCCCCCCCCTCCCTCCCAACCTCTGCAGCTCCCTCTCACCGCCCTTCGTTCCTCACTCTCTCTCTCTCTCTCCCTCACTTCTTTCCTCCTCTCGCACTTTCACGATATCCTCTCTCGTTACCAACCCATTCTTCTAGCTTTGTCTCTGTGTGTGTGTCTTTCTCTCTCGTCATCATATAAACGTTTGCCAAGAGACTTCACCTCTCCTTTTAACCCTCGACTTTATCGCCCACAATTCTCTCAATTGGCAATGATAACGATAATCGAATAGATTGACCTTCGAGGAATGACGACGATTAATGCAGAAAAATGTCACTGGGATCGGTAATTTATGTATTTGTTTATTAAATATAAACCATTGAAAAAATCGTTACATTTTTTAAAAATATTTTTATTTTTGATAATTGATATGGTCGATATTTTTTAAAGATTTGTTAACAAATTGTTTAAAATATAACAGAAAAATGTTACTGAGATCGGTAATTTATTTATTAAATATAAAACATTGAAAAAATCGTTAAATTTGTGAACGTGTAAAAAGTTGAATTTTTTAAAAATATATTTTCATTTTGAATAATTAATATAGTTTAATTTTTTTAAAGATTTGGTAATAAACTGTTTAATATATAGCAGAATAATGCCACTGACATGAGATCGTTAATTAATTTATTTATTTATTAAATATAAACCATTGAAAAAATCGTTAAATTTGTAAAAAAATATTTTTATTTTTAACAATTGATATAGTTGATATTTTTTAAAGATTTGTTAATAAATTATTTAAAATATAGCAGAAAAATGTCACTAAGATCGTTAATTTATTTATTTATTTATTTATTTATTCAATTTAAACCATTAAAAAAATTGTTAAATTTTTTAAAAATATTTTTACTTTAATAATTGATATAGTTTATTTTTTAAAGATTTGTTAATAAATTGTTTAAAATATAGCAGAAAAATGTCACTAAGATCGTTAACTAATTAACTAATATATTAAACATAAACCATTGAAAAAAGTCGTTAAATTACTAAACGTAAAAAGTTTAATTTTTTAAAATAGATTTATTGACAAATCGACGCCGACAAAATATTGATCGACGTCGAGTCAAAGTGAAAAAAGAGCCTCGAATGAGAATAAACACTGGTAGAAATTAAAATTCGTCCCTCGAATAATTGAAAGGACAGCGAGACGATGAAAATTCAAAACACGCGGTATTATACGTGATGATAATTTTTTTAGGACCTAAAAAAAAATAAGTAGATGGGGTAAAAAGAAAAACATTATTTTCGAGGAAGGTTGATAATTATTCCTACCACAATTAGGGTCGCGCTTCGGGGTGTCCTTGTATTTACATATTCAGGGTATAGGGGTTGTTCCCGCGGCTGCTTTCATGTTCTCGCCGAGGGGGATGATATGTGGCTCTTCCGCGTCCGTGTGTATCCCACTGGCAATCTTTCTCCCTCTTGGTTGCGTGACTTCGTCTCTCGGTGCATCAGCGAGAAATGCAACGAGGGTCGTACATCTTGGCGCGTCGAAAGTGCAAAAGGTACGAGGGCGCGAGGGCGAGACTAATTACGAGGGCGAGCGAGAAGTTTCTTTTTTTTTCTTCTTTTGTATTTTCTCGTAACTCGGGCGTTACCTATCTCAAAGATTTCCAACGGCTTTATCATTAATTAGTTATTTATGTATTTATTTATTTATCTATTCATTTATTTATTCATTTATTCTTTTATTCATTTGTTCATTTATTCATTTATTCATTTATTCATTCATTCATTTATTTATTTACTTATTTATTTATTTATTCATTTATTTATTCACTTATTTATTTATTTATTTATTCATTTATTTATTCACTTATTTATTTATTTATTCATTTATTTATTTATTTACTTATTTATTTATTTATTCATTTATTTATTCACTTATTTATTTATTTATTTATTCATTTATTTATTTGTTTACTTATTTATTTATTCATTTATTTATTCACTTACTTATTTATTTATTTATTTATTTACTTATTTATTTATTTGTTTATTTATTCATTTATTTATTCATTTATTTATTTATCTATTTATTCATTTATTCATTAACTTATATATATATTTATTCATTTATTTATTTATTTATTTATTTATTCAATGATTTGCAACAATAAAATATTAACAAACTTTATCTAAATTATTTTCTGATTTATATGCGATCCTTATTCACCGCGAAAAAACGTACAAATATAAAAGTCTATTGTTATTATTACAGGTTTTATACTTTTTTTTGTCGCCACGACCCTTTTCATTCACAGTCTCGTCCCTCGTTCTCGCCACCCTCTCCGGCCACAATTAATCAGCACCAAATCATCCATCTCGGCACAAATATAAATTCTACGAGACAATTTATGTCGATCGAACCGGAAGCTCGCGAATAAAAATCGAAATAAAAAATTTTTCTACTCCTATAATTATTTTATAAATAAATAAATGAAATTTAAAAAAAAATTTCGAAAGAGTTGAACATGATATTTGCGACATACATGCGACAAACATTTCGTTCGAGAACGACGTCGACGCTCGAGCTATTTCAAGTATTCGAGAGGGGGCGCCCCCCCTCGCATACTCGGCGTAGCTCGACATTCAACCCCCTCCCTCTCCCCCCTTGTTTACCGTTCAAGTTTATTCTCGGCCGAAAGAATTTTTCGAAAGAAGCCTTCTTTCGCTGCCCCTTAACCTCGATGCAACCCCCCCCCCCCCCCCCCCCAGTTCTTTTGTACTCCGGGACAATGCATTGGCTCGTACACGTGCAAAATAAACGTAAAAGAAATACGATACAATAATTCTTTTTTTGTTATTTTTTGTTATTTGTTAATTTAGTTTTATTATTAACTTTATTTTTTTATTTGTCAATAACAAAAAAAAATTAAGTTTATGCAATATCCTCCAAAGAAAATAAATTGATTCGATTTTTTTCCATTTTATCTGTAGAATGAAGAAATATTTTTATTTTTTTGTATTTGTTAATTTATTCTTATTATTAACTTTATTTTTTATTTGTTAATAAAAAAAACAAAGTTTATGCAATATCCTTCTGAGTAACTAAATTGATTCGATTTTTTTCCATTTTATCTGTAGAATGAAGAAATATTTTTATTTTGTTTTTATTTGTTAATTTATTTTTATTATTATCTTAATTTTTTTATTTGTTAATTAAAAAAAACAAAATTTATGCAATATCCTTCTGAGTAAATAAATTGATTCAATTTTTTTCCATTTTATCTGTAGAATGAAGAAATATTTTTATTTTGTTTTTATTTGTTAATTAATTTTTATTATTAACTTAATTTTTTTATTTGTTAATTAAAAAAAACAAAATTTATGCAATATCCTTCTGAGTAAATAAATTGATTCAATTTTTTTCCATTTTATCTGTAGAATGAAGAAATATTTTAATTTTGTTTTTATTTGTTAATTTATTTTTATTATTAACTTAATTTTTTTATTTGTTCAATAAAAAAAAGCAAAATTTATGCAATATCCTTCTGAGTAAATAAATTGATTCAATTTTTTTCCATTTTGTCGTAGAATAAAGGAATATTACCGTTGAATCCATTTTTTTCATTCACTGACGTAGTAGAAAAATCCGCTATTGTCAGACGCAGCGACAAAATTCCTCACTCGGGAATATTTTCTTTTTCTTTTCTTCTTTCTCTTCTTCTACTTTTTTCTTCCTTTTTTTTTTACTTTTTATAGAATACCAAGGGAGTTTTTCCTTCATCGACAAAACACACACGCACTCTTGCTCGATGTTTATGTACGATGCACTGTCGTACTGCATATGTGTTATGCACATAGGTATAGGCAGTTCAATATTTCCTATCGCCCTATCCCTTCGACTCCCCCCTCCACCCCGACTCTCTCTTTCCCTCTCTCCCTCTCTATTTCTCTATACGTATGTATATATCTCGAAAAACCGAATGTAAATCGAGCTGGCAAATATTCTACGTGCTTGGGATACGTGACATTTTGCAAACAAAATGGGGTGTGAGAGGGGGGAGGGGGCAGAGAGGAAGAGAGAGACCAAGAGGGGGGGGGGGGGGGGGGGGGGGGGTATACAGGGTGAATTTTATAAGGTGTAACAGGCTTCATTCTAAGATAGATGGGATCATTACAAACAAAAGTTGCAAATATACATTAGGGTTATTTTTAATAGTTTACGAGATATAAATGTTTAAAGTTGGTCCAATCAGAGCGCGCCGAGAAGCGTTGGAGCCGCCCACTTCCGCCCTAGCAGTCAATTCCCGAGAAATAAAAATGACTGCGTAATAATATAATAAATAAAATTGACTGCTCTGAATTTTACAGTCCCAAATGTAACGCCCTACACGGTGCTATCTCTATGGCTGGGGCGATGAGTGGGCGGTGCCAACGCTTTTCGGCGCGCTCTGATTGGACCAACTGAAAAAATTGATATCTCGTAAACTATTAAAAATATCCCCAATGTATATTTGCAACTTTTGTTTGTAATGATCCCATCTACCTTAAAATAAAGTTTGAGGCACTTTATGAAATTCGCCCTGTATGTGAGTGAAAAAGTAGGTACCGTACATTTATATGGAAGGCCGATGCCTAGACGAATATAGCGAACGGACTGTAGTGATCTCTCTCCCTCTCTCTGTGACTCTCCAATCGAGGAGGCTCACGTATCACCATCGACAGCACTAAAACTATAACGATCATCGCGTTATTCATCGAAATTCATGCGTCCTGATTTTGTTTTGTTTTTTTTCTCTCTGTCTCTTTTTTCTCGTTTCCGTTCTCTTCGTCTCATTTTTGTCACGCGACGAATGACAAATTTACTTTCGGCAAAACGTTCGAGGAAATATTGTAAATATTCCCCACATTACCAATATCACAATTATAATTCGTTATTTTTGGAAATTGTCGATGTAAATGTCAAAAAACTGTTTATTTAAGTAAATTGTGAAATAGGCGGGAAATTTACGATTCCACAATTTCCCTACACAGTCTTTTTGGTCGAAAATCAATTTTGAAATCTTCCAGACTCCCCGAAGTCTCGAAAGTAAATTACGAATTTCGACTTTCAATAACTGTCAAGGATCCAAATATTTTTTCCTCAGTTTGTTTACCTTTTGACCACTACTAACACTTTTAAAACCGTATTTTCGCGCCCTCTGAAGGAGATTCGACATATTAGAGAGTCCCTATCTGATCTTCTTTGCTTCAAATTAAGATTTCTTCAAAACTATTCAATATTTTTCGATGATTTTTTTTTAGTTTTGTTCAAAAAGACTTTATTGATAATTTTGTGTAGAGTTTTAAAGGATATTTGAATTAGAAACTTTTTGTGATCAATTGAAAGTCGAAAAAAATTGGTTCGAAAAATGTCTATTTTCAATGTACCTTTTCTCACAAACCGTACATTCGATTTTTGACCATTTTTGTTGTTCGTGTATATTAATGCGTTATAAACAACACAACGAGCCATTTTTTCGATATTTTGTTTCAGAATTTTTGGACATCGTTTTGAAATTTTATAAAAATTTTTCACCACGTTTTTTACCTTCAAATATATTTTTCTCGGGTCTAAATCATTCTTCAAAAAAAATGGCTCGATAAATCCTTCCTTTGGATATACTCATTACATAAAAAAAAAACTATATGCCGATACAATGAGTAGATATCGAGAAAAGTTACATTGTAAATAGACATTTTTCGAACCAACTTTTATCGACTTTCGATTAATCCCAAAAGTTGTCTATTTCAAATATCCTCCAACCCCCTACATAGAATTATCAATAAAATCTTTCTGAACAAATAAAAAAAAAATCATCGAAAAATCTTGAACAGTTTTGAAAAAATCAAAATTTCTATCACAATTTATTCCCATCGTTCTTTTTTTTTTTTTATATTTTGTTCAACTCGAGCACGTTCTACTTACGATTAATTAGAAGAAAAAAAATCTGTAAATTAAATCGCGACGCTTCGAGCTTGCGGGCGGAAAATTTTTCACCCGAGATATGCGCATCCGTGTACGAGGACCGAAATTAAATTAATTAGCGTGATACTTTTGATACTTCATCCTCGTGATGGACTCGACAACGAGGCCTTGACCAATTAAACTCCATCTCGCACGACGCGCGACCTCTTTGTTTCATTCTCTCCTTTCATCATCGCGGCTCGATCTCTCTTCTTACGCGGTTGGACAAACGCCCAGCGCCAACTTTTTCTCCGACTTACAATTAAATCCAATCCAACCGTCACGCTGCGATTAAATATTTTCTCTTTGTACGTTTTTTTCTTTTATATTCACAATTTTCTTCTTATTTTAATTTTTATTTTATTCTTATTCTTATTTTTTTTTTATTTTTTGTTATTTTGATATTTAACTCCTTTTTTTTTATTTTTTGTGGTATATTTACAATTTTATTTTATTCTTGTTCCTTTTATTTTTATTTTTTTACTGTTATTGTTATTTTGAGATTTAACTCCGTTTTTTTTTATTATTTTTCTCGTGCAATATTTACAATTTTATTTTATTCTTATTCTTTGTATTTTTATTTTTTAACGTTATTGTTATTTTGATATTTAAGTCTTTTTGTTTGTTTGTTTCTCGTTTAGCATTTTGTTTAAAATAATATTCTATAAATCTGTTTCATCTCTATTTGCCTCGGGGTTGAAATGTGATATTAATTAAAATCGACCAATCTCTGTTTCAGTTCACGAATCACATTTTACCACGTGTTTATCATTTTTTATTGTTTTTTTTTTAATATAAAATTTGGGACAATTTTTCAAAAAAATTCGATGTCAATTTCTATTCATACTTTGGGAGTGAATTAAAAAAAAATAAATAAATTAATGTTCGTTTAGAAAAATCGTTCTCGTTTTTAATTCGATGAATTTTTAAACTTCTGCTTATATCTCTTCTTCATTTTCGTCTTGTTCTTCCTCCTCTTCGTCAAGTTCGTACTCAAACGTCGAGACATTTGTTTTTTTTTTTTCTAGGAAAATCTCGCGCTACTACTTCCATTTGTAAATTAAACTTTCCTGTACGAACATAACGTTCTTTCTCGCTTCTTTATTCCCTCGATGCATATATTTATATATGAACCACTCACTCTAATAATAACAATGAAAAATTAAAATTTCACATATCGGATGAAAAAATTCCAAATGCAAAAAAATCGATATACCGGATGTCCTCAGAATCCTAGTGAGGACATTTGGACCTAGCGAGATTTCCAATTGCCACGTACACCATATATCTATATATCTATATTATTTTATTATTTATATATATATAAATAAAAAATAATAACAAATTATCATTAAATATATCAAAATAATATTTTATTATTTATATATATAAATAAAAAATAATAACAAATTATCAATAAATATATCAAAATAATATTTTATTATTTATATATATAAATAAAAAATAATAACAAATTATCAATAAACATATCAGATTAATATTTTATTATTTATATATATAAATAAAAAATAATAATAAATTATCAATAAATATATCAAAATAATATTTTATTATTTATATATATAAATAAAAAATAATAACAAATTATAAGAGAGGCAGTGGCACAGGGGTTAGCGTTCTCGGCTCTCAACTCGGGGGTCCCGGGTTCGATTCCCCGCCGGCACCAATGGAATTTTTCTATGTGTTTATTCTGTGCTCTCGGTGGTTCGGAACTCACCTAACCAAAAACTGTAGGTCCACCGAAGTGGTTGGTGGTGGAAATAAGGATCGCGGTGATTGTAAGAGAGGAGGAATGTAAAAAACCCGCAAGGGTCATTGGAAAAAGAAAAAGACACTTAACTAACTAATAACAAATTATCAATAAATATATCAAGATAAAATTTTATTATTTATATATATATAAATAAAGAATAATAATAAATTAACAATAAATATATCAAGATAATATTTTATTATTTATATATATATATAAATAAAAAATGATAATAAATTATCAATAAATATATGAAATTAATATTTTATTATTTATATATATAGATAAAAAAATAATAAATTATCAATAAATATATCAAAATAATATTTTATTATTATATATATAAATAAAAAATTATAACAAATTATCAATAAATATATCAAGATAATATTTTATTATTTATATAGAAAAATAAAAAATAATAATAAATTATCAATAAATATATCAAAATAACATTTCACTATCTACATAGAAAAATAAAAAATAATAATAATAGCGGTGAAATTGGAAACTACGGGAGATTTCCAATTTATTTATACAAATATTGCTCAGGGCGACTCTCAGCGGCTTCTTGGCCGAGTTGCGAGATGAGAGAAGAGAGGAAGAGAATCGGGGCAGAGACTGCAATGCGTCGGGTCGCGGAGGTGGCTTGCGGCTCTCTCTGTCTCTCTCTCTCTCTCTCTCTCTCTCTCTCTCTCTCTCTCTCTCTCACTCTCTCTCTCTCTCTCTCTCTCTCTCTCTCTCTCCGTTACAAGCGAGCTCAGGCGCAGCTGCACCCCGCAGCGTTCTGTGTCCCAGGGGTTGCGAGTAGCTAGAGGATTGCATCGCAACTCCCCCCCCCCCTCACCCCTCCCTTCCCCTCCTCTCCTCTCCTTACCGACCTCGTCGAGCGAATTGAGAACAACTACCGCTCGCCTCGTTTGCGGAATTCCGGTAACAAGAGAGCATCGGAAAAAGTCTAAGTAACTGAAAAGAAATTGCACAGTAATAATAATAATAATAATAATAATCAGACAAAAACGTGAATTCTCAGCCGATAAAATTACTAAAACAAAAATTTATTACAAATTGTATGAAAAACAAAATTGTGCTTTTTTTTTTAAATTCAGAAAGAATTTTGCAAACGATCGATGGAAACTTTGGTCGCATGTTCCAAGTGATCCATGTGGCGACCGAGAGAGAGAGAACACCTAGGTTGAATTTTGCTAGTGCCTCGACACACACACAACACACCATCCACGATTCTAATAGCTTCGTGTCAAGGGGTTACTCCATACTTCACGGCACTACGATAGACTTTCCAAGAAGCTAATAACACCGGTGTGCAGCTATAATACCATACGTGAATATATGGAGGGGTGGGTTACCCTCTTGTGCAGTAGAGACTCTTGTACCGGTTATATTATACCGCGATAGCGACAACGAGAGGGTGTGAGAGTTAAAACGAGAAGAGAGGGGTGGGGGAGAAAGATATATATGTATATATATATATATATGTCTCTCTCCCTCTGGCACATGTGAAAGAAGGAGGAGTAGGGGGAGGAAGGTAGAGGACGCGTGTTTCTAATGTTCGACCTGTAATCACCGCCGGAAGTCGCGACGATCGAGAGAAGTGCCTGTGTGTGCTTCAATCTCGATCCAACCGCGATCCCAAATACACACACACACACACACATGGATTCGTGTAATAACTTCTCGCGTGGTTTCTACGACCACTCTTGAACATCGAACCAGAAAATCAGCACTTCTCATACTCCTCCGTCCACCTCAATTCTTCTTTGTCTCTCGGGGAAAAGCCATTCGTTGAGGACGTTTATAGTCGGGTCGTTATCTCGGCAGTTATCCTACACGAATTATTGTACCGCGACCACATATCGGCCATTGGGCACCAGTACGTGCATATTGTGGTCACTCTCCCCCTCTCTCTCTCTCTCTTCCTGCCTCCCTCCCCCCCCCCCCCCCCCCCCTCCCCGCTACTTCCCTCTCACCGAACTGTTCGAACGAACACGGAGGATTTACGATTTTTCTTTCACTCTCGATTTTAATCATCCGGACTGGTGAAGTCGTGGCCGTAAAGACGCCAGGATGGAACGTCCGAGATTTTGCCCAGGTGTGTCGACGAGGAGATCGTCGTGAGAGGAAATCCCATTTTGGTTTTTTGAGCCTGCGCGATGAATTTTACTTATTTTTGTTCTTCGAATCTTTTTGAAGAATGTGGGGAGACGTATGGGGAATTTCATCGTGAAGTATTTCGGAATAAGCGACTTTTTATTTTTCTATTTATAGATAGATTTATCCGGACCGGGTGATTTATGCACAAATGCTAATGTACTACTACTGGGGGAGGGAGATCCTATCTCCTTCGCTTTTTTACATTTTTCTCCTTTTTTCTTCGTACACTTCTCCGGTAGACCTACACTTTTTCTTCGGTTGGTCCGAAACATCGAAAGAACAGAAAAAAATTTCATTAATTTCGGTGGGATTCGAACCCGAGACCCTCTGCGTGTGAGTCGGGAACGCTACCACTGAGACCACTGCCTCTCCCCCCTTTTGTCTCGTTATAAATTGCCCTTTTTATGTTCTTTTACCGACAACGTTATCTTCTCTTCATAAATTTTCATTCTCTTTCTTTTTTCACCGTTAACTTTTTTTCACGAGAAACGAAAATACATATATGTTAATTGTAATGGCCTTTGCTCGAATAAAATTGGTGAAATTCGCCAAGTCATCGTATTATCATGAGATACGAACGATATCTCCGTCTCTTTATTCTAAAACACATTCATTATCAATCGTCCCTCCGACATCCTTGACCTTCCCTCGCTATTATCGCGTACGGCCGAGTCATCGGTCAATCGTGAATTTTCGCACACGTTACGTTTGTCCCTATTTCGTCGAATATCTACGACGCCAGCCGATACGATAATATTATTTCGTACAAAAGTGGACGCGTCGATACCGTAAATTAATTCCACGAATACGATAATATCGTGACGCAAATAAATGTCTCTATAATATCGCGTTGTGCCCCACCACGATGGTTTAACCCGAAGCTTCGTGATAACCACATGATTGATACATATGGCCCGACTTTTGACAGGTGCCGCTCAATTACGGCGTCTAGATTGATTCGCGAAACATAACGGCCGACTCACCTTAACGCCCCGACCTTTACCTTAAGCCTTGCCCTCAAATTTCTATAATAATAGAATAATAATATAATAATATAATAATAATATAATAATAATATAATAATAATATAATAATAATATAATAATAAGATAATAATAATATAATAATAATATAATAATAATATAATAATAATATAATAATAATATAATAATAATATGATAATAATATAATAATATAATAATATAATAATATAATAATAGCAATTAAATAATAATAATAACTAAATAATAATAATTACATAATAATATTAAAGCTTATAATAATGAAATAATAATATTAATAATAATTAAATAATAATATTAATAATAATTAAATATTAATAATAATAATGATTACATAATAATATTAACAGCAATCATAATTAAATAATATATTAATATTAATCGTATTATCATCAACGAGAAGATAAAATGTAATAGACGATAAAAAGTACAATTATTATTTATCAATCGAGACGGGATAATTGATTAATTCCCTTCGTACGGAATTATAATAACGCTAATTATTATATCTATATGGAATTTATTTGTACTCGTTGGAATATTAATGAAGCGTCCGAGAATTATCGGAAATCCATCGAATCGCATCAGAGGGGGTGTTAGGGGATGGGGAAGGGGTAGTCGGGGTTAATATACGTGGTGGCGTTGGATGGTTTATATAGTTCGATTGCCATGCAAGCACGTAGAAGCGTACTAACCCAGCCCCCCCCCCCCTCCACCCTCGTTGTCGTTTCTCTCTCTCTCTCTCTCTCTCTCTCTCTCTCTCTCTCTCGTTCTCCATTTGAATACGAATTGGAAATCAATGATCGAGCAGGTTACAACCTTTCCAGATGCGGATTCTGCTTGCACGACGTGTATGCATGAATTCCCACTCGATAAATGACCATCGTTTCTATCGTAGGAAGGAAAATAAAAATTGCAACAATTCTTCCTTTTTGCCAAAGACGTTGAAAGAAATATGTGAAAAATGAATAAACAAAATGAAGAAAAAGTTTGTTATTTGGTTTGGGATCGATGGAGAAAATTGATTAGAGAAATATTTATGTATTTATGAACGGATTAAACGTAAGAACGAAGAATCTTGGAATTCGTGCTTAAAAGCACGTAGGAAAGAAAAAAGTACCTCCGGCATTATTGTAACTTTTGGTAGATGGGACGAGTAACCGAAATCCGTGTTCACCCTCCGGCAATTTCCCGGGAGAGAGAAACGGATGTTTCGCATACCACCCTGCAAAAGTTTGCCATTGTGAGCTGCAAGCTCGAGCTTTTACCTAGGGAAAGAAAGAGGAGGGAGAGGGAGAAAGATTATTCAGGAAGTGCATCGTGCACCGGAACTCCTTTGCCTTTGCCTCTCAATGACAATCCAGCCAATGTTCCCGTTGAAAGTTTCGAGCTTTCGAAGGACTATCGAAGAAAACTTCGTTCGAACATTACGCTTTTTGGATTAAACGTGCATTTACATTTTATTCCCTATTTTCCTTTTTTATTAGACTTTTTATCTTCAGCATACACGAATTTTTAATTATTCAATTCTCGTTGATCTCACAAGGGGTTGAATTTGTTAACCATAATTTTACAAAAAAAATGTACCATCGAAATTGTCCAAGATAATAAAATTCAATTCGCCTAATATTTACATAATGCTAAAACTTTACAAAGTAACAGCCTACCCCAATTTTTAATAATTCAATCCTCGTTGATCTCACAAGGGGTTGAATTTGTTAACCATAATTTTACAAAAAAAATGTACCATCGAAATTTTCCAAGATAATAAAATTCAATTCGCCTAATATTTACATAATGCTAAAAAGTTACAAAGTAACAGCGTACCCCAATTTTTAGTAATTCAATCCTCGTTGAATTCAGAAGGGGTTGAATTTTCTAACCAAAATTTTACAAAAAAAAATGTACCATCGATATTTTCCAAGATAATAAAATTAAATTCGCCTAATATTTACATAATGCTAAAACTTTACAAAGTAACAGCCTACCCCAATTTTTAATAATTCAATCCTCGTTGAATTCACAAGGGGTTGAATTTCTTAACCACAATTTTACAAAAAAAAATGTAGCATCGATATTTTCCAAGATAATAAAATTAAATTTGCTTAATATTTACATAATGCTAAAAAGTTACAAAGTAAAAGTCCACCCCAATTTTTAATAATTCAATCCTCGTTGAACTCACAAGGGGTTGAATTCCCAACCACAATTTTACAAAAAAAAATGTAGCATCGATATTTTCCAAGATAATTAAATAAAATTCATCTAATATTTACATAATGCTAAAAAGTTACAAAGTAAAAGTCTACCCCAATTTTTAATAATTCAATCCTCGTTGAACTCACAAGGGGTTGAATTTCTTAACCATAATTTTACAAAAAAAATGTACCATCGATATTTTCCAAAATAATAAAATTAAATTCTCCTAATATTTACATAATGCTAAAAAGTTACAAAGTAAAAGTCTACCCCAATTTTTAATAATTCAATCCTCGTTGAACTCATAAGGGGTTGAATTTCTTAACCACAATTTTACAAAAAAAATGTACCATCGATATTTTCCAAGATAATAAAATTAAATTTGCTTAATATTTACATAATGCTAAAAAGTTACAAAGTAAAAGTCTACCCCAATTTTCAATAATTCAATTCTCGTGGAATTCACAAGGGGTTGAATTTCTTAACCACAATTTTACAAAAAAAATGTACCATCGATATTTTCCAAGATAATAAAATAAAATTCTCCTAATATTTACATAATGCTAAAAGTTACAAAGTAAAAGCCTACCCCTATTTTTAGTAATTCAATCCTCGTTGAATTCAGAAGGGGCTGAATTTCCTAACCAAAATTTTACAAAAAAAATGTACCATCGATATTTTCCAAAATAATAAAATTAAATTCTCCTAATATTTACATAATGCTAAAAAGTTACAAAGTAAAAGTGTACCCCAATTTTCAATAATTCAATTCTCGTGGAATTCACAAGGGGTTGAATTTCTTAACCATAATTTTACAAAAAAAAATGTAGCATCGATATTTTCCAGGATAATTAAATAAAATTCATCTAATATTTACACAATGCTAAAAAGTTACAAAGTAAAAGTCTACCCCAATTTTTAATAATTCAATCCTCGTTGAATTCACAAGGGGTTGAATTTCTTAACCATAATTTTACAAAAAAAATGTACCATCAATATTTTTCAAGATAATAAAATTAAATTTGCTTAATATTTACATAATGCTAAAAAGTTACAAAGTAAATTATAACTCTAGCAAATGTAATATCTAGCCGGATATTATTATACCCACTTCCATCCACACTAACTTTCCCGGAAGAAAATGAATTATTCCTACAAGAGCAACGTTATACGTCCCTCTTAAATTAATTACCATATCTCACTCGATAGCATAATTACAAATTCTCTTTCTTCCCTCCTCCGTCTTTTCGTTAACGTCAATGTTTACCTCCTTGTTACAGAACTTCCCAAGAAAACTGTGACAACAGTCCGGACGATAAAGTGATGCGTTCCGAGTTCAAAGACATTCGTTGCACGTCGTCAAGATCCACTTTGGAATCAAGAAAAAGTATCACTCGTCGTTGAAACGAAGGAAGTAATGAAAAATCGTGAATGAGCGAGAAGGAAGGAGGAGAACAAAATTTTCTTCCACCGATAGGAGGAAGTTATGGTGTCTTCTGAATGCGATGACTGTGGCCGCAGCCGTGGCACTGTGGCACCGGGCCCACCTCTACAAGGCGCTCGCCTGCGTCGTCTTGGCCCTAATCGCACTCCAGTATCTTCTCAGTGGAGTTCTCGATCGACGCTCGATCGAAACGATTTTCGCCATTAACGCCACCAGGTAAAAAAAAAAAAAATTCCTCAATCACACAATTTTATTCCATTTCATTTTACAGGAGGCAACTCTATTGTTACATTGAAAACAAGACCAGAAATAATTCAAGGTATACAAGGAGGGTGTGCTACCGATCCCAGAAGCGATTTTTGCAAACCTCGTTCGTCAGGAAAACATCGCGTTATCCAGGATTCCGACCTACACGCGGTTGGATTAACGGTTTCAAAAAAAAAAAAAGAAAAAAAAAAGTGAACGATAAAGAGCGCGGAGGTATAAATCGCCGCAAAGCTCTCGTTATCCCTCGTACGATTCGTCCGGTTACGACGTACTCTGCGCGAGGGTGGCGATCGACGAAGCGTTTACGAGCTCGTTTTACCGCTCTTTTTTTTACCGTTACCTTCCATGGAACCGTTTTACAAACGGGGTGTGCTTTGGAGTTTTGGAAAGCAGTGAGATTCAATCGATCGTCGACGACACAAGAATCAAAAGAGCTTTTGGAAAATCGGATGGAAATATATTTTTTTTTGTTATTTTCCAGGAGATGATTATTTAAGGTTCGTGGAATTTTACAGTGGCGAAGTGAAGAACGTTCGGGTATTGTAGACTCGTCGATACGAATGGGGAGGTCGCTGTTACGCTGCGAGAAAATGGAAATCAGGTTTCTCCACGATTCGACGTCACGTTTAACGAAGCGGCAGCGTGACACGTTGTTTCCATTACCTGAAAGGGAACGGCACTGTAGATGAATGTCTACTTTCTCGGACGTTTCGATTTATCCTTCTCTCAGCCATATTTCAGACGATAAGTGAATCGGTCGAGAGGGTAGTAAAAATTCTTGTGAAGGAAATGTTTTTTTTCTTTTTTCTTCGAGTCTCTGGTTATTGACTTTTGGCAATGCTCGGGTTCTTTACTCGTGACAATAAATGCCCCGAGTCGTGACATTCGTTCTCCAAACCGTCCAGTAAGATATTCTTGGAGAACATCAATATTCAGTGACATTTACGTCCGTAGTTACTTTCGCCAGTAGTAAGTCCAACAAATGGTCAGACCTATAAGTGAACTATCCATAACTGTCTCCAGGCCTTTCTTCTCCAATGTTTCTCTGTTACTATGGATGACATTTTAAGTCAAACAAATATAGTCTCGTGGAATATTGTTGAGTATTGTAAATTCCTCAGTAGTACAAACCTAGATCGGTCAGGCAATTTCACTCGTGACGATTAATCTTATTTAACGACTTTACATCACGAAAATTCATTGTTTATCATTAGAGGAGTAGAATCTTATATAGTACGAGACCTCGTCTACTCTCAAATATTTGGAATTTGGTATTTTCTTTTATTTCTAGTAGTACACTCGACGATAAGTCAGCCGTAGCACAGAACATGGTTTAATCGAGAGAAAACGTTCGCGAGCGTGGAATAAGCTTCGCCATTGTTATTATTATTGTAAAAGAGACCTCGAGGGAGAGAGAGAGAGAAGGCATTACTATCAATCAAGCTAAATGTTCCGGCTAGAGAAGGGCTCGGCTATCTGAGTTGGCACTCGGAACGTCCATGGAGTAATTGCGTCTTTGTTACTTCCAACAAGGGCCGAGGCTCGAGCTTGCTCTACGTACACCTCCTTCATCTCGTTATAAAGTAATTAGCCCCGGTGTTGATAGTTCTCCGTAACGTCAGACTTCTCGTGTTCTTCGATTATTATAAATGAAATTCGAGGCTGATATTTCACGATAATTACACAATGTTTATCAATCCTCTCAACGCTCTTAATCTCTATCTTCGTAACCTCGTTCATTAACCCATCAACCACTAACTTTTTACATCCGGTTTACAACACTTCCCATTGAAAACTTTTAATTAGCTCGTTGGGAAAAAAATTATCCAGGCAAAATATCAAACAAAAATGTAATTTAAATAAATAGCTTCTATGTTCGAATCGAGATTAAAGCTTTCGTCTAGATATAAAAACATCCATCGCAACAGTTCGGAAAAAAGATTTATCGGAATTTTATCGACACGTCTCGCGGTACCCGGCATGCGTTGCAATGCCATTTTGGTGTCATAATTCATTTGACACACGATATTTTTTGTTTTTGTCTCCATGTGTGAAACATGAACTTTTCAAATATAATCTATACTATACACCTTTTTAACGACTGTCCCCGGGATTCGTTGATGGACATTGCAAATGCGAGTCGCACTGGAAACTGCAAACGTTTGAAATCGAATGGCATATATTTTGGTATCATTGGGACACGTGACAACAGTACATCGTCTTTTCCTTCAAATTTTCTATTTTAAATTGTAATTTCGCTGATATTGTTCATCATATTTTTCCCTGGAAGCTCAGTAGCGTTGCAAAGTCGTGGTGGATTGATGTTTCGTAAAAGTATGACAGGCACGCCCATTTTCAATGTTACAACGTGCGGCGCTATGCCTGGCAAATTAAACGAATTCAGGAATTCAGTTGGATAATTAACAACTTGTTCTTGATTAATAAAAGCAGCAATCGAATTGTACGTTTTAGCTTCTCGTGATATTCTCTTTTGAATCGTGAAATTTATATAATTGACATTGGTGTTTTTGCTGCTGATATAGCACGTTCCCTTAACCACTTGTGTTTTTTGCAGTTATGTACAATATTTTCAAAAACTTTGTGAATCAATTCGTCTGTTATTGCTGTTATTTTACGAAAGTTTGTACATCATCGTACATACTCTAATGGTTTTCAGTCTTTCTTCTCGGTGCTCGTCCGTTTCTGAAACTCGTAATGTATGTTTCCTTTTTGATCGAGGTGTAGATCTTTCAATCGCTTACCGATTTAGAGTCACGATTAATTTGACATTCGCTGTCAAATGAATTATGCAACTAATATATAATATCGAGTCGATCGAGTCGTTAAAACAAATGCGTGTCTTTTATTTCGCTTGTCATTTTGGTAGCATACTTTGACAGCTGTCAAATAATCTCTATATATAGATATACATAAATTCGAGGATATGTTGTTCGTGGGACATAAATAAAAACATATTTTTCCTAAATTAACACGTACCTTTATGGGTTTCAGTGGTTTTTCCGTCTACGAACATTCAATTCACAACCATTGACAAACAGTGTTTGACCAAAATTGCAGAATTAATAAAATAATATCGAAGGAACATTTGTAGAGCTTCATAAAATCGATTAAGTACTCATGAGATTCATAATAAATTAATTTGTCTCGAATAATAGTAATTTTTGCGAGGTTAAGCATTCGCGACACCGTCAAACATGCTGAATTATGACTACGCTTGTCACACAAATTTTTCTTTTGACTTACTCGATAACAGATAAACCTCCTTAATTTGACATTCGCTGTCAAATGAATTATACAGTCGATATGTGTAATATCGAGTCGATCGAGTCGTTAAAACAAATGCGTGTCTTTTATTTCGCTTGTCATTTTGGTAGCATAGTTTGACAGCTGTCAAATAATCTCTATATATAGATATACATAAATGTTAATTTTGATTTTGCCCCGTACGCGTTTATTTTGGCAAATAAAATTATTCTACTAACGCAGAAACCTTCTCGGGAGTGCGAACTACAATTCACCAAATTTTTATCGCAATTGGATGAATGGTATAGAAGCTTACTCGTGACAAACAAACAAACAAACAAACAAACAAACATTGTTCCATTTTTATATATAAGACTAGCGACGTACTGTTAATTAATAATTTTTTGTCCACTGCTTCATTATCCGTCATGTCACTCCACTCGCCCTTCCTATAAAAAAAACAATGATGACACTGCGTGTTCCCAACGAGAAAAGAAAAAAGTAGAAAAGACATTGGGAATTCGACACGAATAACAAGTTTAGCGAGACGAATGGGGGAATATTGTTTGAGAATCGACGTTGATCGTCGGATTAAACGCGGATTGAATTATGAGAGGCGAAAGATAGGAAGGGGATGAAAATTGATGCAGGAACGAGGAACAGAGGCCTATGTGCTATATTATAGGATAAGAAGGGTTTTTTGGTGAGAATTAGTCGATAAGGGCGTAAACCACCGGTACACTGTCAAACACCGCTTTTTACCGGAAGGCATCGATCCACGTGATCCAATTATGTGAAATTCTATTACGGGTTCGTTGGACGTGTTCAAAGCGGATGAAACTAAACTACAAACGAGAAGCCTCTGTCGATGGGAAAGGAAATAGGGAGAGAGAGAGAAAGAGGGAGGGAGCTCGAACACGTGTAACAACCCTCGAGCATCGACGACGAGGAACAAGCCAGAGAGAAAATTAGAGCTCGTTCTTGTTCTCGCTGGTTCTCAATTTTATCATCGATTCTAGCCATAGGTTTTTTTTTCAACCCTGCCAGAACAGTCAGCTAGTCCTTTTTTTTTCTATTTTGAGTAAAACATTATAACGAGTTCCAAAAGAAAAAATCTAAGTGGTTTTTTTTTCAACTTTTCTGTCAGGGACGTTTTTGTCATTGTTTGATAAATGTTGGAGGGGGTAGATTACTTGTTTTATCGAGACGGGTTTTTGTTTAGCAATCCTCGATAAATCTAGCTTGGAACGAAAACATTCCATAATTGGGAAAACGATACTAAAATAGGGAATTGAGAAATGATTTATTAAGTCGTTCTCCTCGGTATAAATTTCAATGCGAGGAATAGCTCGTGTCTCTCGAAATAGAGTTTATCGATTTTCTGGAAAGGGAAATCGCGTTGTAGTTTCCGAGTATAAAGTATTGGTCGTGGTACTGAAGGGTCATTGAAACTATAATAAACTTGATTTATTGAAAAATTCATTGTTCTATTTTCTGTTTTAATTTGAAATAATTATTTAGACCAAGATTTCTTTTATTATTTCTCTACCCGCCGACCAAACGGAGGTTGACAAATTCGACAAACCGGATGTCAGCTGTGAGGAATGAGATTATCGATGAATATTACATCGCTGTGGAAACTGAATTTATCTCGAATTACATTTTGCTACCGCAAGATATATACAGGGTGTCAGACAACTAGGGAAATACATAAAATATTCGAATAGTCGGCGTCGGTACGAACACAATGGTTTTTTTAAAATTGTTCTACGATGAAAATTGACCGAGATATTAATTCTCAAAGTTGGAAAATTTGAAACATAACCTAACAAATGCGATCGATAATTGCCAAGATCGTGGGATCGAATCCCGCTCAGGACAATTTTTTTTTTTCGCGTATTGTCGCTTTTTCTTCATCTTAACGAAATAACTGTCAATAAACGAACGAGTCGACGCGATAAAAGAAGATAATTTTGCGCTTTTCAAACTTTGAAACTTTGTGAATTAATATCTCAGCCAATTTTCATCGCAGAACAATTTTAAAAAAAACCGTTTGCCTCGTGCCAACACCGACTATCCGAATATTATTTATGTCTCCATAGTTGCCCAACACCCTGTATACGTATATCGTTGATCCGGCAGTCATTAGTTATTGGTCCCTGGTGTGCTCGTGCGGTGACGATATCACAGCGTGAGAGGGCGTAACACAGCGTGTGCACGCTCTTCTCGTACCCAATGTAAAACATAGCTCTCTGCCTCTCTCCATATATATGCATATATCTCTCTATATATGTATGTACATAGAAATAAATACGTCACGATGCCTCGACAGGAGAGCACGTTGCAGGCAAAAGCCAGCAGGCACGCGTCACGGTATCACCCAACTGTTTGGCTAATCCGTGCCAGACTGATATTAGACGTCGCCGCTCGTTCCTACGTCTCAACGGGAAGGTCGACACTTCTCAATACGGATATTTCACCCCCGATCTACCCGAAACGCTCGACTATGTGTAGTGCACGATACGTGAGATTCTTGACTATCTCCCCCCCTCTTTTTCTCTCTCTCTTGACTTTCTCGCTCGAAATCCTTCTTGCTATTATCACATCTCTCAGTTCCCTTCTCAATTTCGTATCACCGTTTCGGACAAAAAGTATCGTATCCGCTCTTCTTCGAAACAAAAATATGCAAATATTTCTAAATTTGTTTTTTTTTTTTAAATTTTTTTTTTCATTAAAAAAATTATTCGATAAAATGATATCAAAATTTACTCGAATACATGACAAGTTGGTTTCGTCGATGAGAAATAAACTATAGTATTAAAGACGAGGGAAAGTGGAATGGCGTTGTAACCTCGAGAGAGACTAGTTAACATGTCTCGAGATAATTTTACTTCAAGAATGTGCGTACGTATCTGTCGACACATGTCATTCACGAACCAAAGTCGTAAATTTGTTACTTTTAGCGTATCTTGTATAATCGTGAGACTTAACGACGTGACTACTCGCTGAAAAATCCAAATGGTTGTACAAAGTAAGATTGTTATGTATAGACAATGCGAGAGGGTCGGTAGCGTAGGTGGTAACGTTCTCGCCTCATACGCAGAAGGTCTCGGGTTCGATTCCCGGTGTCGGCAATGGATTTTTTCTGTCTGTTTTTTTCTGTCCTTTCGATGATTCGAAACCCACCTAACAAAAAATGGAAGTCCCCCGAAGTGGTTGTTGGAGATTTGTATGAAAGAAGGAAAAAAATGTAAAATGGGCGAAGAACCACGTACATTGAATTTGTGCATACAACGTGATATCTATCTATGTAGTTCATGTATATATATCGTTGAACGAGCGATTTCTCCGTATAGGAGCTTTAGTTAGCTAGACGGTTGAAGAGTTTATCATCTCTCTCTCTCTCTCATCGAGTTCTCCCATGGGATTTCGTCTAGTCGCAGCTTTTCCAGCTTATATCCACCCCCATACGTCTCTCAACGCGATAACAGCCCTCCCCCATTCTCCCCTTCACGTCGCGAAACCAACGCAAGTCACGTTTCAGTCTGAGATTTTCACTTTATATCGGAACCGACTCCCTTTCCCTCTTCTTTCTTTCATCGATATATAAATATACCGAGGAATTCGATATCGCTTTCCACAAGATAAATGCGTCTCTTTCGATTCAAAAAAATTCCTCGACTTATCCCCAAGCATTCGTTCCTCTCGATTCATTTTTTCTTTCATAAAAACACGAAATGTCAGAAAATAATTTCATAAAAATTGGAATATTTTTGAGAAAAAAGGATGAAATTTTTTTTTAACATTTCACAGTAAAATTATTTAATTTGACTTTTGACCTTATCGAGTGAAAGAAGACAGCGATAAAAAAATAGTTGATGCAGAAATGTACGAGGAGTTTGCTCGTGCGAGCCAGTGGGAAATTGGTGAACGACCCACTAGCTCCCAATGCGATTAACCGATCCTCGACTATGGTCGTCATTTCCCCTACCCCTTTCCCACTGCGACACTCGAGACGCAGCGGAGATTACTCCATCTGGTACGGGGCTCGGGTCGGATCGTTGTCGTCCTGTATCGAGACCGGAGCCGTAGTTGTACACACCCACACGTTTCTCTGACTTAATTGGCCACATCTGTCCTGATTCGCGGTAAATAGCGAGCCAACCGTGCGGCTGCACATTCCCCGATGATTCCTGGATCGGAATTAACGTCGATGGCGATACGCTCTGCTCTCTCTATCTCTTCCCTTGAGGGATTAGAGTTACCGAAATCCCACGAGAAACGAATGAAATATCGTAATGGAAGTACATTATTCACCGTCGAAAGGGATGAGAAATACCCCGACAAATACCACTTATTATTCAATTTTGATGAAATTTTTTAAGGACGAAAAACAGGATTGCAAAGTGGAGAATAGTTTGTACGTTTAAATCGATCAGGGACTTAATTTTGAAATTTACTGTGTAATTTAGAGATGGATAAGATGATTTTCAGTTTCATCCCCCTTGTAGAGGGATGATTTTTTGTTGTCGTCCAAAGTACCTCTTGTGGGTACTCAAACAAACGGAAATTTCCCGAAGATTACGAATATGATATTTGTATAGATGGATGATTTTTTTGTCGCCCAAAGTACCTCTTGTGGGTATTCAAACAAACGGAAATTTCCCGAAGATTACGAATATGATATTTGTGTAGAGGGATGATTTTTTTTTCTCGTCCAAAGTGCCTCTTGTGGGTACTCAAACAAACGGAAATTTCCCGTAGATTACGAATCGGATATTTGTGTTTATACTTTGTAACGATTTAACGATCGAAAAACGAAAAAAGTGAGAAAATGAGGTTTTCTATTTTGGATTTATTTTTCAATTTTCAGATACACCGAGCACTCTTACAGAAATCATCCGCGAGGTCTGACTATTTACGGACCCGCGACGAGTTATCCGGTAGTCTCGAACGTGTCGATATCAACGACGATACTTTCCGTCGTGTCGCCGATACGCGTCACGAATCTCGGCAACTCCTCGAAATCGCCGGAAGCGTCGCCTTCGAAAAGTCCCGGACACCTCGGTACCGCGACGACGAACGTCACGGAAATTCCTGAACTCCGGCAATGTCCCCTCATTCCTCCAAATCTTAGTAAGTTTACAAATTTTCTTTTCTATTTTCATCGTGAAAATTGAATTTTTCTAATTTTAAACAAACAAGAAAATTATTCGTTCGAATTTTTTTTAATCAATTTTTTGTCTCTTTCCTGTTTGTCCAGTTGGTCCAGTCGTCGTCACGAAAACTCCACCGGATAATGCAATTATCGAAGCGAGCTTCGTCGACGTAAAACCAGGTGGTCGAGGTTGCCCGAGCGATTGTATAGCGCGTCATCGAGTAGCTATAATAATACCGTTTCGTGATCGACCACAGCATCTTCAAGCCTTGCTCTACAATCTTCATCCGATCCTCCTAAGGCAACAGATCGATTATCAGATATTCGTCGTCGAGCAAGAAGGTTGGACCTCGTTTCACGATATTTAACGAACTAATTTCTAATTTAATTTCAACTTTTTACAAATATTAAATCCGCGAATTAAAAATTAATTATAGTATTCAATTTTCTAGAAGATTCCTTCGCTCCAGAGAACCCTGGTAATAACCACGACACAACAAAAATTACCTGAGCTATAAAATTGTGACTAAAAATCTTAACAAAAACCTTTACATTCCTGGCACAAATTTTTCACAACTTTTCCTAAACAAAAATTTATTTTCTAAACGATTGAAAGTACTCTACGATTTACAATAATCCGAAAAATATCGTCTCAAAGGGATCAAACAAACTAGGAAAGTTTATGAAAAGAATTCACCCAAGAAAAGGAAGAAAGAAAAAAAGAAGAAACAGCGGCCCGTTTCGTGACAAAAATGTTTCTCTAGGAAGCCGAGCCAAGAGACTTTCGCGAGCCTCGTGTACGTCCAATAAGTTATACAGCGAGGACTTTATTTCCTCGCGTAATTGCATTCGCGAGGAAGCCCCAGGCGCACTGGCTTCGCGGATGAACCATTTTTCTTCCCTCCTTGGCTACTCTTTCTAAGCGAGAGACGGTTGCGAGAAGAAGAAGAAGAAGCACGAAGCGACCTCCTACAGACGAGAAAAGGAAGAAGAAGAAAGAAAGAAAAAAATAAAGAAGCAACAAGAAATGGAAAAAGAAAGAGAAATTCTCGACTCTCATTAAGGTACCTTTTTCCAAGTCGTGAGAAGCACCGGCACGTCTTCGGGGCGTTTATGAACGAGCCTTTTTTTCTTCCACTCGCGCACCATCGTCCGACTTTTCCTGGACGCGTGCCTTCATCAACAACGTGAAGGAAAAGTGGATGTGGAAGAAAGCCCTGGAGGAGAGGAAAAATGTTGGTCCGCGAAGAACGCTAATGAAACGTGTAATTACCTCTTCGCCTCGTCGCTATCTCGTGCCCGTTGTTATTTACCGTTGTCTGCTTGGAACGAAAGATCGTCGATGGATAAATGTATCTTGGATTTCATCATCAGCTCGTGAATGTCATTTACTTAAGATAGATAAACGATGAGATAAGATAGAAATCAAACTGACGTTTGGTTTTCCCGTTTGAGAAACGAACGATGACGAAGAGACTTTGGAATGTCACGCGTATCCGTTCGAGCTTTATGGAGTCGATGACGTTCAGACGCGTTCGACCAGCCGGATGTTGATCCTGTGACTCGTTAGATAACTAATTTTGTAACAAAATTATTCCTCTCGATATTGATTTTTTTAAGCTGACAATTTCTAGTAATTTTTATTTTTGTATGAAAACTGAATCCGTTCTATCTTAATTTAGTTTAATAACGTTAATTTAATTGCGTGTGGACATATAACGGTCGATGACTGAATTGAGATTGAACGTATCGTACACAAACAACAGAGATAAAAATGTAAATCGAAACGTTGTTCGATTTTAATTTTAATTTTAATTCCTTGTTTTTGATATTTACGTTTTAATGGCATGTGCGATTTAAAACTTGGTGGAGGTCAAAGTATCGTTCGAAATGGTCGTATCGTCATTGCGACAATTCATTAATGTCACGAGGAGATCATCGCCGGGTCGAAGCACGCCCGGTTGCGATAATTCGTCGATTTATGAGCTCGTTAAGCTAGTTTGTGGTACGAATTAAATTTACGACCCAGGAACGATGGGATGGTTGGATTAAAAAGGAAATACAATTAATATTTCTACGTTTTAGGAGTCGATAGTGTGGAAGGGAAGCTAACGATTTCAAATTAAAATTTTTTATGAGTTTTAATTAATAACTTTTTGGGAATATTGATAGGCTTATTGATTCGTGAAAATTCCTACGATAGGAACTGACTCAGACATGTAAATCTGTCGTTGACACTCGAAAATTAATATTCATCGCCCTTTCGTTGCCTAATGTCTATCCTCGTTTCGCTTTTTTTTAATCCCAGGAGGCACGATGTTATCGTCGTTTATACTTTGTTACAAATGTTTCGACCAACTGAAACATACGCCTACCTCGTCCAGAAACGCCTCTGTTTATCTAATCTATCCCACTTCGTTCAGTTAATTCTCGATTACTGACGATATCAAAATAAACAATTTTTCTTTAATGTATTCATTATTCAGAAACGTTTCAATTTTGTTCATTAATTTATTTTCTGAAATAACGATGTAACTATGTTAATTATTTTGATCATTTGTCAATTAGGATCTTTTTTTCATTTATTTCAATCTGTGTTAATTTTTATTTATTGTCTGAATTCTTCCAAAACTGGAGCATGAAATATTGAAAAGAAAGAAGAGATATTTGGGAAAAGATTTAGTTAGGTTACAATTTTGTTCATTTTTTTTTTCAAATAACGATGTAACTTTGTTAATTATATTGCCCATTAATTAATGGCCAATTAATCAGGATCTTTTTTTCATTCATCCAAAAGTAGAGCATGAAATATTGAAAAGAAAGAAGAGATATTTGGGAAAAGATTTGGTTAAGTTTCAATTTTGTTCATTAATTTATTTTCTCAAATAACGATGTAACTCTATTAATTATTTTGACCATTCATCAATCAGGATCTTTTTTTCATTTATTTCAATCTATCTTAATTTTTGTTTACTGCGTGAAACAATTCTTCCAAAACTGGAGCATGAAATATTGAAAAGAAAGAAGAGATATTTGGGAAAAGATTCAGTTAGGTTTCAATTTTGTCCATTAATTTATTTTCTCAAATAACGATGTAACTCTATTAATTATTTTGACCATTCATCAATCAGGATCTTTTTTTCATTTATTTCAATCTATCTTAATTTTTGTTTACTGCATGAAACAATTCTTCCAAAACTGGAGCATGAAATATTGAAAAGAAAGAAGCGATATTTGGGAAAAGATTTGGTTAGGTTTCAATTTTGTTCATTAATTTATTTTCTCAAATAACGATGTAACTCTATTAATTATTCTGACCATTCATTAATCAGGATCTTTTTTTCATTTATTTCAATCTATCTTAATTTTTATTTATTGCTTCAAACGATTCATCCAAAATTGGAGCATGAAATATTGAAAAGAAAGAAGAGATATTTGGGAAAAGATTTAGTTAGGTTTCAATTTTGTCCATTAATTTATTTTCTCAAATAACGATGTAACTCTATTAATTATTTTGACCATTCATCAATCAGGATCTTTTTTTCATTTATTTCAATCTATCTTAATTTTTGTTTACTGCGTGAAACAATTCTTCCAAAACTGGAGCATGAAATATTGAAAAGAAAGAAGAGATATTTGGGAAAAGATTTAAGTTAGGCTGCATCATGCAGGACCCAGATTCATAGTCGTCCAGTGACTGAGCTATTGTCGATGAACCACTCGAGGCTTTTCTGTAGCGAGAGCTTTTGTTCCTGTGTAGAAAGTACAAAGAAGATTGGTATACGTGTGATTTGTGTGCCTGTGTGTACTGAGAATAATAACTCTCGAGATGAGCCAAGTGCAATATAGAAGACTGTCGAAACACGAAGATGCATATAGGAAGAAAATTCTTGGCTGAGATTTAACACACCCGACCTACTTCTTTTTTTCTCACAACACCACTCGTGACGTGGTGAAGTCGATTCACAATAAAAAGAAACTGAACGTTCCCTCGATATTTTACAATCTGATAAAACCGACTTAAGACCAGTCTGCACCTTTTTCCATTTTTTTTTTGAACGTGCTCGACACGTTGGTCAATAATTCTTTTTTTGTATACAAAAAATATAATGAAAGATAAGCTAGTTCATATACTTTTACACATTTTTATCTGATTCTTTGTTTGTTTACAAAAAATATAATATAAGATAAGCTAGTTCATATACTTTTACACATTTTTATCCGATTCTGTTTTTTGCAGGCACTGGCCAATTCAACCGAGCGATGCTGATGAACATTGGATACGTCGAGGCATTGAAGGAACGTACTTTCGACTGCTTTATCTTTCACGACGTCGACCTATTGCCCGAGGACGACAGAAATCTTTACACCTGTCCGGAACAGCCGCGACATATGTCTGTGGCTGTTGATAAGTTTAAATATAGGTGAGAGAATGCTGGAGAAAAAATAAAGCATAAAATGCCAATTTTCTTAGATACGTTTCCTATGAAACAGAATTTACATTTATGCCCAAAGCTGAAAATTCTGTTGGAACAGTCTTGGATAACAATCTTATAATTATGAATTATTTGTCTCATTTGTAATTTTGTATTTGCTTCAATTTTTAGATTGCTTTAATAATTTTGTATAAAGTAATTTTGTATTTGCTTCAATTTTAATCTTCAATTTTGTGTTTGCTTCAATTAGTATTAAAATACCAATTTTCTTAGATACGTTTCCTATGAAACAGAATTTACATTTATGCCCAAAGCTGAAAATTCTGTTGGAACAGTCTTGGATGACAATCTTATAATTATGAATTATTTGTCTCATTTGTAATTTTGTATTTGCTTTAATTTTTACATTGCTCAAATAATTTTGTATAAAGTAATTTTGTATTTGCTTCAATTAGTATTAAAATACCAATTTTCTTAGATACGTTTCCTATGAAACAGAATTTACATTTATGCCCAAAGCTGAAAATTCTGTTGGAACAGTCTTGAATAACAATCTTATAATTATGAATTATTTGTCTCATTTGTAATTTTGTATTTGCTTTAATTTTTACATTGCTCAAATAATTTTGTATAAAGTAATTTTGTATTTGCTTCAATTAGTATTAACATACCAATTTTCTTAGATACGTTTCCTATGAAACAGAATTTACATTTATGCCTAAAGCTGAAAATTCTGTTGGAACAGTCTTGAATAACAATCTTATAATTATGAATTATTTGTCTCATTTGTAATTTTGTATTTGCTTCAATTTTTACATTGCTCAAATAATTTTGTATAAAGTAATTTTGTATTTGCTTCAATTAGTATTAACATACCAATTTTCTTAGATACGTTTCCTATGAAACAGAATTTACATTTATGCCCAAAGCTGAAAATTCTGTTGGAACAGTCTTGAATAACAATCTTA
Organism: Netelia melanura; assembly: GCA_964007305.1. Taxonomy (NCBI): domain Eukaryota; kingdom Metazoa; phylum Arthropoda; class Insecta; order Hymenoptera; family Ichneumonidae; genus Netelia; species Netelia melanura. The sequence goes on along the minus strand of OZ023259.1, from coordinate 22,577,169 downwards.
TAATTATGAATTATTTGTCTCATTTGTAATTTTGTATTTGCTTTAATTTTTACATTGCTCAAATAATTTTGTATGAAGTAATTTTGTATTTGCTTCAATTAGTATTAAAATACCAATTTTCTTAGATACGTTTCCTATGAAACAGAATTTACATTTATGGCTAAAGCTGAAAATTCTGTTGGAACAGTCTTGAATAACAATCTTATAATTATGAATTATTTGTCTCATTTGTAATTTTGTATTTGCTTTAATTTTTACATTGCTCAAATAATTTTGTATAAAGTAATTTTGTATTTGCTTCAATTAGTATTAAAATACCAATTTTCTTAGATACGTTTCCTATGAAACAGAATGTACATTTATGCCCAAAGCTGAAAATTCTGTTGGAACAGTCTTGAATAACAATCTTATAATTATGAATTATTTGTCTCATTTGTAATTTTGTATTTGCTTCAATTTTTACATTGCTCAAATAATTTTGTATTTGCTTCAATTAGTATTAAAATACCAATTTTCTTAGATACGTTTCCTATGAAACAGAATTTACATTTATGCCCAAAGCTGAAAATTCTGTTGGAACAGTCTTGAATAACAATCTTATAATTATGAATTATTTGTCTCATTTGTAATTTTATATTTGCTTCAATTTTTACATTGCTCAAATAATTTTGTATAAAGTAATTTTGTATTTGCTTCAATGTTTAGATTGCCCTATGCGGATTTGTTCGGTGGTGTATCAGCAATGTCCAGGGAACAATTTCGTCTCGTTAATGGATTCAGCAATGTATTTTGGGGCTGGGGTGGCGAGGACGATGACATGGCTAATCGTATAAAAGCTCGTGGTCTACACATATCGCGTTATCCAGCAAACGTCGCGCGTTACAAGATGCTTACACACAGAAAGGAGAAGGCCAATCCAAGAAGGTACGAGTTCCTCAAAACTGGCAAGAAAAGATTCTCGACCGACGGCCTGAGCAATCTTCAATACGAGCTCGTCGACAAGCAAAAGCCAAAATTGTATACTTGGATCAACGTGAGGATAGCACCACCTCAGCCTAGCTGATGGCTACCCTGGATTGGCTAAAGTCCTCCAGGATTTCTCAAAACAATCGGACAACAACTATGAATCGTTGTTCCAATTTTTTGAGCGATTGATCGCTGGCCATTTCCCTGAAGAAAAATAAGAAAGAGGGAAGTAAACTAAATCACTATCGACATCGACACTGGAAGAAGAAACATAATCAAGGCGATAGGATTATTCTCTTCTTTCTCTTCTCAAGTTATGAATCAAAGAGTGATGGAATTCCCAGCGACTACTGCAAGGACTTTTGCCAAAACCAAACAGCCCGACTAATCGATAAAGACCATGATACGAGATAAACAAAGCGACACTATAAACCATCGACCGGAAGAAAAAATTATCTAAATACAACAAGTAACTGATACACGAAAAATCAAAAAACAGTTTTTCCCTCATGGTAGAGTTTGTTTGCTGTAAAGAAATTGGATTTTACTGCTAGAACAACTGTTCTACCATAAAATCCAATTATTACTGAGTATAGCGTTGTATTCTTTTCTTTTCAAGATATTGTTTAAAACGGATATTTTGTCCCTGATGTTTACTCGTTCTGATATAAACAAACAGACACACATGTGCGTGAAGAGACACACCAAATTCCATATGATAATTGCAGCATACTATTAACTAGTAAACGAATAATCACGACGCCAAAACGTATATTCCCAGAACTTTGGATATAACTAATATAATAATACCAAGATCCTTATTAATGAAGATAATAGGAAGAAGGTGCGAAGCTGATTTAGGCGAAATACTACAAGACATAAACTTATATTAAACCGTATCGCTCGTCATAAATTTTGAGACAAGGTGTTACAGTCAATACTCGTTTCTCTTATCTAGAAACAGAGATTGCCAGCAAAATTTGATGTAACACCTTGTCTCAAAAACGACCGAGTAAAATATTCCAAGAGAAGAGAACAAACGAGGAAGATGATCGAAGAAGAAGAAGAAGAAGAAGATAGAGATATGGACGTTGGACAGAAACGATTGTTCTCGTTGGCCAAAAAAACGATTTTCAAGGTTTTACTCCTTTGCAAAAAAGAAGAACGAACAAGTGAGAAAATCGAGGCAGGGAAATAATAACGAACGAGAACAAAAGTTTCTGTAATCCGTTTGCAAATCTCGATTTCCCCGCTATTTTTTTATCGTCCCTTTTACTCTAGGTGTAGAGCGCTCTCGAGGGTGCTATCAGACGTTTAGGAAATGTTTGAGGAGATTGGAATCTAAGAGTGGACAAAAAAACAAAAATTGTAAGGAGATAACAATGAAGAACGAATCGAAGAAAAAGGCGAAACATAAAACGTGCCAAATAAAATGCGAGAGTTAATAGTAATACGTGCGAAGATAAAGAAGAAACGTGGCGAATTTGAGAAATAAAAAGAAATGTACAGTGTCTTAGGAAGGCGAAGATGATTGGAACGTGCTTCGTGATATTTGTTCTTCTTGATTTCTCGTTGATAAAAAAAAAAAAAAATAGAAAGACACGTCGTCGAATAATTATTAAACGACGATTTCCATTCAACGAACGCGACGTTCGACATTTTTTATGAATATTATTGTTACCTTTATTATTATTATTATTATCATTATTATTATTATTATTATTATATAATTATCATTATTATACCTTGAAGATTTCGCTAAGCGACGAGACAAGGTCGAGAGCTCCCTTTATTACTTTTCATATATTTTACCTCGTCTTGAGAAAGATTCATCTGTGAAAGAAAGGGCTTAAGACATTTGTATTGAAGGGCAAACGAAAAACCGTGGATATTTATCACCCACGAGAAATCAATGGTGGGTTATCTCTAATTTGGAAAGGGGAGAAGATAATTATTTAATGAAAATGAAAATGAAGAAAAAAAAAAAATATGGAAAAAGAGAAAAGAAGAAAAGGGGAGTCGAGTGTAAGAAACGCATGTCGAGCTTATTTTTTTATCATCTTACATTCGTTAACGGCCCCGTTACAATTACAATAAACGTTGTAACGGGTAGCATATATATTGTTCTCTCGTTTGTTAACAATAAGTAAGCGCGATGCTCGACCATTCGTTTTAATGCGAGGGTGTTGGACGATGAAAAATAATATTGAGCCGATGGGAAGAAACAATGGAGAACGTCGATGAAGAAAATAATCCCGAGAACGCGATGTTGCGTCCACTGTACTATTATTGTTATTATTGTATTTATAGTGCGTAGTGCGAGTACGCGTCGATCGCAATGATACTTAAGTGCTCTGTACAGGAAAATCATCTTTGTCCCGAGAATGCGAAGAAGTTTGTCATTAGGGTTTAATTTCAAGCTGCATACGTAAGAACGTTCTAACAAGTCCGAAGTTTGATCACTGGTACAAGGTTGAATTTAAGCCTGAGAACTGTGTTTGAATTTGAACTTTTGTTATCAATTGTCGTTAGTGGATTCGAGTCTAGAGAAAGGAAGAAGTGATATTGACTTAAAAGATGAATTGATAGTGGTAAAGGAAACATGTACAATGTATCGTGGACATGTTTAGACACCAAAGACCGCTGCTGGGAAACACGTTCATGATCACATATCACGTGTATACAGGGTGAATTTTTGTAAGGTGTAACAGGCTTGATTTTAAGGTAGAGGAGATTATTACAAACAAAAGTTGCAAATGTACATTGGGGATATTTTTAATAGTTTAGGAGATATGAAAGTTTAAAGTTGGTCCAATCGGAGCGCGCTGTGAAGCGTTGGCTCCGCCCACTCCCGCCCTAGCCGTAGACATAGTACAGTGTAGGGCGTTGTATTTGGGATTGCAAAATTCAAAGCAGTCAATTTTATTTATTATATTATTACACAGTCATTTTTATTTCTCGGGCGTTGAATTTTGCCGAGCGCGGCGAAAAGCGTTGGAACCGCCCACTCCCCGCCCTAGCAGCCAATGCCGGAGAAATAAAAACGACTGCGTAATAATATAATAAATAAAATTGATTGGTCTGAATTTTGCAACCCCAAATGTAACGTCGTACACTGTGCTGTGGGAGTGGGCGGCTCCAACTCTTCTCCGCGCGCTCTGATTGGACCAACTTTAAACATTTATATCTGATAAACTATTAAAAATATCCCCAATGTATATTTGCAATTTTTGTTTGTAATGAGCTCATCTACCTTAAAATAGAGTTTGAGACACCTTATAAAATTCACCCTGTAGAGAAGAAATGTTAAGAATTTGTAATTGACCTGGTAAGGGGGCAAAGAAGAAACGAAACAACCGAATTATTCAGTTGGTTCATGTACAGAGTTGCATCTCAACGAAGAGCGCCAAGGGATACTTAAGAGGTACTATAATGATATACATGTAATTTAATGGCGAGTTTACGGGCTGTGAAAAAGCTGTTGATTCGTTCGGAAACGCATAGTTAAGAAAAAGATGAGGCATCGGTACGACTAACGATAATAGAAGCAGCGATGGATTAAGAATAATAATTACATTGTAACAAAATGAAAGAAGAAAACAAACGAATGAACAAACTTAATAGGCGAACTAGTTGCGATGGAACAGGAAGTGAATCCGCAGTTGTTTATCGCCTTTGGTCCTCGAACAATTTTTACCGTAAGAACTTACGAAACGTTGCAATTTTAATGAATAGTTGGATATACAGAGTTGAATATGCTGAATTTTTTATCGAATAATCATAGCAGACTTCGGATTTATTTTTTAATGTCTTCCAGGCGATATTGGATTATGAAAAAATTGCCTGCCGTAGTTCGGTATCAGAGCGAGCACTTCCTGTTTCCACCAAGCTGTATAAAGTTACGCGAACAATTTACTATTTATTATCAAAAGGAAAATTACAATTAAACGAAAGAGAAATGAATACCAATCAGCAAAGACAAGATAGTGATACTACGGTTTATTAAGAATAATTTGGGATGAATGATAGATAATCGCTCCAAATATTTATAACGATAAACATACTAGAGTTTGACATGTAATTGCATAAATCGAAACGATACAATAATATTGCATAACGAGAGGAAAATAAAAAAGAAATAAAATTACAGGAAAATCCATTTTTTCGCTTTTCTGAGTCGAATGGGAGCGTTGAATTTTTTTTTGTTGATGGTATAACACGGCCATGAAGTTTATGAAAACTTGTGAAAATTCATTGTTCTGTAAAATCTATCAAAAGCACGAATGACAAAAAAAGAAAACCATTGTTCCCATCTTTCATTATTCGTGCTCGATCCTTTCAGATCTTACTTCCCATTCGTCCGATCGATAATCGAGACGAATTATCGCGCCGGAGAATTAAACTATTCTCGAGACTGTACAGTTTTACGATGTAATGGAACAATAAATTATCGTTGAAAGGATTCTATTTCAGATTTTATATTTTAAGACTCAATTTATTCCATTGTATTTAACAAACAAGTTGAAATTTTTTTTGAACAGAGTAAAATTTGAATAGTTGCTTCTTATTGTTTTTAACAAATTTTCCATACAAAAACGCCACGTTTGTTGTACACCTTGTTTTTGTATATGTATAGATAGCTCATGAATCAAGATAATAAATTAAATTAACAATCGCACTCTATATAAATCAATATTATTGATTTTTGTTTATCTGAACGTGACGGTATGAGAAGAAAATTCGATAAGTTTTCCGATATGCTCAGTTTTTCACTTAGCCTACCGAGCTCATGAATCAAGATAATAAATTAAATTAACAATCGCATTCTATATAAATCAATATTATTGATTTTTGTTTATCTGAACGTGGCGGTATGAGAAGAAAATTCGATAAGTTTTCCGATATGCTCAGTTTTTCTCTTAGCCTACCGAGCTCATGAATCAAGATAATAAATTAAATTAACAATCGCATTCTATATAAATCAATATTATTGATTTTTGTTTATCTGAACGTGACGGTATGAGAAGAAAATTCGATAAGTTTTCCGATATGCTCGGTTTTTCTCTTAGCCTACCGAGCTCATGAATCAAGATAATAAATTAAATTAACAATCAAATTCTATATAAATCAATATTATTGATTTTTGTTTATCTGAACGTGACGGTAATAGAAGAAAATTCGATAAGTTTTCCGATATGCTCAGTTTTTCTCTTAGCCTACCGAGCTCATGAATCAAGATAATAAATTAAATTAACAATCGCATTCTATATAAATCAATATTATTGATTTTTGTTTATCTGAACGTGACGGTATGAGAAGAAAATTCGATAAGTTTTCCGATATGCTCGGTTTTTCTCTTAGCCTACCGAGGAAGGGATGCCAAACATATTCCTGAGTGCTTCTGTCGAAGGTTCAGGCACCTGAGTGCATCGACGTCGAAGACAGTACTGTAAAAGATTAAACAGAAAATAATAAAAAGTAATTCAAGCTGGACAATGTCTTAGTTGATTCAATCGCACTCACCATATTGGGCAAACTTCCACATGGCGTGCCTTCGAGTGCCGGATAATAACGGTAAGAAAAAATGGTTTCACCAGAAGAGGATTGTTTCTCACAGCAAAGGCCTGCACATATATCACATTTGTCCAGCTCTTCTTTCTAAAAAACAAACAAACAAGGAATGGTGTTCTTCACTAATGTACGAGTAATATCAACGTGGATAAAAAGAAACTGTCTTCGTGCCGGACTTTAGTACAAATGCAATATAATAATTGTATTAAAAAATGTATAAAACTTACGATGCATTCATTGTCGAAACCCAAATCTCTGCACTGTTGTTTCAATGACTTCAATTTACCGAGCATTATTTCGGGTAAAGCATAGGAGGTTTTTGCAGGCTGGTTGTACAGACACGTTAAGCTTTGATTCCTATGAAAAGAAAAGTATCATAACGTGATTACAAGGTAAAAAAAAACGATTGGAAACAATGTCAACCAGGCCAATCCTTTTGTACCTATGAACCATCGACACTTACTTAATGAGTTGATCCAAATGGGCGATGGAACAGTTCGAAAAAGACCACATATTCTCGTCATAAGGGTTGCTGCTTGTCATAATATAATGTTTGGTTGTATTGCAATCTTCTTCATCGTGTAGCAGACCAAGGCTGTTAATAAAAGATAAACAAAAGTATTATTGAAATAACAGTGCACTCGGCCAATTCTTTCTTCATTAAATAGTTTCTTAGAATCTGAAATAATTCAATGCTTACAGATGACCCAATTCATGGGCTGCGGAGTAAGAACCTTGAACACCACCTCCATCCAGGATTGTAGCGCAGGCCTGCATTTCTCCATAACTACGTTTGCATACAGTTCCTGTCGATGCGATACCTAAAAATGTATTCTTGAGTTAATTATACAGAATTTATAACCTTTATAAATATACATGTGGTCTTAAATGTTAAAAGAAAACTTACCACCAGCCATATTTTGATCCAGATAGGATGCTAGCTTTCGCCTATCAAAATTGTTGATATTATTTTCGGTAACGATTCGTCAAATGATTACAAAACTAGAACCTAATAACAAAACTGTTTGTCTCATTATACACTATCCTACTTACTTCGTCATCGTAAATGCAACGTCGTAGCTGTCTAGCGGAAATGAATCTTGGATGTTAAAGAAAAAATATTGAGCATAGAACACTGTGCCTGACCGATCAAGAACTCCATCCCCCATTTTACTGTCCGACAGGTAGGACAGAGTGTCAGGAACCTGAATGTATTGTTGAGATTAATTTTCCGATTAGCTTTTTTTCATGTCTATATTTAGAAACTCACTGTCTCCATAATTATCGCTGTGATGTGGAGGCGTATTCGTGGATTCTCAAAAATACGGTATCTCAAATCGACGTCATTCCAGAAAGCGATAAGGTATTCCAGATAATGAGTTAAATCATCCTGATGATCTCTACAATTCGATAATGCATTTGAACGAAAAATTACAGATTTCCTAATATCTCATTTTCTTGAAATATTTTTCTTAATGATTTTAACTACTCACTTGCAGTGACTATAATCCACGACCAAGAGAATTTCTATAACGAGTTGATACGGAATTTCCACAGCAGTTGAATTGGCAATACTCTCGTTGCGTTTCTTTACTAAATCGTTGAAATCTAAAAGAGGAATATAAATATTAATTCAAATTTATTTAGCGTTAAAACTTCATCTCATTGTTCCTCTTATCAATTTCTCAACGAGCATGACAACGGTATGAAGATTTAATTGTATTATTAAGAAGAAAAGAAAAGAGACGACTCACCAACTGCTAAATTATCTTCAGATTTTTCAGGAAATTTTTCGTTCTTGAAAACAACGTGATACGACGAATTGGAAGATTCGTATTCAGTTTCGTTGATCGAGCGTCTAGTTCTCAAATATTCCTTGACAACGTTGTCTGGCAGTGATCTGACAGTCAAATTGTACGATCCGATATGACCATTCTGTAGAGGAAAAATACCGGTATCAGTTTTGATCTTGAATCATTACAAACTTGACATTCGACTAAAAAGTGTACTTGCCATTCGAGTTTTCCCAGACGCATCTACGCCAATCACCATGGAAGCCCAGTGCTTTGGATCCTCGTAAAGCTTGCCGACCTCTTTCATTGCCTGTGCAATGAAAAAAATTAAAGCAATGAATAATAATCAATTCATAGAATTCGATGAATTTTATTCTCAGACTTTGTACGATCTGGGACATTTTTCTTCTATCTTGTATGAAGTATTTACTCACTCCTGGTATCAGCTTGAACGCCACTTTTTCTAATCCAGATGAAGATTTTTCAGCGTTGTAAACGGGAGTGTCTTCTTCGACGAGACTCGAAGAAGCTGGATGAAACCATAGATGAATATCCGACGTGAAAGTTTGGACCCATACGTGTTGTCCTGGTCCAACAATTCTTGATCCATCCACAGAAGAATAACTGGCTTCTGGGAATGCCTTGATCTCCACCAATTCATGAGTAGGTACTGGAAAAAGCAATCTTCATTAAGGAATCATTCCAGTGTAAAATTTTTAAAAAATCATTCTCTTTTTGCAGTATAAAAATTTTAGATAGGCAAATTCAAATTATTCTGATCACTACAGGAAGATATAATAAAGATACAAAAATTAACGACGACGTGTAAACATTAACAATTGTATCTTTAAAGCTAGACAGTTCTTGGGTAAGAATTATTTTGAAAAATCGTTTGAAGATCATCAGAACAATTTCTGACTACAAGATATGACTAGAAATATATTCACCAGAGTCGTGGGAAGTTTGAAAGACCATATCGACGAGATAGGACGACATCACATTGTGAACCTGTCGATAGAATTAAAATTAAAAGCAAAATCCTTGATACAAGAAATTTTAAAGCCTGAAGAATATTATCTAGTGTCTCACATCGTCAGCACAACGAGCCACGTGTGCGATGGTGAAAAAAAGTAGGATAATAGCGCGTAGATTCATTTTTGACCTTAAAAAAAGACTGAATAATCTTTACTCGCGAGGAGTACTCGTCTAAAATTCACGAGTATTCCTCTTTTTACCACGTTGAGCAGGACTTAAATATGGCGGTACATGGACTGTCAACCATCGGCAGGTGACGTGGCATTTAACGTATTTTATGAGCTATTAAAGTTGCCATTTACTCACAAACAAATATTTCATCAAGTGTCGGTTCGTTGAAATTAATTATACTTGTCTTAATGTTTCGACACTCTCTATTATCATACGCGCATATCATCACAAATGTCAATTATCATTACATTCTTATCTTCCTATCGCCTCATATATTTTGATAGTTTTATTAGTCTTTCTGCCCGAGCTCACCTCCTCATTATAATAAGAAGCTTCTTTAATTGAATATTATCTAATTATTCCCATTATCTTATCGAATGTAACATAGCGGAAAGTCATATCCATAAATTCTACTAATTATTAATTACGATATTGTAGTCGATCTCAAAATTAGAGCCAATGTACAGTATTCGAGAATATAAAAACATTCTGTCCTTATTACATTATTAATTACTGAAGGCAGTAGCTATTAATTACTGAAGTAATTTACATAAATATGTAAATTGCTGTAGCAATGTGTAACTATCGTGCCAATGTGATGTTATCATACTGTCTATTTCAGTGAAAATATATAACGATTAAATTTGTAAGTTCCTACACGTTTTCGTCGCCAGCCTCGCATAACGATAACACAAATACCTCACTAATAATATTTCTTAGGTCTGTGCGTCAAAGGCCTAAATTTTTCGAAATGTACCTTTCTATTGTTTAAAAATGAAAAAAACAAACCCAATAGATATAACAAAATAAATATTTGATTTATTCTACTGTATTCACAGAAACGCATTACGATCGCAATTTTTCTTACGAATAATCGAGTTAAGCTCATCACTTAAATGCTTAGTCGAGAATTTACTCGTTTGAGCGAGTAATTTTTTCACGAAATCATTATAGAGAAATCGATGAGCGAGAATGAAATCAGGCTCCTCGTCGAGATTTTCGTCTCGGATTTCGAGAAACGTGAGTTCCAGATTTTCTCTCAGACTCTTGCCACTCTCGAGAATATCCGGTTGGGTGGTAAAATTCGGCAGCATAGCAGCTAAGACAGACTGGAAACAGAAATTAGTTTGTATAAGAAATTCTTTTCAGTCGATAATTATAATCCTTGATATCAATGTTTCATGGATGAAATTGTCATACCTGACAAACGTCGAAGCTCAGCCAATAAACGGTTTCACTCTCCTGGGTCCAAGAATGTTTTTTCACCTCGTGCTCTTCTGGTAGATTTATAGTGACCGAGAAACCACGACTGCTTCTTTCTTCACCTGTCTCAGCTCTCTCAGTTTCATCACTCAAATTGGAAACAGGAGTATTGTCTCCCGGTGGGAACAAATTCGGAGCATACAAGAATTCTCTCGAAGCATCTAATTTTTCGAATCTGGCAGAACTTCCTTGAGCCTTTTCACGATCATTCTGTCTCGATGTAAGCGTTTCTATTCCGTTAACGTTGGTTCCACTCGTTTCTAGAACTCTGCTCAGCAGGCTATTTAAAATCGCTCCAGAAATCTGCAAATAAAATTGCCCAATTTTAATTCTAAGTAAAATATCATCGCTATTCTAAAAAGAACCTTCGTGGCCTCTTCTCGAAGATAATTTTCAGCCGATCTAGCTTCCTCGGAGCGTATTCTCTCCTTTATTCTTTCTCTCGCATATTCCTCTCCATCCTCCCAATCAACACAGATTTTATTTCCAATGGCGAGACTCAGAGCTTTTCCAAGGCCCAATTCAGGTTTCTCGTCTTTGCAGAAAGTCATCAAAAGGGCGATGTAATTAACGCTTGGACCATCCGACGAGAACATCTCGCAAAGTAATTTCTTGGCTAGTTTCAATCTCATTACGACTTCTGGTCTCGTATCGTTTATCGTTGTCTCCACATTATGAACAGACTTTGTTCGACTCCAGTCGCATACTTCTCGAGCCTCTTCGTCGAACATTTCGTTCTCATCGATCTCGACATTCTCACGAAGAATCGAACTGGACAGAGCATCGTCTTTGGCAATCCCATTGAAGAACCAAAGATCGACATTACAAAAATCGTCGCAACTGATCAATCCCTCGGATTTCTTGTCCATTTTCCTGCAGCCATGTAGAGCCTTCATAAGTTGATCGAAGCTTGGCATTCTAATCTCCAAAGCGTAGATGATAAATTCACGCCAATCGATGAACTCGACATCGTCGAACAGCTGATCAATGAGTTTTGGTACATCGCAGGCTCGCAGCTCGAACCAGGATGGTGGCAGGATTGGAGTTTCACCGAGCTCGTCGTGGCAAACGATTAAATCTTGAAGAACGTAGACGAACGAACGCTCTGCTAAATTGCCATCCGGCGCTAAACGACGTAAAATGTCCATTAGACGATACAGCTGGCTAATTGTGAACGTCGATGGAAGAGTCACTTCCCTTATAGGAGGACGAGCAGGTTCAGCCTTGTCGGGAAACATGAGCACGTTGGAACGAACGACAAAACGGTCATTGTCCAAGAGCAACTCTTCCTGTATCCCCGTGGCTTCCTCAACAGCGAAACGAAACGTCGAGGCCATTTCGTTTACGCTCTTCGATTCTTTCTCGTATCTTTCCGTAAGATTCTTCTCAATGTCGAGGAAAAATTTCCTCATACCTCCAACGAGAAACTCAACATCGAGCCTTGCGGCTGATTCTAACATTTTTGTTCGCATGCGAATTCTGTTAATCTCGTACATTACAGCGTAACGCCACTCGAGAATTAAATCCTGAGCTTGCTTCTTGGAACTGAGTTGATCCGTTTTGCTCTGCCTGGAATAAAATATAAAATGTTTAATAACTGGTTACAGTGAACAATTGTTGATTTGTTGCAAAATAACGATGAGTACCTTGAAATTCTTTTCAACGATCCTTTCTTGTCTTTTGAGTCTACCGTTGGATTGGACACGCTGTTTTCTTCCTTCTTAAGAATCTCCAGTACCGAAATAGCCATCGACTCCACGATATTCTGAACATAACGGATACTGGCTTCCACAGTCTTGTAGCAAATTGTCTCAGCTGAAACAAAATTGTCCTGTTTTCCCTCGATAAAAAGCCTCACTGTTTCTTCCTTGAAGTCATTCACTTCCGGTGACGATGGAGCCGCAGGAATCTTTGTACTGCTCGCTGTTATTTTTGATTCCTTGGAAGATTTCCCTCTGACGCTCTTCGTTGAAACATTTCCGGTTGATGCAATTTCCTGCGTCGAACAGGACGTTCCTATTTCCAAATCAATTTTTCTCAACGTGACTCTGGATCGAATCTCCTGAAGAGGATGCTGCAGCATAGACAAGTAATAATCTTGAACAAATTGCAGAGTATCGTTGAAACGATCAATTTCAGTTTGGAGAACACCTATATAAAAATTGTTAAGAATCATCTCTTCGATGGTAGTCCAGTGTTCATGAATGATTCTTCGTCTCTCGTCCTCTGCCTCGTGTCTTCGAAGATCACAAATCTCCCACAGTCTCGTCTGAAAATCCTCGATTCTGCAGTAAAGCTCTCTCTTTACTTCCTCTTCATCGCGAATATCCTCGTCTATCTCGTTGAACGCACGATGAAAGTCGTGCAATAAATCCTGCTTCCTATCCGGTCTCTCGATAAATTCATTCATGTGCCTCGTGACATAATCCTGATAAGGAAACAAACCCCCGAAACATGTTCTCCTCAAATGAAAGAGATCCTTCAAATTTTTTATGTAACAAACTTCAAGATTGTGCCAAAAATTAGCGAGACTCTCGACAAGGCTGGGAGACTGTGGAAAACTTGCCCAGGACCATTGAGCCTCTCCGGGCAACGGTGGGCCCTCGTTCCTTCCGGTGGAATCGATAGGTTTTTTATCCAGCTCTCTTCTCGACTCGGGCCAGTCAGAAATTTCACTCTCATTGTAATTGGAGGAGCAACTCGCTGGTCTCGGTAATAATCTCTTCACTATCGGAGCTTTGCTCACCGAGGATTCCCTGCGTCTATCGAGATAATCAAACGCTTCGCCGAACAGCTGTCCTGAAGAAAGTCTAGAAATCGAGGCGTCCTTTTCTGCGATTGCGAGCCTGACGAGACTCTTCAGAGTTGTAAGATCAAAATTGACGTAGTAGAGTATCGAAGCTATGTCCTGCTCGACGTAATAAGCATCCATCGAATCTGCATCCTCGGACAATATTTCCCAAATATCGTCCTTGTCCTTTTCCTGGTAAGATTCAGGCTTTGGCTTTAATCTGACAAAGGCTGTGAGATAAGATTTTCCCTCGGATTGTTCCAATGCTTCGATGGGATTGGGAACAAGCCTGGATCGTTTTAACAGACCCAACGAATCATCACACTCGTCCTCGAAAGTTATTCTCGAAGGAATCGGATCGATATCCTCGATGTTGGTTCCATCGCTTAGACTGGACAATTTTCGACGACTTTCCGACAATCTTTGTCCAGTCAGGGCAAATTCCAATGTACTTGTCTGCTCGTAAGTCGTCGGATAATTAGCAACGACGAAACCTTCGATATCCTTGAGACTCTTGAGATACTCGACGAGTATCTTGGCGCTCAATTCGTCAGAGATCGGTTGTCCTAGGGTCAAAAATTCATGAGTCCACTTACCCACGTAAGCAGCATCGCTCAGCGAAGGATCCATGTCCTCGTGAGGAATTACTCGAGGTGTCTGAGTCACCTTGTCGATTCCTGTTTTCGACAATTCGATTCGCTCCAGTGAAGAAACAACTTTGGCTCTGCTCGAGCCACTTTTCTTCTTCCCTCTCTTTCCTCGTTCTTCGACATCGGATGTTCCTGTCGATGGACTTAGAACTTCTCTCGTAGCGGCATTTATTTCAAGATCTATATACTCAAAATCCTTCATTTCTTCCTTGTAACGCTCTAGGCAATGATTCACAGCTTCTTCCATGCGAACCAGGCGAATTTTGCGGTTTCTTAAAAGTTCCTGAATCGGCTCGTAGAGTAAAGTACCAGGTATGCCAACGATAACAGCCCTCGTTCTCATTCTAGGAAGCGGCTCTATGGTGGACTCTCGCTTTTGAGGACTAAGTCCCTCCAGTACTCTGTGAACTATGTAACCAAGAACGTTAAGGCCAAGATTCAAGTATACCTGAACTTCCTCGTCGATGCTCGGTAGAAAATCTTTCCAGATGAGTCTGATATTGTGATAATTCTCGAAATCTTCATCGTTCAGAACTTCGATTCGTATCTCGTCCTCTTCCTCGACTCTCTCAACATCCATCTCAGTCTCCTCTTGTGAAATTTCCACGAATTTGTCGGAGGGCTCAAAGATCGGTTGACTCTTGAAAAAAAGTGCTTTCCACTCGTTCATCAAGGATTCAGGCACGCTTTCCTGCTTACTGATGATCTTGTACTCACCGGTTCTCAAGGAAATATCGACAATGTCGTTTACTATTCTTTCTCCCATTCTTCGAAATTTTTCTCTTCTCTTTTTCTTCTTTTGTTCCTCGATTCTTCGTTCAAGCTCACGAATTCTGCGACTTTCTGCTTCCACCTCTTCGCTCTCTCTCACCATAACTTCCCTCGCTCTCTCCTGCTCGAGACGCAACTCACTTTCTTTCGTTTTCTCCAATAGCTTCTCAACGATTTCTCGATTTCCAGCCATTCGTGACTTTTGACTTCTCACGTCGCACAACTTTCGCATCATTTGCTTCTCGTACTGCGACTGATGAAGAACCTTTCTCGCCACTATCTCGTCGAATTCCATCTCCTGATCGTCGACAACTTTCTTCCAAAGGTCCGAGAGCAAATTCTTTTGCAAACGAGTCTTGAAGTTTCTCGTCAGTGCCTCTTGGCGATGTTTCCTTCTCAGAGACTTTGTATAAACCTTCGCAGCTTCGTGATCGACACGAGGAGATTTAGGGGTTGTCGATGGTCGTCCAACAATCTCCTCACAGGGATCAATCGGTTCTTTCAACTTTTCAACCTTATGCTTTTTGTCAAACTCATCGAGTTCTCGTTTCTCGGCTTCTTCAATCATAGACTTGGTTCGTCGTCGTCTAGCAACCGATATGTCTCCTTTTCCAAAACCCAAGGTCTCTTTTTGTATGTCTTTCTCATCCTGAGAGGCCCGAAATTTATCACGATCCTTCCTGCAAAGGTCGATCAACTCACCGTACTTTTTTCTCTGCCATTCGATGAGGCTCGCTTTCTTTTTCAAGGGAATAGCCAGCGCATTTTCATCAATAGCCTGAGTCACATCTGGTTCCTCAGATACAATCGTGACATCGAACTTTGAAGAAGTCGGTATGTACTTCTCACGCTCCTTTTGCAAAGTTATGAAGTGTAACCTGTCCTTGTTCTCGAGACACAGAAAAACTTTGTAAAAAAGACGTAACGCAGTGATACCTTTACCGTTTGAAATGTCCTCGATGGATTCAAGGTCGCAGTGGATACCGATGAAGCGCAACCAGATTTTCAAGTGCTTGAGATTGACCCTCGACAATGCGGGGTCCTGGGTGTGAAGTAACGTGTTCAGCTGGCTGTCGTTGATTATGTCATAGCTGTGCAACAACTTCGCCAAGAGAGTTCCATCTCGGGCATGGTGACCAAAAATTTCCGGATTCAGATCAGTTATCACACCGAGACGAGTGCGTAACCAATCTCTTATTATCTCGCCCATTATTTATTGTCCTCTGTGCTTCACTTCCATCCCTCTCTCCAAGACATTTTGTTTTCCTCTATATGTTGGTGAAGTCTGAAATAAGCAGCGATAAATAAGTGTTGCCAATTCTTTATAATGGTAAATATTTTCCTAGTTTTAACGATTTGACATGAACGTCTTGAGAACATTAATCGATACAAAATTATGAGTTCGATAAGCGAACCAAGAAAAAAGCTTGAACGATTTTTTTAGAATATAAAAATGAATTATTTTGCTTTATTTTGATTTTCAGTCGCATTGGACTCGAAGTAGCATACAAAAGGGAGAATATAAAGATAGCATGCTGAGAAGTAAAGAATTAATATCTGCAGTGAAGATTTCACACTTCATCGCTGGAATTGGATGTTTCTGGATCTTTGATCTTCCAGAAATTATCAGGAAGGTTTTGGTTTACATTGACCGGTTTTTTGCCAATGTTTAATTTCAGATTGGCGTATTTCAATTTTTTCCCAGCACCGATTGGTTGCTCAACAGAATTGTCGACAGTTTTCTCCATCGATTCCACTTTGTCCTTCTTTTCCACCAATCTTTGCTTTATCAGATCCATAAAGTCCATAGTATCATCGTGTGATTTTGATTTATGCACAAATGAAGTTTGATAAGACAAAGACGATTGTTTCCAGGGTCGTTTCAGAATGTTCTTCTTTGTACGATTTGCCTCCTTGACCATTTTCTCTATCGGGCTCTTTTTTCTCTTTTCAAGCAAATCCGAATCTCCATGTTCAGTCGAGTTGATCTCGACGATTTTAGGAACAGCGCTCTCACATTGATCCTCTTCATTTCCTCCGAGTATCTCAGTAACGATAAATTCTGTACTCTTCACTGTAGCAACATTTTCTTCAGATGTATCGAGGCACACCGTTTCCTTGTTAGCGATACGACCACCATGCAAAAAAGCAGAGACGCCTTTTCGTCTCCACATCCTGGAGGTGCTCGGTATAGATTGTTTACACTTTCCTTCGAAAATAAATTCTCTCCGGTCCACATGAGTGATCTCACCCTTGAGATAAGCTACATATTTTTTCAATGCCAAGTAAAAATGTAGTTTGTCAGTCATTCGTGGAAAATTAGCACAGCGAGCGCTGCTAGAGGGAACGACCCAGATAACCGTTTCACCAACTCGTCCATTTTGAAGGCCAAAGTGAAATTCTGATTTTGCCCTTATATCCGCGAATACTTCGTATATACATTTTCCATTGAAGATTGCCACTTTGGGCTTAAGGACCTCGAGCTTTCGACGTAACAGAATAGAGCCCTCTTTTATCTCTGACTTTTTGAGATCGGCTGACGATCTCGTGGCTCTTGCCACTATGTTCGTGAGACCAATTTTGTAATTCAACAGCTTGCGATCTTCCTCGTAACTCACGAATCTTGGTACCAAACCAGATTCGTGCAATAGCTTGTAGAAATGATTTCCTGGGCCTGCATAATATCTTCCTCTATGGGCAGACATGAGACCCGGATTTATTCCAACGAATACAAGATCCAGATTGGGTTCAAGGATATCATCGAGTGTATATTTTTGCACCTCCTCCTCGGTTAGCCCGTCGAATCGGTCTATTTTCCTTTTTGGTTTGACCGAGGCATCCGAACTAGGTGATTTTTTCTTCAGCTTGCTCAATGCAAGGGACATGATGATGCGAATAATCTTCGATCCAGACTGGCTACTGCAAATCAACTATGAAGATAATGATATTTTAAAAATTTTGTACGCAAATCTAAAAAATTGTAGGAAAACAGTACATTCATACCTAGATAATCGTATCACAGCATCGCTTCAGGCCCATTAGTATTGTAGAACCTTGGACCGTTCCTCAGTTCATCGGGGTTTCAATAACTTTTGGAACATGGTGTCTTAGAATTTGATATCTGTTACAAAATTGTAAGTACATTACAATATATTAATTATTTGATTAGGAAATTAATTCATTTTAACAATTCAAACTTTAACATTTTCTATTCGAACGATTGACAAAGCTTAGAAGTTATAGAAAAAAGTTGACTGGCCAGATGTTCGAAAAAGAAATTTTAAATTTACAATCAACAAGACACAATTTGCGTTCAACATTGCAATCGGTCAGCTGACAATCCTGTTACAAATAAAACAGTATTTACGAAAACTGAATAACAACGGATACTTAATTTTCCATCCCTATTATTCCCCTAGTAATGGAACAATATGAAGAATTTTAAATAATGAAGATTGATGTAAGTGAACGATATATTCCGTATAATAATCCTAATAATTTTGAGGTTAGTCGACGAGACTAGATCTAACGATTAGTCGAATAAGAGCCAATCATTTTAAAAAGGAATCGGCGTCCAATGAAACATCTACATTTATTATATATTTTAGCATATGCTTTCATAAATTTATCTAACGACAGTAATAATCAAAGTCACACTGGACTAGTCACATACAAGGACTACCCTTGTTTCATTTGCAAGAACTTTTCGCACATCCGTTCATAAAATCGAACTGGTACTGTTTATATGGACTAGGTATGTTTTCCGGATGGCAATGGAGGGGTGAATGAAAATACACATTGCTCGTTCTCGCTCACTGGTGCAGATATTTTTTCTTCTCATACAAAGTAAATGCTAATCTTATTTTATTTACAGATACTTATAGAACGGTAGGAATTAAGAATGCGTAGAAATTAAAAAATGTATTAATATTAATCGGCTTTGATGGCGATTTTCTCGGCATAATTGCCCAAGTTTGGATCAGTCGAGCATCCACCCATTGCAAACATCTTTGGTATTTCTTGGCCGTAATAGATCTTAGCGTTTTGTGCGAGGGATTCGTACTTCTTGAGCTCAAGATATTCACGCGATAGCAGCAGTCTGTTTGCCTCGGCTTCGCTCTTTACCTGGTAGAAATGTGCGTCTGACCGACTTTTCTCTCGTGCAAGATGCATCTCGTCCTCGATCGATGCCATTCTTTGCAACGATACCTTTTCCATTATTTTTTGATTGTACTGGATCTTTGCTACCTGCGATTCTTTCTCAGCTTCTATGAGAGCTTTTTTTCTATCTGTTTCTGCATCTTTTTCTACGACTTTTTGATGCTGCGTCGAGATCAGTAATTTTGTTTTTTCAGCTTCCCTGAAAAATTGTCACGAGTTTATTGTTACGCATGATCAGATTGGTCAATGTTACTATAAATTGTCATTAATTGTATGTAGTTTAATAGACTCACATGAGTTCGTAATTTTTCCTTATAGTTTCGGGAATTTTCGGCTTAGTTACTCTCACTGCCTGTATATTTAAGCCCGGCGCCAATTCATTCAAATCTTTCTGCAGTGCCGTTTTCAAATTTTCATCTATTTGATCGAATAGATCAATGTAAACCTCGTGAAGAGTATGCACCGAACAAAATTGATTGAGTTCGTGATGCACTTTGTTAAAGATCAAAGTTCTGTCATAGTCCGCGGTAAAGTTCCTCACCATGCTATGAGCTGCAAAAAATTACATTTTTTTACAGTGCAATGTTGTATAAAACATTAATACTTTTAATCCAAACACCCTATGTTTATTTTTCCATCGTCTTACCGCTATTGGCATCCAATATGTTTACCACTTCGATACGATCAAAGTATATCATGACGCCTCCGCTCGTTCCACAAGGAACATTCTTAACTTCATCTGTTTGTAAAGTAACTTGGACGGAACGATAAGATGTCAGCAGTGGTATCATCATATGAAATCCTGGATTGCTGATGTGGGGCAGCAGCGCACCACCCTGATCAACGATTTAATAAATGTTTCAAAAAACACAGTATGCATAAGCAAATAATAAATAATTCCTTGATCAATCTATTACTCACACGAAAGTATACCCCAACATGGCCCTCGTCGATTCTGTGTATCGAAAAATTAAACACAGTTGCAAGACACACTAGAAAACATATTAAAACAACGCTCTGGTCGATCATATTATTATTGTTCTGCCTCTCGCCTGAAATAAACCCGAAGAGTGTACACCGGCCAAATTGGTCGTTGGAGAGGTTATGTCGCAAAAAAGGTTAAATGACGGAAAATATGCACATTTATCCTTTTTCGATGAACTTTCACTTTTTAGAAACTTGTCTATCTCTACTTCAACGCCCTACTACTTAACAGCATCCACGTCAGCTCAAAAACTGAATCATTATCATCTTTAAATCTCGAATTGGGAAAAGTTGCGGTTTTAAACGGACGCCATTATCTTTTTTTTTTCTTGTCAATCAGTCTACCGTCCCGGAGTCTGCAGAACCGCGCAAGTTATTGATTCGGCGCGTTCATTGGTTTAACGAATTTCAAATTTAAAAATAATTCGAATTTTTTTCTAACGTAAAAGTTTCTGTATTCTCAAAAAATCCGTTCAAAATAGCAACAAACACGGATATCGATCAATATGCATAGAATATAAATAGAGTACTTTGACGTTATACAAATATAATTTAAGTTTCTTATTTCTTTTTGATTTACGATGAAAAAGAAGAAAAATAAATCCCAAGTTATAATTTATGAAAACTAAGAAAAGAACTCTTTACGAATCGAGGTCAATTGGGTGTTCAGAAGCTGATGCGCATGCGCCAATTTTTTCAGTTGCGCTAAATACAGATTTGTGTTTATTATCAATAATATCTTACATAATAGAGTAATCGTAACATAAATATATACCTTTTCTGTATAAAATTGCAAGGAGTCGATGAACATTACGTTCTTTGAATCAGTTTGAAATGAAATGATACAATTCACGAGCAAACAGAGTTGTAAAAACCCTGTTATTCTATTTTCTCATAAATGGATAAAAAACATTCCATTCATGTTTCAATACAGCGGGAGACAGCACTCGATTTTTCCAAAGTTTCAGTCGTTTTGGGAAATAAAAATAATGCTATAATTAATTAACTTTTAGACAGTCATTCGTAGCTTAGCACTTCAATAGGCACATCACTTCACCTCAATAATATTCTCTGATATCGTCTTCGAAGTCACAGGCGTCCACATCGATATGGATGAGTAAAAAAGAACTGAAACAGAAATTATTAAAGACTCTTAACATCATGGCATGTGATAACAAATTCTTGCTAATATACGTGCACGATACGTTTGTTTTAGAAAATCGAATAATTATCACCTGCTTGTTATTACGCGAAGCGATATGGTGCTTTAATATTCATCAATGTCATTAATTCTTTGGCTACATTAATTTTGTCTATCTCATCGCCGGAATATACAATCTCCTCTATAAGATTCATATGCATTTTAAACATTAGCATGAAACCTTGCGTATTCACAACCCTCCTTATATTCTGTTTTATGAAATTCATGGCATGATCTTTCAACTGAGGAGCATTGTGAAGATCGGAAAGCGACAATATAAATGACGCATTGTGCACGGAGAGACCCGCACATAGCATCTTTTCACATATCTGCTTCAGCCTTGGTAGATCATATTTATGAGCAGCTATGAGTACATCAGCAGCTATATCCTCTATGTCCTGCACTCTACCCGTGTAAATGAAACGCAATACTTCTCTGAGTACTTCTTGTTCCGTGTCGATAATATAGATTTGATCAATATTTTTCTCCGATTTCTCTTGCTTGAACATATTTCTGAATACGGAGCTTCTAGCGGCTAATATCGCTTTATGCGCTTTAAAGTCCACCTCGTTATCGATGGAAATGGTAACGTCGCTCCACTCTTTGTTATTAAATAAAAATCCCATATCGGTGCTTAAACCACACTCGGGTGATCTAATCTTTGTTTCTTCCGAATCGTTGATGTCCGAAAATATAGATATGGTACAGTACACAACGAGAGTATCCTTGACCATCCCTGAGGTATGGATGGACACAGGAGTAGGAACAAAGCGAACATTACATTCATCGAGATCGAAATTTTTGATAAAACTGTAATGGGCATATTTATTCTCATCTGGCACGTCCTCCGCGGAAATAGAAAGTTCACATTTTGTCGTTACGACGGATAGGTTGCTCGAGAGTAGACGAACGGTAGTTGTTGCTAACTGCACCGTTTCAGGGTTTTCCCGTTGTTTAGGTTGTAATTCCAAACACCATTTTATCGCATCGTTGGTACCGGACGAAAATGTTGGACTTGTCACTATTTCGCCATTGATGAATGTTCTCGGGTTGTTGAGGTTATGTATTTTCCATACATATTTGAATTTATTCTCATGTATCTTTGGAATACAAGAATTCTCGTCGTTACTGTCACTATGGCTTTCCGCTTCACACGATTCTGCAGACAACGAGCTGTTACTTCCCATTGTAAGGGTTAATGCCACAAACTGTACTAAATAGTGGATTGTTTTCGAAACAGAATTAATCGCAATTATAAGTAAATGCTCTTGTAAGTTGCAAACAACAGATGAACGTCGTGTAATGCAGATGTAGGCATGTGGGGGAAGCTAAGCGTCGTGTTTGCTAACAAAGCGTGGCTTCCCCCATATTTCACATTACGCGCACTATCTATAAAGGCTCTTTCGCATGTAGCGATAATACGGGGTACCTGTGTCGCATCTTCATGCTCGAGCAGAAAGTGGAATTTGCGCGCGAATAGGAATTTAATTTCAAACAAATTTTTGCAACTTATTCTGATTACCTCGAATTTTCTAATATTATTGTGCACAATTATAAAATGACTCGCACTATTTTGATGTTGTTGCTATTTCAATATCTCTGGTACTTCGTTCGATAATATTGTCGTTATACAAAATGTAATTTTCGGTGTTTAAATGAAGATTTTTTAACTGACCCGCATTACCCCCACGGGACTCAGAGTACACAAGTGCGCAAACGCATTTCGACAGATTGTTTGAAGTGTCATGGAAATGTGGGTCACGGATGAATTGCGATAAAAGTTGTCGGTCATATAAGTGGAGCTAACTTCACTTCAGTACCCAATGTACTATTGTTAGGTGCGAAGTTAGTTCGTTTCCTCTGTTTCCGTTGATGATTAAAAACTCGTCTTAAGTAATAAGGTCCCGTCTTCATGATACTCCCGAATGCAATTCTATTGTTATTTTAGTTACTGCCTGACCTTGAAGAGGAGAAGGTTAGAACATTGTACAGCATAAGCCCAGCAGCCGGGCTCCCCTCCACGCCTCCTTATTTCCTTATTCGTTGCGTTAGCCAAATTTATTATAAACACGAAGAAGACAAGGATACTCGTTGGAGAACAATGTCTAATCTAAAATAGAACATTGGGTACGTGCCCGAACAATGTTGAACTTTCAATCATCTTTCTAGAACAGATATTGCGAGCTGCATACAACAGTGGGAAAAACAAATACTGCTGCTACTTTAACTCGTTAAAAAATATTAGCTTCTCGAGTAAACAATCTCTGCTGACTGTAATGTTGACAAAATAGATATTGATTCAAGACTAATAAATTTTTTATTTTTTTTAGAAATACGTTTGTATGTTAATAAGTAAGGAACAATGGCTGCTGCTGTTGCGGCATCGCTTGTCACAAAAAAGTAAGTTGTAGAGTATAAAGTATTCCTGAAATTCCAAAAGATAATATCAATGAATTAAAACTTATTTCAGAGCACAGCAGACAATCAACACTAGACAGGGCAGTGTGTACGACTTGGATATAGATATGTTTCTCAAGATTTCTAACTACGAAGATACCGTTAGACAATTAGATATTTATTATGGAATTGGTAAGGAAAATCCAGACTAAATTTTGCTGCGTAGATTAAGAAGGATCTGATTGGTTGTTCTCCATTTTACTGCAGTCAAAAGACAAATTCTTAATCATCAGAGTTGCATTACTGGCCTATTCCCACAAATATCCACCGACAAGACAGTCGCCAGTATAAGAGAGAGTATTTATTGCGCAGCGGCGATATGGAGTCTCTATCAGGCATACAGGTAAGAGTAAAATAAATCTTCACTTCATATACAGGTTTCTTATAATTTTCCCTATTAGAAATAATCTTTATGAGCAAAGAAATCTTGGTTGGCAGAACAAATTACAATGAACAAGTTCCAACTTGTATATTTTTGTTATTTTTGGGTTAGAAAATTTCTGTAAGACTTTGTATAATCCCTTCAATTCTTGACAGGAAGTGCGAATAGTACAAAAAATCATACATGCCTAAGTCACAATGTTAGTTATAATAATTTTTTCAGACGAATAGATGACGACAGAGGTAAATCTTACGAACTTGGACAATCGGCGATAAAATGTATGCGCGGTATTCTCGAATGTTGGGTGAGACAATCGGACAGAGTGGAATTATTTAAACTTAATCAGTGCAATCGTTACTCGCTGCATTGTAAATTTCATTTGGATACGGGTGATGAGATTTTCAAGGACGAGGATTATTATCATCTCCAAGTGAGTCACACAATCTTAAAAAAAGAAAATGCGATTATGAGAAGTATAAGACATAATTACACAAAAATTCTTGCAGATTGATGTCGTCTCGCTGTACTTGATATTTCTCGTACAAATGATATCTTCTGGATTACAAATAATCTATACACAAGACGAGGTTGCTTTCGTTCAGAATCTTGTGTACTACGTCGAGCGAGCTTATCGTACACCAGATTATGGAATGTGGGAAAGAGGAAGCCGCTACAACGATGGAACACCGGAGATTCATGGAAGTTCGATAGGAATGGCCAAGAGTGCCCTTGAGGCCATAAATGGATGCAATCTCTTCGGCGAGAAAGGTGCCTCCTGGTCGGTCATTTACGTAGATATCGATGCGCACAATCGTAATCGAAGTATATTCGAAACTATGCTGCCACGCGAATCGAGTTCCAAGGTACATACCACGATAGAAATAAAACAAACCGAACGGTTTACTAAAATAATGGAAAACCTTATAAAAGTACAATGTTTCAGAGTGTAGACGTAGCTCTTCTACCGACCATCTCGTTCCCAGCTTTCGCAACTCACGAAGAGTTTCTATATAGCGAGACGAAAGCGAACATCGTACGAAAGTTACGTGGTTACTATGGATTCAAACGTTTTGCCAGAGACGGCTTTAAGACCGTGATTGAGGATCCGTCTCGCCGTTACTACAAATCCGGGGAGATCAAAGATTTCGACAAGATCGAATGCGAATGGCCACTTTTCTATATATTCATGATTATCGACGGTGTTTTCAAATCACTTCCGGAACAGGTCGAGGAATATCAAAATTTACTTAAATCTCGAATTCACAAAGATACAAACGGGGGTAAGAACTTGATCACATTCTCTTCTTGATCACTGCGGTCACAAAACAACGGTTATTTATACTCTCAATTTTTCTCGACAGATCCCGTAATACCGATGTATTATTACGTACCAGAAAAGAATATGGAGGCTGAACGAAACGACCCCGGCAATTCGTATCGAGCGCCGAGTGTCGAGGGTGGCGGTCAAAAAGCCAACCATGAAAATGGTACCTTGAGTCTTTATCTTTGGAATCAGGCGATGTTCGTCATTGCCCAATTGCTCACAGCTGGACTTTTACACATCAATGAATTAGATCCCATCCGACGTTATCTGCCTTCCTACAATAGACCACGTAGGGCTGGAAGATACTCAGCCTTTCAGGTAGTCGCTCGTTCTATGAGTCTCAGTTTACCATTCTCGTACGATATCGGCTCTTCATTTCTCGAGAAAAAATTACCTCGGCTATTTCAATTTTTGAAACGATATTTACTAAAAATAATGATTCTGGAAAGTCTCTATGAAATGAATATTTAAATTAATTTTGATTTTATTCGCTTTGAACAATTTCATAATTGTTTCCATAGTTAGTATCAAAACAGCAGAATAGATCTGTTGAAATATCGCTCTTTCATAAAACATTATCTGAGTAGCCTTTGAGGATCAATTTTTCTTCAAGCCTGTACTCGTTATCTTTCTCCATGTTGATTTCGTTCGGTATGATCTTCTTTGCTCTCGAGGCATCAAGTGTGGATATCGCTCGTAGATATGTCTATGATAAAATAATAAATAATTAAAAATAATCCTCTACTGTACGTTCGTTAATATTTTCTTGGATTTTATACAGGCCAAGCCCAGCATTGTGAGTAAATTATGATATATGCTTGTCATTATACTTCCATCTGTTTCGAGTATGGTTTGTTTCTCTTTTTGCATTACGTATGTTCGTATAACGCACTATTCGATCCACACAACATCGAGCACTCGTGCACATCAACCAACTACTAAATTGGTCGATCGTTCAATTGTCTGAGCAGATTAAACCCTGCCGACCTTGCACAGACACATGTATTGCTCATCAATCTTTTTTGTTGAAAATCACAATTTGCAATTTATCTTACCAAATCACATAACAATATACCATGAAAGTAACATGAAAATTTCGAAATTACATTGTAGAGTTTGCATGCGTAGAATACGAACTAAACATTTCATGGTAATATTTCTCAATTACAAACAGTTATTGTAATTTCAGGGAACGCACACGGATCTTGTCGTACAGATTGTCTTAATCGCTGAGTCGATGAGACTTCAGGCAATGATGGCGACTTATGGAATACAAACACAAACTCCTCACGAGGTTGAACCTGTGCAGATATTATCGTCGATACAACTGGTTAAAGTATATCAGAAACTCGGTGTAAACAGCAAATTAAAACTTCAAGGAAGACCAGCGAGACCGATTGGTTCACTGGGTACAAGTAAAGTACGTTTGATTCTTATTATCCAATCGTGTAAGAACCTTGGAAGGAATTTTCATTGACAAAAATCTGTTTATTGGTTTTTTAGGTTTATCGAGTTTGCGGTATGACTGTACTCTGCTATCCATTGATCTTCGAGGTCTCGCAGTTCTATTTGTATCGTGATATGGCACTTCTGATAGACGATATAAAGACGGAGCTGAAGTTTGTTGGAAAATATTGGCGTTTGTCCGGTCGCCCGACGGTGTGCCTCTTGATACGAGAGGAACATATGAGAGATCCGCAATTCAAGGAAATGCTTGATCTGTTCGCAATGCTGAAAAAGGGCTATTGCGATGGAACCAAAGTTCGAATCGGTCGTCTTCAAAATTTAATTTCGTCGTCCTGTATTGGTAAACAAATAGACAAGGGAAGTCATCGAATTGTAAAGTTTCTACTTATTTCAACTATTAATGAAATTTCGTAGAACATCTGGATTTCGTGAGTACGATGGAAACGGATCTGGAGCTCAAACAATTCAAGCAACTGGAGCATGACTACATCGGATATCAGAGTCTTACGGATGTGCCAAGAACTCTTTCTTACACGGAGGATCTTATTGATTATGCGGTAAAATTAAAACATTGTCTCTGGCACATGATTATGTATAACTAAAAACAATTGTTTGCAGAAATTTGTGAACGAACCTACATACGGAATATTAAATGAAATTCGTAATGCCGAAGGTCTTTATGCTAAGTGTCAGCTTTTCGGTATTCTTCTGAAACGAGAAGGTATCAATTACGAAATTAATGGAACAACAGGTAATGAATCGATGCGTCTCTTTATTTGTCTCGATAGAATTAATTATGATGATAATAAGTAACGTAAATCGTTGCGATTCTTTCAGTCGGCGATCATCTCAGGAACTTGTACCAAAGAGCCGGTGATCTTAGATATTGGATGGCAGTGCGTTATTGCAGTAGCCTTCTAAATCATACGGTCGACAGTATAAGTCCTTTCATTACAGGAGTTCTAGTTAAAGGAAAACAGGTGTGCACGCACAGTTCATTAATTTTACATACATTGTGTATCGATGAATTTCAACAAGATATTTCAATTGATTATGTTCTATGCTTTCTCAGATAACCGTAGGAGTGATAGGACAGGAAGAAACTGTGTTCGATAAACCTATGACACCAGCGGAAATTCAATCTGTCATGTACTCAACGATCCAGCCGCACAATGTTGTGCAGGCTGTACTGCAGCAAGAAGTTCTCCTCTATTGCGGTCGTTTGATTGGCACGAATCCCGACATGTTCAAAGGGATTCTAAAAATTCGCATAGGGTACTTTAACTTATCCATAAACCATTTAATGTTCAGATCTATAAGATTCTAATGAGCGTTATTGATTACAGTTGGGTGTTAGAAGCGATGAGACTCTATCTGGAAATGTTCGTGAAGGATCCAAAGCCAATTGAGCATTATAGTCCATTCGAGATAAGAAAAGTACTAATCAAAGTTTTGACGGTGAAAGACTGGGGTTCTTCGGAGAAGTATGTCAATGTTATTATAATTTTTCTTTCTCGCATAAAGGATATATCTAAAAAGTACAATTGTTTCGTAGTTTGACGGTAATTAGCAGGAGAAAAATAGAGGGTAGTTTGTGCCGTGTGCCAACGAACTTCTACAATGAAGTTTGGGAAGTTCTCATGCGCTGTCCCGGAGGTATCTGTGTGAACAAACGTGAATTGCCACAACAACCGACTCTGTCGAACATGACACGTTCCGAACTCACATTTGCCCTTCTCGTCGAATCGATTCTTCATCATATACATAAACCGGAATATAGACAAATCATCGTTGAGGTAAGTTTAACAGTTCGACAAACGACGTTTTTTTTCTAAAAGTATCTTCTTTTCGATTTTTCGATATACAATGTTTGAAAAATGTATTCTCGCTCGAAGCAACAAAAATAAGGTTATGTTTTCTTACACAGCTACTGAACATCGTGTCGACGATTCTACTGCGAAATCCCGAATTGAGCTTCAAGAGAGCGCTAGATCTTGACAAACTCGTTGTGGATGCTGTGATAATGTTCTGCAAAGATCACGAGTTGGAAAAGACCGAAGATATGTCGCCGTTCTTCGCTGCTCATTACTCGGTAACCACGGGATATCTTGCAAGAGCGGTGGTTAATAACGTACTGACCGGTGGCTGTTTAACGACAAATCTCGATATAAATCACAGCTCAGAGTCTCCGGAAATGTGCAATATAACGTGATTGCCTGTAATCATTATCGGCGGTACAATAGTCAAATTAATATCGATCTTCGATTATAAAATATTATGTACTGTATATAAGGCGAAGATGTGGTGTGAGTTATTTTTACAAACTTTTGTCTTCTTACAAGACGCGTGCAAAAGTGCCATGTATAAGCAATAAAAGTTTTTTTAAACTTAAACGTTAATATGAACCTTTATTGACATCTCGTATCGTTGTTCCGGTAGAACGTTTTACGAGAAGATCGCATTGAGATGTATCGCAAATTATATTTTCATATCCTCTTCGTCTCTTTTGTTTTATACAAACATGTTACTGATTGGGAAATCAGTTTGTTGACAAGGCATGTTACCGCTTGGCAAAATTTGTATCCATGGCTCGCCCAGATCTCTGAATATTGTTTATATTTGCTCGAATCCTCGATTCGACGGTACCGACTTCGGCTGCAACGGCCAATTGTTTTCTGCAATAGACAAATTCATACAGACTCGTTTAAATGTGTTTAGCTAGCTCGTAATAATAATTAGCAACTCGTTATCTACCTAATGAAATCTTTGTTATAAGTTTTGTCGACTTGCTCCTTCTTTTCTTGTTCGCGATAACGTTTAACGTTCGTTTCACGTTCCCTATCGCGCCACGATGCGTTTGCCATCATTTCGTGCCTGCGTCGTTCTTTTTCTTCCTCTGTAAGTCTCTGCTTTTTCGGTGGTACCCAACGCTTCTCTTCTCTCTTGTTCTCCCTGGGGACTGCCTTCGACGATCTTGAGGAGTCAGGTTTTGCTGTACTTTCGACCCTTGTTCCATCGGCTCTCTATTAAAAAAAAAATCAATACACATATTGATCTTGGTCACGAGCATACTCGAAAGAAAACACATACCATTAATCCAAAATTGACTTTTGTGTGATTTATTCCTTTCTCCTCCTCGTCCGATTGTCTCGTGTCCCGCGAAGAAATGTCGGGCCTTCGACGCGGACTTCTATCACGATTTTCGGGCCTTTCTGATCTGTGACTCTTCGGCTTAAATTCGGAACGATCATTGGTCTCTCGATCTTCATCTTTTCGTCGGTTTTTTTTAATCTCCTCTTCCTCCTGCTCGCTGTTACTCGTATCGCTTTTACGTTTTCTCGAATTTTTGCGTTTGCTAGATTTTGTACGTTCGTTACTGACACTTCTATTGCTGTGCTTTTTCTTGCATTCACGTCGACGTGTCTCGCGTTTTTCACCATTGCTGCTCTTTTTGTGCTTCGACCGTCGATTTTTGTTCTCCTGTTCAAGCCTTTCATCGGAGCTCTCGCTATCGCTGCTACTGCTGGTACTGCTAGTCTTCCTAAGTGGCTTCTTCCTCTCTTTTTTTAGCTTCTTCATTGATTTTATGAGATAATCTTCATTGATCTTGTTTTTGAGCTTTTTGTATTTCTTTGCTAACAGATCGTCGAGGTCGTCGTCACTGTCCTCTTCCGAAGATGTCGACTTCGAACGCTTCTTCTTCTTCTTTTGCTTCTTGTTCTTGCTTTCAGGCTTGCCTTTCTTCGACTGTTCGTCTAACTGAAAATGTATATTGGACAAGTATAAACTAGACTAATATATAGTATATAAGTGTTCAGAGAATTCTCCTGACTCAGCTGACAAATAGAAACTATACTCAAAAACTTTCATATTACCAATTCTCGAAGCTGCTTTAGTCTGACTGGATTTTTCAGTAATTGGCTTTTCGTCTCCATTTCCTTTTTCTTAATGGCATACAGAGGGTCCTCTTGTAACTTCCGTGCCAAGTCGACTTGTTCGGAGCCAGAGAAAAATCGTAACGATGGAGGGATGCATTCTAAAAAAAAATTGAAGCATCTTTCTAATTGTTCGGCAAAATGAAACATCGATTATATTTGATCAATGTATCGTTCACACACCATACTCGACATGATTCTTAGGTGCCCTATTCATATCTCCGTTCTTATCCGCCTGTGCCATTTGCTCAAAAGGTTTGTCAATTGGTTTGCCAAGTAAATAATCTTCGCGATTGATTACTTGATTTGGTCCCTTGTACATCCAATCCAGCTTCTTTTCATCCTTCTTCTCTATCACTCCTTGGTCCATAGCATACTTTGTCATGTCTTCCTTATCCTTTTCCATCTCTATCTCTCTCTTCAGCTCGGCTATTCTTTTCTTCTCTTGATGATCCTGCTGTTCGGCCTTCCACACCTTCTCCATATTCTTCATGGTCGATGGGTGCCATGATTTCTTCAAATTCTGAAATACGATAGACCAGAAACTCTTAGTAATTCAATTGGGATGGCGCGAGCATGTTTTCCTAACACCGCAGGGTAATGAACTATATTAGCTTGGGTGTAAAAAAATCCCCAAGCATGATTTGCGTTTTGTCTAATATCATGCAAGTTTATAGAAAAGCAAAGCCCTTGGTCAATTGTTGCTACAATTCTTTGTTGGCTAAGTAATATTCTACTTCAATTGGCCGTCCAGTTTCGAAAAAAATATAAATCACACTTTCGAAACGGTTGGAGCATGTGATGTAATGTCGATTTAAAAATAATTTCACAATAAATACGGCAAAAAAGGCAATAATTATTAATTGAATTTAATTGATGTACTGCTCAAATTTGAGCAAAACATCAATCGTGCCTAAACAACATTAGTTCAGAATTCGATGAGGTTATGTTACCGAGAAAAAAAGGTATAAAAACATTGCTATTTATCGTAAGGTATGCTTACCAAATCTCCACCGCCCATAATGTATCCAATTTTCTATTGTTTTCTTGTTCTTACAACATTCGGTGATAGCAATATCGTATATTGTTTCTTTAGTACAAACAATAAACTTAGTGTACAAGATAATTTTTTTTTTTTCATACGAAATAAAAATATTGGTATAGAACACAGCTGTTCTGTCAAGGTTCGAACGAATGAAAAAAACAAAAGAAACTCGCGAAGTTCTCGTCTAGACGCGCTGCCAGTCGTTTCCGTCGCGGAAACCTCGCGGATGGCGCTGCCGTCGTACAAACAATAAACTTAGTGTACAAGATAAATTTTTTTTTTCATACGAAATAACAATATTGGTATAGAACACAGCTGTTCTGTCAAGGTTCGAACAAATGAAAAAAACAAACGAAACTCGCGGTGTTCTCGTCTAGACGCGCTGCCAGTCGTTTCATTGGCAGCTGTCATCAAATTGAGGTTATTGCTGGTACAGTCGGTACAAGCGTTTTTTACACATTAGCGCATGCGCTTCTGAGAATTTAGGTTATATTCATATGGCGGCTTTTCGTTCACGAGTGTTTTCGTCGATTCGCGGAGAAACATGGTGAACGCTTTGAAAGGAATACTGGTTGAATGGTGAGAATTCTAAATTATTCGACTTAATTATAATCTATCGGTGAAAGCGAGAGTGATGGAAGTGGACGAATTTGATTCATTCCTTATAGTCGAGATCTGGCGGTATGTTGAACTGCTTATTGAGATTCTCCTCGGTTATGTCAAATTTCTTCTTGCACCAGGTCTGAATCGCGAATATATTATCCGTCCAAGTATTTGCGGCTTCCTTGTACAACTGTGTGAAATGATATATCGGTTACAGAAATATTAGGTTGTCATTGTTGGGGTGCTAGTTACTTACCTGTGCTTTTTCTTTCATCCGTGCTATAACCTCCGGATCGGCATTGCTGAACTTGGCAATTTGCTCTTTTACATCCGACTCTTGCCTTTTAAGATCCTCCAACTCTTGGAGAATCATCCTTCTTTCATTAGTATCCTCTTTTCCTATCTGCCGATAGAGAATATCCATTTTGTCATTGGGTTTGAGTTTGTATTTAATTTATGTTTGTGTAATCTATAAGTTACCTGTTCCTTTTTGATTTCCTCTCTAAGCTTTTCTAACTTGAATTCAGATTCCACGATTCGTTTGCTTAAGTCCGCCACTCTCCGCTCAACAGTGGTAATATTCTGACTGAAGAAAAATCAAAGTATTCGGTCATTTTTGTTTCAAACAGACTGTGAGTAGGTTGCTTACCTTGAAAAAGACCAGAAATATACGGAAGTTCCAATTTTGTCAGTATACACGAGCCCATCGTCTACTAAGGCTTGAAGTACATCTTTCACGGATTGTACCACTATGCCTTTCTCCTTTGGAGCTATTTTTTCCAGTTCTTTGAGTGTAAAGAACTCTTTTTTCTCATAAAAGATTTGTAGCATTCGTTGACGCTTATCATCGAGAGACACACCTTTTCTTTTGGACATTTTGTACCTGCCACAGACCGAATGTTCGAATATTCCTATTTATATAAAATATTTAATGATTGTGCTAATGTGTTGAACTTTGTATATGTGTGTGAACTAAGTATAAGAATATATTATTAACCCTCTTCAACAGCGATGCTGCTATGAAACAATTTCTTCTCCATCTGGATGAAACAGAGGCACTGGGAAAAAAGTTTATAATTCAAGATTTGGACGACAGGCATTTGTTCATCTCAAGCGACATACTAGAAACTTTACAAGTCAAGGTGGATGATTTGATGGATCAAATATCATTTCCATTGGCGGAGAAGGGCGTTTAAATCATAAAAACTGAAGGAATACGAGATTGTTATTGTGGATCATTATGGCGGCAAGAGAATCGGGTAGAATTAAGGACGCGAATCAGAAACGGGTGTTGGACGATGCAGCACGAAGGAGAAGGCAAAAGAAAGCTCTGGAGGCTCTGGAGCAGGACAACTTCCATGACGATCCACACGCCGATTTAGGTTGGCATTTGTAATTCTATTAATACCCACATATGTGATAAGATTGAAAAAAATATATATATTTTTCAGTTATGAGCAAGAAAGCTCCAAAGTTCCAGGAATCGTTGGATGGCAGAGGAGGATCAAGAAAGAAAAAAGCACGATCTGCCGAGTACTACAAACAACGTTTTCGCAAGACATTCGTTCAGCTTGTAGAGGAGGATCTGAATACTAATCCGAATCCACCAAATTATTCGAGCGCTCAAGCACCACCGTCAAAATTTCCTGAACGACATTTTTGCGCTGTTTGTGGTTTTCCAAGTAACTATACCTGTATTGCATGTGGAGCCAGATACTGCTGTACAAAATGTCTCGGTACTCATCAAGACACAAGATGTCTCAAATGGACGGCATAAAACAAAATTTCGAAAACCTCGTTGTACAGTTTATCATTTGGAGATACATGTTTCCGAGTTTAGTATAGATATAAGTTAACTGTAGAATGGACAATATTTTTGCATCTATCGAAAAATATAGCGCTGAATCCAAGGTAGAGATTTAATTTCCGTTTCTTCTTACCCTATCTTTCTTATCACTGTTGATCCGTCGATTGTTAAGTAATTGACACTTTTGGATATCCAGGTAATAAATTAAGGAGATAAGAAGATGTTTTATTGCATCTTATCATAAGAACTAAGCCGCTGAGAGTAGCTGCCTCCTTTATCAGTCTTTGTAAAACGCGTAGTATGCATTCATCCACCGTGAAATATATTTATAATATTTGCGGTAACCAGGAAGTAGTAACGGTTAAATTGTACAAAAGTATCTTTCTTGGTTCAAGTTCGAGTCATGTAACAGTTCGCTTCACATCTTGCTGCTAAAACCTTGGAAAAAGTCCATTTAATCAGTAGACAGAAACTTTAATAATTCTTTGCATTAGTCGAGGTGGCACGAAATCTGTTTTCTTTCAACGTGTTTTCACTGTATACATAATAAAATTATTCCAGTTTAGTTACTGGTAATTTCGAGAGATGATTTTTTTCGAGGTTATACATTGATTTTACTGACTTCGTGGTCCTTTTCCCGTTTTAATAATATGCGACACGCATAAACAATTTTTCCTGAGTGTCAATAACCTCTAAGAAAGTTCATCGCATCAAACAAATAGTTTTGTATTCACTCGTCTACTCGGTAAGTACCAAATATTCTTAGTTAAATTGTCGTGCTTGCTGCTCTCCCAATACCGAGCAATAACAACAAAGTTTACAATTCTTCAATTTTTCTAATCGTAGGGTGAAAATACTCGAAATTTGTCAGACTCACTCTGATAATCTCTAATCGTCATGTAAAATCATGTCGACACTCTAGATTATGATTTTATGCAAGAATTACGCTGACAAGAATTTAGTGGATAGCACAGTGTTTATGTTTAGAAAGCCTACCTGTTGCACGTCAAAAAGTTGTCAACATCGCCGTAAATAAACACTGGCGCTTGCGCACTTTGTAAATTATGACAACAAAAACCAATACGTTCGTCGATGAGCTCAAAATAATTCGTAATGTTGCAACAATAGTTTCATCTAATAAAAAATGACAATTGTAATCAACAGCGTGTAGAAAACTCGTCGCCTGCTCGGTTAAGTTTTTATTATCGGAAATGGCGCGAAAATATTGGTACATCGATGGTCGAAACCGCGCTCGACACGTGGCGCCCCCTGAGCGTCGGTGATTAACAACACCATCTCCAGATGATCTTTCGCTTCGTTTGTATACATATGTTTACATACAAAAACAGTCCGAGACGCATTATTGCGGGTGTAGTCATCGGAACATTCATAAGCGATGACGAGACAAAGAGGCTTATAATAGACGTAAAAATATTTAATCCATCCAATGTTCTTTTATAATTAAAACAGTCGTATGTCATCACTCCCGAGACAAAGAAGTGGCGAAAGGTAACACGATATTAACCTCAAAGTAATGACATAGTCGACGAGTGTTTTAAACGACTGTGTCTTGCGAGTGTCTTATATTATATAAAGAAATATGACGTTGACTATCTAATAAATAACGTTGTTAGAATAAAACTAAGTGAACACATTTTTATGACAAATTATTGTCTGTAGACGAATAATTCAAAATGTCATTGCGACGTGTACGATCATCGAAGATCGTTTGAACTGCAGGATTTGAATCCATGACGACATCCGGTCGAGCAAGTATCGGTGTGGAAACTGGGGACAATGGAAACACAAATAATTCTCGATTTCCTGTCGATGAATCGGATAATGGAGCGAGAATCGTCGAAAGCAACGATTATCCAGTTGGAACGATGAAGCTTGACTGTCAAGTCGCCGGGCATTCCTTCAATCCGGCGAAAAATAAAATTGGTACTACCTGCAATTATTGTATGACATTGTAATCTCTAAAAATGCTATACATCTTTCCAATAACAATTTCAGGAATGTTGCGTGGAAAGAATGGTCGCGTGCTAAAGTCTTGCGAGAAGGCTGCTCTTCAAGGAAGAGAAATTGCTTTCTACGAAGCGATTCGAAACTCCGATGATCCTCTTTACAAAGAATTATCGCTCTTCACGCCCAAATACTTTGGTACTATGGATTCTACCTACAAGAACAGAGGTAAGCAATTTCTTTTTTGTTCTTCTTACTCAATCGCGCTATGTAGAATTATAGAAGAATCTGCTCATCCATCTGGAGCTTCGAATAAAGCGGCGTGATCTTTCGATCCTCAGCGATTAAGTTTCTCGTTCTCAAGGATATTACGGAAGGAATGATGGAGCCATGCGTGATGGATGTGAAGATTGGCAGACGTACCTGGGATCCTCTGGCCGGTCCGGAAAAGCGTGAGGCTGATGACCGCAAGTACGCAGCTTCGAAGAAGGCGTATGGGTTTTGCATTCCTGGTTTTCAAGTTTATAGCCTGGAGAAAGGTCAGTTGAGTCGATACAACAAAGATTATGGGAAGAAATTGGACGCCGAGGGTGTCGTTGAGGGTGAGTCGTTTTCTTCTCCAGCATTCTTATCTATTACAATAATATAATAAGATATAAATGTATACGTTTTCTTTCCAGCTCTGAGAATTTTTCTTAACGCCGAATCATCAATGCCACCTTATCGAGAATTGGTGGTAAAGGTGTTGTCCCATATCTGGAAAATCGTTGCGTTCTTTAGGGATCAGAAAAAGCTTCGCTTTTATTCAAGTTCCCTACTAATCGTGTACGACGCTTATCGATTACGTAGTTACGTTCGTTCGAGTCCACCAGACACCCGAAACTGCGAGATAAAGAGTCGAGGTAAAACGTTCTCGTCCTGCGACACTGGACTCTCCGGACATTTGACCAACAACGGTTTATCTATCGAGAGAAGTACGAGAAGTCCATCACCATTGTCCACGAGTCCCCAGACATCACCGGTCGTCAAAACAAGAAGGGTACGCGCCATCGAGAGACTCAACAGATTGAAACGCAGTGCGAGCTTGACGGGTTACGATTTTGCCGCATCGATGAGAAATTCGAGTCCCCAGAGGCTCGAGACAGCTGGCAACGAACGACGTGGCTCTTTGGGACTCGCTAGCACCGAGAACTTTAGCCCATTGTGCCGAACGCACTCGTACACGAACAATTTCGATCGTGACATAATCGAGATGAAGGCGGATTACGCCGCCTTGTTAGCCGAGCTTACTGGAAAATCGAAAGAAGGAAACAACTGGGTCAGAGTGAACATGATAGATTTCACTCACGTATTTCCAGCCGAGGACAACGACCTCGACATTAATTATCTCGACGGAATTGAAAATCTTGCCAAGATACTCGAAACCTTTTTGGAATGAATTTCATCCAAGAGCTCGTCCTCGTTGCTCTGTAAATAAAGTAACCGTGCGTTTTAATCAATGCAACAAGAGAGAATTTATTGATACACGGTGTCGATCGCGAATGGTAGCTTCATTGTTTTTCTTTTGCTTTCTCTTCATTAATCCGTGTTATTGCATATTATTTTATTCGCCATTCACTCGTTAAACAGTATATTTTTTTTTTATACATTGTATTCTTTTATTTTTTCGCGCGAGTTACCTCGCACCGGAGGCGAATACCTCGTAATCGCGCTCGATCAACTGACAATAATCATCAATAATTTTTTTTTTTTAATTTTTTTTTTTTTCCTTTAAATCGTTTTCTTCGTAACATTTATAAGTAATATATCGATTGCTTACGATCGCCTAGTACTTTTTTGTTTACCTCTTTAACTCGCGGCTTTCTCATCTTCATTCTTTTACATTTTTGTTTGTTTGTTTGTTTGTTCACGTGGCACATATCGTTTCGTCCCTCCTCCGTAATAACTCTTCGCTCGTTCTCGTGATCGACACAAGCACTCGCGTTTAATTAAATTAATTGCGTCTCACGGGTTTCTCTGTAATTTTAGGGGAAACTCTCGCACTTTTCTCGGAGACGTTTTATCTAAGTCAAACTTGCAAATTAAATTTCAATTTAAATCAGTGGAAAATCGATTCGACGTTCGAGACTTCTTTCTGGCTTTTCAGACTTAACGTTCTTTCCTTCGTTCGTTCTTTGAAACTTAATCGACAAATTGTAATTATCTCAATCAAAGTTTGAAATTTTTTCAAGCCACTTTGATCTTTTGTTTTCTTTATCGTTTCATCTGTTCATGGAAGAAACGAACAAGTTTTTTTTTATAATTACAATAACAATGAGTTGTCGAGAGAAATTTTATTTCTATATTTTACAAATTGTTATCCAACAAAGTTTTTTGTTTTTTTTTTTCACAAACGCCTTGGCTGATCGATTTTCCACCGACGACTCGTGCAATTACAATCCCGTTTGATAAAATATCTAACAATTCTCACGAATCGCGATCACACAAATTGCTCGACGATTGGACAATTAAAAAAAAACAAAATTCTTTCTTCTTTTCTCTCAATCTTCAAATTTCTTTCATCGACACGGTCGTCCTTCTCGTTTCGATTCTCTCATCCACTTTCCCAATCTCGTTCTTTCCTCGCAGAGTGTTTTCGTAACGTAACTCGTTTTCCTTTTTTTCTTCTCTCGTTTTTAATTATTTATTTTTTTTTTGCTCGTTTGTTTTTGTAGTTTTGTTGTTGTTGATGTTGTTGTTGTTTCGTTTATAATCACAGACGTCCGCCAAACGTAGTAGGCTTGAGAAAACTAACGTTACGTAAAAGCTACCGCGGTTCTTAAAATCTATTTTAGAGAAAGCACAACGTAAGAGACATCGAGCAAAAAAAAAAAAGCACGAGTAGGAAACACAAAAGTAGAGATTATTAAAAAATATTCTTACGGTCCGAACTAGCTTTATCTTTCTTCTTTCATCTCCGTTCGTTTATGTTCTTCGTTAGTTCGCAAAGTTCTTTTATCCGGACGCTCGTGCGAACACGAATTATATTTTAGCCAGAGAAAAAAAAAAATATAAAAAAAAAAAAGAAAACAATCTTGCACATTGGTCAGCTATTTTATAGGCGATATACGTTTCTTTTCTCTCTTCCTTTTACACTTCTCCCCGGTCGACGGTCTCTCCTGAACGTAATGAGAGACTCGGAGGGGAGAGAATTTTTACAAAACAAAATTATCCTTTTTTCTTCATTTCTTCTCGCTCGTTCCTTCATTTGCCAGACTCTCGTTCGACCTCGTCTCGTGTTTGATCGAATTTCAATCAATTTAACGTCTCTCGCACTCTACTGGTTCAACGATCCAGTCCTCCAGACACTTTTCCCTCGATTACATTATTTTTTCTTCTTTTCATCCAACGCAAAAAACAAAAAAAACAATTTTTACTCGACACGTTTCTTCGTACAATAAATTCACCGGTTGTAGCAACGAGATAGAGCGAATATAATCGAGATTTAAAAACGAGTACAATCATACAAAGTAACTCAATGACAATTACTTTGCTTAGAAATTCACGAATCGTTGAGAATTCTTACAAAAACGTTGTTCGTTTCGTTACATCGAAAATAGACAAAGCTTTCTCATTCCTTTCTCTCACACTCCTACAAAATACATCCGTTATTTTTATATAACAGTGATCTAACTACATATATTAATCTCTCATTCGCTTTAGGCATTAATCTCCGATATAACAAACAAACAAAATGAAAACTTTTTCAGATTAGAGAAAACGTCTTTTACTTTCGTCGTTGAACAAATTTCCTTTTACTAATTAATTCGTTACAAGAAAAATCTTATAGCGTAGAGAATCGAAGGACTAAATACTTTTCGATAAACACAATTATTGTCTCGACGAATTATTCTATGTAATAATAATTAATGATAATTAGAATTAAACCAACGTGTGGCTAGTTTGAAATTTCGATGTAACGAAACGCTTATTTTAATTTCTATGAAGAATTATTTTGTCTCTGGGTCGAACGAGGAATCGAAGCGAGGTTTTAATAGCTAACGAAGAAGTCGTTGGTTGAGTTAGTCGAATGAACTTAGGGCGTTTAACAAATCGGCACTGGCTCGCACGAGATCAAACCTCGTCCCTCCTTTCTCATTATGGCATCGTGCACCTTAGTGCGAATCGATTCAATCGTTTTCACGATTTAATCTCAAAGTTTTAACTCTCTTCTTGCACCTCGCCCTCGTTTTATCAATCGTTAATCCGTTATCTATCTCCAGTTTGTTGTTGTTGTTTTTTTCTTCTTTTCTTTTTTTCGTTTCTTTTTTTTTTCTTCTTTCTATTCTTTCTTTCTTGTTCTCTTATGGCTACAGTTTTCGTTTAGGTCAATATAATAATATATAATGTATAATATATAAATACAGCACGCATTCCCCTATTTACAATCTTTTTTACCTCTTCTTACTCGCGCTCTCTTCAACTTTCTCTCACTCTGTCTCTCCCTTAATCTCCCTTTCACTATCTCACTTATCAACTTTGACTCTTTCTTCGTTTCTCGCTCTCTTTCATACACACAAAGTCCCCCGGGTGATTGTCGCATCTCTTTCCAGGGATTGATACAAGAACATTGAGACGAATTGTCAATTGTTCGGAGAATCTTATTCAACCAAACGCCACGTTTTTTTAATTTAGAATAATTTTTGTCAACTTTTTTTTCTTATGTTTGGAGATCAGAAATTTTTGTGCTTGGATGTTTAGAAACCAGAAATTTTTGTGCTTGGATGTTTAGAAACCAGAAATTTTTGTGCTTGGATGTTTAGAAACCAGAAATTTTTGTGCTTGGATGTTTAAAAACCAGAAATTTTTGTGCTTGGATGTTTAGAAACCAGAAATTTTTGTGCTTGGATGTTTAGAAACCAGAAATTTTTGTGCTTGGATGTTTAGAAACCAGAAATTTTTGTGCTTGGATGTTTAGAAACCAGAAATTTTTGTGCTTGGATGTTTAGAAACCAGAAATTTTTGTGCTTGGATGTTTAGAAACCAGAAATTTTTGTGCTTGGATGTTTAGAAACCAGAAATTTTTGTGCTTGGATGTTTAGAAACCAGAAATTTTTGTGCTTGGATGTTTAGAAACCAGAAATTTTTGTGCTTGGATGTTTAGAAACCAGAAATTTTTGTGCTTGGATGATCCAAGAACATTGAGAAGAACTGTCAACGTTCAGAGAATCTTTTTCAACCAAACGCCACGTTTTTAATTCAGAATAATTCTTGTCAACTTTTTTCCTTACGTTTAGAAACGTCCAGAAATTTTTGTGCTTGGATGATCCAAGAGCATTGAGAAGAATTGTCAACGTTCAGAGAATCTTTTTCAACCAAACGCCACGTTTTTTAATTCAGAATAATTTCTGTCAACTTTTTTTCTTACGTTTAGAAACATCCAGAAATTTTTGTGCTTGGATGATCCAAGAACATTGACAAGAATTGTCAACGTTCAGAGAATCTTTTTCAACCAAACGCCACGTTTTTAATTCAGAATAATTCTTGTCAACTTTTTTCCTTACGTTTAGAAACGTCCAGAAATTTTTGTGCTTGGATGATCCAAGAACATTGAGAAGAACTGTCAACGTTCAGAGAATCTTTTTCAACCAAACGCCACGTTTTTTAATTCAGAATAATTTCTGTCAACTTTTTTCCTTACGTTTAGAAACATCCAGAAATTTTTGTGCTCGTGCCACCGGGGCAAACCATTGAATGTTTCAAAAGACTGGAGGAATTGGAGATGTGGCGTAACAGAAAATTTTGGTATCAAGCGTGACGAAGGACCGTCTCGAGCTTTTTAAAGCTTCGTACGTACGAGTCCCACGCGCATCGGCCAACCGAACGACTGGTGAGAAAGAAAACGGGGACAGAGACACGCGACGTGAAACGATTACACGCCCAATATCCTCGCCTCCGACAAAGAGAACGCTTCGTTGGACGGTACGAGACCAATTTCGCAGTCGCAATTGGGCGGTCGATTAAAATTGTTAAATTTCAAAACGGTCGCGGACAATTGAAAGGGCCGCGGCGTGCTTAAGCTACGTGACTCTTCCTCGTGCTACCCACGGAACATCTTTCTTCTTCTTCATCTTCTTCTTACAATTCTTATTTTTCTTTCCCACCGACCTCTCGCTTTACCAAAATTCTCCCTTCGCTTTACAATCTCTCACTCCTCCTTTTGTCTTTGAAAAAATAGACTCTCTCTCTCTCTCACTTTTGTGTTACAATCAATTCTAATTTTCTTCTCTGGAGTGACTGAAAAAACAGAAAACAAAGTATTGGAAGAGAAAATTATTTTTGCTTATCAGTTTCATGAATTTTCTTGGACCATGAAGTTGTTCAAGTTGTTCGAGCCAAGAACAATAAAAAAAATTGTCTGTCTCGAAGATTGCGAATATTTTTTTTTGTTGGTTTGAATTTCAATTATTTTGGAAAGTATGCGCAAACACCCACGGACAACAGAATTCGCCGAACGGTACAAAATGCCAAGTCCAAATTAACAAACGCTAAGTTTTTCATCTTCTAGGTCGATCGGGCTTGTTTTTTTTTTTTTTATTACCGAAGGAAAAATTCGATCGACCACGAGGAGAGAGACTCGAAACGTGAAAGAAAAAGAACGAAAAAACAAAAAAAAAAACAAAAAACAGTGAAAAACGTTTCGAAGAGAGAGTTTAATCGAGGGGAAAGAACGAAAAAAAAAATCAAAAAAAAAAAAAAAAAAAAAAAATTGTAGCTCGCGGTACGTAGGAGAAGTTTAAACGAGGAGTGAATCGTCAAATTGGACTCGGACACGCACACGCTTACCCCGGCCATGCCCCGAACAAGTTTCGTCGTCATCCTTCATCGTTTATTTTCACAAAATCGCTAGCGTCGGCCGCGTCGTCGACGCGAGTTGTTCTTTCTCGAAAGGCACAAAGTTTTCAACTGAAATATATATATATATATATATATATATCCATGTACATATATATATATATACGTGTATATATATATATGTAATAAAAAGAAGAAATAATAATAATAATAATAATAGTAATGATAAAATAAAAAATGAAAAATCGAATGGTCGTACAAAAAAGATTGAATCGCGGGCGTTATTAACGGTGTATTTTTCCGTTTCTTTCTTTCTTTTTTTTTTTTTTTTTTTTTTTCGTAAGAAAAGCTTATATGGCGCCGAGACGCTTAGGCGGGCGGAGGGAAAGAACGAAAGAAAAAGATAAGAGATAGAGAGCGGGGGGTACGGATATATAAGTGTAATTATAATAGAATTGACGAGACGAGCGTGGCCGACTAGCCGTCACAGACTACCCAGCAGCAGCAGCGACTGTCAGCGCCCCCTTTACGGGCATTATTGGTACTACTTTTAGTTCATTCGTCTTCCGTATGGTAGGCGTGTGAGAGAGAAAGAGGAAAGACGTGATGGAAGGTGAGGAAAGCAAAATGGAAAAAAAGTTCATGATTTACATTTTGGCAATTAATAATTGAATAGTAAAAAAAAACAAAAACAATAAAATAAAAATTGTTTCAACCAGAAAAAAAATAAACATTGTTTCAACCAGAAAAAAAATAAAAGTTCGCCGCCGACTAGTCGTCACAGACTACCCAGCAGCAGCAGCGACTGTCAGCGCCCCCCTGCGGGCATTATTGGTACTACTTTTAGTTCATTCGTCTTCCGTGTGTTAGGCGTATGAGAGAGAAAGACGAAATGGAAGGTAAGGAAAGCAAACAGGAAAAAAAAGATCATGATTGATATTTTGGCAATTAATAATTGAATATTAAAAAAAAAAAATGAAAATTGTTTCAGCCAGAAAAAAAATAAACATTTGCCGCCGACTAGTCGTCACGGACTACCCAGCAGCAGCAGCAGCGACAGTCAGCGCCCCGTGCGGGCATTATTGGTACTACTTTTAGTTCCTTCGTCTTCCGTACATTAGGCGTATGAGAGAGAAAGACGAAAGACGAAATGGAAGGAGAGAAAAGCAAAAAAGAAAACAAAAATCGTTATTGACATTTTGTCAATTTAAAATTGAATATTAAACGAAAAACAAAAAAAAAATTTAATCGTTTTGACCAAAAAGAAA
The DNA here is from genome assembly GCA_964007305.1 of Netelia melanura. Classification (NCBI taxonomy): domain Eukaryota; kingdom Metazoa; phylum Arthropoda; class Insecta; order Hymenoptera; family Ichneumonidae; genus Netelia; species Netelia melanura. The sequence continues at coordinate 22,532,725 of OZ023259.1, read as the reverse complement.
ACAAATTCGCCGCCGACTAGTTGTCACAGACTACCCAGCCGCAGCAGCGACAGTCAGCGCCCCGTGCGGGCATTATTGGTACTACTTTTAGTTCCTTCGTCTTCCGTACATTAGGCGTATGAGAGAGAAAGACGAAAGACGTAATGGAAAGAGAGGAAAGCAAAAAGGAAAAAAAAAGAAAATAGCGTTACTCCGACGACGACACTCTCCCTCTCTCTCTCTCTCTCTCTCTTCTTAAACACGCTTTCCCCCATCCACCGTCTTCTCGCGATTGACATTTTGGCAGTTAACAATTGAATTATGGCATGCGCTGTATAAATATCACCCGACGAGTTATCGCGGTAGCTTTACGTCTCTTCTTCTTCTCCTTCTTTGCTTTCTCTTTCGTCGACCGGAAATGTGAATCTTCTCCTTCTACCATGACGAAACTACCACACTCTCTCTCTCTCTCTCTCTCTCTCTCTCTCTCTCTCTCTCTCTCTCTCTCTCAGCTCGTCTCGTCCGCCATGCGGGATCGGCCGTAGAAAATCGAGGAAGATATCGATACCGTTTGAAATATAAATTTAGGATGGAGCGTCGAAGGACGCGCTTTCGTTTCCGCCCGTATTTCTTTTTGCATTCGTTTTCTTCATCTTGCTTTCATCACCAACGCCGGAGGCCGTTCATCCTCGCTCGCCTCCCTCGCTTCCCTTCCTTTTCCTTCCTACCTCACCAACGATAAATACATATTTAAAGATGAAAACGACCTCGCTAGGCACTTTGGAGGGCGAGTTCTCACTCGTGAAGAGCGAAGGAGATAAATAATTCGCGAAAAGCAGCGTGAGGCGTCTAACAGGCGCGTTTTCTATCTCGACTTTTCCTCTCCCTTTCTCTTCGTCTCTCACTCGTTAACGAGGCGAAAAAGCATAAGTCTTCCTTGAGCGAGTGCGTCCTTTTGCTCCTCCTCCTCCTCCTTCTCCTTCATCATCTTCTTCATCTTCTCTATCTTCTTTTTTCACTTCCGGTCGTGGCGTTTCACTTCCGTCGTCGTCGTTTGTTGTTGTCGCCTCCGTACTTCATCCTCTCCTTCTTTCGCTCCTCAGCGTCATCGATCATCGACCGGACATTCTTTCTTCGTCCTCTTCGACCATCGCCACTTCCGGTCACCGTTCTTCTAAGCGTTCATGGCGAACCACACGAGTCCGAGAATCGTCAAAGGCGTCAGAACGTTCCTCGTCGCTCCGGCCGTTGGCTTTTGATCCTTGAACGTTCCCTCGGACGTGTCTAGAAACAAGACAAAAAAAAAACAAAATGGCGTTCGTCGTCGATTAATTAATTCCCTATAAATTTTCCATATACAAATAACAAAACAACAAAAATCATTTCTTCTAGACAAAGGAAAAATATCCTTTCTATAAAAAAGAAAAAAAAAACATCATTCTTACTTATGGTAGCCGGTCCCATACCGGAACCGGAAGCTTCCTCGTCCTCGCGATCGTCGATCGAGCCATCTTCATCCTCGCAGTCCGGACAGTTCGCGTTTCTCCCGCTATTCCCATAAAAGCCATTGTTCTTTTTTCGTCCGATAGGTCGCGCTCCGCTACCGGAACCGTCGAGCGCCTCGTCCGAAAGTAGAACTCCGCTGTCAGGTGCCGATGCCAATTGCGATTGTACCACCTGCGATCCAAGAATTTATTCACGATATGAGAACCCTCGAGTCGTTGCCTACAACTCGTGTAATATCCTATAAGGTATAATAATAGGCAAGCCACGAGAAAGAAAAAGAAAACAAAAAAAAAAAACAAAATGCACCGACCGTGCGATTTACCGATCGAGGTCGACTTCTCCTCGGCCTTCCCACGTGTTCTCTTGGTGCGATTCGCAACGTGACGCGCGCTCTAATCCCGCGCAACTTCCCGTCTCCCCCGTCAATGACACCTACGGAGACGCGACGACGACGATGCGCACGCGGTCTGCGCAGGGGTGTTGGAGTGGGGAGACCGATGGACCAGTGAGCGCTGAGGTGGTAGGGAGTGGGGAGTAGCGGAGTGGGAGAGAGAGACTACGAGTGAGCAGGCGCGAGTGAGCAAGATCGGAACTTCCGTGACCTAGCTAGATCCCGACAAGGCCGGACAGACCTACGCGCGCGCCTAACTGTCTCGAAGACACTCTCATTAACTAGCTCGAGGGCAAAATTAAACGCGATCGCGCAACCGTGACTCTGGCGCGGTAGACTATTTTTTTTTTTTTGTTTTTTTTTTGGGCGGTTGGATTGGATAATTTTCATCGCGTTTGCTTTTTCTTTTTTGCAAGGGGATAAGTTTCGAGATAATGATTTTTGTTGGAGCTACAATCGAGAATCATTTATCGAACGGATTTTTGTTTTTTTTTTTTTTTGAGACTCGATTTGGAAAAACTTATTTTGGAATGAAACAGCTCGTGGGCAAAAATAGAAGGAAATTCAAAATAAAATTTCCCAGAGTTGAATTCCAGACGCTAAAATGATTGAAAAAGTCAAAGCGGAAATTTGAAAAAAATTCGAAATAAGATTTTTGATTATCGAGACAGAAAAGAATAAAAAAACATCGTTCGATCATTTCGAGTCTCGTTCTTTAGATTTCCGCGGCGTATAGCGTCATCTCACTCGCCTCGCTACCCAACAACGAGTAATAATAATCGACGCTTTTCAAGCTCTCTCGAAGCCCTCGCGGCACGGCGAGCTCTCGCTTCAACTGACCTGATTGATGTGCCTCAATTGGTCGATGAGCTCGTTCGTGTTGGCGTTCCCGTAGGACGTCGTTGTCGAGGCCGTTACCGGCATCGTGAATTCAGGGTTGTATCTCTGCGCTGTGAGGCTCGAGTCGACCACGGTTTTCGTGTATCTGCAAAAAACAAAACGAAAAAAAAAATATTAAACAAACGATCAACAAAATTAAAATCGATTTAAGAGCAAGAAAACCAAAACAAAATCGTCGCTGACTACCCAGCAGCAGCAGCGACAGTCAGCGCGCCACGCGGACACTATTTGTACTATTTTTAGTTCCTTCTTCTCCCGTCTAGTTGGCGTATCAGAGCGAAAGACGAAAGACGTAATGGAAGGCGAGAAAAACAAAAAGGATAAAAAGATCGCGATTGACATTTTGGCAATTAACAATTGAATATTAAGAAAAAAAAGAAAGTAATTAAAAACGTTTCGATCAAAAAAAAAACCAAATTTGCTCTCGACTAGCAGTCATAGACTACCCAGCAGCAGTAGCGACAGTCAGCGCGCCACGCGGCCATTATTTGTACTACTTTGAGTTCCTTCCTCTCCCGTCTAGTTGGCGTATGAGAGCGAAAGACGAAAGACGTAATGGAAGGAGAGAAAAACAAAAAGCATAAAAAGATCGCGATTGACATTTTTGCAATTAACAATTAAATATTAAAAAACAAAAGAACAAAAATTAAAATCGTTTCAACCAAAAAAACAAAAATTTGTCGCTGACTAACCGTCACAAACTACGTAACAGCAGCAACGACAGTCAGCGCGCCACGCGGACACTATTTGTACTACTTTTAGTTCCTTCCTCTCCCGTCTAGTTGGCGTATGAGAGCGAAAGACGAAAGACGTAATGGAAGGAGAGAAAAACAAAAAGCATAAAAAGATCGCGATTGACATTTTTGCAATTAACAATTAAATATTAAAAAACAAAAGAACAAAAAATTAAAATCGTTTCGACCAAAAAAACAAAAATTTGTCGCTGACTAACCGTCACAAACTACCTAACAGCAGCAACGACAGTAAGCGCCCCGCGCGGTCATTATTTGTACTACTTTTAGTTCCTTCCTCTCCCGTATAGTTAGCGTATGAGAGCGAAAGACGAAAAACGTAATGGAAGGAGAGAAAAACAAAAAGCATAAAAAGATCGCGATTGCCATTTTGGCAATTAACAATTGAATATTAAAAAACAAAAGAACAAAAAATTTAAATCGTTTCAACCAAAAAAAACAAAAATTCGCTCGCGACTAGCCGTCACAAACTACCTAACAGCAGCAGCGACATTCAGCGCCCCGCGCGGTCACTATTTGTACTACTTTTAGTTCCTTCGTCTTCCGCCTCGTAGGCGTACGCGAGAGAAAGATGCAACACGAAATTGAATATTAAAAAAACGCCCTAAAAAATAAAAATCGTTTCAACAAAAGAAAGAAAATATCGTTCCATAAATTTTGCAACAGTTGAACGAACTAATTTCCTCGAGTACGTGCCGGTCTCACGATTCGAATCCAATAAACTTGGGCCATAGAGAATCGAGCTTCTCGCCCACAATTTCCATATCGCGCGAGATGAGAGGATTTCCTTGTTTCGCCAATTCCGTACACCATTTATTTTCATTTTCTCCGTTACTTACTCGCTTACAACATTTTCCCTGTATATACATATATATATATATATGTATATGTGTGTGTGTGTGTGTGTGTGTGTGTGTGTGTGTGTGTATTTTTCTTTCCGAACGTTTCTAGGTGCGGATAAAGAGTCGCTCGTTCCCTTTCCGCGAATTACGATTATTAATCGTTATTAATGCCCCCGAGGGCGTTCACCCCGTGACGCCGGGTTCGCCACTCGCGTGGTTCTCGCACTCCCACGAGATACATAAAGTATACGTATTACAAACGCGGCGATACGTACGCGAGTGCATTGCTGGTACACAGAGAGAGAGAGAGAGAGAGAGAGAGAGAGAGAGGGAGGGAGAGAGGGACAGAGAGAGAGAGAGAGAAATTAGATACGATATCGTTTTCCGCTGTAATAAGTAGTTGCAGTTGTGGGTCGTTGTCTCTCTCTCACTGTTTGTCTCTTTCTGTTTGTCTGTCTGTCTGTCCATTCTTCTCTCTTCCTCTCAATCGCGTGTAGCAACAACTTTTCTCGTTCGTCGATCTGTGAAATGCGCTCTGAGAATAAAGATTCTCGCGCCAAGTTTAGACGGAAAATGAAGCAGAAAATTTGCCATGTATGGGGCGTTCCGTTTTGATGGATTGATTTAATTTTCATTTTCAAATTTTATAAATTTCTATCGAATCTTTTTTACGGCAATATTTATTTTTTTTTTCAAGTTTGGACCGAGCTCACACGGAAAATGAAGCAGAAAAATTCGCCATATATGGGGCGTTCTGTCTCCGTGAATTATTTTAATTTTTATTCTTCAATTTTATAAATCTCTGTCAAATTATTCTTAGCTTAACACAAAAAGAGTTCAGAAATAAATAGACAATTGAAAATATTTACAACAATTTTAAACAAAATATATCAAAATAAATTGAACGAATCGATGGATTGATGTGAAAAAAGTATTCGCAAGAGACAAGAGTCCACAGTATTATTGATACAAAATGGTCCATGAAGGATTGGCAAAGCGAACGCAAAAACGAAGAGAGAAAGAGAGAGAGATCGATGCGTGGAAATGAAACGAGGGAGAAGATGGAAAAGTACATCGTGTCTGGAAGAAATGTCTCGTTCAGTCTCGCTAATGTCCAACTTCTTCTTCATTTTCTTCAGACCCCAAAAACAAGAAGAAGAAGAAAAAGAAAAAGATGAAGAAGAGGATGAAGCGGAGGGGAAGCAAAGACAGAGAGAAAACGATCAACGAAGACGAAGAAGACGACGAAGAAGTTGATCTCGTTCTGAATGCCGGCCATTGACGAAACGCGTTCCTCGTGCCTGCGACCTTCCGCTCAGTGGTCGCTCGTTAACGAGTAATTTGCCCGGTGGAGGAGTCGGGCGTCGTCATCGTCGTCGTCGTTCCACGACTACGGACAAGGAGAGTGACTCTGTTTTATTGTAAAAACTGGTAGACGACTCGTCGCGCCACTGATGGATTTTACTCCCTCCTTCCCACTCTTCTACTCTCTTTCTCTCTTCCATCCTCGATTCGATTTTTCCACCTTGTGCTTCCCGAAGAGGAAACAGAAGTAAGGAAAAAAAGTGATAAAAAAAAAGTGGACGAGTGATAAAAGAGAAGCAATAAAACGTGGGATAGAAAGGAAGAGGGAATGATTGGCACAGAGAGAAAGAGAGAGTTAGATCTCTGACAAAAGGACTGCGAGGAAGGATTCGAATTGATCTCTGCTATGAAAGCT
>OZ023259.1:22499019-22526435 GCA_964007305.1 Netelia melanura | reverse complement strand
AAGAAAAATTAAATAATAGTAATAATAATTATGCTATATATATACCATAACTATTATTATTGTTATTATTATTATTATCATATGTAACAATTTTTTTTTGTTACATATAATAATATAACAATAAAGTATATAATAATAATAATAATAATAAAACTAATTTATATTTATATCTAAAGAGAATTGTAACGACTGAGCTAATATTGGAGGAATGTATGATTGTTATTATTATAAATTAATAAAGGGCTGAATCATTTATCACTGAAGGGATTGTTGGTTCTGGTTTTATTAATAAATAAAAGCTTGGTTCGCTTATCATTGAAACTAGAGAGTTAGTCCTTATCGCTATCGTCAAATTAAATACCAAATTTCACCGCCAGATGGAGAATTGACATTCTTCCATCATCAAGGATTACAAAATGTTATTTAACCCTTTGAGCTTTTAGGCCACATATATGCGGCAGCCTATGCGTCTGCGGACAACATAAGCTTGAAAGTACTCAGGTCTCAAAGGGTTAACGGGGGAGGTCCAGTTGAAATTTTCAAAAAATCGTTTTTTTTTTTTTCATTTTCTAAAAATACAATATCTTACGAGTATTTTCCGACTAACTTGCATTTAGTGGCTTCCGAATATGTCCAACCTCCAGCAGTGTTACTGACGATGAGCCACTTTTGTGCTTCGAAAACGAGATCCGTAAATTGTCCGGCACTGAGCAACCGATCGCCTTAAAATTTAGAGGGTACATAGAGAACTATGGTATGAAGTACATGACACTATTATTTTTCCAAAATTTTGGAAAAATTTATCCAGAATCAGTTAACACCGGAAAAATTTATCCGAAATTTCCGATTTTTTTTTGTTGCCAAACGATAAAATAATTGATAACAAAAGTTCCTCCGTATTAAAGATATATATTTAGTGTAAACGTTATAATTTTTTGAAAGAAATATATTTAAACATAAGCCGTTATATATGAACGGTCGAAGACGCTGCAAAAAAAAGAAAACAGATTTTTAAATGCAATTTTTAATTGTCAAATTGAGACTCGTTGTTTAATAACTCCAACCTCGTATCACCTTCATTCTAAATAAGTCAATGAAATAATTTTCCTACACCAAACCTATTTTATATCCTATTTCTTACGAATCCCCCCTGGGACCGAGACACTTTTTCCAACGAAAAAAAAAAAAAAAAAAAAAAAAGAGAAAAAAAGTACAATAATTGTTCATCCGCCAATACATAAACCCTGGGGGGATTGCTATCCCTCGGGAGTTTCGAAGGATTTCAGGTGCATCGTATTTTTCCGCTTCCAACCGAGCAAACCACACAAAGCGTATTTCGCACGAGAACCAAAAAAAAAAAAAAAGAACGAAGAAAAAAAAAGAAGAAGAATTGACAAAAAGCCAACTACCGGTTGACCCAACCGACAATTTGCTTGACATCGACCAACCCCCGTCCATCGTTTCCTACCCCGTACGAGCTTGTCACTGGCTCTCGTGGGTCGCCGAGGTTCGTAAAAATGCTTCGGGAAAAAAAAAAAAGATAGAACGAACTCTTCATAGCTCGAAGCTAATAGCCGAGGTAGAAACTAACAGTGAGTTTAGGTTGCGGAACTGTCTTTCACCAACCGACAGACGGTACGGATGGAAGAGAGAAAGATTGGGGGAGGGGAGGCGGGGGGGCACGGACGTCGAGGATGTGGCGTTGGTAGAGGGCAAAGACGGAATAGAGTCGAGGAATGCCCGGCACCAAGGATGAAGGGTTGCGTGCCAAACTGCGAACTGGCACGAAAATTTCATTGGACGTACATCACCTTATCTCTCCTCTCTCCCTCCCACTCACTCCCACCCATCCTCACTAACCCCTCTCTTCCTCTCTTTCTCTCGTTTATATATTTATATTTTACGTTATTATTATTATTGTATCTTATAAATTTTTGAATTTTTGTTGATTTGACACAAATTGTAAATTTGCAAATTTATGAGATTTCTGGGTTTGCCCCATAATTAGCTAGGGAATAATTAAATATGTCAATCAATCAAACCCTCTCTTTCTCGTTTGCTCCCGCCCCCCTCTCTTTCTCTCTCTTTCTAGTAGTTACTAGGTAATATTATTATATTTTGTTATTATATTTACGTTCTTACGTTATTATTGTTATTGTATCTTGTAAAATTTTGTAAATTTGTTCAACTGGCACAGATTGTAAATTTCAAATTTATGAGATTTCTGTGCTTACCCCATAGCTAGCTGGGGAATAATTAAATATATCAATCAATAAATCCCTCTTTTTCTCCCCCCCCCCCCCCCCCCCTCTTTCTCTCTCTTTCTAGTAGTTACTAGGTAATATTATTATATTTTGTTATTATATTTAGATTCTTACGTTATTATTATTGTTATTATCGTATCTTGTCAAATTTTGTAAATTTGTTCAACTGGCACAGATTGAAATTTGCAAATTTATGAAATTTTTGTTTGTCCCATAACTAGCTAAGGCATAATTAAATATATCAATCAATAAATTAATCTCTCTCTCTTTCTCTTGCCTCCTCCCCCTTCTCTAGTAATTACTAAATAATATCATTATATCTTGCTATTATATTTACGTTCTTACGTTATTATTGCTATTGTGTCTTGTAAAATTTTGTAAATTTGTTCAACTGGCACAAATTGTAAAATTGCAAATTTACATATTTGTATAATTCGTTAATTTATGACATTTCTGTATTTTTCCCATAGCTAGCTAGGGCATAATTAAATATATCTATCAATCAATCAATCTCTCTCTCTCTCTCTCTCTCTCTGTTTATCCCTCCAGAAATCATTCTCTCTCTCTCTCTCTCTCTCTTTATCCCTCCACTAAACCAGTCTCTCTCTTTATCTACATTTATATAGAGGAGATATAGCGATCGACACTGTGCAAAAGTTGCCTCGTTCTCATTTCATCATACGGCGATATTCCCTCTGATATCTCGCTCGCGACTACTAGGCAAAGTATAGGCAAACCGAGAATCTGTGATGCGGTTTCGTTTCGCGACTGCGGAGGCAAAGAACGTGAGAGCGAGCGTAGCGAGGATGTGAGGTAGAGGGTGATGAAGAGTGAGAGGAGAGGCAAGGCGAGGGTAGAATTTAGTCGCGTGAGTCTCGGACGCGTTTCGACCATCGTGCCGGTGCTGCCGCCTGGTGGTGCTGCTGCGGTTCGTTATCTGGTGGCTCGAATCTAAATGAGATTCGATCCTTCGGTGAGGGTCTCTTCTTGTTCCTCCCTCCCACCCTCCCTCTCTCTCTCACTCTCAGACAGAGTGAGTGAGTGAGTGAGTGAGTGAGTGAGTGAGTGAGTGAGAGAGAGAGAGAGAGAGAAAGAGAGAGAGAGAGAGAGAGAGAGAGAGAGCGAGAGGGGGAGAGAAAAAGGGAAGGGGGGAGAGAGAGGAGAATGGAGAGAGACACTCTCTCACTCTCAGACAGAGTGAGTGAGAGAGTGTCTCTCTCCATTCTCCTTTATTCTGTTACTCGTCGTCGGTGTTGTGTCGTCGCCGTGGTCTTCACTCGGACCGAACGTGTGTCTGTATATAGTCTTGATCATCGTCGGCTCGTGCCAGACGTTCCTGGCATGCCCTGACCCTTTCTCCCTCTCTCTCTCTCTCTCTCTCTCTCTCTCTCTCTCTCTCTCTCTCTCTCTCTCTCTCTCTCTCTCTGTTGCAAGCTTCGATCTCACTCTCGCTCTCGAGAGTTCTTGAGAACGGGATGAGAATGAATGCGGTCCGGGGGCTTGCTACGTACGGAGGAAGAACCTCGCGAGAGAAAAAAGACTGGATCTACCTATATACACTGTGCAGGAAAGAAAGAGAGAGTTTCCGTTGGGAGAACGGAGAACAGAAGAAATTCCAATGTAATTCAAGCCGATCGCGTACGGATAAATCGGATTTTCTCTCCGGAAAGAATTTTCTTCGTTTTTTCAATCTGTTGCGTTTTTTTTTCGCAATTATCATTTTTCATTTTTCTCCTCTATTACTTTATTAATAAAATCGTTTGTGTTATTATCTTTATTTTATTTTGTTAATATTCTGGTGCGAATAATTCATGTTAGAAGAAAAAATTGAAAAATGTCGAGTCGTATAGATATGAGAAAATAAAGAATAAATAAATAATAAGGGGGGAAGTAGCGCAGTCGTAGCGTTCCGGACTCATACGCAGAAGGTCCCGGGTTCGATTCCCGTCTAGTGCAAACAATTTTTCTGATTTATTTTATTTAATAAACTTTAAAAAAAAAAGAATAAATAAATAAATTAATTAAAAGAATAAATAAATAAATTACTTAAAAGAATTAATTAATTAAAAGAAAAATAATAATAATAATTGTTTATAACAAATAGAAATAATTCTGTCTCGATCGTTTGGAAGATTTCTACCCTCGGCGAATATACGATCTCCTTGTTATCGTATGCGATCTGCGCGAAATTGTATTCCCGGTTGAGTCCGATCGAGGCAAAGAGAGATCGAGTGATTTGGATCTTGCGCGAGTCGATCGAGGAAGAACGATCGAGACGACAGCCGAGATTCTTCCCTTCGCGGAGCGAGGCGCGCGATTTCGATCGATGACGATCGAGACGGCGCCGCTCGTAATTACCGTTCTCTCTCTCCCTCTCTCTCTCTTTCTCTTTCTCTTTCTCTCTCTCTCTCTCTTTCTTCGTCAGTAGCCGCGCGAGAACTCGAACGATTTAATCGCGACTGGAATTCAACGTCAGCGTCACACAACGCGATCTTTGCTCCTCTCTTCAACACGGACCTCTTTCGCCTCGATTAATGCGGGTTTAAACGCTGGACCGATCGAGTTATAAACTACACCATCGCTATTTTACTGTCGCCGGGACCTGTGGGTGAGAGAAAGAGAGAGGGAGAGAGAGAGCAAGAAAGAAAGAAAGAAAGAGAGAGAGAGAGAAATTGTTTGATTGATATATTTAATTATGCCCTAACTAACTATGGGGCAAATCCAGAGATCTCATTAATTCACTAACCTTTCAAATACATAAATTTGCAAATTCACAATTTGTGCCAATTAAACAAATTTACAAAATTTTACAAGATACGATAATAATAATAATATAAGAACGTAAATATAATAGCAAGATAGAATATAAAATATAATAATATTACCGAGTAAGAAAAACCCCTACTAGAGAGGTAGGGTAGAGGGGGTGGGGGAGCGTCAGAGAGAGACATTGACTGATATATTTAATTATGTCCTAGCTAGCTACGGGGCAAATCCAGAGATCTCATAAATTCACTAACCTTTCAAATACATAAATTTGTAAATTTATAATTTCTGCCAGTTGAACAAATTTGCAAAATTTCACAACGTACCGATAATAATAATAATAATAATAATAACGTAAGAGCGTAAATATAATAACAAGATATAATAATATTATCTAGTAACTGCTAGAGGGGGGGGGGGGGGGGGGGGAGATGTCTCTCTTCTCCCCTGCCATCCTTCCCTCCTCCCTACGCAACATTTCATATACACACGCGATAATACATGCGCCATATCACGCTCCAATAATCCGGGGGAGCGTGGCCTTAATCGACCGGATCGACCGGACCTCGAGACATAAAATATAACGCACGTATATATAGTTAGAACCTGATTGTTGATCGCTCTCGGTCATTGAACGAGAGGTAGAGGGGGTAAGTATGAAAATCTCGATGAATCGTTTAATTTTTTTTTTTGATTTTTTTTTGCATTGTCATTGAATGACAATGTTATTACGTTTGGTACGAATAATAACAATTAAACAAAATTAAGAATATTTTGAGATTTTCGTTATTTTTATTTGTCAACTCTCGACCGCTTTTTGTACAACGAGAATTAAAAAAAAATTAAAAGCGAGAGAGAAAGAGGGTCGTTCTATAACAATCTCCCTCTTTTACCTACTCACTGGGGGGGGGGATTGAAAATGTAATAACTAAAACTAGTCAAAGTCGGGAATTCGATTCTCAACGTCGAGCGAGAAGTAGCGGGGCTTCTCCGGCGGTATAGAAAAAAGGGGTGAAACAAAAACCACCCCTCGAACAAAACCGAGAGAGAAGAGGAAGAGGGGAGTACCGGAAGTGGAAAAAATCAAGCTCGGATTCGAGAGTGACCTTCGACAATCAAATTTCACCGTGACGGGGATTGACTTTTTGCTTTTGTTTTGTTTTTGTATGACCTCTACGTGTCCCGTCCATAAACTACACGCGTGTGCATTTCGTCGAGAAACATCGGGGTAGAAAATTCGATATGGCGCCCATACACAACGAGGACGAGACGAACCTCGGGGCTTCCGAACGAGAACGGAAATAGTCGTCGAACCGAAGCAACGTAGAGGGAGGTTTCTCGTTTCCTCATTGCCCTTCGTGCAGGACACACCTCGCCATGCAAATTTACCCACGGACTTTGTTAAAAATAATTCAACCCTCAAACTTCCAATTGTCCGACGTTTCCATTCCGGAAAAATATAACCATCGCGTTCAATTTTTCCTAGAGCTTTCGACTCGCCTCGCCGATGGGATTTGCGCGGAATCGAGCCTAATTCGGTAATATACGAGTGACAGGACGAGAGGGTGGGAGTTGGACATTCGAACGTGAGAATGTGAAAAAAGTGAACGATAGAGGGAGAGAGAAAGCGAGAAAGAGGGAAGGAGAGGGAGGGAGAGGCCGCGCCTCGTCGTCTGGTCTGAGCACACTCGGGCTGTTTCCACTCCCGAAGAGAGAGAGAGAGAGAGAGAGAGATTGAGGGAGATGGAGCGACCTGGGAGGAGGGTAGAGAGAGAGCAAAGAGTAGAAAAAAAGAGAGAAAACTCCAGGAGCAAGAGTAAAGTAGTAAATGCCAGTACATGGTCTGGCCTCTTTGTAAACGTCGGTGTTGGTAGAAACTCGATGGATATGACGATGTCGATGGATTCTGGACCAACGTTGTCGAACCTCCGTGCTCTTGCCACCACTTATCGAGCAAAAGCAAGGGTCGTATGTATGGAAGAGTGTGTATATAGAGGGTGAATTTCATAAGATGTAACAGGCGCTATTCTAAGGTAGATGAGATCATTACAAACAAAAGTTGCAAATATACATTAGGGATATTTCTAATAGTTTACGAGATATACATTTTTTAAGTTGGTCCAATCAGAGCGCGCCGAGAAGCGTGGGAGCCGCCCACTCCCGCACTAGCCATAGAAATAGCATAGCGTAGGGCGTTACATTTGAGGTTGCAAAATTCAGAGCAGTCAATTTTATTTATTACATTATTACGCAGTCATTTTTATTTCTCGGGCATTGACTGCTAGGGCGAGGAGTGGGCGGTCCCAACGGTTCTCGGCGCCCTCGGATTGGACTAACTTTAAAAAATGATATCTCGTAAACTATTAAAAATATCCCCAATGTATATTTGCAACTTTTGTTTGTAACGATGCCATCTACCTTAGAATAAAGCCTTTGACACCTTATGAAATTCACCCTGTATATAGACAATCTTGTGTGGGGATGAAATTGAGAATAGCAGGGAGATGGGGTGGGGAGTAGGAGGAAGAAGAGCGGTGGAGAGGGAAAATATAGCGGAGGAGAGAATTAAGTTTCGAGAAGCACGCGAGGAGAACGTGTGTGTTGTGCTCTCTGATCACGTTGAGTGAAGCTGCAAGGGTGAGCGTGAGAGAAAGTAAGATGAATGTACGTGCCGGCGAGAATGAGTGGGAGAGAGAAAGATGGATAAATTGGCCAAGTACGGTGGGTAGAGTAGGGTATGGTGGGGGGCGTGAGCGACGAGAGCGCGAGACGAGTAGTGGAGTGTGGAGAGGGAAGGCTCTCGCGCGAGTGGTGGGGGAAGCGCCCGGCGCAGTCGGTGGGACGCCACGCCGCCAGCAAGTCTGGCAACGAGAGCACACGGGCGCCAGCTAGGCGGACTTGTGCTCTCTACGTGCAACCCGTCAGAGTTTTCTCTCTCGCTCTTGCTTTTTTCAACATCTTTTGCTCTCTCGCTCTTGCGTAGCATTTCGATATTCTCGTTCGATCTCTCTCTCTCTCTCTCTCTCTCGTATGTTTCTTCTCCCTCTTGTTATTCCTCTTCTTCAGCTACGTAGTTTCCCCGTCTCGTTTTCTCGCCAATGCCTCGCACTGATACCAAAACGTCCTCTCGCACTCGTCGCGATGTTCGAAACGTATATATTACTGCGTATATACGTTTATACACCACGTGGCATATATAGATGAAAATGTCGGGAAATATGGACCACCGAAAGATTTCAGTCTACGACAGCTAGATGGCGTTGTGTTTCAAGTTCAAAATATTTGCCCGTATTTTATTCGAAATAGCTCGATGACAAATTTCTTTTCTTCGAAATATTTTCGAATAATTTTTTTGGCAATTTTTCAACGCTTCGTTTCATCGTAACAGCTTCCAAATTTTTTAAGTCTCAGCTTGATGATTTAACGCGTCTCTAATTTTATCGTTATCCAGATGTATAAACGTGGCGTGATTCAAATCTTTCTTCGGCGATTCGTACTGATGAAAATTTTTCGGTCTGTTTAAACAGCCTGGTCCATATTCCCTGGCTTTATCTTATACGTATCCCAAGCGTTCTGCCACGCGGACAATTTTGCGAGACGCCCACGCTCTCGCGTCCCACGCGCTCGCGAAATTTTCATCCTTGTCCCTGTCTCGTTTTTTCCCTCTCTCTCTCTCTCTCTCTCTCTCTCTCTCTCTCTCTCTCTCTCTCTCTCTCTTCTTTCTCGCACTCGCTATCAAAATATTCTCTCCGTTCTGTTTTCTTCTTTTTGCTCTTTTTACTGTTTCGCTTCCTCGCTCGAGAATCGTCTCTTCCTTTCTCTCTCTTTCTAATGCTATTTATTGCCAACTCTATTATACGCGTTTTCTTCTACGAGCTCGTCGCTATGTCCAAAGTATATATATGTATATATATATTTGTCTATATAGAAATAGACGGAACACGAGGCGAACGAGTTGGCTATAAAAGCTTGAGGACTTTTGAATCGTACTTCCCGTTACAAGTCGAGATAAAAAGAAATATAATAATCCAAATTCACACACACACACACACACACACACACATATATATACATATATATATATATATATATGTATATATATATACACATATGTATACATATATATATATATATATATATATATATATATATATATATATATGTATATATATATATTTTTTTTTTTTCACGAAACGAGAGAGTTTTTCGATAATTACTTTTTTCATCTTTTGTATATTTTTTTTAAATTTTTTGGCTCTTCCGACTCGTCCGTGCCGTGAATTATTTTCATGCTGAATTTTTTGGTGGGTCTAATTGCTATGGTAGGAGGAATATTCGAATCGAGAAGAAATGAGAGAGAGAGAGAGAGAAAGAGAGAGAGAGAGGTGGTCGTTTCTACGGGTATGAGAATATCGCGAGCGAATATCCTTCTCGTCGGTCTGGTCCACGGTTTGAAATTCCTTTTACTCGGACGGGTTTCGCGTCGCACACGGACTTCCCTCGTGCGATGAAGCGGAGAGCGGGTACCAGAAAGAGTGAGAGAAAGGGAGATAGCGGGAACGGGTGAGAGACGAAGAAATGAAGAAGAGAAGGGAGCTCACGGTAGACTTTACTTTAATACTCCGCGGACCCTCCACCCCGGGTCCTTGATTTCTTTTTTACACTCTATGACGTACTTTGCTTCTTCTCTCTCTCTCTCTCTCTCTCTCTCTCTCTCTCTCTCTCTCTCTCTCTCTCTCTCTCTCTCTCTCACTTGCTCATTCTCTGTCTATGGTTCTCGTTTTTCAGAGAGAAGACTCTCTTTCCCTCTGGGCTCGCGACGTCTTTGCTTTTCTCTCTCTCTCTCTCTTACTTATACACACAAAACATACACGTACAACTCGTCCCACACGTTGGACTCTGCCCAGTGGCTACATGGGAAACCGAACACCGTCTCTCTGTCGGCAAAGCGAACGAGACAGAGACGGAAAGAGAGAAGGCGGAATAAACTTGGGAACCTGCTATACGTTATATATATACATATATATATATGTATAAAGCAATCGTATAAACGCTGGCCAAAAAGTAAATGCGTTAAAAACGCAATTACTTTTTGGCCAGCGTTTTTATTGTACGAAAAGCCTAGAATTTGATAAACTGAGACAATTTTACGTGAGAAGGGATTCTAGGACAAACGCGAGGAATGAAAAGAAGAAGAAAAAGACTTTGCGTCAAGGACGAAGCGTGTTCGATCGCGTTCAGAATTCTCGAAAGAAAGCGTTATCCAGAGATAGATCGAGATGCTCGTAAGGGTAAAAGAGAGGGAGTAAAGGATGGGGGGAAGGAGAGAGAGTCGAGGTAAAAAATGGTAATACCGCGATCAGAAAACGAGCTATACTGGTTAATGCCAGCTGCCTCTCGTTTTTCTTACGTGCCGATCGTGAAAGGGAGGATGGGGGTTCATAACGTCGAGAGAAGAATTGGAAAGCGATATCTCGATCACTCGGTCATGCGACAAAACGGGTGTGTCGCACCGCTGCCGTATATTATTCTTGTTTTTTTTTTTTTGTTTTTTTTTTTTTCTTGCCAAATGCACGTGGGAGTTGTTCCGTGAGTCTGGACGACTTTTTTTTGGTTAAATATGTAACGCGAGGTTTTATCGCGTTCGACCAAAGGTAATTAATCACGTTGGGAGATTCGAAACGAAAAGTTTAATTTTTTGTCATAATTTGAGGAGTAAAATTTTTTTTATTTAAATAACAATAATTTTTTTGTAAATTCATTGAACAATTATTCGAATTTGCCTCCCTTATCTCGTATCATTACTTCTCTGTTTCCGTTATATCCTTTCGTAGTGTTCTCAAAAAACAACTCGGTTAATTGAGGGTTGTGAACAAAGTCCCGGGATGGCGCGCGCGATCCATCGGAAACCCTTGGTGCGGCGTTCCCATGGCCAAACAGCGCAAGGAGACCGAAAGCCCGACAGCAAAATGGAAGTTAATTAGAAGCCTTTGGAGCGGCGAGGTTTCACCGCCCACGCCGGAAACTCCTCTTTCGCTCTCTCTCTCTCTCTCTCTCTCTCGCACACGTTAAACAGACAAGGTATAGCAAACTCTTCCAGTTGCCGAAGAACCGTCTATATATTACATATATATCATATATAGCATGAAATATATACATAGCTATGCGTATCAGCCTGGCCAAAAAGTAATCGCCTTAAAAACGCAGTTACTTTTTGGCCAGGGTAGAATAACCCTTCCAGTTGTCGACAAACTGACTATATATTACGTATATATCATATATAGCATGAAATATATACATAGCTATGCGTATCAGCCTGGCCAAAAAGTAATCGCCTTAAAAACGCAGTTACTTTTTGGCCAGGGTAGAATAACCCTTCCAGTTGTCGACAAACTGTCTATATATTACGTATATATCATATATAGCATGAAATATATACATAGCTATGCGTATCAGCCTGGCCAAAAAGTAATCGCCTTAAAAACGCAGTTACTTTTTGGCCAGGGTAGAATAACCCTTCCAGTTGTCGACAACCTGTCTATATATTACGTATATATCATATATAGCATGAAATATATACATAGCTATGCGTATCAGCCTGGCCAAAAAGTAATCGTGTTAAAAACGCAGTTACTTTTTGGCCAGGGTAGAATAACCCTTCCAGTTGTCGACAAACTGTCTATATATTATGTATATATCATATATAGCATGAAATATAAACATAGCTATGCGTATCAGCCTGGCCAAAAAGTAATTGCGTTAAAAACGCAATTACTTTCTGGCCAGCCTAATATAACCATATATACGCGTCTATCTATCTATTTCTATGTATGCTCATGGTTATATACATAGAGACAGTACCAGCGGTATCCGGTAAGTTGACTTTGGGCTTGAGCCGAGGGAAATTGACTGTGACGAGTAAAGAGCCGAGAGAGAAGGGGAGAGAGAGAGAGAGAGAGAAGGCAAGCTCGATCGAGCTAACGAACTAGCAAGCATTTCAACGAGC
Source organism: Netelia melanura (assembly GCA_964007305.1). NCBI lineage: Eukaryota > Metazoa > Arthropoda > Insecta > Hymenoptera > Ichneumonidae > Netelia > Netelia melanura. The sequence continues at coordinate 22,514,399 of OZ023259.1, read as the reverse complement.
TATCATACAGGTAGTGAGAGCGACGATAGAGCTACGCCCTTAACGAGCCACTCACTCTCGTTTTGTTTTCCCCGCCCCAACCCCGTCTCGTCGTCGCTGGAAGAAAATAAACAAGAAATGGAAGAAAAAGAAAAGAAGAAAAAACAAAATTATGTCGATGCGAAACTCTCGTTACGTTAACGCCCTGCCTATCACGCTTTTCATTCGTAATAACAGCTTCGATCATGAGAATTTCATACTCTCGCGCGCGCGAATTATCAACAAGATAATAATCGAACGATGACGAGATTGTAATAACATACATTCCCTTCCAACGTTTCGTATAATAATAATTTATTAATTATCATTACGTCGGGTTATTTGCGAGACCTCGGTGCAAAAGTGGCACGGGCAATCAATCATTTCACACCCGACGCGCCACCTGCTTATTTTCTTTTTTACCCCCGTGTCCACGATATCGATATCATTCAAGACGTCTGAGAAAAAGTTTTACCAAAAAAAAAAACTACTTTTACAAGAATATTTTTTTCGCTTTAAAAAAGCTCAATTATATTATATCATAATTATATTATTAATATAATAATTATATTAACAATAATATAATAATATAAAATATTATTATTATCTTTATAAAAATATAATAATATAAAATAATATTATTATTATTATTATTATTATATCACAATAATAATATTATTTTATATATTTATATTATTATCTTTATAAAAACATAATAATATTATTATTATTATTTTGATAGTTTTCCTTGCACACCCTTGCCACAAGGGTTTTTACAAGTTTTCCTTATTTCTACTTTTCCGCTTCGTCCTTACAGTTCTTCTTACATATTTCTTCTATCTCCCTATAATACCCACACACCTCCTCGTTAATCTTTCCTCCCAACATGTTAATTATCTCCCCTTTTAGCGCCACTATATCAACCTCCTTCACCCATTCTTCCGCCGCTTTCCTTGCTCTCTCCGTTACCCTCCCCCACCCATAATATTATTATTATTATATAACAATAATAATATTATTTTATATATTTATATTATTATCTTTATAATAATATAAAATATTATTATTATTATTACATCATAATAATAATATTATTTTATATATTTATATTATTATATTATTATAAATTAATAATAATTTTAAAAAATATAATCACTTTTGGAAAAACATTTGTTTCGTTTAAAAAAGGTACAATAAATCAATAATAATAATAATTAATGAAAAATATTTGAATGTTTGAAACTCACTCGCCAACTCGTTCGCCGTTCCAGCAACGCTTGTCCGGATAGTCCTCGCATATAGCGTCAGCGAGTGTGCCATAAAAGGTGCGGGATCTCACGACGCTGGCCAAAAAATTGCCGAGCTGCACGTGCAACTGGGTGGGCAAAGCTTTGTGAGGCTGGCTGGAGGACGGATTGCTCGTGCTCGCGTGAGAGAAACCACGATGATCGGTGGACGAGTGAACGTTCGACGTCGACGAAGAAGAGGAAGAGGAGGAGGAAGAATCATCGTCGGAATTCTTCGATGGTGGCGAGTCCTGAAGTTCGGCCCGTCCGCATACTTTGCGCACCTGAAACCAAACGAAACATTCGAAATTACGAAGGACGTTATCGCTGTCTCGTTTTCATTCATCGATTTCTAAAAGAAAAAAGAAAAAAAATAATAATAATAAAAAAGAATATTTTTTTCGCTTAAAAAAAGCTTAATTACATTGTATCATAATTATATTATTAATATAATAATATTAACAATAGTATAATAATATAAAATAATATTATTATTATTATATAACAATAATAATATTTTATATATTTATTTTATTATCTTTATAATAATATAATAATATAAAATATTATTATTATTATTATTATTATATCATAATAATGATATTATTTTATATATTCATATTATTATCTTTATAAAAATCAGGTCAGACATGTTTCGTTCATCCAGGTCGTAAATTATTAACAGCGATGAGTTACAAAAGAAAAATGATAAAAAAAATTGTTTAATTACGAAAAAAAAAAGAAGTTTGCAATTTTTTATACCATCGATCGCCTCGTGATTTGTCGATTCGTTCGTAAATTATTTGCTGGACAATTTTGTTAAGAACGCATTCATCGATTTATCGGGGCGTTAATGAAATTCGTATCGCTAAATTCTCTCATAAACGTCGATCGTTTCTTATATCGGTGCATTAAACCTCGTGCGCGTGCGTCGACGAGATTCGAGAGTGGTGGGGGAGAGGGACTAGCGAGCCAAGCTCTCGCGCATGCGCGCGTCGACAGTTCGCTATCTTCTCTCCTAGTACAGGCAAACAGGGAGCCCGTTACTCTTGGCCATAATACATTGCACGATAACTAAAATTTTTTTTTGTAGATAAGTTCAGTATGACGTACTGAATGTAAATCCCCAAAAATTCCCCAAAATGGCGGCGCGCACGTGCCGCCATTTTGCGAAAAACCGTTTTGGCCTATATCTCCACAACCGTGCACTTGAGGCCAAAAATGGTAATAACCTTTATTGTAGATAATAAAATTTTCTATCTCTTTTGTTAAATAATTATTTTTGTATCACTCATTGTTTACGACTTATATGACTATTACTGTTTGTTTTCTGACTTTATCTTTTTTATTGACTGGTATCTCTTCTAATAATTGTTTAAACAATAAACTGCTCATAATCAAACTTTTAAAGCGACAAATTTTCTACAACTTTTACATTGAACTTTTTTTTTTTTAAACTAATATTTTTGAAGTTATAACGCGTTAAATGTTCGCGTTCGCGTCCGCGTTCAACGCAACTACCGAGTTAATTTTCAACGGGAAAAAAGTTCAAAATTAAAGTTGTAGAAAATTTGTCGCTTTAAAAGTTTGATTCTTAGCAGTTTATTGTTTAAACAATTATTACAAGAGATATCAGTCAATAAAAAAGAAAAAGTCAGAAAACGAAAAGTAATAGTCATATAAGTCGTAAACGATAAGTGATACAGAAAAAATTATTTAACAAAAGACACAGGAAATTTCATTATCTACAATAAACGTTATTACCATTTTTGGCCTCAAGTGCACCGTTGCGGAGATATAGGTCGAAACGGTTTTTCACAAAATGGCGGCACATGCGCGCCGCCATTTTGGGGGATTTTTGTGGATTTACATTCAAAACAATTACAAAAAATTTAGTTATCGTCCGTCGCAAAAAAAGATGTACTATTTGCTTGTACTATCCTTTGAGCGAGAAAAATGCCTGGGGAATCGTGAGGTGGTGTGGGGAAGGGGAAGGGCATGCGCAAGGAACGAGGGAACGACGATTTCGCGCTCATCGCTGTGTGTGCGTTCGCCAGCGCGCCTCTCGATAAGAGAAACGTGGGATCCGCGCGAATTTCGCTACGGGAGCGAAATAAATATATCGCTGTGGCGACGCGACATTTTTCCCTTCTCTCGTACTGCTGAACCGAGAGAGAGAAAGAAAGGGGGGGGGGGGGGGGAGATTTATTATGCACTAATAGCACTTTGAGGCGAAATTTGCTTCCAATTTGTATGCATTACAATATTCTATACTAATGTGCAAATGAAATATAAATGTTGCATAATGAGTGTAATAAATGTTGATTTTGAAAACTCTATTCAATGATTGAAATTTAATTAATGAAATTAAATAATTAAATAGTAACATAAATAAAATAAAATAGTAAAATAAGATAACATAAACATTAAATAAAATAAAATTAATAAAATAACATAAAGTAAACAGTAAATAATAATATAAAATAAAATAACAAAAAGAGAGAGAGAGAGAGAGGGAGAGGGAGAGATATGACATGATATGATTTGATTAGTTTATTATGTCCTAGTATACCTAGTTTGGGACAAACTATAACAATTTTCCAAGATACAGTGATAATTTTGTCCCATTCCCATAAAAGTTGTAAAAAAAAAAACTCGATACAAGAATAAAGATAAAAAATAATTAATAATAATAATAATAACAATAAAATAAACTAAAAATAAAAGTTAAAATCAATTAAAAATAAAAGTCAAAATAAACTAAAAATAAAAGTGTAAATAAAAAAGAAGAGAGAGAGAGAGAGAGCGAGAGGGAGAGAAAAAAAGAGAGAGAGAGAGAGAGAACACGGACAACCGGTTTTACGATCTCGAGATGGCATCCACAGAGACTCGAATAATAAATAGCATTTTGACTTCTCTTCGTGCCTGTATTGTTTTTTTATTTTCATCTTTTTCGCCTTCTCTGTTTTTTTTTGTTCTTTTTGATTTCTTAATTTTTATGACACTACGTGGAGGCTCGAATGTAAATTATAAAATGCGAGTCGAAGAATTAACGTTACGATGCGAGAGACGCTTATTTATTAAAGGACTTTCGCTCGATCGAATCTCGTCAAATATGGACAAGACCGGCAGATTTTTTTCTCCGTTGTTATTTTTTTTTTAATCAAAACGTATAAAAAAAATGGAAAAAAAAAAACAAGAAAGTTCGTTGACCAGCCGAAAACAAATTTATTTCGCCATCCTCGTTATTACCAATCTCTTCGATTAATTCGAAAACTGTCTCATCCAAGCCCCCCCCCCATAATTTTATTTGCTTTTAATTTTCAAGAAAAAAAAAAAAAAAAAAAAAAAAACTCTTGTCGATTAAATCATGCCAGACATCCCTTTATCCAGATAAGCGCTCGTAAACACGTGCCTCGTCTATAATAAAAAAAATTTCTCACTCATCAAGATGGGGGGGGGGTTAAGCGCCTCTATATAAAACGTTCACAATAGCCTCGCACGATTCAGCGTTTGTCCGTTATCATCACGTATTATCGTTTAGTAGTACCTCCTTGTCAACGTGAGAGCTTATGTCTGTGGGGGGGCGGGGGGATGAAACAAAACAAAATAAAGAAAAAAAAAACATAGAACTGAATAAGAAACGAGAGTTGTCCGAGAGTTGGATAAGGGAAATCTCAAGCATGGCGCGCGCTTGTCTGTCCAGTAACTCGACGCCACTTGGGAATGGACGAGAGGGAAGGAGGGGGGAGGGGAGGGGGCAGTGCGGAATCGGGAGGAACGAATAGAGAGAGAGAGAGAGAAAGAACATACAAGGGGGGCTAACCGTTGTTCGCAGTTGGGCGCACCTCGTTCCTACCTCTCGTCGTCGTCTTCCTTCCCCATTCGTCTTACCTCTCTTCATTCACCCGATGACTTTACACTCCTCTCTTACGAACCTTTTCCGCCGTCCCACCGACTTCCTCTTCTCGTCAATTTCTCTTCCACCTATCCCCCCCCCCCCCCCCTTCCCCCGCGCCGCGCCGTCACCGCTGTTCACTGTCTCGCGCAATGTCTCTCTACCCCCTCCCCCCTTCTACTGCCCCCCCTCCCTTCTGCCGCCCTCTCTACTGCGCGCGCGCGCATCTCCTCTAGCCCCCCCCCCCCCCCCCCCCCCTCCTTAAGAATATGCACACGGCAAAAGGTGAGTCACACCGGACCACAGACACGACACACAATGCACGGGGGGGGGGGGGGGGGGGGGGTTGCCAGACCCGATGAATCAGAGTGTGGAAGAAGCTCGAATAAAGATAGAGAGAGAGAGAGAGAGAGAGACAAGTAAGAGAGTCTCGTCGCAGCGGAAATCGATGGTGCGAAGAATCAACAATTCGTACATCGACTCACGCATCGCGAAAGGGGAGAACGAAGGTTTGCGGTACGAATAATAATTAAACACGAGTGTAACAATCGACGATGAAAGTTTTAGAATTTGTTACGACTTCCTTCGAGACGCAAAAGTTTCGCGCGACGATTCAAATTGTCGTGAAATTATTCATTTATTTACGCGTAATGCAAATTTGAATTTAATAACGGCGGGTTAATTAATTAATTAAAATTTCTTATTCATAGAAGCGTACTGGTGGAATGTTGTTTTTCGGACGTTTGGGAAAGACGAAGTGACGTTTTGGTTTTGCGAGTCGCGATGTCGAGTCGGTTTAAGGGGGTTTAAGGGGGTTTAGAGAGAGAAAAATACAACAAACTTTGGGATTTTTTTCAATGATAACTAAACAATATATCGAAATTCGGTAAAGAGGGATTTGTTGTACAAGTATCAAGCACTGTTTATAAATTTTATGAGAATTGTGCTAAACAAAATGGCGGCTTGCCAGCATTTTTTCAGCTGTGTCTTTTTTTTTCTCATCGCTGCCTGGTCGAGTCCATAACTACAGCAATTTCAAAGCTACTATAATGAAACAAAACGAATTTGATAAAGTATGATAACAGCTTCGATGCTACGTAGGATTTTTTTTTTATATCGCATAGTTCAAATGTTATTAACAATTTTCGTGCATTTTTCTTTGGGTTTTGTCGAAGTTTTTGTTCAACGACACGCCACTTTTGCAAAAATCAATTTAAACAAAAAATCCTACGTAAGATTGAAGGTGTTATCAAACTATATCGAATTCCTTTTGGTTCGTTATTGTAGCTTTGAAATTGCAGCAGTTATGTTTTCAACCAGGCAGGAAAGAAAACGAAAAAAAGCAGCTGGGAAAATGCTGGGAAGCCGCCATTTTGTTTAGCACAGCTCTGATAAAATTTATAAACAGTGCTCGATACTTGTACAGTAAGGACCTTTTTACCAAATTTCGATATGTCGTTTAGTCTCATTGAAAAAAAATTCCAAAGTTTGCTATATTTGTCTCCCTCTAAAAGTCGTTTAACCCCTTAATTCAATTTAATAACGCTTGCTTAACAATGACTAACGATTTAACAATAATTAAATCGTTAGTCATTATTTATTTTTATTCTTGACAAGGAATTTTCAATTATTGTTTTTTTTGTTCTATCAATTGTTAAATACGAATGAAATATACGTACGAATTTTTCTTTCGTCCTTCGAACGAATGAAACGAAAAGAGTTCGAATGAGCGCGTGTGTATGTGTGCGAAAATATAATTCAGAGATAATAGAACGTTGATCCTCAATGAGGAAACGACAGAAAGAAAGATAGAGAGAGAGAGAGAGAGAGAGGGAGAGAGTGAAAAAAAGTGATACAAAGAGAATAAAGAAACGTCAAGAGGATATTGCTACTCTCGCGTATTCCGCGTCTCTTCGTGCCTCCGGCTTGATTCAAAGGCACGCAATGCGAGTCTCAACCCTCCCCCTCTCCTCTTCCTCCACCCCGACTCATGCGCAATACGTGACTCTTTTCATTGCATTACATTTAGTTTCATTGAACGAGGGAGAGAGAGAGGGAGAGAGTAAAATCGTCTCGTTTATCCAACGAGTCCTTAGAAATCCGTCCATGAAGGCGGTTCGAAGACTCTAATAGTCGTCGAGAGGCTCACACTCTTATTTTCTCTCTTTCGCTTTAACTCCCTCTCGACTTCCTGGGCATTGAGAACGACTTAACGAAGAAAGCCTCTCTCGTCCATTCTTGCATGGCTATTCGTTCAACCATCGAAGTTCTATGCGACGCGAATATCTCGCGAGAAATAGAAAGACTTCCCCCACGCGTCCGTAGACCACTCTCGCTCACTGTCCCGGGAGTGAGTGACGAGAAGCCTTCCCCCACTACCGCGCGGCGCTCGGTCACGCGTGCGCTCATTGGCTCCTCCGCTCCCCACTCTCACTCACTCACGCGGTCGCTCTCTTTCTCGCTGGAGTTGAATCGTCCAGAGCGAACGAGCGAGACGAGATCGCGATTACTTACGAGTAGGGTTCGGAGTTCAACCAATTTAGCGATGCCTCGAGCCAGCGAGGAAAGACAGCGCCAACTTCTTGACGTCAGACAGAGAGAGAAGGAGGAAAAGTCGTTCACCGATCTTCGATGCGACCACGAGCCTTCGTATCTTGACGACAAATGCACACAGCGTTTTCCACTAAGGCTCTCTCTCTCTCTCTCTCTCTCACTTTTTTATACCGCCTGCTGTCGTCAACGTCTTCGCAGTTCTTGGCTGCGAAATCGCTTTCATATTTCGAAAGTTATTCCACGCGCGGGCGAGAGGGATGATAAAAATAACGAACATTAATAACCGCGTTCGTTTTCTTTTTCTCGTTTTTTTTCTTCTTTTTGTTTGCCTCCTTTCTTTTTCTTTCTCCTCGCAGCGACAAAACGAAAGAGAGAGAAAAAAAAACAAGAAACTTGCTTCTCTGAAAACTTTACGTATACGCGTAACGCGTGCAACTTCATACGGAATTCTTTTCGCGAGGAAAACATGCAAATGGATAAATTCCTGCGGAAAGTAAAGAACGTCGTTCGCTCGCGGTGGAGACGACTCGTGGACCGTCAGGGACGTATATATACGTAATACCATATGGTATATACACTTCCTTCGAGATGCTGGAGAGGAGAAAAGTTTTGCGCGAGGTTGTAGTCAACTTGGCGTATGTGCGTTTATATGGGTCGTTCCAGAACGATTCGACAATAATCGATTTGTCACATTCCCGAATATTGATCATAATTCTGTTTTCTTCATTTTATACAAGCATCAAAAAAAATTGCACAAAACTGCATAGAATTGTGGAGTTTTTCTTTTTTAATTTTTGTAAAAAATCAAGTACATTTAATCGTGCTTATATTTTTGAGACAATGGATTTGTCACACTCGCGAATTTTGGTAATTATTTTATTTTCTTCTTTTTATAGAATTCTCAAAAAAATCTGCATAGATTTATTTTTTTTTTTTAAATTTGTGTACAAAAAATCAAGAAAATTTAATCGTGGTTATATAAATATGTTTTTTGAGTTTTCGACTAAAGTATGAAAATAAACTATTTTAAGGGCGAAAAAGCGATTAATATTTATTTTCAACACGAATAACTGAAATATGAAAATTGAAAAATCGAAAATATAATTTTCAACAAAATTAATCAGTATTTGTTTTTCACAAATCAGCAATTTATATTTAAAGCTTGAAAATCTTATAGAAATACGTTTTGCAATTTTTTTTCTATATTTTTGTACCAAAACTGCGTTTAAACAAAAAAAATTAAAAATAAAAACGTCCAATTTGGCCGACTTTTTGCAAAGTCATCAACCTTTAACCCTTTGAGTTCTAAGGACGCATATGTGCGTCAGCCTATGCGTCTGCGGACCACATAAGCTTGAAAGAACTCAGGTCTCAAAGTGTTAAAAAAAAGTAACGTAATTTTTTAAAAATCGATATCTTCAAAACATTCCCCCCATCCACAAATTGCAAAAAATCACAAAGACCCCTTTCAACCAATACCAAAACATACAAAACTTTAAAAAAAAAAATCGTCGATGCAAAACCTAAACATTGTCCGGTTTGGCATGGAATGCCCCATATACATATCATGCTATCGCTTTTACGGCCCCAGTGACATATACATATGTGCGCATGCGCGTGACACAAAAAGTCTCGGGGCTCGGTTATAACGGAGACGAAAGAGCGTTTGAGGCCGAACGAAGATGAATGCATCTTGGTAAGGAAAGGAGGAATGAGGGAAGACGAGGAACGAAGAAGAAGAAGAAGAAGAAGAAGAAGAAGAAGAAGGCGAAGATCGCTAGCCTGAGAAAGAGGCGAGTGGACCCTGTGAACCAAGCAAGACGAAGAAGGAGAAGGAGAAGAAGAAGAAGAAGAAGAAGAAGAATAACAAGAAGAAAAAGAAGAAGAGAGGAAAAAGAGAGAATATGCGAGAGGAGATGAAAGGAGAGAGGGAGGAGGGGTTGGAAGAAACTTCATGCAGCTTCACCAACCCGCGGCGCGCCCATCCTATCGCATTCCTCGCATCCTTCGCTGCTCGGTGCGCCGCCGATTATTGCTTTGACTCGCCGCTGGTGGTGCTGTTGCGTCGCTGTTGCTCCCGCTCGTGCGTTTGTTCGATTCGCCGCGCGGTGGCGCGCCGAACGAGAAGGAGAGGAATCGTTCGTTAAAAGAGAAAAAGATCCGAGGGAGAGGGAGAAGATCGAACGGGAGTTCGATTCTCGATATCGATTGTGAGAGAGGGCTACGGTCGCGGGAGGATTCGCGAGGGAAAAAAGAAGAGCGGTTTCTCGTTAGAATTCCTCGCTTCTTTTGATAAGGTCGTATATGAGAAATTAAAAATGAAGTTGGGGGGGGGAAAGATATTTCTTGCTCGAAATATCTTCCCCCCCCCCCCCAACTTCATTTTTGGGAAGATATTTCGGGCAAGAAATAGCTCCCCCCCCCCCCCCCCCCCCCTTCATTGAAACGATTTTTATATCGAGTATGAATGGTGGGAATTCTTCACGGTTTTTACTTTATTATCGTAGTGGTATTAAAATATGTTATAATTATTGTGTATGTAATTAGAATTGTTGTAATTATATCGAATTTGATTTTTGGAATTAATTAAGGTCGTTGGGTGGGGGATTAAAATTTTATTTCCGTTTTTTCTCACATTGGAACTGGACCAAGCGTTAAAGTTCATTAAGAAAAGTTGTTGCAAATCGACTAAAGAACAACATACTCAAAATTCAAATTGATCCTATGAAAAGTTTATTTGTTATATAATAAACAAAATCATGAATTTTTGTTTTCCATAAGATTTGTTATAAAAACTAATCGAAGCTTTTTTGATGTCGTATAAAAATGTATGTAAAATTTCAACAGGCTTCATCGACCAAATGATCGAGATACTCGTTGCATAATGGTGCGATATTTAACACGGGCTCTTATGGGAGATTGCGAAATGTGACGATTTTCAAGAATAAATATCGTGATTTTTGAGTCGATGAAGGCCCTTGAAATTTTACACACATATACATATGACATCAAAGATTGTTTCTGTAAATTTTCAGTGAAATCTAACGGAAACGCTGTAACGATAGGACTACCTTAAGTATGGGTTATTTAATAAAAAATTTTGTAACGATAAATATTACGAGGATAAAGATAGATTTGAGGAAAAATGAGGGAAAGAATTTTTCATGATGAAAATAAAATAATAATTCATAATTATATGTAATTACGTTTTTCGTTAATTATTATAATTGGATCAAATTTCATTTTTGGAATAAATTAATTATGTGTTCTTTAATCAAAATTTCCATCACTATAAATAGTTCGAGGATAAAGATAGATTTGAAGAAAAACGAGGAAAAGACTTTTCCATAATGAGAATTAAATAATTCATAATTAAATGTAATTAAATTTTTCGCTAATTATTATATTTATATCAAATTTAAGTTTCGTAATAAATTAATTATGTATTCTTTAATAAAAAAATCTCCATATCGATAAATATTACGAAAATGAAAATAAATTTGAGAAAAACGAGCAAAAGACTTTTCTATGATGAAAATAAAATACTAATTCATAATTATAAGTAATTAAATTTTTCGTTAATTATTATATTTATATCAAATTTAATTTTCGTAATAAATTAATTATGTCTTCATTAATCAAAACCTCCACGACGATAAATATTTCCAAGATGAAGAAAGATTTGATAAAATCGAGAAAAACACTTTTCCATCCGCTCACAAAAAATCGTTTCGACGCGGCAAAAAAAAAAAAAATAAATCGATTCTCGAAGTAATATCGAACGTTATCATCAAACTGAAAAGATCGACAAGAGTCGTAGTACGATGGTTGTAAAAAAGTGTGACGAAAATAAAAAAGAAAGAGCGACCAACAAACGGTGTTATAGATCGAAGAATGGGAAAAAAGAATCTGAAGAAAACGGTTCGTTCGATCGGTAGGAGGCGCCAGCGTAGATTCGATTATTGTCAAAGAGGGAAACAGGAAGTGAGCGGGGAAATATCGAAAGGAAGTACGAGAATCGACGAGAAAAGACTGAAAAATTCTTGAAATCTGTGAAAGAACGAGAAAAGGCAAAGGGTGGGGGCAAGGGGGGGGGGGGGGGGGGGATTGCCAAATCCGCGTATACCGCGGAATCTTTTATCTCCTCGTCGTTCGGAATTTCGTTGGCGCACAGACGGAATCTCGATAACGAATTTATCTCCCGAGCGCGCGCACCCCTTTTCTCTCGCTCTCATTTTTTCCTTTTTTTTTCTTCCTTAACCTCTCTCTCGTTCACGTGGCTTCCTACCTACTATTCCTACCTCTTCCAGCATCTTCGATTCGGGAATTTCTCGTCTTTTTCTGTAACCCCGGGAATCGACTTCGACGACCGCGAGGCGACGCGGCAAAAGCTAGGATCGTCTCTGTATACGTAAAATTTCTCTCTCTCTCTCTCTCTCTCTCTCTCTCTCTCTCTCTCTCTCTCTCTCTCTCTCTGTGGCTCTCTCTCTCTCTCTCTCTGTGGCTCTCTCTCTCTCTCTGGCTCTCTCTGTAGTCGATTTATCCTTGCGAAATCCCCTTTGCCTCTTTTTCTGTCTCCGTCTCTCTCCCGCTCGCTGATTCAACGAGGAGCCGTCCATAAGACTTATACAGGGCGAATTTCATAAGATGTCACAGGCTTTGTACTAAGGTAGATGAGATCATTACAAACAAAAGTTGCAAATATACATTAGGGTTATTTTTAATAGTTTACGAGATATACATGTTTAAAGTTGGGCCAATCACAGCGCGGCCAGAAGCGTTGGAGCCGCCCACTCCTGCCCTAGCCGTAGAGATAGCACAGTGTAGGGCGTTACATTTGAAGTTGCAAAATTCAGTGCAGTCAATTTTATTAATTATATTATTACGCAGTCATGTTTATTTCTCGGCCATTGGCTGCTAGGCCGGGAGTGGGCGTGTCCAATGCTTCTCGGTGCCTTCTGATTGGACCACCTTAAAAAATTGATATCTCGTAAACTATTCAAAATATCCCGAATGTATATTTGCAAATTTTGTTTGTAATGATCTCATCTACCTGAAAATAAAGCCTGTTACACCTTATTAAATTCGCCCTTTATATTTCACTGACGGGCCGTAGGGCGTACCAGAATCGTTCATGAGAAAAGGGGAATATGTATACGTGTATACCGACCGGAAGAAGCCAAGTCAAAAGAAAACTTTGGCCGTCGTGAGGTCAGACGTGTGTGTGTGTGTGCTACGAGGTAGAGAAATAGAGAAAAAAAGTGGGGGTAATATGGACCTATGGACGAAGACAATTTTTTTACATCATAAACACATTTTCATAACGCAAAGATCTTCAAATTGACAAACTTTCGAAATTTGCCAATTCCTATTTCTGTTTTATTTTGTTGTGTGTTTGTCCAGAATGAAAAACAACTCGATCGATATCAACAAAATCGTATTTTCTCATAAAAAAAAAGCAATCGACGAATGAAACAATTACGAATTTCATCACGTATCCAAAGATCTATTTTCGTTCCTCGCGAAATTAAAAAAAAAAGAATAAATTTATATTTATGTTTAAATTTTTTAATAAATTTATACACTTATATAAATATTAACTTACAATTGATAATATATGAATATGTATCAATGTCCGAGAGGATTATCGAGTGCTACAAAACGCGCGCTAAATTTGTGTCTCTTATTTCGATCTACTTTCGGTGGTCCATATTGCCCCACATAATCCGAACTGTGGCGCCAAAAGGAAACTTTGACTTTCGTGAGGACCATGTATATATATACATACATATATATAATCCCTATAACGATGAGAAGAGCACTGCAACCATCACGACGATTCCAACGACCTCCCCCCCCCCTTCCCCCCCTCCCTCCAACTTCGACCCATTTTTACTATCGATTTTGTACGGCGCTCTACCCGGACTTGTTTGTCCATAGTTTGGTTTTTTTTTTGCGCCCGCGAGACGTCCGAGTACATTCGCGCATTGATATCCCTCTTTATTTCAGACCATGTACGTACGTAGGGTAGTTCTATAGTTGGACGGAGAAAAAGAGAGAAGAGGATGAAAAAAAAAACTTACGTAGTTACCTCGAGTTCCGTTTATTTTTTCACCCGGACGTTCGGTGAAGGATCGATGCTGCGCATCACAGCGTTTCTTCTTTTGAACTTTTCGATTCCCATTTCGAGATGCGCCGTGCGAGCGCTATTGAAAAAGTATGGAGAGAGGGGAGAGAGAGGGAGAGCCAGAGAGAGAGAGAGAGAGAGAGAAAAGGGCCAGAGAGAGAGAGAAAGGGCCAGAGAGAGAGAGAGAAAGAGAGAGAGAGATCCAAAGAGAGGGAGAGAGAGAAAGAGAGAGAATAGGGGGGGGGGGGGGGGGGGAGTTCGTTCGAACATGGAAATATGGACGGTGAATAAATCATCCCTCTCGCATGGAATATGGATCGCGCGAATCCTCGACGAATATTTGAAATAGACTGTGGTAAAGGAGAGGGAGGAGGGAGGGAGGAGGGAGGGAGGAGGGGGACGTATGGGAAGGCTTCGACCAAAAGAGGAATATGGAACGAACGATGGAAATATAGAATCGAGGCAAAGATCGGCTTTCAATTATGAGCTGATGATACTTTTATTGAAAGAACAAAAAAAAAAGAAAGAAAATGTCGACATCGAAACACGTATCGAACCAGTTGACCCAATTTTTTAACACCGCAGGACCAATTCGCTGTCGCGCGATCATTTTTTTTTGTTATCTTTATCTTCATCTTTTAACGAAATGTATTTTGCCTCGGATATTTTGGAATTTAATGAAAAAAGAAAATAAGTATCGAACCGATGGAAAATGAAACCAGAGAATTTTTATTTTTGCAATTTATTTTATTTACAAATTTTGATTAATTTTTTAAAAAATTGGACGATAGAGCGAAGAAAATTGTGAAATTGGATATTTTAAATTGAGTGTGACGAGGTAGATAGTTTGCGAATGAATTTTAAGACGAGAATCAATCTATCGAAATTCAAATACCGGAAGTCGATCTTCGTCCTCGACCTCTTGTACCCCAGGACCTTTGTCTTCTTTTTTTTTTTTAGTGTGGAATAATCGGGCGAGTGCATTCTCGATTGATTGCAAGTGTTTTTATAAAAAAAAAACAACATTAGACATAACGGGAGGAGAGAAAAAAAAATTCTCACGGTGACAATTTATCTGCAAGCAACTTTGGGACAATTCATCACTATTTTGGGACAATACTTCCAGCGTTGCAATCGTTACTCAATTGTTGAAAAATTCTCGTTGCGAATGAAACCGTTTGTAAAACGAAGCGAATATTTACCTTGGAAAGTCATCTCGGACTAAGCCACATGGCAACAGCGATATCTTCATCTCTCTCTCTCTTTCTCTCATCTGCCTATTCACCTATTTCAGTTTGAACAGAGACCTAAAGAGTGAAAGAGAGAGAGAGAGAGAGAGAGAGAGAGAGGGAGATCCCTCCTCTATCTCCCGTTTCCCTCGATTATCTCGCGTGTAGCTTCGACAGAAACGCGCTATGAAAGAGAAAGAGACGGAGAGAGAAGAGGAGAGAGGGGGCTCTTTTCGTTGCAGCAGCAATCGACTGTGTGTGCAAGTTTC
>OZ023259.1:22465002-22498819 GCA_964007305.1 Netelia melanura | reverse complement strand
CCGCCTGACCTCTATTTTTCGCCTCGAATTAATTGGACAACAAACACAAAAATTGACTTTGAATATTTTCGACAAAATTGATAATAATAATAATTTTTAATAATTTATTATTCCGATTAGAGCGCGACCTACGACCCGCCTGACCTCTATTTTTCGCCTCGAATTAATTAGGCAACAAAAACAAAAATTGACTTTGAATATTTTCGACAAAATTGATAATAATAATAATAATAATTTTTAATTATTTATTATTCCGATTAGAGCGTGACCTACGACCCGCCTGACCTCTATTTTTCGCCTTGAATTAATTAGGCAACTGGTCAAACCACAAAAAAAAAAAAAAAATAAAAATAAAAAATATAAAAGGTTCGAGGGTCGTCGCTAAGTAGGGCGTAATCCTCGTATTTTCGTTTAAAGGCTTACGCCTCACGTGTATAAGCTCGCGCGCGCGCCCCTCTAATCTCCGCGATGATCCTCCTTGATTGACAAAATCCTGACCTTGTTGAAGGAAATTTTCATTTACGAGCGTCAGCCTCCGTTAGTCACGGCAAGTTATCTCCCGCGGTATCTCTCACTTCCACCCAGCAACGCCGCAAACTTCTTCGTCCGCGAAGAGAGACGCGCAATTCTACTGTACCCGTCCCCTCTTAAGACTCGCACATGCTCGTCCAAGAGGGACAGGCAGACATAAACAGAGTGAGAAAGAGACGAAAAGAAAGAGAGAAACATGAAGAGAGAGAGAGAGCAACAGAGCGGGAGGGGGTGGAGGGGGGCGGGGGGATGGGGGAGGGAAGGATGGGGGACTGGAGGGGGAGGGGCGGGGGAGGGATGTGTGCAAGGAGAGGGGGAAGACGGGGGACGGAGAGAAGGAGAAGGATGTATGGAGGGAAAAAGGGAGGGAGGAGGAGGGAGGGAGGGGGGGGGGGCAAGAAGTTACGTCGGTGCTTTCGCGAGTGCAACCTTAACCAGTCGTTCCACGCTCGAGCGTCGTAGATGTCGGATGATTATATCGACCGCTCGCGTGGGTGGAGGCTGGAGCGAAGCCAGCAAAGCCGCGGTTAAGCTAGAACGCACCGAGCGAGAAAACGGCTATCCTATCCCTCCGTTATAACGCGAAAGCAACTAGCTATAGATATAATACAATGGTTCATATAAAATTGTACGTGTATCCCTCCGCTTTCGCGCTAGACATTCGTCCGAAAAATAAAAACAAAAAGAGAAGAAAAAAAAAACGAAACGACTTCCTACGTAGGTTATCGTCGTTCGCTGTTTTTTTTTTCTTTTTGATTTTTTTTTTTTTCGTTTTGCTTTTAACTCGAGCACGAAAACCCACGCATTAAACTTGTCAGTTTGAAGAATTTCTTTTTATTTAGAGGCGAACGCTGTTTTTTTTTTACGAGGAAGAAATTTTCCTGGATTTGTTTATCGCAATTTTCCATTTTTCATAAGAATTCTTTCGTTCCCCAACTCGAAATCAGTCGGGAAGAAAATTTGGAAAATTCTGGAAATGTTAATAAGAAAAAAGTTTGATTTTTTGTTAAAAAATTTGTCGATTAGTTGATAAGTCGAGATTAATTGTAAAATTTACGGGTCGCGAGATTGAATTTTAGCTGAGACAGGAAATACACGAAAAAGGAAAGAAAAGAGGTAAATAGGCGAGAGGGAGGGGGGCAGAGGTCAAGGTTGAGGACGTTCGATATATTTCAGAGTAAAAAAATGCATTTTTACAATTTTTTTTTCTGAAAGAACGTGTCTTTCTTGATACGTGGTTCAAATTTCATGAAATTCTGAACAGTGGAAGTATGTTAAATAATTTTTTGAAATTAGCGTTTAAATTCATTGGAAATTCAAACTTTTTCAGAAAATCGTGTCTTCTGAAAAGTTACGTTTTTTCACCTGCGATGTACCTTTTCTCAAAATCTACTCATCGTATCGGCATATTTTTTTTTTGACGTAACAAGTACATCCAAACGAAGGATGTGTCTAGCCATTTTTTTGAAAAAATGTTTCACATCCGAGAAAAATATATTTGAAGGTAAAAAAAAAGCATGGTGAAAAATTTTAACAAAATTTCAAAACGGTGTCCAAAAATTCTGAAACAAAATATCGAAAAAATGTCTCGACACGTTGTTTGTAACACTTTAATATACACGCACAAAAAAAATGGTCAAAATCTACCGTACGGTTCCTGAGAAAAGGTAAATTGAAAATATGCATTTTTCGAACCAACGTTTTTCAAATTTCAATTGTTCCCAAAATTTTTCTATTTCGAATATCCTCAAAAACCCAACACAGAATGATCAATAAACTCTTTCTGAACAAAACTAAAAAAAAAATCGTCGAAAAATATTGAATAGTTTTGAAGAAATTTTAATTTGAAGCAAAGAAGAACAAATAAAAGCCTTCCGAATATGTCGAACCCCCTTAAGAACAAGAAGAACAAGAAGAAGAAGAAGCGACGACGTAAAACCGTGTTTGACTTTGGTACGGAGCAATCGCGAACGTTTCAAAAACGTTTACTCGGTTCAACCCCGACCCTTTTTTTTCCTCGGGTGCAGAAAAGTACTCCATCTTGAATTGTATATCCACGTCTCATCTCACCCACTTCCAACCCCCCCCCCCCTCCCGCTCTCTAACGCCTCTTATTTCTTCCGCAACATCATCCTCTTCTCGCGTTTCTTCCATTGCCCCCCCCGCCTTCTCAACTATCTTGCCCTCGGCATTTTCCTCGAACGCAATGGACCATCCGGAGAAAAAGTGCGCGCGCAAAAGGTCAAAGCAAGGGCACGCGGTAGTATGCCTCGCGGATCGTTCCTCTTGCACTCTATTTTATTTCTCGAGAGAACGCTAATGTAAAGAGGGAGAGGAAGAGACAGAAAGTAAGAAAGAGAGAGGGAGAGAGAGAGAGAGAAAAGGGAATGTAGGGCACGTAGAGAAAGGATAGAAAATGTAAAACGTAGTAAGAATTTGGACGAGGGATAAATTTATCGAATCACGGTCGTGGCAAGGAGGAGGAGGAAGAGGAGAGGACGAAGCGAAAGGTGGAATGAAACAAAAACAAAAAAAAAAAATTGAAAAATAGAAAAAGGAGCCAAAGTAAAGAAGGGATAACGAGAGGTTTGCGGTCGTCGAAAAAGCTTCTCGGTTTCTTTTCCTCACGGGCGTTTCACGGATGTTGAAACGTTACGATACGTGTTATTCGACCTCCTTTCCTATTTTCCGCCTTTCGTAGCGCAAATTGGAACGACGCTTGATCCCATTCGTCGTCATGGTAGTACGGTTCGTCTCCCCGGGGGAAGTTCGAGAACCGTTGTACTTTTAGACGAGTCGAGACATTTTTCTTGGTTCTCTGTTTATCGAATTGTCCACGTACGTACTTGGCTGATGGAACGTGTTGAAGAACGCGAGAGGAAGTGCAAGAAGGAAACAAAGAAGACGAAGAAGAAGAAGAGGATGAAGAAGAAGAAGAGGACGAAGAAGAAGAAGAAGAAGAGGAAGAAGAGGAAGAAGAGGGAGAGGAAGAAGACGAAGAAGACGAAGGAGAAGAAGAGGAGGAAGAAGAAAAATGAGAATAAGAAAATGAAGAAGAAGAGCAAGAAAAAGAGGAAGAAGAGAATGAAGAAGACGAAGAAGGAGAGGAGGAAGAAGAAAAAGAAGAAGAAGAGGAAGAATAGGAGGAACCACGTACGACATCCTCGCCAAATTGAATTTGATGGGACGAGCCTGCGCTTCGGAGCGTCCCGGAGGACAGAGGGTAAAAATCGGTTCTGGTGTTCTCCCGTCACCGTTGTCGTCCTTCGTGACGGCGAACCCTCGAGAGAAATGAAATAGAAAAGAAAAAAAGGATATAAAAAAAAGAAAGAAAATAACAAAAAAAAAACAAAGTAAACGGACGGAAAACAATCGCAGCAAAGTCTGTCCGTTTGTGCGACGGGGCACGAGTGAAAAAGGAAGAACGAGAAAAAGGAGAAAAAGAAGGAGAGGAGGAGAAAAGGAGAGGGAGCGATATCGCGTGAGCCGAATATAATATTGCTGCGTGAAAGAATAGAAGTATGAATAGAAATATGACGCAGAAGATGATGGAAGAAGGGAGAAAGAAGAATAAGGAGAAACAGGGAAGAGGAGGAGGAGGAGAACGAGGGGTGCGAACGCGTCGAGTCATTAGGTCGATTGTCGAGAGCTTCACGACGGGGCGAGAAACGAGAGATATCGCCTACGGGCTCGACCGATGCCAATAGCGATATTTATGATTGGAGAGAGAACGAGAGAGAAAAGGAAAAAAGAGGGAGGGGAAGGGGGGGGGGGGGTAACAATCGGAAGAAAAACTGCTGCGAATAAAGACCATTGTACGCGGTTGGCGAGAAGTGTGAGATCGACCGAGAATCGCTTTTGCGATTCTCCAGACTTGCGCGCCCTCTGGATTACACCCAAGGACCTATTTCTCTCTCAAAAAAGATTATTCTATATTTCTTATGCAAAAACTTTATCGAATGATTTTTTTGTTGCTGTTTGTTTTTCACTTCCATCGAAAGGAGCTCACGTTTTTTTGCAAAGAGAGAAATGTTATTGCAAACGATAATGATAATTATGATGAGAAATTTATGAAAATTGGGAAAAATTACAAAAATTATGGAATTTGAAGACAAAAATTGTAATTAGGAGAATTTTTATGTCGTTTTGGGCTGGGATGGAAAAAAGATGCACTTTTGGAGACGAGGAAGAGAAGAATCGATGAAAAATTAAATTAAAAAATTGATCAACCGTTTTTTTCACTTGGATCAAAAGAAATTTACAAATTTTACAAAAAATCGCAAATGTTATTGCAAACGATAATGATAATTGTGATAAGAAATTTTTGAAAACTATGAAAATTAAAAAAATTATGAAATTTGAAGAATAAAATTGTGACTAGGAGAATTTTTCTATGGTTTTGCTCTTGAAAGGAAAAAAGACAAATTTTTAAAGGCGAAAGAGAGAAGATCCGATGAAAATTCAAATGGAGAACGGGAATCGCGGTTGGGGTTATTCTCGCTCGTCGCAAATGGCGGGGAGATTAGAAATACTGCGGAGAAAATGTAAGTACGAGGAGAGATAATGAAAGCACTTCGTTTACAATGTTGCACTAACAACGAGAGGCGAATATTCTCTGGTGTACTTATATATGTCCATTCTCTTCGTTATTTCTCTCTCTCTCTCTCCCTCTCACTATATTCTTCACACGGAATTGGCGGCTGACGAGAATTAGCTTATTGTTAGTTCCAGATGAAAATGGCAAATTTGATATTTGATAGCTGATTCTACTTGAGAACGTAGATGTTTCGCCTGAATATATTTATAATATATATAAAAAAAAATATTATGAAATAAACCAAAAAATAAAAATGAAAAATATAGATATATAAATATTTATATATTTTATTTTTATTTTTATATTTAGTTTATTTCACAATATTTTTTATCAAAATTATATTAATTAATATGTATGATATTTATATAATAATTTATTTATTATAATATATAAATTAATAATTAAAATTAATAATTTTTATTTTTAGTTTATTTCATAATATTTTTTATATTTTGTTTATTTCATAACATTTTTTATCAAAATTATATTAATTAATATGTATGATATTTATACAATGATTTATTTATTATAATATATAATTTAATAATTAAAATTATTAATTTTCATTTTTAGTTTATTTCATAATAATTTATGAATATTATCAATTAATCAATTTCTTTACCTCTCTCTCTCTCTCTCCCTTTCTCTTTTTCTCTCTTTCTTTTTCTGAATATTTGATAACGCAACTACATTGCAAGAGTTAATCATCGAACATCCCATTGAGTTAATTACGATAAAATCTTCGACATTTTTCCACTTTTTGTCACTTTTTATTCTATCTTTCTTTTTAATACCGATCTCGTTTCATTGTAATTTTTTTATTTATTCGTTTTCATAATACCACTCCTTCTTTCATTCTTTCTTTTTTTCTATATCTGGATCTTTCCGTCTCAACAAAGCTCCGTTAATTACTCGGGGGAGGCGAGTTAATGCCAACCTTCCGTTCCAACGCACGGACTTACGAGAATTGTATATAAACGTGTGTGTGTGTGTGGGTGTGTGTGAGTTTTATATGGTCTAGGTTGGAAAAGTGAATGAAAAGAGTGGAAAGCATTGTGTCAAGTTTCTGAACTGTAGAAAAAGCGAAAAGATTCATTGTTGAGCTCTTGCACACTTCTTTGCTTCTTTCTTCATTTATCCAGCTTCGTTTTATGTATAGAAATATATCTATAGATATAATATATATATATATACATATATATGTATATATACATATATATATATATTATATTTATTATATACTGTTATTATTCGACTACTACTACTATTATTATTATATATACTATTTATATATATAATAATATAATATAATATGCAAATAATATATTATATAATATATTATGTTATTATTTATTATATAATATATTATATTATACAGGGTGAATTTCATAAGGTGTAACAGACTGTATTCTTGGATAGATGGGATCATTACAAACAAAAGTTGCAAATATACATTGGGGATATTTTTAATAGTTTACGAGATATAAATGTTTAAAGTTGGTCCAATCAGAACGCGCCGAGTAGCGTTGGCGCCGCCCATTTCCGGCCTAGCCGTAGAGATAGCACAGTATAGGACGATACATTTGGAGTTGCAAAATTCAGGGCAGTCAATTTTATTTATTATATTATGACGCAGTCAGTTTTATTTCTCGAGCATTGGCTGCTAGGACGGGGAGTGGGCGGCGCCAATGCTCTGATTGGATCGACTTTAAAAACTGATATCTCGTAAACTATTCAAAATATCCCCAATGTATATTTGCAATTTTTGTTTGTAATGATCCCATCTATCTTAAAATAAAGCGTTGTTACACCTTATGAAATTCACCCTGTATATTATTGTTATCGAATGGAAAATACGAGTATAATTCCAATTGACAAATTATTCGTCGAATCATTGTGTCCTTGTCTCCCTCCCTCTCTCTCTCTCACAGTAGAAAAAAAAGCATCGAAAATGCCAAAAAGTCGTACCCAATAATTTCCGGCTTTGTCCGCCAGAGGGACGCGACTCTACAGGACAAAACAGGACAATGGGGACAGGAGGGCGGAAAATAGGGTAACGGGGGTGTAGCACGGTGGTCTGCCGCATCGTAAAAAGACTGGGGGGGAGGAGGAGGAGGGGTCAGAGTTCAACGGAAAGACAAACTCGGCCAAAATTCGTTGAACAAAACCGTGAGACGAGGTACCGGTGGTAAAATGGTGGCAGAGAAGGGAGAGGGGAGAATACCAGAGAGCGGGTCAGGCCATTCAGAGATTTCCGGGAACGGTAATGGCACGAGAGGGGCCGGAGGGCGATATATAGATAGAGAATTTTTCAACTCTAGTTCGGAGCTTCCCGCCGGTCCGTTTTCGTTCAAACAAAAAAAAAAGAAACGATTCCCGGAGAACGGTATGTGTTATTACGTGTGAGAATAAATGACGACGACAACAACGAGACGATTCGAGGAATGAAAAGCTCGAAATGAAGCGAGTAAGGAAGAGAGGAAGAGAGGGGAATAAAATTGGAAACAAAATCGTTGAAATTTGGCGAATTCGCGCGACCCCGAAGCTTAACGAGGGACGAAAATCCGGGATGAAATCGATCTAGTTGTAAGAAGGGCGAAGGGGCCGAGTTTCCAAAGAGACGCGCCAAAGATATAAAAGCGAGAAACGTGACGCAAGCATGGCAAAGATCGAGAACGATGAATTGGGGTCGTGCATAAAAAAATAATTAACGATAGTAGTACGAATATTTTGAAAAATTCATTTTTTTGCAAAAATTTTTTTTTTTATCAAATTGCAAATACTTTGCAATTTTTGACTGTTTGGCTCGGTACGATTAGACTAGAGCTTTCGAGAGATTTTTGGGCTGCTTTGAGGAGGTGCGACATATTTCAGAGTGAAAAAATTCATTTTTAAATTTTTTTTCTGAAAGTACATGTCTTTCTTGATACGTGGTTCAAATTTCATGAAATTCTGAACAGTGGAAGTATGTTAAATAATTTTTTGAAATTAGCGTTTAAATTCATTAGAAATTCAAACTTTTTCAGAAAATCGTGTCTCCCTGAAAAGTTATGTTTTTTCACCTGCGCATTAAACTTGTCAGTTGGAAGAATTTCTTTTTATTTAGGAGCGAACGCTGTTTTTTACGAGGAAGAAATTTTTCTGGATTTGTTTATCGACATTTTCCATTTTTGATAAGAATTCTTTCGTCCCCCAAGTCGAAATCAATTGGGAAGAAAATTTGGAAAATTCTGAAAATGTTAATAAGAAAAAAGTTTGATTTTTCGTTAAAAAATTTGTCGATTAGTTGGTAAGTCGAGATTAATTGTAAAATTTACGGGTTGCGAGATTGAATTTTAGCTGAGACAGGAAATACACGAAAAAGGAAAGAAAAGAGGTGAATAGGCGAGAGGGAGGGGGGCAGAGGTCAAGGTTGGGGAGGTTCGATATATTTCAGAGTCAAAAAATGCATTTTTACAATTTTTTTTCTAAAAGAACATGTCTTTCTTGATACGTGGTTCAAATTTCATGAAATTCTGAACAGTGGAAGTATGTTAAATAATTTTTTGAAATTAGCGTTTAAATTCATTAGAAATTCAAACTTTTTCAGAAAATCGTTTTTCCTGAAAAGTTACGTTTTTTCACCTGCGATGTACCTTTTCTCAAAATCTACACATCGTATCGGCATAGTTTTTTTTTTTGACGTAACAAGTACATCCAAACGAAGAATGTGTCTAGCCATTTTTTTGAAAAAATGTTTCACATCCGAGAAAAATATATTTGAAGGTAAAAAAACGTGGTGAAAAATTTTAGCAAAATTTCAAAACGATGTCAAAAAATTTTGAAACAAAATATCGAAAAAATGACTCGACACGTTGTTTATAACACTTTAATATACACACACAACAAAAATGGTCGAAATCGGAGGAATATATTTATCAAATTTCGTAAAAGTCGAAAAATGTTTTGAAATATTTTTCAAAAATACGAAAAATTAAAAAAATTTGCAATACAAATACAAAAAAAAATCGTAAAAATCGAAAAATATCTTGAAATATCTAAATAAAAAAAAAAAAAAAAAAAAAAGCGAAAAACTCCGAACATTTGTGAGACAAATACGCAAAATTCCAATAATTATTAGAAAACCATTTTCAAAAATGTTCAAAAAAAAATGTGACAATTATCAAAAATTTCGATAAATCTTCGACCACCACGTACGAATACAACGTGGCGAGAACAAATGCCCGCGTGTACGAAACGTCGTTCGTGCACGGATAAAAGATGCAAGAATGCAGGTAAAATATACATATAGATATATATCTGAAGAAAGAAAAAGAAAGAAAGAGCGAGAGAGAGAGAGAGAGAGAGAGGAGCTATTTCACGGAGATTTATCCGGGACGATTCACACAGTAGGGCAATCGCGCAGGCGTTCTGGTGGCTTTGCGAAAGAGAAGAAGAACAGCGAAGAACATGGGAACACACGATGGAACACAGGAATTTAAGGACGGAAGAAGGGGCTGGGAGGGGGGGGGGGATGAGTAAGCGAAACAGCGAAAAAGAGAGAGAGAGAGAGGAAGGTAGAGAAAAGAATTTATGCGAAATTCGCGAGGCTAACGAGGGCGGGCATTCGCGGTACGAAGTCGAGACCGAAGAGATCGGCTCTCCCACAGAGAGAAGAAAGGTGAGGTGCGCCAAGGACCGGTGCTTGAAAAATACCAAAAGTGCAAGAGAGACCGCACTCGCCCCCATCGTACGAGAGAGAGAGAGAGAGAGAGAGAGAGAGGGAGGAGAAAAAGATAAATTAAAGAGAAGAGGAGAAGGTCTCGAAGAGGATGGAAGAAGAAATTGAAGATGAAGATGAAGAAGAAGAAGAAGAAGAAGAGGAGGAGGAGGAAGAAGAAGAATGGAGGAGGGAGAGAAAGAGAGCGGCGCGAAAAGGCGCCGCGTGCAAGAGGACGAAGGGTACAAGGTATACGAAGGAAGGGACGACTGAAAAGGACCTTAACGTTTCGATCCTCGGTTTGGTTTCGCCTGGCTTGGCTACGAAGCGTGGTAGAGGCCACTAGCAGCAACAGTGGCAGCAGCGAGAGCAAGCGAGGCTGCGAAGAATAATAATGAGTGGGACCGAGGGAGGGAAGGGGGGAGGAGGGGGATGAAATACCAAGAGAGAAGGAAGAGAGAGAGGGAGAGATTGGCAATTTTGTTTCTGAGATATAATAATAATCAATATTAACAACACGTACTGAATACAATAATTAATATTGTCTCGTTCTGTTGCCACAAAAGAGAAAAAAACTTAAAAAATAAACTGGATACGAGAATTAAACAAAAATAAAATAAAGAAGAAAGAGGGGGAGGGGGGTGCTTGCATAAATATATATGTTTATATATTTATAAAAGTAGAGGTGGAAAGAACAAGGCGATACGGCGTGCGACCAAGAGCTACGATGGAGGAGGACGACGAGAGGACTCGCCCTGGGAGAAAGACTGCTACGAATAATAATGAGTATTGAACAACTCACGAGAGAGGAATGAGAAGGAAATGAAGGATGAACGAAAGTATGAGCCCTTTTCGCATGTTTCATCCCCCAACCCTCCCCCCCTCAGTAAGCTTGAGCAACGGTTCTTGTACACTTTTCATAAAGTGCAAAATTCTTTGTTTTCTTTGTTTCCTCTTTTTTTTTGAGGATTTTAATCGAGATGAAAGTACTGGAGTAAAAAAAGGAAATTTCGTCGTGAAACGATTATTCGATTGTGGGAAAATTCTTTTTTTGATAGACTGAATTATTCTCACTTGTCTGGGATTTTTTACTCCAATATTTGCAATGTTCTTTTTTTGTCTTTTGTTTTTAAGAAACAAAAGAGGAGAATATGGAGGAGAAAAAAGCAATGAAATGGTCCATGTGTGTGGTAAAAATCCAAAGGTGAAAAGTATTCTGGTAATACAGCCAGGATATGAGAATTTATCTGTATTATACATCTCATCTCATCTCATATCTTTCTCTCTCTCTCTCTCCACACATATATATATTACCTGTATACCCACCCTGTATATATATATACAGGGTGAATTTCATAAGATGTCACAGACGTTATTCTAAAGTAGATGGGATCATTACGAACAAAAATTGCAAATGTACATTGGGGATATTTTTAATAGTTTACGAGATATAAATGTTTAAAGTTGGTCCAATTAGAGCGCGTCGAGAAGCGTTGGCGCCGCCCAGTCCCCGGCCTAGCAGCCAATACCCGAGTAATAAAAATGCCTGCGTAATAATATAATAAATAAAATTGACTGCTCTGAATTTTGCAACCGGAAATGTAACGCTCTACACTGTGCTATCTCTACGGCTAGGGCGGGAGTGGGCGGCTCCTATGCTTCTCGGGGTGCTCTGATTGGACCAACTTTAAACATTTATATCTCCTAAACTATTAAAAATATTCCGAATGTATATTTGCAATTTTTGTTCGTAATGATCTCATCTACCTTAGAATAAAGGCTGTTACCACCTTATGAAATTCACCCTGTATATATATATATAAAATGAAAGGATACAAAAGTACCTCGGGTCCCCTAACGATCCTGCGAGAGGTATTTCTGGGCGGCAGATATACACGAGGGAAGCCCCGAGGCGAACTTCTTCGCGCATCGGAAGAGGCCAAAGGCCACGTGGAATGCAGACACGTAACGCACGCAGAATGTTGCGCTCTGAGGAAGAGAGGGGGATGAAAAAAAGGATGAGAAACGAAAAAAAACAAACAAAAATATTCTGACCGGATCGTGCAGGTTCGATATTTTATCTCACTCTTCTTCTTCTTCTTCTTCTTCTCTCTCTCTTTTTCTCTCACAGCCTCCCGCCTCTCCCACTTCCACAAGAAAGATGATGGAGGTTAGGAAATTAAAAACAGAATGAAAATTATATAAAATTATTCTACCTAGGAAAAATGATCGAGAATCCACGAGTGATCGACATGTTTCAATTTTTCTGTCCATGTTCCATCGACCCTTCTTTCTCGCCAAGGTCATTACGGAATGAAACCGGTGAACATGTAAAATTACGATAAAAAGAACGAGACGACAGATCGGCCAGAATACTCGTCCGATTTACATACCTACATGCCTATATACATATACATATATATATGTGTATGTATATAGTTTTATATTCCACGCTACCGATACTTCGAGTTCCCTCTTTTCGCGGTAGGGAATGCCCTCCGAATTTTGTACTCTCAGTGTGTGTCTCAAAAACCGCAAAGAGACAGAAAAAGATAAAGAGAGAAACGCGCATAGCTCCAGCGCGCGAACAGGTTTTTCGGGAGGAAAAGAGGGAACCCACCGAAGAGTCGAGAAAGAGAGAAAGCAAGAGAGAGAGAATGAGAGGCGCCCGCAAAACGAAATAAGAAGATAGGAAGAATTTGAAGGGAAGAAGAAGAAAAAGATGAAGAGAAACAAAACCAAAACGAGAGAAAAAGAAGGAATGAACTCAAGAGAGAAGGAGAGACAGAGAGAAAGAAGGAGAAGAAAAAAAAACAAGAGGAAATAGCCGATCCAAGGGAACTTCGTTTTCGATGGTGCTGCCCGAGCGAAAAGAGAGAGACTGGCCTTCTTCTTCCTCCTCTTCTTCTCCTCCATTCCTTCTTTGTCCGTAAAGCGAATACCAGGAGAGAAACGTAGGAACCGGAGCGCGTTCTCGCCCGCTCGATTCCCCATTCGATTTCGAGTGTCGAAACGAGTCGAGTCATAAGAGAGAGAGTACCAAACCCCTCCTTCTTCTCCTCCATCTCCTCCTCCTCCTCCAATCCTCCTCTCTACCGTACGGCAGACTTTACTAGCTGCGAGAGGGACCATCGATCTTTTCCGCAGGTTCTCTTTCTCTCTTCGTGTCTATACGTTTCTCTACAGATGTGTCTGTCTGTGTGTGTGTTTTATATTCGCTCTCCTCCAGTCGAAACCGTGTCGCCCCGGGTCCTCGCTCGCGCCTTCGCCACGCCGGGAACGAACCGTGTGAAACTTTTAATTAAGAGGCCCACGCGCGAGAAAGCCTCGCTGGTTCGCGAGATGCTCCACTCTCTGTTCTGTTCATTCTCACTCACTCCCTCCTCCCTCCTTCTTTTGCTCTGTTTATCTCATAGGATACAAGTATGTGTACAACCAAGCCTAGAAGGAACAGAACTCGAAGACATTCTGCGAACGAACATGTTGGATCGAACGAATCGTAGCTGAGGAAAGAGGGAAAGATGTTGGTGAACGAAATTAAACGAGCACGTGGAGGAGAAATGGAAATTTGTATAAGAGATAAATCAATTCTTTCGGTAAAGACAATTGAGAATTTGATTTAGGAACAAACGTTGATTGGATCGTCTCTTGAAAAATTTGTTCCAGAGATTTTGTCCATTTTTATTTTGCGACGTAGCTGTTTGAAAAAGTTGAAGGAAGAGAAAATTGGAATTTCATTAAAATCACAATTTTCCAATTTTGTTTCCCAAACGCTCTTGGACCTAATGAAATTTGTATAAAAAAGAAAATAGAAATGTATAGTTAGATCGAAAGATTGAATTGAAAAAATAAATGCACTCACTTTTTCCTCCAGAGCCGGTCCATTTTCCATCGCGTGCATAATCGCATCGGAGATTCGAGTGTCGAGCTGCCTGACCGCTCTCTCGGCATTGAGACCGAGGGGATCGGTTCTACCGTCCACCGCGACCACGAGACGCTCTATCGTCTCGACGTAACCGGACCACGCGAGATCCAACTCCGAGGCTTGTTCCGTTAAACATCCTCTGCAATTATTTTTGCAAAAAGTGTAATTTTTCGCAAAAAAAAAATAAATGTAAAGCTATTTAAAAAATTTGTAATTTTTTGCAAAAAAATAAATGTAAAGGTCATAGGACTGTAAGTATACAGGATCTGCCCCCGAGAGATAATTTAATGGGAGGATATGTAGGTACTAATGAAATACTAACATCCTGAAAGTTTCAGATCTCTAACTCAGTTGGTTTTTTGAAAAAAGCAAAATATGTAAAAATCAGAAAAAACAAATTTTCTCAGAAACGCGTAGAGAGATTGATCTAAATTTTGGATATGTTTTGGGGACTGATGGTAACTTCTAGGGAAAAAATTAGGAGCTATATTGGTTCGTAAGATCCTGAGAAAAAAAGCATTTTTCTTTCAATTTCAATTTTTAACTGTGATACAATTTTGGCACAATTATGAAACTATTTCTTTTTTTAAATCCTCATCCATTTTTCTGTAGTTTTTTTAATTAAAAAAAAGTTACGCCATAGTAAATCAAAATAAAGACCACTTCTTACCTAAATAATGACTTTACTTATGTTTTAGTCATTAATTTTATCATTTTAATGCATATTTATGTAATTCATATTTTTTCTAAACAATATTGCTCTTTCAAAACAATAACAATAATTTTTTTGCGAAAATCGAAAATTCAAACAATTACCAATAATCAATTTTATAATTTTTTTCACAAAATTATCCTCCCAGTATCATTGAATTATCTTGTAGCATAACTTATAGCCCTATGGCCTAAAATTTTGTTTTAAATATTTAAAAAAAACACTTTTCTCTTTATATGAAAAAAAAAAACAAAAAAATTCAACCAACCTCATGACATTTTTGCAAAGGCTAAAAAAAGGTACGCCATAGTAGAACAAAATAAAGACCACTTCTTACCTAAATAATGACTTTATTTGTACGTTTTAGTCATTAATTTTATTATTTTAATGCATGTTTACGTAATTCATATTTTTTCTAAACAATATTGCTCTTTCAAAACAATAACAATAACTTTTTTGTAAAAATGGAAAATTCAAACAATTACCAATAATCAATTTTATAATTATTTTCACAAAATTATCCTCCCAGTATCATTGAATTATCTTGTAGCATAACTTATAGCCCTATGGCCTAAAATTTTTGTTTTTCTCTTTATGGGAAAAAAAAATTCAAACAACCTCATGACATTTTTGCAAAGGCTAAAAAAAGGTACGCCATAGTAGAACAAAATAAGGACCACTTCTTACCTAAATAATGACTTTACTTATATGTTTTAGTCATTAATTTTATTATTTTAATGCATATTTTGTAATTCATATTTTTTCCAAACAATATTGTTCTTTCAAAACAATAACAATAACTTTTTTGCGAAAATCAAAAATTCAAACAATTACCAATAATCAATTTTATAATTATTTTAACAAAATTATCCTCCCAGTATCATTAAATTATCTTATAGCATATACTAACAGCCCTATGGCCTAAAATTTTTGTTTTAAATATAAAAAAAAACACTTTTCTCTTCGTGTGAAAAAAAAAGATTCAACCAACCTCATGACATTGGTGCAAAGGCCACCACACGGTCTGACCGTGGAGACGATTCCAGCACACTTTGGGCAATAGGTCATGCGCAGTAGCGCCTCGTAACAAGCGCCCTGCTGCGGACTAGTACCATAAAATAGAACGCTGTCGGTACGATCGAGGATCCTTCTGCCAAGATTGAGGGCCTGTATGAGTACCCTCGTTGCTTCGAGACTGGTACCTACGCTTCGTGAAATTTGTTTCGGTATATCGCCAAACGGTTGAATTTCCTCGATCGCCTCGTAAAGACAACGTTTGAATTTATCCGTGAAGTCGTGTTGTCGTGGATTCACCGCATGGTGATAAGCGATCGGAAACAGACGTACGAAAAATTCGTTGAAACGTTCTTGAAGCAATTCACGAGTGAGCGGTTGTTGCAACGTGTCCGGCGTGTTTTCCGGTGAAACGTAATCGACCATCGCCTGATAAAGCGCCCTTATCGACGGCCTACTCAGTACAGCCATCGAACGATACACCTGGTCGAACAACGTCAATGTCTTGTTCTCGGATTGTCTCGCCAGGGCTGTCACGGTTTCTGCAACAAGAACCAAATTGCAAATTATTTTATTTATTTCATTTATTTCATTTATTTCATTTACTTCATTTATTTAATTTATTTAATTTATTTAATTTATTTCATTTACTTCATTTATTTCATTTATTTCATTTATTTCATTTATTTCATTTATTTCATTTATTTCATTTATTTCATTTATTTCATTTATTTCATTTATTTCATTTATTTCATTTATTTCATTTATTTTATTTATTTTATTTATTTTATTTATTTTATTTATTTCATTTATTTCATTTATTTCATTTATTTCATTTATTTCATTTATTTCATTTATTTCATTTATTTCATTTATTTCATTTATTTCATTTATTTCATTTATTTCATTTATTTCATTTATTTCATTTATTTCATTTATTTCATTTATTTCATTTATTTCATTTATTTTATTTATTTCATTTATTTCATTTATTTCATTTATTTCATTTATTTCATTTATTTCATTTATTTTATTTATTTTATTTATTTTATTTATTTTATTTATTTTATTTATTTTATTTATTTTATTTATTTTATTTATTTTATTTATTTTATTTATTTTATTTATTTTATTTATTTTATTTATTTTATTTATTTTATTTATTTTATTTATTTTATTTATTTTATTTATTTTATTTATTTTATTTATTTTATTTATTTTATTTATTTTATTTATTTTATTTATTTCATTTATTTCATTTATTTCATTTATTTCATTTATTTCATTTATTTCATTTATTTTATTTATTTTATTTATTTTATTTATTTTATTTATTTTATTTATTTTATTTATTTTATTTATTTTATTTATTTTATTTATTTTATTTATTTTATTTATTTTATTTATTTTATTTATTTCATTTATTTCATTTATTTCATTTATTTCATTTATTTTATTTATTTCATTTATTTTATTTATTTTATTTTATTTCTCTTAATATCTAACTCTTAATTTCCCAAAAACCAAATCAACAAAGAAATAAAACTAGAATTTTATAAAATTGTTTTTTTTTTATATAGATAAATAAATTATTGTTAGAATCGTTATTGACATTGTCGAATAAAATATGATACGATATAAACGATAACGAATATAAAACAAAAATCCGACATAAACCTGATAACAAAATGAACGCACCTAGCTAAAAAACTATCACAACTTGCATTAAGGTAGTTCTATCATTTTATCGTTTTCTTAACGAAGAGGTTTAGTTGAAATTTTCAAAAAATCGATTTTTTTTTCGTTTTCTAAAAGTACAATATCTTACGAGTATTTTACGAATAATTGCATTTAAATCGGATCATTATTCGCCGGAATACATAACTTTGAAAGAAGCCGTGTTCGAGCCATACAAAGTAAGTAGGTAAAACGTTTAAACTCGTTTTTCTCGAAACAATGTTTTCGAAGTCGGTAATCACTGTAACTCGAGAACGGCTTTACCGATCGGGTTGAAATTTATATCACTTCTTCTATATATTGTTGTCCTCCGGATGAACGAAGGATTTCTTTTTTTGGACAATTATTTTTTTTTTTATAGTCAAAAATGTAAGTGAAATTTTGGTCAAAACAACATTTTTGACTTTCAACGTCCGCCATTTTGTGAACAATGGAAATTTTTCAAAACCCTTCGTTCAACCGGAGCATTATATCATTGACTAAGGATCCCCCCCTGTTTTGTTGGTTTCAGATAATCCGTTGCAGCGCGGGAGTCATCACCGCAAAATCTGTTTTTTTTTTGCAGCGTCTTCGGCCGTTATATAACGGCTTATGTTTAAATATATTTCTTTCAAAAAATTATAATGTTTACAGTAAATATATATCTTTTATGCGGAAGAACTTTTGTTATCAATTATTTTATCGTTTGGCCAAAACAAAAAAAAATCGGAAAAAAGGGCTTTTTTCCTTTCCAACTAGTCCTCACTCCTTAAGATTTTGTTGAAAATTTGAATATATCTTCTTTGATGTAATATACACGTGTGTAATAATTTTTGGAAGGTTTTACCACGTGGAAATTGAGATATTATTTATTGGTGAAAATCCGAATTTTCGTTAGTTTCTGATAAGAGCGCGTGTTAAAAGTTGCATTTTCATCCATAAATATCTTCGCTTCTACTCGACGAAGCCTTCTAAAACTTTGCACACATTTTTATGCAACATTAAAGAAGCTTTATTTAATTTTTCAAAAAAATCTAAAGAAAAGAATTTTCGCAATTTTTCTAATTATATAACAAGTACATATAACCTTGGATGACCTTGAATTTGTATTATGTTGTTCTTTAGTCAATTTACAACAATTTTTCATTATTAACTCGAGCCCGCAAACCATTTTGTATATGAGAAAAAGTGAAAAATAATTTTTCAATCTTAACGTCACGATAGAACTGCCTTAAATTATTATCATCGTTGGAAAAACAATTGTAGATCAATTTTGAATTAGAGACTGCGTGGACAATCTTTAATAATAAAATCTCACTCTCTCTCTCTCTCTCTCTCTCTCTCTCTCTCTCTCTCTCCCGCAATTTGAGGTTTTGCACGTATTGGTAATAAGCGACCAACGTATAACCATTTGGACCCGCCGGAAGCCCACAGATTTGCATTGCATTTTGACGGAGAGAGATAAAGTAGGGGGGGGGGGGGGGCAAGAGCAAACGAACACAATTGGTGCGGTGTTGTGCGTAATTCGATAGTCTCGATAATTCGTCGAGGGACCTGCCCCCCACCCCTATGGTTGGTTGGTTTCATAATCCCCTAATTCTCTCTCTCTCTCTCTCAACCCTCATCCCCCCCCCTTCCCCCTCGAACCATTCAGTTTCTCCTCGAACCCCAGGGCTCGTTTTCTCTCTCTCTCTCTGTCTCTTTGTCTCTCTCTGTCTCTCTGTCTCTCTCTCTCTCCGTCTCGTTACAGAAACCTCCGAGCAACGGGTCATTCGGTTCGACCGTTTTCAGAGAGAGAGACAGTGAGAGAGAGAGAGAGAGATGGAAAGAGAGAAGGTGCGGGTGGATTATCGACACGCTCGTGTACACGTGAAAAACACTGGCCACTCTCTCGAAAAGCTTCAACGAAGCGTTCAACGAGTGACAATAAACCGGTATTCGATACGGTCGTAGATATACCTATAATTATATACACGTGACTGTCAGGCTTTGGCAATATTTTAATCGAGCGAATAATCGATTGTATCGATTTATTTATCGTCGTACTTTCCAACTCCGGATTTTATTCGACGAACCAATTTCTGTGTATCTTATTTACGTTGTGACACGTGGCAATTTGTTACAAAGTGGGCGATAATGACAATTTGTAGAAAATAAAAAATTGTGAAAATTAAATATTAAAAAATTGTCAATTTTGAAAATTTTCAGGGTTAAAACTAGAACAGCAGCATGAAAAGTGTTAAATCGATTGGGACAACAAGCAGGAAAATTCTCCGGAATTTGTTAGAACGTTGGAACGAACAATTTTTGAATTTTCAAAAGTTTCAAAATTTCGAGAAATTTTCGATTTAACTTGCCATAGGGTGATGCATATGAAACTAGATTTAAGAATGTATCGCGTGAACAATGAATTTAGTCATTTTCGTGTCGGTGAGTCGAGTCCCGCGCTGAGTCACCTGGAGCGCGGGGGGGGGGAGCATTGATTGATTTATTGCATTTTGCCCCAGCTGGCAATTAAAGGATTACAGACCATAATTCAGATCAAATTTGTATAAACAATATCTCCCAGATGTACCAAAAACATATTAAATTATTATATTGAAAATATCGAAGATGGACGTGACATCATAATTAGAGTTGTGGGAGACCATCCAAGCAGAGAGAGAGACTGATTGATTGATTTATTGCATTTTGCCCCAGCTGGCAATTAAAGGATTACAGACCATAATTCAGAACATATTTGTATAAACAATATCTCCCAGATGTACCAAAAACATATTAAATTATTATATTGAAAAGATCGAAAATGGTCGTGACATCATAATTAGAGTTGTGGGAGACCATCCAAGCAGAGAGAGAGACTGATTGATTGATTTATTGCATTTTGCCCCAGCTGGCAATTAAAGGATTACAGACCATAATTCAGAACATATTTGTATAAACAATATCTCCCAGATGTACCAAAAACATATTAAATTATTATATTGAAAATATCGAAAATGGTCGTGACATCATAATTAGAGTTGTAGGAGACCATCCAAGCATAGAGAGAGACTGATTGATTGATTTATTGCATTTTGCCCCAGCTGGCAATTAAAGGATTACAGACCATAATTCAGAACAAATTTGTATAAACAATATCTCCCAGATGTACCAAAAACATATTAAATTATTATATTGAAAATATCGAAAATGATCGTGACATCATAATTAGAGTTGTGGGAGACCATCCAAGCAGAGAGAGAGACTGATTAATTGCATTATGTCCCAGCTGAATATGAAGCAATTACAGAATTGAATTGCATAAAAATTAATATAAACAATATTTTCTAGATATACTAAAAATACATTAAATTATTATGTTCTAAATATCGAAAATGGTCGTGACATCGTAATTATAGTTGTGGGAGGCCAGTCAGGTGTATAAAGCGATAGAGAGCGAGAGATTGATTGATTGATAACTTTATTATGCCAGAGTATGCTTTGGGGCAAACTGTAACAATTTCTCGAGATACAATAATAATCAACATTAACAACACGTACTGAATACAATAAATAAT
This sequence comes from Netelia melanura, assembly GCA_964007305.1. Lineage (NCBI taxonomy): Eukaryota > Metazoa > Arthropoda > Insecta > Hymenoptera > Ichneumonidae > Netelia > Netelia melanura. The sequence continues at coordinate 22,478,065 of OZ023259.1, read as the reverse complement.
ATTGACTCGTTCTGTTCCCACAGAAGTTCACGAGAGAAAAGTTAGAAAATAAATTCGATACAAGAATAACAATAAAATTTGCAATTAAACAAGTACGTGTGTTTATTTGAATTGTTAGGTATTGAAATATTATGTTGTTTTTATTTTATTGTGGATGATAATTGATAATATAGAACTATGTGTTTCGTTCTTGATATAACTTTAGTAAGAGCCATTGTTCGAAAGGTGAGGACTAAATTTTGCGATATAAGGATTGCATATTTTATTTTCATGATATATTTTGAATGGTGATTAACATGTCCTTTAGAGACGTTTTAATATACACTCGCAACGTAATTTCCAATTTTAATTAATTGCACTTTTCTATGGTAAACATACTGAAAAATGAAAAAAATTCTATGTTACAATTGTTCAAATAACTTGAAACTCTTGGAAAACTTGAAATGTATTGAAATGAAAGTAAAGGAGAAAAATCAAAACATTTCGTTCACAAGTCTCGGTGCAACCAATAAAAAACTACAAAAAAAACACGATTTTTGTTCAAATTGAATGGTTAACAGAATTGTAAAGTCTTTAAATTCTAGAAGACACTTTTTTGAGGTCTTGTAAAGAAAGTCTATAAGTTAGATAAAAATTGATTCGCAGATGGCTGAGATACGGACATAAACAGACGCAAAAACAGCTTTTTGACCCAAAAATGGCAATTTTTTTTGACAACTTTAATATTTAACAAGGTCTAGATGGATTTATGCATAAAGGATCTCGAGGTTACAATAAAATACCACTGGCCTATTAATTTCAACTTGATCCATTCATGCGTTGCTGAGTTTTGAGTGATTTGAATTGATTTGATTTACTTTTTTATGCCCAAGCTAAGCTATAGGGCAAATTCAGAATAATTACACCGAGTGATCCTTACGACCAGGATCCTCTTACAACTAAAATTCACCTACAACTAAGATTCAATAACGACTAAGATGTACTAGCAACTAAAAACTAAAATTAGCAATTAAACCTTGCATCACAAATACGCAGTACAGAGTCGCGATTCTATCCCATTTATACAGGGTGAATTTCATAAGCTGTAACAAGCTTTATTTTAAGATAGATCGGATCATTACGAACAAAAGTTGCAAATATACATTGGGGTTATTTTTAATAGTTTTCGAGATATCAATGTTTTAAGTTGGTCCAATTAGAGCGCGCCGAGAAGCGTTGGAGCCGCCCACTCCCGCCCTAGCAGCCAATGCCCGAGGAATAAAAATGACTACGTAATAATATAATAAATAAAATTGACTACTCTGAATTTTGCAACACCAAATGTAACGTCCTACGCTGTGCTATCTCTACGGTTAGGGCGGGAGTGGGCGGCTCCTATGCTTCTCGGTGCGCTCTGATTGGACCAACTTTAAACCCGTATATCTCGTAAACTATTAAAAATAACTCCAATGTATATTTGGAACTTTTGTTTGTAATGATCCCATCTATCTTAAAATAAAGTCTGTTACACCTTATGAAATTCACCCTATATATATATACAATGTTTGCGCTTTCTCCGTTGCCCCCTAACTCTCCAATTGCAATAAGTGCCTGTATAAGCGATCCTTAAATGTGTCAATGGATGGCGTAGTTCGAATATTAACCGGCAGTGTGTGCCAGAGCTGTGCCGCTGCGATCTGATAGGAACGATGAAACGTCGTCGTTCTATGAATAGAAATACGAAAAATCGTCTGAGTGAGGACGTATGGCTGACACGACGAAAAATCACGAAGGGCAATATTAATATCCACTTTTCATTTAAAAAATGTCTAAAAATACATATATACAAGCAAAGAGGAAGATTAGAATAACGCCCTACAACACAACCCACAAAAAATCAAATCCCATAACGAAAGCGCCCCCTACAAAACCCGCCCAAAGACTCTTCAAAAACGATAAAACACATATTTTCTCCATTGAATTCTCGTATACGAAGATAAGAAAGAAAAACCTAGATACACAAAATGTGTCGAAGGTTGTTTCGAGGTAATATCGAACATCGTGTACATGTCGCTGTTACCCCCTCCCCCCTCCCCCAAACCCAACCAACGCTCCAGTCCCAAAGGCATCGTCCCATTTTTCGAACTTTCTTGCAAGTTGGACAAAATTCACAACGCGATTCTCCAAACGGACACTTCGGTAAAATCCAAAGTCTGACACACGAGTCTATTCTCGAGGGAGGGGGGAGGGGGGACGGGGGCGAAATCTCGTCTCTCTTTCTCTCGTCGTCTTGAACGTCTTTTTTGGTTCTTTCTACTCGCGTTGGTTGTTTTTCCTCTCTCTTTCTATTCTCTCACTCTCACGTGGTTGTTCCAAGATCCTCGACTTCGGACCAGACAATAAACTCTCTTGCCTTCTCGCCTGGTTGTCGCGGCGCTCTCTCCTATACACCGGGGTACCCCACGTCGGACACGTCTCGTTGCCCTAGGACTAGCGAGGGAGCGAGCAAGTGATAGAGAAAGGGGAGGAGGGGCGGTCGACATTCCAACCTGGTCATTTTATTTTAGCGCCACCGTGAATCCTGTGAGCCAGCCCCCCCCCCCCTGCGCTCGTTCATCCTTCTCCCTCTACCGCCTCGCCTTCTCGGCACTCTTTCATGCCTGCCTACACAACCTCTCTCTCTCTCTCTCTCTCACTTTCTTTCTTGCTCGCTCTCTTTCTTTGGTTCGAGAAGCGAGCACGGTCCAGAGAGCGAGGATCTCATCCTGGGACGCCTGTGTTCGCGAATTCCAGACGATTCTCGTGGGAGAATAATATACCGGAACGACCATTACGGTACAGTACGATATAATAGGCTTGACCACGAGGAGATCGATGTTTATCATAGAAGAGAAGAAACCAAATCGGACAGATATAAAAATCGTGATAAAAAAAACAATATTATTTATATTGGAGAGAAATTTTAAGAATAATTTTTTTAATTTGTTAGTAGGAAATAAATTGTTTTATGAGCCGAAGGACAACAGTGCTTGGGTCTTTGACAGACTGCAATTTTTTAATTACGTAATTATTATTTAAAAAAAAATAATAATTATTCTGTCTCTTAACAAAATGAGATTATTAATTAAATTATTGTACAGAATTTTTTCGTATTTGTGAGAAAGGATAAAAGAATAACAAAAAATTGTTTTGCCAATAGGCGTTGCAAATTAAATTTTCGCGGGATATTTTCTTCACGATGTTTTAATATCCTCGACGAGATATTAATAATTGATCGTAAATTACGAGGCTAATTTTCCGCATGCGGAAGAGAGAATTTTCGTGAAATAGATCGTCGACCCACCCCCTCCCACCCTCTCTCTCACCCGGTCTCTCTCTCTCCCTCTCGTTCACGTTCACTGCATAGTCGCGATCGCGTTGCTTGCAGCAGGACTGCGAAATATACCGTGCTGTATCGTGTGCCAGAGGTATATTTGTGTGTACACGGGCAAAGGTACGTGGGAACGACGGTCCAACCTCGCGAACTGCGGCGTGGTCCCAGAGTCGGTACACACACAGTGTTTCTACCATACATACATACGTATATATATATATATATATATATATATATATATATATATATATATATATAATGTGGGTCTCTAATGTACTGTAGATTCGCTCGTGTACACGAAAGATCACCGCGTTTCCGCGCAACGACTCGTTTGCTCATTGCCCTCATCAGCGACGAGTGCACGGAGCAAATTTCCCGGTTCACATACAAGGTGAATTTTATAAGGTGGTAACAGGCTTTATTTTAAGGTAGATGGGATCATTACGAACAAAAGTTGTCAATATACATTGGAGATATTTTTAATAGTTTACGAGATATCAATGTTTAAAGTTGATCCAATAGGAACACGCCTAGAAGCGTTGGCGCCGCCCACTCTCCACTCTAGCAGCCATTGCCCGAGGAATAAAACTGACTGCGTAATAATATAGTAAATAAAATTGACTGCTCAGTTGCAAATATATATTAGGGATATTTGTAACAGTTTGGGAGATATCAATGTTTAAAGTTGGTCCAATAGGAACACGCCTAGAAGCGTTGGGCACGCCCACTCTTGCCCTAGCCGTAGAGATAGCACAGTGTAGGGCGTTGCATTTGGGGTTGCAAAATTGAGAGTAGTCAATTTTATTTCTTATATTATTACGGAGAGTGGGCGGCGCTAACGCCTCTCGGCGCGCTCTGATTGGACCAACTTTAAACACTTATATCTCGCAAACTATTAAAAATAGGCCTAATGTATATTTGCAACTTTTGTTTGTAATAATCCCATCTATCTTAAAATAAAGTTTTGAGACACTTTATGAAATTCACCCTGTATATATATATTTGTGTGTGTGTGTATGTATGTATGTATGTATACACACCTGTGCCTATATACGCTCAAACGCAAATATGTATATACGAGTGTTTGGCTTGCACACTGTTGTTATGTACCGTGAACCTAATTATAGTAAAACTAATCTTTCGGTAAATGAAATGAAAAAGGAGAAAACACAAATTGCCGCGAAGAACGTGGGTAATTAATTACACGAAAAAAAAAGGAATGAATTGATACGATGGTAAAAAGGAACCAAGAACAGGTTTATTAAATTTTTGAATAACTTTGTTGATAATTAATCGAACGGATTTGTTACTTTGTAATCGAAAATTACAATGTTTAGTAATTAGAATCGATCCATTGTTATTTTTTTCTTCTTTAAATCGAACGATTTCTTGATTTGTTTATTTACAATACAGGCTGGACGTTTTATTTTTCATTCCATCGATTCGATAAATTCTCATGACTTTCACATCGATTCGTATGTAAAGTAGGAAGCGGGGAGGGGGAGGGGGATGATAGCGCAGTAATTTGAGAACGCCACGAGGTGTCGCATTTGGTTCGAAGACCGGAAATTCAGAAGCGGCAAAACGTAGATATATTTCCCCGCGCATGCGGGGGAAAAAAGTATTCGAAACGATATTAGAGGGGAAACGGAGGGGGGGCAAGAAATTCTCATGACCGATCGAGCTACAGAAAGATACAGGAGAAAAATGTCGAACCCGAATCACGAGAACCATAAAGAGAGAGAGAAAGAGAGGGAGAGAGAGCAAGAGAGAGAGAGAGAGAGAGAGAGAGAGAGAGAGAGAGAGAGAAGGAAAGAGAGAAAGAGAGGGAGGGTGGAAGGGAGGGAGAGAGAGAGAGGGAATACGGTCTCGGAAGAGAGGCCAGCGAGGGCTCATTGAGCCTCTCTCCGACGTTCATTGAAAAGTATTTGGCAGACTGCCAGGTCACTTTTAGATATGTCCCGGACCAGCCAATCGAGCCATAGCTTTTCCCTCCCTCCCTCTCCAGCGCGTGCTTCGACAAAAAAAAAAAAAAAGAAAAAAATTATGAGCCCTCCGTCCCTCGCTCTTCTGTCTCTCTCACTTATCAGACACACGCGCACGCGCTCTCGAACGCTTCGAAACGAAGAACAATTATTCTATCACGAATTTCCTTGTATATATAATTTTTCTTGCAGTTATAGGTTTGTTTTTATTCAAATTGTATTTTGGGGTGAAAAATTGTCTTCTTCGTTCCTCGGGTAGTCGTTGGCAAACGACGAATGTTTACATTGTTTAATTTAACGTTTTTTTTATTTAATTTATTTAATTTTTTTTATTTTACAAACGTATTTCGAGAAAGTGTATTAGTGTTTCTATTCTAGAGAAAATTTCCAAGATACTGCACGGGGGCAGGAGTGAATTTGATTTGAAGAAAAATTGGTTTCTGGTTATATATATGTGTATATAACCGGAAACCAATTTCTCTCTCTCTCTCTCTCGCTCTCTCTCTCTCTCTCTCTCTCTCTCTCGCTCTCTCTCTCGCTCTCTCTCTCGCTCTCTCTCTCGCTCTCTCTCTCGCTCTCTCTCTCGCTCTCTCTCTCTCTCTCTCTCTCTCTCTCTCTCTCTCTCTCTCTCTCTCTCTCTCTGTATGTATATACATAGTAGAAGCATATGGCTTCTTGGTGAGAAGAAGACGAGAGCATGGGTCAACAATTTACACGCGGCAAAATCCGACAAAACTCTCCCTCTCTCTCTCTCTTTCGTTTTCTCTTTCTCTCTTTCTCTCTCCTCGTGGCTGGAGCGCTGCTCGTAATCTTGTTTCCCCACGGATTTAGCCTGCGGTGTGCGATTAAAGTTTCGTATTCCAGATCTCTCGCGAGAGAGAGAGAGAGAGAGAGAGAGAGAGAACGAAGTGTAACTCTCCGTGATACTTGTTTATACATTTGAGCTTTGGTGCATATATGCGCATAATAAAACACCAACAATCTCGAAACGTTCTTCAAACGTTTCACCTCGTTAAAACTCTACAATTTTGTATTAACAAAAATATGAAATTTAACAAAAAAAAAAAAAACGTTTCTCAAAATAAATCAAACCCAAAAACGAACAAAATTATTCATTTCTTTTTCCTACATTACGATCAGAATTGCGCGGATCGAGAGACACGTGCGTGTCTTGGTTAGGCGAGAGAAGAAAATACGAGAAGGGACGAGGAGTCTACAAGGACGTAGTAAAAAAAAAAAAAAAAAAACAGAGAGGAAAAGAAAGAAAGAGAACAAGTCGACTTCGCGCACGTGTCGTTGCCGCGGTAACTCGCGCCTACGTGTACGTACCGACGCGACTCCGCCGTGTCTCCCGATGTCTACTCAACGCATTATATATATATATATATATATATATATATATATATATATATATAGAGAGAGAGAGAGAGAGAGAGAGAGAGAGAGAGAGAGTCGTAACTTCACGGCATGCCCTCTGGCGAGATCTATTTTCGCGATTGCGGAAAGCGCACTTCCTCTTACACCGAGACGAGTCGAACAGAAACAGTGCGTTACCCCCAACAATAAATATATATACACACACATGTATACAGAAACTTTTTTTTTACCGTGAATCTCGACGAGTCTGTTTCGATCCGAAATTTCCCTTTCCGACGATAAATCGAGTTTTTAAATAAATCGTAAGACAAAGAAAAAAAGGGGTGGGGTTGGGGGGGGGGGGGACAATTTTCATCCGAATGATTAATTCTCTATTCCATTTTATTAATTCTATAAATTTACGATCGAATTAGTTGACTTATTAAGTTTTTTTGTTTTTGTTTTATAAGATTTTCTTTCGGGGATGTTAAGAGTTTATCACAAATTCGCAGATTTGTTGGATAACGATTTAAGGACAAAATTGTTTACGTTTTGTGATAGGTTTTCATCCACCGGATCGCCCGAGGCTCGATGCTGATAAGAAGGTAAACAAAAAGCAATGAAAAAAGAAAATAAGAATGTAACGTCGTGTATCTGCTGAAGCGATAACAGCATAGCCGCGTCGTCGCTAGATCGAGGCCGTCCGCACATATAATACGTTGTTACGTCTACCACTGCTCCTATATACACATATACAGGGTGAATTTCACAAGGTGGTGTAAAACTTTATTTTAAGGCAGATGGGATCATTACAAACAAAAGTTGCAAATATACATTGGGGTCATTTTTAATAGTTTACGAGATATGAAGCTTTAAAGTTGGTCCAATCAGAGCACGCCGAGAAGCGTTGGAACCGCCCACTCCTGCCCTAGCCGTAGAGATCGCACAGTGTAGGGCGTTACATTTGGAGTTGCAAAATTCAGAGCAGTCAATTTTATTTATTATATTATTACGCAGTCATTTTTATTTCTAGGGCATTGTCCGCTAGGGCAAGGAGGGGGCGGCGCCAACGCTTCGAGGCGTGCTCAGCTAAATTCAGGGCAGTTAATGCCCGGGAAATAAAAATTACTGTGCGATAATATAATAAACAAAATTGACTGCTCCGAATTTTGCAATCCCAAATCTAATGCTCTACACTATGCTGCCTCTACGGCTAGGGCGGGGAGTGGGCGGTTCCAACGGTTCTCAGCGCGCTCTGATTGGACCAACTTTAAACACTTATATCTCGTAAACTATTCAAAATATCCCGAATGTATATTTACAACTTTTGTTTGTAATGATCTCATCTACCTTAAAATAAAGCCTGTTACTCATATAATGAAATTCACCCTGTATACGTAAGCAAAGTTAAACGTAATTTTGCCTCCCTCGCGATTTATTCAACGGTAAATAACGAGATTCGCGTTATCGTAGAACAGATCGAGCGTAAAAAAGCTGTCAAGGGGATAGAAAGCTTTTCTTCTCCCTGTTCGCGTTCTCTCCCCCCTCCCCTCTCCCTTTTTCTAACACAGGCTCACTGTTACACATGGAGACGCGTGGAAAGAAGAGAACATGCGCAAAGGCCCTTCCCTCCTTGGGCCCGTGCGCGATTTCGATCGTTAGCGAGTTCGAGAAGCGGCTGGACGGCAAAAGCCTTTTGCAAAACAGCGCGACCAACGTTAGTAGGTAGGCACGCGGGACGGGTAATGTCTCGCGTAACACGACACCGCACTCACTCCATTCCCAATGTTGTTTCTGTGTGTGTATATTTCCTCTACCCCCGCTCCTTCATCTCACACTCCACGCGCTTACTCTTCTTCTTCTTCTTTTTTTTTTTCCTTCTACTCACCGCCTTCTCTCAACCCTCGCGAGACACTTATCGCGCTCGGTCTCCCTTCGTAGACGCAACTTTCATGAATGACTATAGTTATTAATAGATTTGCCTTTAACGTACCTCGATATTAATAATAATAATAATAATAATAATAATAAAAAAAAAATTTTAATAATAATAATAATATTATATTGTTTCCATTTTCATTTATAAATAAAATAAAATTGAATATTTTGTATAAATAATAATTTATCGCGTAATATAATAATAACAATAATATTATATTATTGTTTTCATTTTCATTTATAAATAAAATAAAATTGAATATTTTGTATAAATAATAATTTATCGCGTAATATAATAATAACAATAATATTATATTATTGTTTTCATTTTCATTTATAAATAAAGTAAAATTGAATATTTTGTATAAATAATAATTTATCGCGTAATATAATAATAATAATAATATTACATTATTGTTTCCATTTACATTTATAAATAGAATAAAATTGAAAGTTTGTCTAAATAATAATTTATCGCGTAATGTAATAATAAATATAATATTACATTATTGTTTCCATTTTCATTTATAAATAAAACAAAATTGAATATTTTGTCCAAATAATAATTTATCGCGTAATATAATAACAATAATAATATCATATTATTATTTCCATTGTCATTTATAAATAAAACAAAATTGAATATTTCGTCTAAATAATAATTTATCGCGTAATATAATAACAATAATAATATTATATTATTATTTCCATTTTCATTCATAAATAATATAAAATTGAATATTTTGTCTAAACAATAATTTCTCGCGTAATATAATAATAATAAATGGCGTTAACAATTACTTTTATACAAAAAATGCGTGTGTGTACGCGTTTTTTTTGTTGTCCAATAAATTTTCCGATTGAAAATCCGAAGAAGAGGCGCGATTTGCAAAGAGAGAGAGAGAGAGAGAGAGAGAGAGAGAGAGAGAGAGAGAGAGAGAGAGAGAGAGAAAGAAGAGCTTTGTAAAATTATCCAAGTCACATGCAAAGTATCGAGATTCGCAGAGGGCGAACGCGAATTGAATGTAAAGTGTGAGAGTGCAAGATAGAAAAAAAAAAAAAAAAAAGAAGCACAAGAAAAAGAAGAACATTAACGTCCGTATACGAGATCGAGGCGAATTAATATCGAAGCTTGGGTGAGATACGTGGTTCGCTACCGCGCAATATAACATAGCCAGCCAGGGGATTCATCGATTCTGCGATCCGTCCATATATGTATATGTATATTTAATGCGGGGCATAGTGTTGAATTTCGCGTCCGAATAGATCGTTCACAACGCGCAGTTATTTCCCCTTCATGAATATAAATAAAGATTCGACGTGTATATTCGTGCATATGTATGTTTACATACATACATATGTACGTGTATATATATATATATATATAGATCTATGTATGTGTATGTCGATACGTGACGCGTTATACGTCGTGGGTTAGGCAGAGTAGGGGCGAGGGAACAGAGAGCGACTCTGTGTTGCACTTGTTAAACGTGAGAGAAGGAGGGAGACAGGGAAAGAGGGAGAGCGAGAGGGAGAGAATGAGAAAGAGGGAGAGGGAGAGAATGAGAGACGAAGAGAGAGGGGGGAGGGGGAGGGACAGACAGACAGAGACAGAAACAGAGAGAGAGAAAGGGGGAGGGAGAGAGAGAGAGACCAAGAAAAACAGGGGGGGGGGGGGGGGGGGGGGGGGGATCTATACAGATTTTCTCCTACTATTATTTACATCACTATTCTCCCAGATCTGTCCCACTACCTTTAATATACTCCACTAATGCTGTTCTGAACCTTCGCAGTGTCCGCTCTTTTTTTTGTTTCCATTGGTAGATTATTATATTATCTTGTAAAGCCATCATATAACAATATTTTTTGTTCCTCTTGAGTCTTATATCTGTTTTATAAGCAAAGAGTGTCTCTGTCTTGGTTTGTATTTTACGCTCATTTCCCACTAGGCATAATTTATTTCTCAAGTACACTGGGACACTCCTTCAATTAACATTTTGTGTATCAGTGTACAATCCTTTGTTTAATTGACATAAACTGTAGCGTCTCCAACGTGTCTTTAATTCTTACTCCGATATTGCAACGTAATATAATTCTCGTTCCTTTGTTTTGCAATTTTTGTAGGTATTGCTTATTAGCCTCGAGATTATTGAATTATACACGGTACACATCGTATATGATGACAAGTTTCCACTAATTCGTCTCCGCACTCCTAGTTTTGAGTCAATTTTTTTCCCAGAAAGGGTGGGAAAGGGAGAGTGTAGGAGGGAGGGAGAGAGAGAGAGGGATGTTCATATGCAACGACTGGATATCGGACGAGGAATAATTTTGTATATACCTACCACATGTATGTGTGTGTGTGTGTGTGTGAGTGTGTATATAGGGCGATCTTTCTCCATACGACTTTTTCAAAATAATTCTCGAAAACTCAAAATAAATTTCAAAAACGAATTTTCTTTATTTTCATTTGTTGCTCTAAATTCAACCTGTATTTTGTTGTTGATTGTGAATAGTCGCGAGTTCGTTCAACGTTAAGATAAGAAATTTGTTCGATTGAAACAGAATGCCCCATAGGTAGATGTGATACGTGTGTGTATATATATATATACACTACCGGCAGAAAGTTTCCGGACGAAAGTTGAGAACAGTGGCGGAACGTTTTTTTATGCCATTTCGCCGGTAATTGGCCTAGGCAAATTTAACCAACGCCATTTTAAAGAGCAAGGATTTTCCTACATTTTGGCTTTTTAAAAAAAAATTTACGATTTTTTTTACAATCGGCACCCAGTTTTGAACACGACAATTTTTGGTCGTTTTTTTTGTTCTTTTGCAAGTGGACCCCCTTTGCAGTAAACATTTGTTCAACGAATTTCTTTCACCATATTCATAAAGGGGGAAGTGTAAGCTTCAAGTTCATTTTTTAGAAAATTGTCTACGACTTTTTTTTCAAAGATATGACGTTTTTTGAGAAAAAAAATTGACAATTTGAAAATTGCTCCATAGGACGAAAACGATGAAGTTTACAACAAAATCTCAAGATGGCAAAAAGTTGTATTACTTCTTGCTGAGATCGGGAGAATTTTTTCAGATTTTTTTCTCGAAATTTTTTTTTCCCCTATTTCCGGTCAGTTCGATTGATCCGAATACCATGAAAATAATAGAATTAAATTTTTTACTTACATCGAAGAAACTCCGTCGTCGAAGAAACCTCCGAAGAGACCAAAATTTTATATGTAAGTAAAAAAGGGGGCAATCTTTCTCCATACGACTTTTTCAAAATAATTCTCGAAATCTCGAAATAAATTTCAAAAACGAAATTTCTTTATTTTCATTTGTTGCTCTAAATTCAACCTGTATTTTGTTGTTGATTGTGAATAGTCGCGAGTTCGTTCAACGTTAAGATAACAAAATTGTTCGATTGAAACAGAATGCCCCATAGGTAGATGTGATATGTATATATAAGGAGTAACTCTGCAATCATACGTGTCCAATATAGAGTCAATGGGCTGCACGCTATAACGCGCCGTGGTTTTGCGACGAACGTGTTCGATTAATCACGATTGAAACGTGTGTGCACGAACGCATCGAGATCTGTAAAAACATTGATTCCTATTCGCCCCCCCCCCCCTCTCTCTCTCTCTCTCTCTCGCTCTCTCACCGACCTGGAGGCACAAGCAAATGACCACACTATTCCTCCTCCTCCTCCTCCTCCCCACCCCTTTCTGCAAAACTGTCACCCCGGTGATTTCGCAACGAAGTCATGCGTATGAAAAATTTAACGAACGAATAAAAAAGTCAACGGGACGAACGAGGAATAATTTTAAACGAGGAAAAATCTCTATTTTATTTGAATTTAAAAAAAAAAAATTTTTTTTTTAACGAAATTATCAATAATTATGTTAAGCAACGTTTAATCAACCACCGTTTCGTATATTTGATTTCTCGAGGAACAATCGTAAATTGAAAAAAATTGAAAATTTTTATTATTTTGTATTGTTTTTTTTTGTTTACTAAAAATGTTTTTTTAAAAACAGACAAGGGGTCTATTTTCGTTTGTGACAAGAACAAATATTGCAATCCCTCAATTTTACGGTCAACTTCCTGATCGCCTCTCGTTACACCAAAGTCATCCAGGACGTCGTTGGAAAAAGCAAAAATTTAATTTAGAAAAATAATAATAACGTGTTAAACGACGAAGACAATTTGAATAATTACCGAGAACGAGAATATATCCGCAAGATCGTACTCGACGCGGTACGCTCTCGGCTATTAAGAAGACTTTACGAGTGCCTAGTAAAATTACGAAGTAAAACAAAGTGAAGAAAAGAAAAAAGGAAACGGGAAAGAGACCAACGTTTGACCGAATTGCCTCGTGCCCCAACCGGGTTCCAGACGACCCAGATAAGATGTACACGTACAGGCGCCCGTGTAC
>OZ023259.1:22369097-22464802 GCA_964007305.1 Netelia melanura | reverse complement strand
GCCTTCGAGAGATAATTTAATGATACTGGGAGGATATGTAGGTACTGATGAAATACTAAGATCCTGAAAGTTTCAGATCCCTAACTCAATTGTTTTTTGAAAAAAAAAGTAAAATATGTGAAAATCAGAAAACAAATTTTTTCTAAGGAGCACTTAAAGCGATTGATCTAAATTTTGGATATGTTATGGGGGCTGATGGTAGGTTCTAGGGAAAAAATTAAGAGCTATATCGGTTGATAAGTTCCTTGAAAAAAAAAGGCATTTTTCTTTTAATTTCAATTTTTAACTATGATACAATTTTGACACAATTAGGAAACTATTTCTTTTTAATCCTCATCCATTTTTCTGTAGAGCCATGAGTTTTTTTAATCTTGAAAAAAAGTACGCCATAGCAGCAAAAAATAAAAACGACACTTTTTTCCCAAACAATGATTTTATTTACATATTTCAGTCTCTAACTTTATTATTTCAAAGCATATTTACGTAATTTCTATTTTTTTCAAAACAATATTTCACTTTCAAAACAATAACAATTAGTTTTTTGCCAAATTCAAAAAAAAAAAAAATTAATTATCCAATAATCAATTTTATAGTTCTTTGAACAATTAATTTTAGAAACTGATTGCCTGAGGCGCTAAAAGCTTACGAACTTTACATAAAATGCACTCTAGCAAAACTTTCTCGAACTAATGTTAAAAAGAATAATTTTTTTGCAATTAATTCTCAACAATAAACTAAATCCGATAATTTTTTTATTACATTTATATTTCAGGTTATTAAAAATAAATAAAAAGTTCAATTTTACGACAGAAAGTTGTTTCTAAAAGTAATTAAAAACGAGAAACCATTGGCCAAGTTTGAAGGGATGAACGTTAATGTGCTTTTCGTCGACGAGGAAAACGAAGGAGATGCAATTTTTTCACCCCCCCCCCCTCCCCCTCCTTCCATCTCTCTCTCTCTCTCTCTCTCTCTCGCTGTGTTCGCCTCTCTTATTTATTTCGTCATCATCGCAGCACTTTCGTACGTGCCGAGTGGTTGAAGGTGGTGCAGGTGCAACTCGCGTATCCAACGTCTTGACTCTTGTATAAAACTTGGTCGTGCCGTGTGACACCTGGGAACACGAGCGTCCCAACGATTTCTCGGTTGCAACGTTCGTTGCATCACGATTATCACGTTCGTTCCGCGTGATGTGCGCCCTGGTCTTCGTTGTCGTCGTTGTCTACCACGTGAGACAAACCCCCCGTCCCTCTCTCTCCCTCTCTCTGTCTCTCTCCCTCTTTCTCTGTCTCGTAAGTATCGAATCGTGAATGGAATAAAGAATAATTCGATTTCAATCTTCGTCGCGTCGGACAAATCGTCTCCTGTACACCGTTTGTGTGAAGAATCAACGATTTACCGCGATGTCACTTCTCGAAGTAACGAGGCTTCCCACGATTCTGGGAAGTACGCGAAGGTGGAGAACGTCTACGGCTGGGTCAACCGATCGATTGCGGTTTCTGCTCAAGCGGTTTTTGATTCTGCGAATTAATTTTGAATGAATTCCTGACTCGGCCTGGTCGTTGGACAAACGAATTAATAGTTTTGATTGGTATAATAATTAATTGATTGATGTGATTGATTAGTTAACCTGGTTAACGAATATATATCAGTTTATTGATTAATTGTTTGAAGAGCGTAGTGGTTCAGGGGATAGAGCGCTGGATTCGCACTTAGCGGACCCGGGTTCGATTCCCACTGTCGACACAAATTGGAAAAATTTTTTTTACGTTTTTTTTGCAATCCTGGCGTTTCGGATTTCACGGAATCAAATATCCAATCTCTCTGTGGTACGTAGGAGGTCGGTGTTCCGTTTTGATGCTCCCGCAAGGCGGTTCTCATCGCACGGATGGTGAAGCCAGGCGAGCAACGGATGGCCCCATTGTACCACAGTTGAGGAGGTGCCGGGGTCCTAGGTACCTCCGGGGTTTGTGCTTGAGTTTACTCGCATTGCCACTGGGGGAAACTGGGCAGGTCCCGACCTGTATCGACGAGGATAAAGCCCTAGGTTGGTCACTTGAGAAATCAGTAAACCATTTCATCTGAAATCAGGCTAGGAATCACTAACAATCGCTGGAAATCGTATGAAATCGCTGAAGTCGAATCATTATTCCTGATTTCCTCGCGATTTCTCCAAATGTATAGGAAATCATTGGGAATCAAAGAAATTGTGTGATTTCGGGAATCACTGGGTTTCACTCATTCCCTCTCTAAGGAAGCAAGCATTTATCATAGATTTTCTATGGACAGTCCAGAAATCACTAATTTCTATAATTTGGGGATCACTGGAAATCATTGGAATCAGCAGAAATCACGTGGAATCGCAACTTATGTGATTGAGTCGAAAATCACGGGAATCGCAGGGGAAATCGCAAGGAAACGATTCCTTTTGAAAATCGTTGTGCAACCGAATCTGCGAGTGACCAACCCCTTGGGGTAAAGGAGTGTAGAGAACGAGAGCGAAAGCTGCTGCAGCCGGTACTCCCATAAAAAAGAGAGTAAGAAGATAGAGGAATAAGATTTGCAAAGCTTGTCAAAATCCGAGAAGGGTAGACACAAGAGAAATTTACAAATAGAGAGATGATTAATTGTTTCACTCGAGTAATTGGTAAACACCACTAATTAATTCATACAATTAATTAACTGCAGTAATTCATTACCGTAATTAATAATTGCTTCTTCTAATCGATAAACTGGGACAATTAATTTTGCGGATTAATTATGTAACTAAACTAGTTGCTTAGCACAAATAATAATTAATTAACCTAATTCATCGATTGGTTCAGCCCGGTTGTTTGAAAGTTAATTGATTAATCCAATTAATTAATTAACGCAGTTACAAATCGATTCGACTAACTATTTCTTCCGATTAATTAATTCTTTTCATTAATTGATGAACTCCAGTAATTAATCGGATCAATTAATTGACTCAACTAATTCATTAACCCAACTAATAATTGATTCTTCCACGTAGTTAATTAACTCATTATCTTTATTAATAATTGCTTCTTCTAATCGATTAACTTTGCTAATTAATTTTCCGAATTAATTATTTAAATAAACTAGTTGTTTAGCACAAATAATAATTAATTAACGTAATTCATCGATTGGTTCAGCCCGATTGTTCGAAAGTTAATTGATTAATCCGATTGATTAATTAACGCAGTTACAAATCGATCCGACTAACTGATTCTTCCGATTAATTAATTCTTTTCATTAATTGATGAACTCCAGTAATTAATCGGATCAATTAATTGACTCAACTAATTCATTAACCCAACTAATAATTGATTCTTCCACGTAATTAATTAACTCGGCTAATTGCTTTTCCGGACTAATTACTCGGTTAAACTACTTGCTTAGTCCAAATAATCAATTAACCCAATTAAACCAAAAGATAATTGTTATCAAAATGTCATATAACGTTTTTCCTACGAAAGCTTACTCAAATCCTTGGGAAAACTTTGTAACAGGAAGAGCACTTTCCTATTCTTTTTCTGACCCCAACTTTTCTCTTCCTATCTTCCCATCGATCCACAGTACCCATCATTGAATCATAGCCATTAGAAAACCATGAACAATAGAATTTCGCTTAATCCGGCCGGGTACCAGGCGATGGTAGAAAACTCAAAGAAGAAAGAAGAAAAACAAGAAAGAAGACAGGAGGGATTCTAAGACCTCTCTGTCTTTCGCGGGACGAGGGCGATGAGGCCGATCGAGATTCCACGCACGATACACACACACAGAGAGACTCGGGTCTCTCGCGTAGGCGTTTCGTTCCGGATTCCTTCTTCGCCTCCAGTGCGCCTCTTCTCTCTATCTATCTCTGTTTTGCTCGGTGGGCCCTCGACGTTCGTATCTCTTCTTCGCCAGTCCTGCTCTTCTTCCATCTCTTCCTTCTTCTTCACATCTTCTCCTCTTCTCCTTCTTTTCTTATTCATCTTCTTCTTTGCCTCTCCTGCCCTTCTTCTAGTTCTTCCCTTTTCATCTTTTTCTTCTTCCTCTTCGTCTTCGCCACTCCTACACTTCTTCCAGCTCTTCCTTCTTCTTCGTCTTCTTCTTTTTCTTCATTTTCCTCCTTTTCTTCTTCCTCCTCTTCTTCTCCACTGCTGCCCTTCTTCCACCTTTTCCGTCTTCTTCTTCTTCTTCTTCCTCGGCGCTCCTGCTCTTCTTCCATCTCTTCCTTCTTCTTCTTCTCATCTTCTCCTCTTCTCCTTCTTTTCTTATTCATCTTCTTCTTTGCCTCTCCTGCCCTTCTTCCAGTTCTTCCCTTTTCATCTTCTTCTTCTTCTCCCTTTTTCTTCTTCCTCTTCGTCTTCGCCACTCCTGCGCTTCTTCCAGCTGTTCCTTCTTCTTCTTCTTTTTCTTCATTTTCCTCTTTTTCTTCTCCCTCCTCTTCTTCGCCACTCCTGCCCTTCTTCCACTTTTTCCTTTTTCTTCTTCTTCTTCGTCTTCTTCCTCGGCGCTCCTGCTCCTCTTCCATCTCTTCCTTCTTCATCTTATTATTCTCATCTTCTCCTTTTCTCCATCTTTTCTTATTCATCTTCCTCCTTCCTACTCCTGCCATTTTTCCAGTTCTTCCCGTTTCATATTCTTCTTCTTCTTCTTCTTTTTCTTCATTTTCCTCTTTTTCTTCTCCCTCCTCTTCCTCGCCACTCCTGCCCTTCTTCCACCTTTTCCTTCTTCTTCTTCTTTTTCTTCTTCTACTCCTTCGTATCTGCCTATGAAACGAGATGTATAAGCTTGGTGAGCTCGCGTGCCTTCGTCGTGAGACCGTCACGCTCGACCCTGAAGTTTTCCCTCTCTCCCTCTCTCCGTGTCGTTCTCTTCTGGCGGTGGAAACTCGTCGTCGTTCCAAAGGGTTGTTTCACGAGTGAGACACACGGAATCGAAGCTGCGCCGAGTGTCGACGAGGCAATTCTGCGTGCCAGGGCACGTACGTCGCGCCGCAGACGTAACGCGTTACACATAACTATTTTCTCTCTCTCTCTCTTTCTCTCTTTGTCTCTACGTTCTGCATTCTATACATACAACTTTTATTTCAACATTAATCTTAACATTATTCGAACGGATAAATAAATAAATAAATATTTCTCAAATTTATATTTATTTATATCGATAAATAAATAATACAAATATTTCTCAAATAGTTATTTAATCATCTAATTTCAATTATAAACTTAAACACATTATCCGTTTATGCAAATTCAGCGCATGCGCACACGAGACGTATCAATATTTATAAATCGTTTCGATTCGAAGAATCGCAGAAGAGCGAGCACGGCGTACTTGGTAATCTGCAAATCTTATCGCAGCCTCAACGCTCTCGTCCAATATGGCGTCGGACGCCAAATGGCGCGACTCGATGACGAATGTCGCAGATGCGTTGGACACGATTAGAATGTGTTATACATAAAGCAAAGATGATAAAAATCAAAACAAAAAAATTAAATACGAAAGAGGGAGGGGGGGGGGGCGATGACGACGAAGAAGTTGTAAATCGCGTAGGCGTGTTCTCTGCGGATAACATGACGCAATTATCCTCGAGTCCTTCTTCTTCGTTGGTATCGAGCGAGGCAAGAAAAAAAAATTACGCTCATACACACGAACCATCGATCATAACTCGAGAGACGCAATTAAGGGAGACGGCCAACTGTTCGAAGAGCGATGCGCGTCCGAACGATGATTTCGATCATTAGCCGAAGATATATGTAACAGCGCCTTCTATTAAGATCGTCACTTTTTCATAATTAGTTTCTTGCGAAGGTCGCGAGAATCCAAGCGATAATTATTTCAAATGAAATTTTATGCGAAACAATTCCAAATTGGCGATTTTACAATTTTTTTTTCCACATTCAAAGATTCAAAATTTATAAATATTGAATTTTTAATTTTCTGGGAAAATATATATACATACATATAATATAATATAATATAATAAAATATAATATACTATAATATAACATAATATAATATAATATAATATAACATAACATATCATAATATAATATCATATAATATAATATAATATAATATACTATAATATAACATAATATAATATAATATAGCATATTATAATATAATATAATATATTATAGTATAATATAATATGATATAATATTATATAACATTATATAATATAGTATAATATAATATAATGTAATATAGTGTAATATAATATAATATAAGTAATATATAATATAATATAATATATAATACAATATAATATAGTATAATATAATATAATGTAATATAATGAAATATAATATAATATAATGTAATATAATATAATATAATATAATATTACATAATATAATATAATATAATATAATATAATATAATATAATATATTATAATATAATATAATATGATATAATATTATATAACATTATATAATATAGTATAATATAATATAATGTAATATAGTGTAATATGATATAATATAAGTAATATATAATATAATACAATATATAATACAATATAATATAGTATAATATAATATAATGTAATATAATGAAATATAATATAATATAATACAGTATAATATAATATAGTATAACATAATATAATATAATATAGTATAATATAATATAATGTAATATAATGTAATATAATGTAATACAATGTATTGTAATATAACATAATGTAATATTATATTATATTATATTATATATATATAAATATATAATTATGATATATGTATGTATGTAGGTATAGACATTAAGTGGAGAATTCTTGGGCAGGCCCAGGGTAAGTTCGCATTGTGCGGACGCGACCATATACGGCGAGAGAGTATGCGCCGCTGGGGAAGATCGAGCAGAGAGAATCGGCAGCGGCAGGAACTCTACCACCACACGTCGTCTTCCTCCATCTTCGCGTGGTGGCTCGCCCGAGCCTCGTCCTCGTCGGCAAACCGTGAGAGGAAAAAGAGGCCCGGCACTCGTTCTCGATGCTGCTTCGTCCACTTCTCCATCGCGCGCAGGATTCGGATGGAGAAAGAGAGAGAGAGACCAGAAAAGTTCCTTCTTGGTGTGTAACATAATGTGTACGAAACTGGTAGGCGGACTCGTCGACTCGAGTTTGCACCGAGGTTTATTTCTGCTTTTTTGTTTTATGGTTTTTTATTTGTTTTTCAATTTCTCTTTTTTGCTCTCCATCTTTCTTTCTCTCTCTGTCTTGCTCGTACACTAGGAGGCACCTGCGTGCCACAAATGCCTCCGTCGTCCTCTTTCCTTGCCCTCGTCGCATTTCTCTCCTTCGACTTTTGTTTTCAATTTATTTATGTTTTTTTTTGTTTTTATTTTTTCTGCAAACTCTTTTTTTTATTTTATTTTATTTTTTTTCCATTCTTTCTACAGATATGTGTTCGCGAATGATCGTTTGAAAAAAAAAGAAAACAGACGCAATTACTTCCCCAAGCTTTAGGTACGATAATTAAGGCATCTTCTCACTTTAAGCGCCTCAAAAATAGGCTGTTTTTGCGATTTTTTTTCGAGGATTTTTGCTTAAAATTATGGGATAAAACGGATCCTATGTAATAAACACATCTTTCAAGTACATGAAAAATTTTTTTTTTAATTTTTTTAAACAATTATTATAATACATCAGTAGCATCGAAAAACCCGTGTAAAAATGTTATGGTCGTGGCTTGTTGATGGTATCTCCGAGACGGGTCGTCTGAAACAAAAAAATAAAACTGTTTTAGATTCAGTATGTCAGTGGCTATAGCGCATATCATCAGATTTTTGATATTCGCGAAAATAACAAAATGGCGCACGTTTTTCGAAAAAGTAAAAAAAAACCACGATTTTTTTGCAGTTTTTTGTAAAAAAAAAATTCTTAAAATCAAAATTTCAAAAATCTGATGATATGCGCTATAGCCATAACTATGAAGCATATGTCATTCAAATTTCATGACAATCGGCCGGATAGTTTCCGAAATTTCATCAACAAAGCACCGAAAAACCTTGTTTTGAGATAACTGCGTTTAAAGTTTTGGTTGCAGAAAAATCATGAAAAAACCTTACCTCGGGTTAATCAGTTCCTTCGTCAGTTCTTCATAGATCGGTTTCAAAACCTCTTGAACATCATCAGCTAGAGCAGGAGGATGTTTAAAAGTTTCTATCTGATTGTTTTTCACTGCTTTCTTGTACTTGCACCATGAGTCTGAACAATAGGGATCGCCGGGTACTCTCAGGTAGTCACCTAACGGTCGCCAAAAAATGTAGTTAGACTCGTCCGATCTTTATGAAATTTCGAGATGACATTTTTGAAGATATGTACTTTCAAAATTAAAAAAAAAAAAAAAATCGATTTTTTTAAATTTCCAAAGTGAGAAGACGCCTTAAGTATTGAAATAAAAATTACTTCATATTTGTTTATTTTTCGAAAAAAAAATCGTACAGTTTTTTCCAAGCGGAGGATTATTATGAAAAGAAACAATTCTCGAATGTTATTCTCTCGTAACGATCTCGGAGGATTGTTCCACGCCCGCTTAAGTCCTCCTTTATTTTTCGCACCTCCCGCTTTTATCCCCCCCCCCCCCTCTCCTCAATCCCATAATTCTTTTCCCGCATCGAATAATAATGCTGGAAGATTCGCAAGTGTGCACGGAGAAAAGAAGAGATTTTTATCGCGCTAGAGCTTTTCGATCGTACAATTGTCAAAGTATATTAAAAGTGCCATTCAACGAGCTACCAGAAAGAGGGAGGGAGAGACCTCCGGACTATTATACGTACCGAAAAGATTACGCGAGTTCAGCATTGTGCACGCTACATGTATTTATCTCGTAGCAATTTTTCCTTTGGCTCTACGTCAATGCGGAAGCTCTCTCGACGTTTTTGTCGCATTATATATGTACATATATACATACAAACATCTCTATAGTCCGATATATGTACAGGGTGAGTTTCATAAAGTGTCTCAAACTTTATTTTAAGATAGATGGGATCATTACAAACAAAAGTTGCAAATATACATTAGGGATATTTTGGATAGTTTAAGAGATATAAATTTTTTAAGTTGGCCCAATGAGAGCGCGCCGAGAAGCGTTGGAGCCGCCCACTCCCCGCCCTAGTCGTAGAGATAGCACAATGTAGAGCGTTACATTTGGGGTTGCAAAATTCAGAGCAGTTAATTTTATTTATTATTTTATTACGCAGTCATTTTTACTTCTAGGGCATTGTCTGCTAGGGCGAGGAGGGGGCGGCGCCAACGCTTCGAGGCGTGCTCAGCAAAATTCAGAGCAGACAATGCCCGGGAAATAAAAATTACTATGCAATAATATAATAAACAACTCTCTCGACGTTTTTGTCGCATTATATATATACATATATACACACAAGCACCTCTATAGTCCGATATATATACAGGGTGAGTTTCATAAGGTGTCTCAAACTTTATTTTAAGATAGATGGGATCATTACAAACAAAAGTTGCAAATATACATTAGGGATATTTTGGATAGTTTAAGATATATAAATTTTTTAAGTTGGCCCAATCAGAGCGCGCCGAGAAGCGTTGGAGCCGCCCACTCGCCGCCCTAGTCGTAGAAATAGCACAATGTAGAGCGTTACATTTGGAATTGCAAAATTCAGAGCAGATAATTTTATTTATTATTTTATTACGCAGTCATTTTTATTTCTAGGGCATTGTCTGCTAGGGCGAGGAGGGGGTGGCGCCAACGCTTCTTCGACGCGCTCTGATTGGACCAACTTTAAACACTTATATCTCGTAAACTATTAAAAATATCCCCAATGTATATTTGCAACTTTTGTTTGTAATGATCTTATCTACCTTAAAATAAAGTTTGAGACACCTTACGAAACTCACCCTATATGTATAAAACGGTATGTATATACCTATATTTGTGTTTAATATATATTTTCAGTACACGAGAAAAGCCAAGCTTTTTTCCATCTCTGTTCTCTACTGTCCCTTTTTCCCTCGATTCTCTATCTCGCTCTCTCTCTCTCCCACTCTTTTTGAGAGAGGAGAGGAGCAGGAAGAAGGAAGGAAAAAAAGCTTATGGATGAAAGCCGCAGTAAGGCCTCATGAAAAGCATTTTTCCTCCTTCCCCCTCAGTCCACCTCTCATCTCGCTCACCATCGACCAAGGAAAACTCACGGTACACCCTCGAGCTAACTAGAAGCCATTACGCTCGGAAGATCCTTGAAACCGCGCTCTGTATTACATTTTAAACATGGACAGAAATGAATTAATTCAAAAAAATTAAAATTTAGAAAATTAAAAAAATTATATAACGTTGTTTTTTCGTTTCAAATTCATTCGTTGTTCGTTTCTTGAAATAGTTCCAACCACCAAGAGTATGAAATTCATTTTTTTAACGAGCCAAAAAAGATTTAATTATATTTCAAAAAAAGAACGAATTTTCTGAAAATCGTCGGAAAAATTTGTAAATTAATTAAATTTTAAAAAATACTCATTTTTCTGAATTTTTTTCTTCCAGCACGTGCGAAGTGTCTGGGAAATTTTTTTTAATTTTGCTAAATTCAACGTCGCATCTCGTCTCTCGAGAGAGATTACACACGTTTCGTCGGATCGAATCGCAAATGACGCGTCTGGATCGCGTCAATTCGTATCACGCGCACGTGTACCTAACACGTTTGTTATTCGAATTGCGCATAAGAACGAAAACGATTCTGGATTATTTTCAATCTGGCGGAAGTAATCGAAGGATACGACGATTATTCGATCAGAGTGAAATAAAAATCGGAAAGATTTCGCGAATAAAACTCGTCGAAGGACGAAAAACGAGTCATTAAACACCGTTCGATAATCGAGAACGATTAATTTCTCGTGATAATTTAAAGAAAAACATCAAATAAAAAAAAATATTATAAAACTGAAAATAATGTGAAAATAAATAGAACAGTAAAAAGTAAAAAAAATAAAACGAAAAAAAAACGAGAGGGCAGTGGTCCAGTGGTTAGCGTTGAAGCTTGGTAATCGCTGGGTCGTTGGATCGAATCCCGTCTTAATAAAATGAAAAAAGAATACGAAAATAAATAAAAATTAATATAGAAAGTGAAAAAATAATACGAAAATAGAAAATAAACAAATAAAATGAAAAAATGGTTCGAAAATAAATAAATTAATAGAAAGTCAAAAAATGAAACTAAAAATAATACGAAAATAGAAAATGAACAAATAAAATGAAAAAAATAGTTCGACAATAAGGAAATTAAATAGAAAGTGAAAAAATAAAACTAAAAATAATACGAAAATAGAAAATAAACAAATAAAATGAAAAAAATAGTTCGAAAATAAAGAAATTAAATAGAAAGTAAAAAAATAAAATTAAAAATAATACGAAAATAAACAAATAAAATGAAAAAATAGTACGAAAATAAATAAAATAATAGAAATTCATAAAACTGAAAATAATCTGAAAATAAATATAAAAATAAAAAATAACGCGACAATAAAATCAAAAAAGTCAAAAAATTAACAAAAAAAAAAACTAAAACTAAAAATAAAATGAAAATAAATTTAAGAAATATAAAATCAAAAATAAAATTAAAATAATCCAAGCGACGAGACACTTGGTGATGATGTTTCTCCTCCCGTCTACCCCGTTCTCTTCTCCTCGTCGAAAATAAGTTATAACGAATAATGATGGACAATGTCGAATCGAGGTCGAAGGAGGCAAAATTGTCGTAAGCTTGCGGGAGAATTCTTGTATCTGTCCGATTCTCTTTTGCCTAATCGCCTCTGATCTCGTCTCGTTACTTTGTTTTTCTTCGTTCCCTTCTTCTTCTCGTTCGTCTCTCACACTCGCTTACTCCAACTCGCCACACCGGGGGCGCGCAGTTAGTACCTACCTACGTCTCTATTTTTACGACCGGCTGTGTGCGACCACAGAGTCGCCGCATCTTCTCTCTCCCTCTCGCTCTTTATCTCTCTCTCTCTCTCTCTTTCTCTCTCTCTCTCTCTTTCTCTCGCCCTCTCTTTCTCTCTCTCTCTCTCTCCCTCCCACTCTTTCTCTCTCTCCCTCTCTCTCTCTCTCTCTCTCTCTCTCTCTCTCCCTCCCACTCTTTCTCTCTCTCCCTCTCTTTCTCTCTCTGTCCGTTTCTCTGTTTCTTCGTCGGTTTAACCGCACCGAGAGACACACCGTAGCGTCCCTGTGCTCGTGTCGAACACCTCGGGATACGACGAAAGGGGCTCATCCACCTCGCGTAGACGTGGCACGCGGTGACTCTTTGCCCGGATTAGAAACGCGAACCATAGGCACTACTATTTTTATTTCAACGTGTGTCCGGCACAAGCGTTCCGGCTCCCGTATATCGTGACTTCCACTCGACTCGATTCTCTCTCCAATCTTATACGTTACTTACACTTTTTCTTTCCTCTTTTGTCCTTTAAGGTAGTCGTATCGTTGGGGGGGGGGGGGGGGGGGGGGGGTTAAAATTTTATTCCCATTTTTTCTCACATTGGAAGTGGACCAAGCGTTAAAGTTCATTAAGAAAAGTTGTTGCAAATCGACTTAAGAACAACATACTCAAAATTCAAATTGATCCTACGGAAAGTTTATTTGTTATATAATAAACAAAATCATGAATTTTTGTTTTCCATAAGATTTGTTATAAAAACTAATCGAAGCTTCTTTGATTTCGTATAAAAATGCTTGCAAAATTTCAACAGGCTTCATCGACCAAATGATCGAGATACTCGTTGTATAATGTTGCGATATTTAACACGGGCTCTTATGGGAGATTGCGAAAAGTGACGATTTTCAAGAATAAATATCGTGATTTTTGATTCGATAAAGGCTCCTGAAATTTTACACACTTATACATACGACATCGAAGAACGTTTCTGCAAATTCTCAGTGAAATCTAACGGAAACGCTGTAACGATAGGACAACCTTAAGAAAAAGAAGAAAAAAAAAAACGAATTTCTCCAATCTTTAATCGAGCGATTAATTTTAATTCGACACTGAGAATTAAATGATCGACGTTTTCTTTTTTTCCATTAATATTTTATTCAGCCCTAAAATATGAAAATTTATTAACGAAAATTCGTGTTAATAAATAATTGCATAATTATCTTAATAATATTATAAATCAATAAAAACAAAAAACAAAAAAGATTTTTTTAAATAAAAAGAAAAATTATGAAACTCACCCCTCAATGCAACCGCGGTGGTCGCCAGCAAACCCTGAAGACTTCGGCTGTGATGATGGATGAGATTGTGAAAATCTGCTCTCGCCTGATGACGCAGTCGATCCTCGGTCTCCCGGTTGCAACACGGACCGCCGCACGTAGCTTAAAAAGACGAAAGAAAAACAAGAAAGCAAGATTAAAAAAAATATTCCATACTCGATTTATTTTATATTTATTATTTATTTATTTTTTTTTTTCATGAACAAAACAATAAAATAAAATAATTAAAAAAAATTGTTCATTCGTATTTATCGCGACGCTATTTTAATAATAGAAAAACTGGGGCGTCGAGAAAAGGTCGTTGAAAGAAAAACACTTCCCTCGCTCCAGTTTCACTCCATCGCCCCCCCCCCCACCCCGCGCGACCCTTTCAAGGTTATTGCAAGCATTAGGAAATTTCTACAAGTTTTTCCGCCTCGTAACGAAATCTCTTATCGTACAGAGAGAGATTTTCACTAGTGCAAAAAAAAAGAGAGAGAAAAGACCGCGCAATGAAAATGGCGGATGAATATAAAACGAACGATCGAACGAGTCACATTAAAGCTTGGGGAGTTTCAATATCCGGGAAAAAGTCTTTTTACTTTCTCGAAGAGACTCGAGGTGTGCCAACGACTTCGAGTGTCCTTTCGTCCTTCGCATATTTACTTCCAGGATCCGTTCCTTTAATATTTTTCCTATCGTAGTTTCGAAAGCTTTTCGACGACTTTTCGAAACAACCCCCGACCCTTCTTTCTCGCGTATTCTTTTTCTATCATCGATCAACTATTTTTCAAGATGTCCTGGAAAGGAAGGAAAGGATGCAATTTTATTCCGTAATGCAGGAAGTGACAATTCTCGAGACGTTTCGCAAATCTCTCTTCGCTCGTCGACGGACAAACTTTGTCAAGGATTACGGTTGAAAAATATCATTTATTCAAACATTTACGTTTGGACGGGATTCAATTTTAGAATGGATTACGTTTTTTTTTCTCGGTTTTTCTTAGTTTATTTTTGTCACGTTATGTAGGAGGTAAAGGAATTTTGAGTTTAGGATGTCATCGCGAATTTTGGAAGACGATGTTTATTTTTATTGGGGTTGGGGGGATGAAATTTTCTTTCGGTCCGAAGTGGCTCTTGTGGGTACTCGTTTCATCGGAAATTTTTCGTAGAACACGAATATCGTATTTTTATTCCGGATTTCTGAAAATTGTTTGTCAAAAAATGAAAAAATAGGAATTTTGTTGTGTTTTTTGATTTTTTGATCGAGGTATTGGTAGAGAATAGGAACGGGAGTATCATATTCGTGCTGTATGTTGAACGTATGCGCCGGAGACTGAATATGACGAGGGACGATCTTGTCGAAAGCGAGAGAAGTCGAGCCAGTTCGGTCGAATCGCTACGACGAGAGACGCCCCGTAGAATAATAATACAGTTGGGGAAAGAGAGAGAGAGAGAGAGGACACTGGCGTTGTACAGAGAGACCAATGGCATTCCCCCCGCCCCTTTTCCATTGTGCACCACATACCGTTGACGTTATGCCGCTACGAGTGAGGTAATATGGCCCAGGCCGAAATGGGGGGTAATATGGACCAGGCAGCTAAAAGTAAGACTACAATTTTTCTATTTAATTATTCATTTATTTCAATAACACCAAGATAAGGCAGTTATCGATTCTCTCCTCATTCACGATTGAAAAATATCCCACAACTCTCACAATTTTACCTTCGTCATGAAAAAAATTGTTAACGAAACAAATAAATACAAAAACAACTGAACAAAACAGATGGATATAATGGAAATAAAGGGGGAGATATTAAACATACTAGGTGGAAAATACAGGAAAATATTTCCTAGTATTATAGAAAAATAAATGAAATTTGTTGAAAAAAATGTTAGAAGGAAGCAGAAATCTAAGCTTTTCTCAAAAGCTTTGATAAAAAATTATGCAAATAAAACTACCTAACAACAATAATCCTCAACAAAACAAAAAATGTTGTCCAAGACTCAAAATCGATTGTTAAAAATGCGTTCCATATTACCCCACCCCCAGAAAAAAAAAAAACGTAAAAAAAAATGCCAATCCTATAAAAAGAAGAAACACAATAATCCTAAACGAAATTTTACGCACGAAAAAGCACGATTTCCATCACGATAGTCGTTTCTGCGAATAAAAATATTTTTCGGTGGTCCATATTGCCCCACATTATTCTATTTCGCGCGCCACGCATACCGGCTATGTGTTTTACGTGGGTGTATACGATTTGCATGGAAATCCGCGATTGTGCGACAGCCTGGACTGCCCGAGTGTACAATAGGAACGCGGGCGCATCGTCTGCATCATATATATGTATATATATATATAGAAACGATCATGAAACATAGCGGTTGTGCAGCGCGAGAGGCGGAAGATCGAAAACGTATTCACGAGAAATCAGTGTGAAGCGGTCGTTCGAATTCGCGCGTATAATCCCGTAAATAAGCCAGAGAGACATTAAGCCCGCCCGACCGGAAGTCGAGAGGATGAAATTTCAAAAATATTCGAATTTTCCAATTTACGGAAAAAAATAGAGAAATAGATAAACAAAAAGGATAGAAAAAATGTCCCTTCATCAATTTCGTTCCTCCATAAATAAATCAATGTCATCCAAAGTCGAACAACCGGAAGTCAACCGTTAACGCTCGAATTTTGAAAGAATTTTTTTGTTTTTTTTTTGTTTTTCCAAATAAAAACCGTCAAATTACGAAAGATTTGTCGCCGGTGAACTACGACGAGAATGGACGAGTGGCTCGCTCGACCGGAAGTCGAGAGGATAAAACTCCAATAATATTTAAATTTTCCAATTAACCAAAAAACAAAAGAAAAAGTAGAAAATAAATCTCTTTTCATCAATTTCGTTCCTCCATAAATAAATGAATGTCATCCAAAGTCGAACAACCGGAAGTCAACCGTAACGCTCGAATTTTAAAAGATATTTTTTTTTTTTTTTTTTTTTTTTTTTTTCTTCAATTAAAAAACGTCGAATTACGAAAGATTTGTCGCCGGTGAACTACGACGAGAATGGACGAGTCGCTCGCTCAACCGAAAGTTGGGACGCTAAAACTCCAAAAATATTTAAATTTTGCAATTAAAAAAAAAAAAAAAGCAAAAAAGTTAGAAAAAATCTCTTTTTATCAATTTCGTTCCACCATAAATAAATCAATGTCATCCAAAGTCGAGCAACCGGAAGTCAACCGTTAATGCTCGAATTTCGAAAGAATTTTTTTTTATCTTTTTTTTTTTTTTTAAATAGAAACGTCGAATTACGAAAGTTTCGTCGCTGGCGAAAGACGACGAGAATGGACGAGTGGAAAAAAAAGGCGAGAAGGAGAATGACGTATGAGAAGTTGTTGTGTTACGTGGAGTCATCGTGGTCGAACGTGTAAAAGGCGCGAGGAGATAACACTTCGCTTCTCTCACGTATTCGCATCTCGTACAAGCGTCATGGACGACGTGGAAATGCGTATATGGACGTTTATAAATCTACATGGGGGGGGAATATCGCGTATACGCGTCGGATCATTGGCTTATCCGGTCACCTTCGCACCTTCGTTCTAGAACGCACGATAATAATCCTGCGTTCTAGAACAAACGAGGAGAGAGAAGAAGAGAGAAGTTCTATACGTGTATATATATATATAAGACGTTCCATGTAAAAAAAAAACAAATTTTGATAATTTTTTTTTTTTACTAATATTTATCAAACTCGCGACTGTAAAAAATTAATTAGGCGAGAATCAAACTTGATCTCGTAATATGAAAAAAAAAAGGTCACGTTTCTTAGTTACGATAAAAAAAAATGTTCGATTGGAAAGGAACAAACTGGAATTGAAAAAAAAATTTTAAATGGGAATTTAAACGAATAATTAAGAAAATATTATTTTTAAAAACGTTTGGTCAACCTTCGGGTTATAAAAATTAATATTTTCCAATTTTGACAGTAAATCGTGACTGGAACGGCCCATATATGTGTACACACGCGCTCTCGTGCTCCCTCTACGGTGGCACGCCTGTGTAGTTTCGTACCGCTCCGATATATTGTCAATCATGCAAATTGGCAAAGCGTGTAAGCACAACAGTGATACATATGAAACAGGAGGGCGCGTTTGTTCGGTATTGTATCGAAATTATGCGGCTCGCGGAGAGTTTTGTCCTCCTTTCCCCTCGTGCTCTCTCGTCGTCCCG
Organism: Netelia melanura; assembly: GCA_964007305.1. Lineage (NCBI taxonomy): Eukaryota > Metazoa > Arthropoda > Insecta > Hymenoptera > Ichneumonidae > Netelia > Netelia melanura. Next base: position 22,447,379 of record OZ023259.1, on the reverse strand, counting down.
ACACAACGACGAAGCGCACCGAATATTTCATCACCGGCGTTGGTATGAATTTTCAAACCTCGAATACACCGAGGAGACGAGATATATATGTATACGGCAGGATACCGATAGACTTGTGTTTTACGACATGGAAATTTGGCCTTTGCTAAATTTATCAACAACGAATTATCATTTATACCTATAAATGTGAAAAAAAATTTCAAATATATTATATTATATATAATATAACATAATATAACGTAATATAATATAATATAATATAATATAATGTAATATAATATAATATAATATTACATAATATAATATAATATAATATAATATAATGTAATATAATATAATATAATGTAATATAATATAATATAATATAATATAATGTAATATAATATAATATAATGTAATATTATACAATATATTATAATATATTAAAAAATTATAATAATATAATATGATATAATATAATATAATATAATATGATATGATATAATATAATATAATATAATATAATATGATATATGATATGATATGATATGATATAATATAATATAATATAATATAATATAATATAGTATAGCATAATATTAAAGGCGCAGTAGCATAGTGGTAGCGTTCGCAACTGACACGCAGAGGATCGGGGTTCGATTCCCGCCGGCCCAATGAAATTTTTCTACAAATATATAAATGTATATATTATAAATATCAATTATTATAATATATAATATAATAAATGTAATATTAATATATATATATATATAATTATAATGATCTAGTAATAATAATATATATGTATAATTAGGATTGGCGTGTATGAGCGTTGGCCAATTAGAAACTAACGCAAAACAGAATGCATCTGGCACAGTTGCTACTCGTGACTCAATTAGGTTTACTCGTTGCGGAATTCATCGTTGTGTCGTCATCGTACTAGTAAGATCGATCGGGAGATGAGAAACTCGAGCCAAAAGTTTATACACGTCGTACGAGGCATACACACACACACACACACACGCACACACACACACACACACACACACACAGACACATAGCAACGAACGCAGCCGTAGTGTCAGGCGCGCATGCGCGCACGCGCGCGCTTCTAAGAAATCGCTGATTCGCTGTGACGCTCGAATAGCCAATTTATCAATAATTCTCAACGAGGCATCGTCCTATCGCCCGATCGCACACTGAATTCTCACCGCAGCGGAAAATACTCCTCGATATTACGAGAAATAAAAAAGAAATGATATATCACTCGACGATAAAAATATTACGTGCACATTTTCCTTTTTTTTTTATTTCTTAGGTTTCCTTCCATTTTTTTTTACAGCGCTCCGCTTTATTTCACGCCTATAAGCTCGGGAGTCCCGAGAGCCGTCGAAAGGTCGCGTTTAGGGGAGAGAAAAACAAGGCGATTCGCGGGATCGTCGTTCGTCGTGAGAGAGAAACTTGCAGGAACAAAAAAATATATCGTTCGCGATGCGAAAGCTCGCTTTTTTTCTTCTTCCTCGTTTTCTCGTTGTTTTTCTTTTACGACGCGTCGAGGGCCGGTGAGAATAACGATTCGCTCGCTCCCTTACTTACTACGCGTCGAGATCGAGCGAAAATCGTGTTTTACCGTCCATCTTTATTCATCCTCGTCTTTCACTCGTTTGTTTTTCTCTCTCGTACCCTCGCTTCACGGCTACTCCGGGAGTTTCACGAGCGCCAGCGCCCCCCGCGGACCTAGTTTGTACTAGAGCGTTTTATGGCAGCCCAGTCGGGTTTCCTACGTGGCGCTACGGCACGGATGCGAAATGCCACGCGCTACGACACTACGAAACTACGTAATCCTCGAACGAGAATATCGCTCGTGGCTCGAAGGATTTTTTATCCGTACGAGCGACGGCGAAATAGTTTTTTTTTATTGAAAAAAAAAAAAATTTTTTTTTTAAATTTTATATTTCCGATATTCGTCGATTGCCGCTTTGTACTATTTTGTATGGACGAATTAATACGAATATTTGAGTAAAATCCTTAGTTTTGAGAAATTTTACTTTTTCTTCACAATTTTGTTCCCTTGTTAAATATTTTTGTCTGCTTTTTTCCAAGCTTTGTTCAAACTGCCGACTATGAAAAATCGTTTATTCAAGTTATATTTATCTAAATAATTTGAAATTTACAATCGAACAATCTTATAAAAAATATTTCAATAATTACAATTTTTCAGCCAGACAAAGATCGAAGAAAATTATAAAATGTAAAACTAACTCTGCGTCGCATCGATCTCGTCTCAAGAATACCTCAATCTCCCACTCTATCTTTTTTTCTCGTCTCGATTCATAGCTGCGATTAGATCCGGTTACAAGATGATCCACCGCAACTCTCTCGTCTAGCAGGAGTTGAGAGAGAGAGAGCGAGAGAACACGTCCGCTTCTTCCCGGAGATATCCCGCTCGCTCCTGTCTCCCTACGTGTCGGTCTGTCCGTCTGTCTCAACGTCCTTGTGTATCGTTGCCGTATGAGATTCTTCGGCACGCTTCCGGCGCGTGCCCCTGAGAGCAGACCCCCCCTCCTCCTCCTGCTCGTCCACCCCCCTCTCCTCCTCCACCTGCTCTACCTCCCCCTTTCCTCATCATCCCCCCTACGTCTCCGCCCCTCCTCCTTCTCCTCGTCCTTCTCACCCCCCTCCCCCTTCTTCTCTTCCCCCCCCTCCTCCTCCTCGTCCTTCTCCATTCCCTCCCCCTCCTCATCCACCTCCCTCCCTTCACCCCCATCCCTCATCCCACAAAAACAACAAGGTCGCGAGGTTAATAATTCTTTACCGAGAATCCTCGTCCGTAACTTTTTTCTCACTTGCCCTCGATTTCACTCGTACAGGGATCCCCAGGACACGTTCGACGTCTCGATTACTCGTGACGCGCGCATCGTATGAAATTTTAACGGGGATGGAATAATTATTCTTTTTAAATCGCTTAGGTCCAAAATGGAATTATTTTGATATTTGGAAATTTGAATTTTTATTATTTTGCTATACTGTTGCATTATTTTTGTTTTGTATTTTTTTTGCAATTTTTGAATCGTTACGGTTTATGGAAATTTTGATCGGGTACGAGATTTTCAGATAAATTATTTTTATGTTTGAAATTTTTCGTTTCTATTAATTGCTAAATTGTTTTATTATTTTAATTATCGAATTTCTCAATTTTTGTTTCTTTTCGCAACTTCCCAATTCCTTTTTTGTTTTTGCAACAATTTATCGAAATTTCGACCGCATCGAAGATTTTCCAATGAAGAAATAAACGGGGCGATGAATTTTTAATTTTCCAAATCACGCTCGATTAACATTAAATTATTTTTATTTTTGAATTTCTTCATTTCTATTAATTGCTAAATTATTTTATTATCTTAATTATCGAATTTCTCAATTTTTCTTTCTTTTCCCAACTACCCAATTTTTTTTTTACAACAATTTCCGAAATTTCGACCGGATCGAAAATTTTCCAATAAACAAATAAACAACGCGATGAATTTTTAATTTTCCAAATCACGCTCGATGAAAATTAAATTATTTTTATTTTTGAAATTTTTCATTTCTATTAATTATTAAATTATTTTATTATCTTAATTATCGAATTTCTCAATTTTTCTTTCTTTTCCCAACTTCCCAATTTTTGTTTACAACAATTTACCGAAATTTCGACCGGATCGAAGATTTTCCAATAAACAAATAAACAACGCGATGAATTTTTAATTTTCCAAATCGCGCTCGATGAAAATTAAATTATTTTTATTTTAAAAATTTTTCATTTCTATTAATTATTAAATTATTTTATTATCTTAATTATCGAATTTCCCAATTTTTGTTTACAACAATTTACCGAAATTTCGACCGGATCGAAAATTTTCCAATAAACAAAACAAACAACGCGATGAATTTTTTGTTTATTCTCGTCTCACGCTTCGCGGATTTTAATTGGTGTTCGCTGCGTTAATTACGACGTGATCAAGTCGATACAGCGCGCGCCGTTGCGCCAATGATTAAACTCGATTACGTTCGACGAGAAAAAAAAAAAGTTTTTAACATTCTTGAAAACTAAAACAGCGACGCTTTCAAAGTGCGAAACATTAATCGGTTTACGAAGCTTGATTATTAATAACATTATCGTCGAAAATCTAATTCCCTCTCTCGTTCGTTATCGACGCCGTTACGAGAAACACGACCATTAAAAATTTACTCGCTCGCGGTTTTTCTTCGAACGCGATCCTTGGCCACGAGGAATTATTACTCGACTTGCAATTTGTTCGTCATCGTACGATAATTCACTTTGTACGACTTGAAATCAAATATATTTATTTTTTGTTAATAATAAATATTGAAAATAAATATTTACGTTCGTATATAATTATTTTCACTCGACTTATTGTTAGAGCGAATTATCTCGAAGAATAATAAAATTCTCGGTACTGTAAATATTCGTCGAGGTAAAGGAGAAAGATAATTTCGATAAACGGTACGATAAAATTATTTTTTTATTCTCCAAACGTCTAATTTGTAGCGATAAATTTTTATTTCTTTTCTTTTTTCAATTTTTTTAAATTATTAGCCTTGAGACAAGAATTTATTTGAAGCTAAATTATATACGTGTGTGTTTTTTTTTATGTTAAGGCAAAATTCCTGAATTTGTTTAATTCGATTAATAATTTTATTTCGGGCCGAATTAAATATATATTATTCCATGTACGTTGAAGTAGGTTCGAGTAAATTTTTATTGAGAAAAAGACAGTAGTTGAGGTACAAAAAATATTTTTAGAAAACATATTTTACAAAATTAAAATTTATTTGCGAATTTTTTAAATTTTACTTTGAGTTTATTTTTCGAAATATCGCAAATTTTTTAAATAAAAAGTATTATTTCCACTCAAAATATTTTCATCCAAAATGCAAATAAAGAAGAAGAAGAATTAAAAGAAAATTTTAATTAAAAAAAGAAAAAAATTCTGATTTTTTACAGTGCCTTAAATTTTGCTTAATTTAAAATTATTTTTATTAATACATAATATGTAAAAAGATTTTTAGAAACTCGAGAGCGATTACGTCAGATGCGAACGTAACGACTCGGAGCGTTCGAAAAAGAAAGAAAAAAAAAATCGATCAATGAATATTCCCTTATATGGGAGCGCGGCTTTTTTTCCTCGCTCTTTCTCGCTCCTCGACGAATTCCAGAGTTCCAACCTGACCCGCCGTGTGTCGCGCACGTATAAGCGCTAACGCGCCCCTCTCCCCCCACCCTACGTCCAATTTACCATGTCCCATGGCTAAAGGCTAAACGGCCAATCGTCTGCGAGATGCAGCGCGACTCACTTGCACCAACTCAACGTGCACCAGGGCGAGCGCACCGGCAATCCTAAGGAGCGAGATCAACCAAGCCGGAGAGTTCCATTTTTAATTCAACCGTTGGAATGTCACCTGTCGATATATATACAGGGTGAATTTCGTAAGATGTAACAGACTTTGTTATAAGATAGATGAGATCATTACAAACAAAATTTGTAAATAAACATTAGGGATATTTTGAATAGTTTAAGAGATATCAATTTTTAAAGTTGGTCCAATCAGAACGCACCGAGAAGCGTTGGCGCCGCCCACTCCTCGCCCTAGCAGCCAATGCCCGAGAAATAAAAATGACTGCGTAATAATATAATAAATAAAATTGACTGCTCTGAATTTTGTAAACCCAAATGTAACGCCCTACACTGTGCTATCTCTGTGGCTGGGGCGTGGAGTGGGCGGTGCCAATGCGTCTAGGCGCGCTCTGATTGGACCAACTTTAAACATTTATATCTCCTAAACTATTAAAAATATCCCCAATGTATATTTGCAACTTTTGTTTGTAATGATCTCATCTACCTTAAAATAAAGTTTGAGGCAACTTATGAAATTCACCCTGTATATGTCGATCGGGTTCTCACAGCGTTCGAAAAGCTCCGATAAATTTTCGATAATGTTCTTTCGTCGTTGACTTTAGCGAGGAGTAGACATGGGACCGTTCGAATAAACCGGTTTAATTTAGATAACGAATAAACTCGATACTGCGAGCACATTTGATACGTGCTCGTTAGACGCCATCTTGAACGATTCAAATTTCCAACCGTTTGAGAAAAGAAAGATTATTTAATTCGGGATTAATCAGATTTTGAATATTGTTGAATGAAAGTTTGCAGTCTTTAGCACAGCAAGTCGAAAATTAGAGGGGGTGGTAAATTGTTAGAGATTTATTAAACAATTTGAATATTTGAGGAGAAATAAAGTTTTATGATTTTAGAAGGGGAGAAGGGTAAGTGGGTTGAAAAAAAAAATCATCCTAGGTCAAGTCTTCACGTGTGCATTTGAGCATTGTTGGTCGACAAATGCAGAAAAGGGTTGATTGAAATTCTTTGTATGATTAAAAATTGGATCTGCTTTAAGTGAGACGAAAATTTTTTAATTTGGGATAGAAGTCGGTCTGGATTTTTATTTTTCTTAAATGCAGCCTGCAGGATTTTTTTAAGGTATAATTTACTGATTATTTATAACGTTTAGAAAACTGCTGCTCAATTTTTATAAAAGAGGAATCAATATATAAAAATTAATCTTGATATTAATTTTTATCAATCGACGATTTTGCTGATTTTTAATTGATTTTAATTCAAACTCAAATTTTATAAAAGAATCAATATATAAAAATTAATCTTGATATTAATTTTTATCAATCGACGTTTTTGCCGATTTTTAATTGATTTTAATTCAAACTCAAATTTTATTAAAGAAGAATCAATATATAAAAATTAATCTTGATATTAATCTTTATCAATCGACAATTTTGCTGATTTTTAATTGATTTGAATTCAAACTCAACTTTTATAAAAAAACAATCAATATATAAAAATTAATCTTGATATCAATTTTTATCAATCGACGGTTTTGCTGATTTTAATTCAAACTCAAATTTTATAAAAGAAGAATCAATATATAAAAATTAATCTTGATGTTAATTTTTATCAATCGACGATTTTGCCGATTTTTAATTGAGGTAATTCAAACTCAACTTTTATAAAAAAATAATCAATATATAAAAATTAATCTTGATATCAATTTTTATCAATCGACGGTTTTGCTGATTTTAATTCAAACTCGAATTTTATAAAAGAAGAATCAATATATAAAAATTAATCTTGATATTAATCTTTATCAATCGACAATTTTGCTGATTTTTAATTGATTTGAATTCAAACTCAACTTTTATAAAAAAAACAATCAATATATAAAAATTAATCTTGATATTAATTTTTATCAATCAACGGTTTTGCTGATTTTTAATTGATTTTAATTCAAACTTAACTTTTATAAAAAAACAATCAATATATAAAAATCAATCTCGATATTAATTTTTATCAATCGATGATTTTGCTGATTTCTAATTGATTTTAATTCAAACTCAACTTTTATAAAAAAATAATCAATATATAAAAATCAATCTCAATATTAATTTTTATCAATCGCCGATTCTGCTGATTTTTAATTGATTTTAATTCAAACCCAAATTTTATAAAAGAACAATCAATATATAAAAATCAATCTCAATATTAATTTTTATCAATCACCGATTTTGCTGATTTTTAATCGATCAATTATTTAATTACTTTCATCAATTAATTATCACCGTGTTAATTCAGATACGAAAAATTTCATATTCGAATAACCCGCCAATGTCAATAAATGATTTTCTACCTTTACCCTCTAAATCCAGCAAAACAATATTTCCCGCCATTTTGTGCCCGCGAGAGAAAAAAAAACCAATAAAAATTCGTCCATAGAGAAATACGATTAAGAAACTAGATACTCACTGTCACCTGTACTAGCAACGGACTTGAGAACGCCAAAGTCCAAGCTGACATTTTTGTTCTCGAAGAAGGATTTAACGGCGTCGCAACGGCCGGTCGAATTTTCCTGCTTGTCGGTGGATCTTGGCGATCTCGATAATGCCCCGTCGATCATGAGACACGAGAATATAACTGCCAGCGCGTAAACACCGGTCATACCGAACGCCACACTTCGCGTACTAAACATTTTGTTTTCCTTCACCGAGTTCACTGTAAACGCGATTTCCAACGCCGCGACGGAATCTCCCGGTCTCGATTAATGTCACAAGATCGAATGAAAACAAAACAAAACAAAAACAAAAAACAAAAACGAAGAAACGATACTTGGCGCGAGTCACAAAAAACCGTTCGACAATTTGTTCAACGTCTCGTCACTACTGGCAACCCCTTCGGCGAGGAAGCCTCCCGGACAATCTAGTTTCTTAATCGAGCCAAATGTTGTAAACGCGGGTTCTCTCTCTTTCGACAATGAATATCTCCCTCGCACCTTAGTCAGAAAATATATTCGAACCGCGGACGGTTACGTCTGCTTTATTTTTTTTATTTTTTTTTTTTTTTTGTTACTCTCTTGCCTCGGTTTTCAATTTTCTATCACGATCGAGACACACACGCACAGATCTGCACAGCACACACACGCACGCACGAAAAGCGGGTATAACGCATGTATGCACCGCACACCGACGAACGAGAACGCCCCGCGCGAGAGCGTTACTCTTTTTCCGTCTCACTCACTCACTCTCTCTCTCTCTCTCTCTTTCTCTCTCTTTCTCTCGGTTTTATTCAAACGCGAGTTAACGGCTCAGTGCCACGACCGCGACTGCCGCCTCTGCTGCAGTTCGCGAGACCGCCGGCGCACGACTGTGCAATGCGGATTCTCACGTTTTTCCTTTCTGCCACCGCCGCACGGAGCGCTTTCCCCCGTCTTGCCCTTCACTGATCATCTCGCGCCGGCCAAAACGAGGATATCGTCCAGGACGAACTCTCTCGGCCGATTTATGTGCGCGCGAGACAAAACGGCGCTGACCATACCCGCAGCGCCATCTTGCGGAGTTTTAGTCTAACTGAGAGTTTGAAGAAAAGGCAGGAATTTATAAATTTTGTAGTTACCTTCGATGGATAAAGTTATTCACTAAAAGCGCTGGATATAAATATTGCTTAAATAAATATTTTCAAACTTTATATTGATATGCATTGTATCTGTTAATTACATGTATAAATGGTCAGCGTGTAAAAAAAGTATTCCTTAATGCACTAAGCGATGATTACATTCATCCAAGATATTATAAAAATGTAAATTGTTTTAATTGTGAAGAGTCAATCACGTACGTATTATTGTAAAAATGACAAAAAGAAATCATTCGAACATATACTTTGTCTGTCCGAGGGATTATGAAAGCACATGTTGCACTTTTTCCAAACTTAAAGAAAGGTGATGCGAGTTCTCGCCTGATTGACTTGCCAGACGTTCAGTTCTTCGTACGTCTCGATACAATCGTTAACCTGATCAGGTTTGAAGCCTTTATTCGCGCATCTTTCGAAGATCTCTGAAACTTTCACGACGTTGGCACGGTCAGCGAGATCTTTGATGAGATCAAATATCTTGTTAGCCGGCGTTTGCTGTTTAGCGCCAACTTGCATCTCGGAATAGTTGATGGAGAATTTCGACATCTCAATTAGACGATTTGCTTCGACAACGTCCTCCTTCTCAACGAGATTAGACAGTCTTAGACGAGCGAGAGCGGTCGAAAGACGAAGAACGGCTAGTACATTTCGCGCTGATGTGAAAGTCTTATCACGGCCGTTTCTAGCTTCTCTGCGGAGCTCGACGTAAGACTCGACGATATAATCGATCAGATCCTCCGGTATTGTTGGACTTTTCCTTTTGCAAAGTGCTATGTAACGTCTCATGAGACCCATATTGATTGCCTCGACTTTCGTTGGTGGTTGAGCTCCGTGTCGATGAACGTAAGTTATATGCTGCGCAAGGCGAAGATCGTTGTCACGATCGGCGCGATCTTGAATAAGCCAGAGAAGATCGAAGCGCGAGAGTAGAGCTGGTGCCAGTTGAATATTCTGCTCGATCGTTCTTTTGGGATTGTAACGGCCATAAGCTGGATTGGCAGCTGCAAGAATGGAGACACGAGCGTTCAAACGCGTCATTATACCGGCCTTTGCTATTGAGATCGTCTGTTGCTCCATGACTTCGTGAATTGCCGTTCTATCAACTTCCGCCATTTTATCAAATTCGTCGATGCAACAGACACCTTGATCTGCGAGGACCAACGCACCGCCCTCGAGCATCATCTCCCCGGTAAGCGGATCCTTGAGAACGGCTGCGGTCAAACCGACACCCGATGAACCGCGACCAGTAGTGTACTGCGATCGTGGCGAAAGACGTGTTATGAAACTTAATAACTGCGATTTTGCCACTCCGGGATCGCCCATCAAGCAGATGTTGATGTTACCACGAATTTTTATGTCACCACGTTTTCTATCCGTTCCACCAACGAGAAGAAGTAGCAGAGCTTTTTTAACGTCCTCGAGACCGTAAATTTCTGGTGCGAGAGAGTTTGCGAGTTTTGTATAAAAATCGTCCACACTGGTAAGCTCCTTAAGTTCGCCCGCGGTCAATTCTTGATCCTCGTCGATCGTTTCCATATTCGTCAGTGTTGTGATTCGCTGAAATTTCAACCAGGAATTAGATTACTCCGAAATTCGACACCACATTGTAAACATTTGTATGGAAGAATTTAATTACCTGTGCATCAATGTAGGTCTCGCTGAGAAGCGCAGCATTCGCCTTTGGATTCCAACCTGTTTTCATCATTGGTAGAAATATTCCAGTTACAATGATATGATCACCGGGCAGACACTGTCTAGTCATTTCTCCACGGCAATAGACCGTTACTGAACGTGGAATGTGACCAACAGGTACTTGATCGCTCTGACAAATTAGCAGTAACATAGTTCATGTTAATTAATGAATCAAATACATATTTCTTTCGTTTTTGGATAATACTTAATGTTACCAAAAAATGTTCACTCACGTGTTCTTGCATTTTAATCTCCTGGAACTTGACAAATTTCGAACCCTTTGTTTGCATATGCAATCGACCCCCTGCTTTATTGACTCTACAATCATCGCTCGGACAAGTCTGCTGGGGCATGAAGTTCATCGATTGAACAGGTTGATAAGTCTCAGCGCCACACTGATCGCATGTGTAAGTCGCAACGACTATGAGCGGCATTACTTCTGTTGATCGTGTCACGATTCCTCGTACGCTCACTAATTTGCCTATTTTCTCTGCCTTTATATCTCTGACTGAGTATGCTTTTGCAGAATCAAAGTCCCGAAAATAAACTTCGCTGCAAAAGAAAGAAAATGATTCTATTCGAAATTGATCTCTCTACATTCCTATGGATTGTGAAGAACTAAATTTCCACTAAACTCGCACTTACAATCTCCGCATAAGCTCAGGTGCATATTTGTTTCTTGGATCTCTTTGATCTCCCGGATGTCTATTTCTTGCTTCCATGAGCATTCTGTGCTCTATGTAAATATCCAAAGCATCTTTCGCAACAACAGGACGTTCTTTAAAGTCCGGAAGAATCTCTTGCACCAACTACAAAAGATAATGCAGAATCGTATTACAAATGGTATAAAACCAGACTTTAAGAGTTTGTTTCATTTCGTTTGAAGTAGAAAAGAAAAAGTGATTGACGGACTCACTTCCAAAACAAGGTTTGTGTATCTTCTGGTATTGTCGACGATGGCAGCTGCCAACTCGTCGTCAAACTCTTGAACATCATCTAAATCAATGTTAAAAGCCACCTGTTCCCTGTGAGCTATCTTGGTGAGCTGTTCTCGATATTTAAATGTTTTGTTGCCGGTTTTGTCATCCATCTTCACATATTCGGTGAAGAAAGTTTTCAGTTGTTCTGGAACAACATTACAGAATTAATCACATTATCGTATCATTGTTTTCAAACAACCAGATACTTTTGAGGTTATGAAAGGCAGAGTGACAACAATACGAGCGTAGATAAATGATTGAAGGCGTAGAATTGACCCGATAATTACCTTTATCCTTCGTGTAATCCCTCGACCCCTTCGGTGCCATTTTTGCTGCTAATGAATCGGTAAAATTATAAAAAATAAATCAAAAGTAATCGCTTCTCGTCGATGAAACCTTCGGCAAACGCTTTTCGCGCCAACGTCTGTGTAATGCCAACGAATTCAGACGAATATAGAAGGGACTTGCTTAGGCTTGGATTGTCCCCACAAATTCAGAACCCCATCGAGCTTTGGTACCCCAAGTACAGGCGGCGCTGGCGTCGCTACAAGAATGTATTAGGTCGCACAGACGCGTTCACGTATACCTTACACAACTTCAGACGTAGCTCCGCCTCCTCTCTAACCAATCACGGACGAGCAAGCGCGTCTTCTCGCTTACTCTAATGCGAGGTATCCAGTGGGGTACTCATGCCGACTCTCTCTTTTTCTGCACTGGCACGGCGCAGCTCCTTCTCGCTTTCTCTAATGCGAGGTATACGATGGGGTACGCATGCCGACTCTCTCTTTTTCTGTATTGGCACGGCGTAGCTCCTTCTCGCTTGCTCTCATGCGAGGTATACGATGGGGTACGCATGCCGACTCACTCTTTTTCCGCACTAGCGCGGCAGTAGCTCCTTCTCGCTTTCTCTAAGGCGAGGTATACAGTGGGGTACTCATGCCGACTCTCTCTTTTTCTGTACTGGCACGGCGTAGCTCCTTCTCGCTTGCTCTCATGCGAGGTATACGATGGGGTACGCATGCCGACTCTCTCTTTTTCTGCACTAACGCGGTAGTAGCTCCTTCTCGCTTTCTCTAAGGCGACGTATACAGTGGGGTATTCATGCCGACTCTCTCGTTTCCCGAGCTGCTACTGCCGTACCCCACTGATCCAACGTATATAATATCGACCCTAAAAATGCTAATAGTATAATATCAATTTAGATAACAGTAAAAAATAAACTATGTTTTGAATTGAATTTGTATTATAAAGTAATAAGCCGTAAAAATTCATTTTGTACGTTATAGAAAATTAAAAAAAAGGATCGTATACAGGGTTTGATCACGCGAAGTTGTCGGTTGAAACACAAAAGTCTACTAACTTAGCTAATGTCTGATAATATATTTTGTTAGATACTCCGTATAAAACGAAAGAAGAATCCTCGAGTTGGTACTACAGTTACAAGTCACATTACAAACTGGCTTCCCTCCGTTTTTTCTAATAAGTTGTTAACTTTTGCATGTGTAAAATTTAATGTAGTAAAGAATTTCTAGTATCTTTCTTATTTTTTCGTGTTAATATTTATCGAATATAAAATACCTCTGTAAGCCTGAATTAAAGAAATAATAAAACAAAATAATGAAAAAATAAATAATGACTCGAAGGGGTTTCGATCGTCCGACCCTCAAAGCTTTTAGCAGTTTACAAACAGCAGAGCGGGCAGGGCACTCGCGTTCTCGTGGCTCCGCCTACGGGGTGTATACAATCTCGAGTGACGTCACGATCGACCGCTGCGACGCCAAGTGGCAGTTTCTGGCGGAAAAAACTTGGTGCCACTCGCGCCATAAGCAAGTTCCTTCTATAGTCGTCTGAATTCGTTGGTAATGCGCGGTAAAAGCTGAGGTCGATAAGGAGGGCGATAAAGTTACCGAACGTTGCTAAGACATCCCAGGTTAGTTTAAGTCCGTCAGTGCACGTGTAGTAAAACAGTCGCATTGGATCTACTAATTGTTAATAACAATGGGTAAAGCGAAGAAAATAAAGGTGACGAAAGAGATGCGACCGGCGAAGATTGCACTCGCAGATCAGATCGAAGATGGAAAATTCGTTAAGTCAAAGGATCGCAGAAAAATCAGAATTCGCAATGATGACGACGAGGAGGTTAGAAAATCGTTGTTGCATAGTACATTGTTTTTTAAATAATCGTTGTTTCGTACTTCATCAACCCAACATCTGTCTTACTTTTTATAGTTCGTCGATGCGAATCTTTCGCAAAAAATTCTCTCCCAAGCAAGAAAACAGCAGATGGAAATGGAGGAGGAAAACGAGCTTGGCGGAACATCCTCGTCGTTTAAGAAAAAACCTGTGACGAAATTGGGTCCAGATTTCAGCGATGATGAACAAGCCTCGAGCGAGGAGGAAGATGTCGCTGGCAATGAACACTATGAAAACATTGAGATTGATGAGGAAGATGAGCGAGCTTTGCAAATGTTTATGGACAGAGACAGAGCACCAGTAAGAACTCTCGCTGATATTATCATGGAAAAATTGACTGAGAAAAAGACAGAAATACATACACAATTTTCGGACGCCGGTTCTTTGCAAATGCAAGAATTAGATCCACGGGTGAAAGCCATGTACGAAGGAGTTCGAGATGTGCTTGCTAAATACAGAAGCGGAAAACTTCCGAAAGCCTTTAAAATTGTTCCCAGTCTTAGAAATTGGGAACAGATACTTTACATAACTGATCCACCAAAATGGTCAGCAGCAGCGATGTATCAAGCAACGCGAATATTTGCCTCGAATCTCAAAGAAAAAATGGCCCAGAGATTTTACAATCTTGTATTATTACCTCGTATACGAGATGACCTTGCCGAATATAAGAGACTCAATTTTCATCTCTATCAAGCATTGCGAAAGGCTCTTTTTAAACCTGGTGGTTTTATGAAGGGTATATTACTGCCTTTATTGGAATCTGGCACTTGTACACTTAGGGAATCTGTTATCATTGGTTCGGTGGTGGCAAAAAATTCAATACCTATTTTACACTCGTCGGCTGCGATTCTTAAGATAGCAGAAATGGATTATACTGGGGCAAACAGTATTTTTTTGAGAATATTTCTAGACAAGAAATACGCACTCCCTTACCGGGTCGTGGACGGTGTTGTTTTCCACTTTCTTAGGTATGTAATCGCAAGTTCCATCATTAGTTGTGATGACTTATCCTTAACTTAGGAAGTTTACTAATCTTGATTTTTTCATACAGATTCGAGCGGGAAACGAGGGAACTTCCAGTTTTGTGGCATCAATCACTTCTCACGTTCGTTCAGCGTTACAAGGGTGACATTAGCTCGGAGCAGAAGGACGCTCTACTTGAATTACTGAAGAAACAACCACATCACACTATAACACCAGAAGTGAGGAGAGAACTTCAGCACGCCAAGTGTAGAGACGTCGAAGTTGATGAAATTGTTCAAGAACCCATGGCTTCGTAAATATTTTTTCCCATACGAGTTTATTTTATGTTCACTCGCACGTCTATCGATCTAAGAAATAAACGTTAATTTACTTTGTATATACTCTTTTTACAATAAATCCATTTACCGAAAGTATCGGTCAATGTTATCAAGAAACTGAGAACAAAAATTTCATTTTCAGAACATTTACGTTGAAATTAAGATTTTCAGATTCGAGTCTGCATCTTGGCTGCAGTCAAATTAAGAAGTTGTATCCGCAATCGACATTCCCATGGACAGATAATTGTAATGTTTAAGTAAACAAAAGGTATATACCTACAATTTTAAATAACCGTATCGTTCCAAAACATCTTTCTGCGTCCATGGGAACAACATTATTTTTTCACCTGCTCAACAAGGTAGATGTGTACTGTAGGTGTACAACGCATCTATCTGAGAGCGCTGGTGATTACAAACGTCTCTTGCTTCATTCGCCCTCTTAAATTTTTTATTTCCAGAAGAATTCCTTGTCGTTTAGGAGAAAAGGAATGTTGAAAGGTCAATAAAGGACGGAAGAATTTTTATGCTTTTTGTTTTACAGTATGTATGTTACATTAAATCTACGATATTGACGCAATGACTCATCGACAACGATGAATATCAATGATTACAACAACACTCGACGCATCGAATCCAAGATATCTCTTGATCGGTAAAACGCAGGGAGAAGTGACTGGACGAAAGTGAACATTGGATGTAATTGATACTTTCGCACAATTCGAACCGACTCGTCTTCGCTCTTCTTCTTCAGGGATTCTTGACCGAAACATCACCACGCATAGCGCTAATTAAAAATTATTGGACCGTTATTTAAGTACGACGATGCGACGAGAAACGAAATAATCGTAGAATTATCGCTTCATCGTTCAAATATTTACATGAAAGCTGCTGAAAGATTATTCATACACGGGCCGATCGGCATACCTCCCCTTCGAACTGCGTGACGATACCGAGCGCAAAAACAGTCGTATTTTGAATTTTTCATGATTTCGCCGCTAAATTCACTTTTGTTTGTTTGTTTAAAAGAACATCTAGACCTCTCGTTTCGCGAATATTACGCTTGAGCAATAATTAAAACTTTCGAGACTCCCTTAAAACGAGTGTTCATCGATTTCAAGTCTAAAGTTTTATAAACACCGATAGGAACGCAGAGACTCGCTTTTATTTTCTTTTTTAACCGTTTTTGCTTCGCTTCGATATCGAATAATAGTCATTCACATTTTCTTGAAAAAACTCGTGATACTTTTGGATCCAGCTGCCGCCTTTTGCCTGGACAATTCTTTCTTCGTTATGGGCGGTGGCTTTTGAGGCTGGAAATAGTTTAAGAACAAGCATGGCTTAAAAATGCTGAAATTTGGGGAATGAAGGAAAACGATAAATAGAATACCTTTTCCGGTTTCGTCAAATCCAATGCACGATTTCTCGGCAAACTATCGACATCCAAGGGCTCTTTCTTCTGTCTTTTCTCATCGATGCCGCCCTCCTTCGGACTTGTCAGCTTTCTCTTCTTGCTGTCGGAATCGTCCGGCAAATTGAGGTACTGAGCCAGTTTTTTCGATAGATCGTCAGCAAGGTATTCGGATACGATACCATGCGCGTATTTAAGATATTCTGTAAGAGGATTATGAAACATATCGATTAAAATATCGTTTAACAATTTTGTGTTGCAGTACAGTGAAATAGTGCTTTTTCAAAGCCTTACCAATGTCCGTGCCACTTTCGTACTTGCTGCTCTTAACGTAAGTTGCACTGACCGCTCCCTGGGACACGTGCACACCTTTTTGTCGTAGAATCTCCGCGACTCTCTCGACCTTCTTCTGCAGCCAGCCAAGGGTCTTCTCCTCGTTGAATTTGTAAGCCTGAAGCGATTCGTCACCCTTGCGATCGGCGATCAGACTTAATTTCAAATTTTGACAGCGAACCAGCCGTGTTGTTTCTGGATAATCCTCGTCTCTCAGACACTGATCGAGCGGGACTACCTGCTGCGACTGTCAAGAACATTTAGAAACAACAATGTTAGCTATGTTCAATTATTCCATGTAAATTATCAATTTTCATGTTTCATTGTTCTTCAAATGTTACGATCTAGCATAAACTCACCTTTCTCAAGTAAGGAAGTACCAAAAAGATTGGATCAATGGGCGTAGACAGATGCATCTTGCCATCGGACTTGACATTGTCATCTATGAACCAGGACCTTCTGTTTTCATCGAACGTGAGAACCTCTTGAACTGTAAGATCTCCCGGACTGAAGACAAACATCGCGGGTTGACTCGAAGCCGGATGTCTGAGTTTGACGACATCGGGTGGATTTCCTTCCGCGCCTTCTATGCCATCACCTAGAACGATGCATTTAAAATTACACCATCGCTCTAATCTTAATCACCGATTTTTGGGTTATATTTTATTAATTAAAATCTTATCTCTGATTAAAGAAAAAGTAGGTTATGTAATTATTCATCCGTATCACGATTTTCATTCGTTTCAAGCATCCACGCCACGACAGAAATCACATTCCGACTTCATTGGAAACAAATAAATAGAAAGCCTGCCTGGATTTCAAGAATTTTTTCGAATACTTGTCCGACGAGACCGTTCAATAGCGTCACCTAAAGAAAATTATCATACAAACATTTGGAGCACCATTAACCACGTGTATTAAAAATCATTATACATCTTGGAAGAAATTAAATTTTTACAACAAACTTCGCCTACCTCTCCACAACATGCAGGAGTTTCACATCACCTTAAACATAAATCCACCATGTTTTGTTTACTCAACAATAATCCAAAACACCCGCCCGTACGCGCAGCTTCCATTTCTTTTATCGTTTGTTTTCATTCTCGTCGAATCGATGCCAACGAAAGAAAAGAAAAATAAACACGCCGAGGCGACAATTAATTTAACAAAATTTCACTTGGCAATTGATAAAAAAAACGTCACAAGAATAAAAATTCAGCTCCTTAGATCGTGTATGTCGAAGTCGAATGTAATTGCAAACGCGCGAATTTTATCATCCACGCACGCACACTGTTTACCTTTCATGAGAAATACCCAAGTATTTGCAGCGGGATGAGAATTTGCAGTTTTAACGCATTTCTTCGGTGATGCTTTGACCCGGGGCATTTTCGTGCCGTCTAGAACAAACGGCAGTAACGTTGCCGTTTTGTTTCTTTTTTTTTGTTTAATCGTACGGCCCGCAATGGTTTTCAGCGTCTCACCGGTCGTCACTCATATGCGTTTAGCACGCCGCGATAAATCATAGGTCAGCCATTTTACGAACAAGTTAGCCGGTCTGGCCCGGGGGGATTGACTCGTCTCCGTTGTTGACAGATTATTTCGGTGCAATATTCGTCAATGAAAAATTCGTCTATTTCGCGCAAAGGCGAGCGCCACATTTTCGCGAATTTATGTGCGACCAAGCGACTACAACGTTACCGAGTGAGTTTCGTGAGATTTCATGAACGAAATGATATAACGAGGACTCGCCCTTTCGCGATCCAGTCGTAGATCCCTATTGAACCACATTCGAATTTTCATCCGGGGGTAATACCTCTCGTCGCAGCCCTGCTACTCGCTCCTCACTCTCTCTCTCTCTTTCTGTCTGTCCATATCTCTCGCTCGCGCGCACAGGAAGAGACTCGCGCGCCCAGTTGCCCTGGCGAGTGCGAGTTCAACTACTCTGGAAGGTGAAACTTTTTTTCTCCTCCGTTCCTTTAGC
The DNA here is from genome assembly GCA_964007305.1 of Netelia melanura. Lineage (NCBI taxonomy): Eukaryota > Metazoa > Arthropoda > Insecta > Hymenoptera > Ichneumonidae > Netelia > Netelia melanura. The sequence goes on along the minus strand of OZ023259.1, from coordinate 22,428,477 downwards.
GACTACCTATTTTTTTTTTTTACTTTGTCTCTTTTTGCCTCGACGACGCAGAATCCAGACGCTTCTGTCGTTCAATTAAGTTAAGAATATTTCGGCGTCTTTCACCTCGCTAATGCGCATGAGCAAATAAATTCAATTTTTTCTTCAACAAAAACGTTTGACAAAATCAGATATTTCGTAGAAAATATCGTGTATCGAGTAGAATAATATCCAACCATATGACGAAAGGTCGTATAACTGCGCATTATTTCATCGAAATATTCAATGATTCGTTTTATCCTACTAAGATACTTGGCGATCCACATTACCCCACCAAGATAGTCGTGTGCTCTCATTATCCTATCAAGGTACATCGGCAATCCTCCTTACCGACAACATTTTACAATTTTACCTACAGAACCAAATAATGCCCATCTCTACAATAACAATTCAGAAGACCAGTCTATTCTGAATTATTTTTACTATCATTCCGAAAAGACTTATTATCAAACCTTAATATATCGTTCGAGAAATAACAAATACAATCATCATCCAACAATCTTTTCAACCACGATATTCCCATAACCAAAATCCCGTGGATATAACAAAGAATAAATTCGTGTCGATCTAACTTCCCACAAACTCCATAACCCGTCGCATTGTGAATCTCCAACTCCACAAGTACAGTCAAAATTAGAAATTATCCGATCTTCGCCAGATTGACTCAAACTTGAAAAAAACAAAAAACATAAATTCACATAAAACCAAATCCAACAAAAACAAAAAAGTGTTCGTTGCAACGATCTAATATATCCGTCAACGAATAACGTTGCGACAGATAACCTATTTCGTCATATCCCCACCAAGATAGTCGTGTGCTCTCATTATCCTCTCAAGTTACATTAGCAATCCTCCTTACCGACAACATTTTACAATTTTACCTACAGAACCAAATAATGCCCATCTCTACAATAACAATTCAGAAGACCAGTCTATTCTGAATTATTTTTACTAACATTCCGAAAAGACTTATTATCAAACCTTAATATATCGTTCGAGAAATAACAAATACAATCATCATCCAACAATCTTTTCAACCACGATATTCCCATAACCAAAATCCCGTGGATATAACAAAGAATAAATTCGTGTCGATCTAACTTCCCACAAACTCCATAACCCGTTGCATTGTGAAGCTCCAACTCCACAAGTACAGTCAAAATTAGAAATTATCCGATCTTCGCAAGATTGACTCAAACTTGAAAAAACAAAAAAAACATAAATTCACATAAAACCAAACCCAACAAAAACAAAAAAGTGTTCGTTGCAACGATCTAATATATCCGTCGACGAAGAACGTTGGCGACAGATAACCTATTTCGTCATATCCAGCAAAAGTTATTGAATGAACTCTTTTTCTCAGTGATGATAATAATAACAGCAGGAACGAGCCGTTCGAGGAGCTTACCAGGCGCAACGAAACTGTGGCTTACCATTAATTGGCTGTAGAGTAGGCCGTCGTGCGACACCCACGCGTCACTTTATAATGTCAAAAGTATAAAACACATGTTGTACGGAGTGAGTTGGAGATCGGACGTGGGTACAAAAGGTCGGCCATAGTCTCGTGGCGTTGCCACGCTGTGCTAGGTACAGTAAGCAACAAAGAGAGCGGGGACTTCGATATAGAACACAACGATGGGTAACCCAATATCTCCAGGGTCACGTCCATAAGCCACGCGTACATCCTCGTCTAGGCGTGTCCATTGAATCGAACGTGCCTTGCGACCTACATAGAACAACGTACCGCGTCATTTATTGCCCATCGACGACGCCAATATACGAGAGGCCGGAGAGAATCTTGGGTGGCTCGTGGCAGACCGCGAAAAAAAAAAAAAAAAAAAAAAAAAAAAAAAAAAAAACGTGCTCGCTGTACCGCGGAATACCTTCCGTACGAGTTTAACCGACGGAACTGGCACGAATCGAGTTTACGGCGGCCATTACTGGGACGTTGACAGGAATATACACGAGAGTGGTCTTTTAGAAATTACAAAGGCGTTTTCTTATAATATAATATATATAATATATTTTTGTTGTATTTTGTTTTTTCTCTCTCACTTTTTTTTTTGTTTTTTTTTTCCTTTTTTTCTTTTTTCTCTCATTTTTGTTTTCTTTTGTTTTATTAAACACAGAATCACAGAGCAAACTGGACATGTCGTAGGGAGGGCGGGTATTTCAAACTTGGCCGGGAAACGTTTTACAGTATTGGTATTGTTTTTTTTATCTTTTCAATTTTTTTTTTTTTTCTTCATACACATATATGTATGTTGTAACATATATATATATGTGTGTGTGTGTATATATATATAGATATATGTTTTGTGGTAATTCTCGTTCCGCATACTTCATCGTCTCGCTAAGTTTTCTCGCTTCCCCTTCCCTTGTTTTTTGTTTGTTTGTTTGTTATTTATTTAATTGTACAAAAATTACGTTCGAATGTTTATTTTAATTGTTTTTTGTTTTGTTTCTAGCGAATTGTCAAGATGGATAGAAAAAGATGAATGAGAAAAATGTGAATGGAGTTTTTCTATGAAGCGTCGACGGATTCGTCCTTTCCTTCGACCCTTTTGACCTTCGTATTATTTATGACGTAAAAAATTGTACGAAAAAACGTTTGATTCGACCGAGGATTTTTTTTTTTTTTTTTTTTTTTTTTGTTTTGGCAAAACGAGAAGACTCGGCGAGAAGACCGGAAGTTGTGACTTAACGAGTCCCTCTTTCTTTTTTGCTTAGTTTTTTGTTTTCTTTGTTTTCTCATTCGCGGAAAAGGTTTACCGGTGGAAGTTTTTCGTTTTTTTCCTTTTTCTTTGTTTTTCTTCTTCAAGTTTTATTTACAAATCAAGGCAATATTCGTTAATTATCGGCTACATGCATACTGGTGTGTGTGTGTGTGTGTGTGTGTGTGTGTGTGCCCAACACTCTGATAATCCATTAGAAATTCTTCCTCTCTCACTCTCATCACTCTTCCTTCATTCTCGTCGCCAACTTTAGACTTTTTCTTTTCATTGATTTTGCAACCTTTGTGACAAATTTTGTACAATATATAATCTTCTCGAGTACTCACGAAAGGTCGCGTCGTTTCAATGCGACTCCTCCTCCCGTACACTCCGTTTCCCTTTAATTTCATTTCTCTCCTTTTTTTTTTTCGTCTTTAAAGTCATTTTCCTATGAAATTGATTTCATATAAAAAAAAAAAACGTGCATATATCTCTCTCTGGCGCCAGAGGCGGATTCGTACAATTGGCTGCCGCCAGGGGGCGCTGCGATCGCCTCCGCTCATTCTATCTCTCTCGCTCGCCTCTATCTCTCTTCCCACCTTATTATTTTCTCTCTCTCACTCAGGCATTCTTGCTTCGCACTATATATCGCACTCTCTTTGTTTATTTTTTTAATTATTATTATTTTTCTTTTCAACTCTATTCTCGCATTTCCTCCTCTTTGTTTTTTTTTTTTTCGTCCTTTCACCTTCACGCTTGTAATCGGCTCGCAAAATGCCGCGAGAAGCCCCTCGGGGAGCGGCGCGAAGCATTCTAAAAGTAACAACTTTGTACTCGCAAACAATCATTGCGTTTTTCTCTCTCTCTCTCTCTCTCTCTCTCTCTCTTTTCATTCGCGTTCAAACATCTTTGTTTTTTCTACATTCGTTTTTTTTTCTTGGTTTCTTTTTTGTTTTTTTGCTTTTCTATTATTAAATCGTCACCGCGCAATCGTACTCGTAAGTAAACGTACCTACAATGCCTGCCAAGGCGCGAATTCACGACGGACTCCTCTCTCTCTTTATCTAGAGGAATTTTAATCGAGTCAATATCGCGATATAAAGTCTCTGATATAGGAAAGCATTCGCTGGCAAAAAAAAACAAACAAACAAAAAAAAAAAACAAACGTGCGTCCGGAGAATCGTAAAATCGTCTTCCAAGACTTTCCATCTTGGTGGAGCGCGTTGTTTTTTTTTTTTTTTCGTTTCTTCTTTTTTCTTGGATATACAATATAATTTTTGTTTTATAAAAAAGAAAAAAAAAAGAAAAACCTTTTTATATACTCGCATTGGTAATCGATTATAAAAAAATTCGACGGAAAGACCGTGACGAAGAGAGGCCGAGACGTCCGTTGCTCGAATCTCTCTCTCTCTTCCTGTTTCTGCTTTTCCAGATTTTCTTTCGTTTTTTTTCTTTGTTCTTTGTTCTTCCTTCACTTTTGTAAATCTCGATCCTTGCGTTTATTGTACGGAAGCACCACAATTTTGTTCCTAATTTAATTAAAAAGCAAGGAGATAAAGAAATTGGATTAAAAAAGAATTGGAAAGAAAACGAACAGCTTCGCAGATCGAGCCTTTCTTCCTCGCTCCCAGTACAAATGTGTGTGTGTGTGTCGTCTGTTTGTGTTTTTATCATTTTCCATTTCTTTGTATAAATTGGTCGAGCAATTTTCACAGCTCTAAAAATTCCACTTTTAGTCCCAGCGCAGAGGCTCCCGCGAAACCTTCATCGTTTTTCTATCTTTCCTTTATCGCCGGGTTAGAGACACAATGATTTTGTAGTGGCAACGCGTTTGATATTTGTAATAAAAAAAAAGAAAGAAGATACATAAACAAACGAGAAAAAAAAAAAGAAAAAAAAAACACGGAGGACTCTAGGAGTTGCGATTCGTCGTTGTCGTTTACAGTTAGACAAAACGACGAAAATAACAACAAAAATAACAGAGAAGAAAAAAGAGCGTGTCGTACGACTATAGAGCTCTGCTCGTTGTCGATCGTGTACGACGATTTTTTGTTTCTTCACCATCGTCTTACGAAACATTCTCTTCTTTCTTTTACAATTTCGCTCAAGCACTTCGCACTCTCACACTCGCTCTATCGCCTCGTTACAATTTTCCATCGCTCTTCATCTAAGTACAAATGCTCTAACGACATTCACGATTCTCATTCGTTCCATATTACAATACTCGCCAAGCGCAATTCTCTCATAATCTAGCCCGTCGTATTTTTCTTTTTCTGAAAAAAAAAGCAACGACGAGCTTGTCCCCGAGAAAATCGATTTAATAACAATTCTCTCGCATAGTTCAACGCACGTTGCGTACTATGGAGACGTTGATGTACAATAATTCATTCGTACGTACTCCTCGAATAAATTCTAATTCGTTAAATGATATTGTTAAAATGAAAATAAAAATTATAAGAAAAAGAAGAAAGAAGACAAATGTATGAATCTCAAAGCGCGCATTTTTAATCGCCGTCACGTCCCGATTTTCTCGTCGTGGAGGGAGAGAATGATATGCACCGACACGATCGACCACGCTGTATTACATATATATATATATATAAATATAAATATATATTTATATCGAATAATAGAGTTTCTTGTCCGGTTTTCAAGTGCTCCGTCGATAAAGCTGGCGTCCTCCGATCGCAGAATCCACCGTGGTACGTTCTTTCCCTCCCCCGTTGGCTCCTCGAAACGTCCATGAATCCGTGCTCCAGTTCTTCGCTCGAATAATTCTCGATTGCACTTCCCTCGTGACGTTCAATCGCCTTGGTCTTTCTCTTCAATATTCTTTCCTCCACCTCGAACGACGAAGAGAAGTCTTACTCGACGAGAATCAATCCACGTGGCACAATCCTGTTCCATCGAATCTCCAGGTTTTCTCAGTATCGTTTTTCTGTCCGATATAGATGAAGAAAATCGGAAACGAGAGTCGAAAGAAAAATGCAAGAGCGTGGGAAGCTTTCCCCTCGTCTCGTCGTCGTCGCATTCCACTCTTGTTTCTCTCCCATCTCCCCAAGGATCCAGGGGGAGCGTTAACAATCTTGCGGAGGTTCGAGGCAGCTTGCCAAGAGTTTACAAACAAAAAAACAACAACAACAACAATTTGTCACTCGTTGATCGAATAAACGTCGATGGCTCTTTAGGCTGCTGCATATTTATCCTGTCTCTCAATGTTTCCCGTCGTTTGAACGTGCGGCGGTGTGGCTGGCTTCATCACATTAATCTCCTCATCCTCTTGTTCCTTGTTTCTCTGGGTCCAGCTCGGCGTGACCGGCGATCTCTCGAGACGACAGGAGAGTCGAGCTGCGCGTAGGAGGCCGACGAGGCTCCTCCTCAGGATGCAACGGGAGGCGTCAAGGCTGGCTGTTAGGCCAGAATTTCGGCGGGGCTAGGACGCTCCCATGGAGCCTGAGCCCGGGCTCGGGCTGTTTTGAACATTGCCCGAGACTTGATTGTACGGATGGTTGCTGTTGCACAACACCGTGTATATGTTGTCGACGTTGCTGAGCTTCTCGAAGAACGGTATTAGGTCGAGAAGCTCCGAATCCGTCATGTCGTCGAACCACGAAGCAACTGGAACCTGTGGAAAAATTAGAGAGGATGATATAATAATAATAATAATAATGGATGGATGGATGAGTACTAATCGAGTCAAACGCACGTAACGAGGAAATGCGACTTGGGGGGGAAGAAAAAAAATTGTTTTGTCACGTGTATGAGACTAGTGTTTAATTTCCCTCTCCACGAATCCAATCGTGTACGTGTTACGTTCAAGGCGAAGGTCGAGAGAGCTCGTTCGACTGTTCTCAACGTCCGTTCGACACGAATGACTAGCACGTTTTTTTTTCTCTCTCTCTCTCTATCGTAACTCGATCGCGATCAAGCTTCTTGGCGTAACAACAGTTTTGAGGATTAACTTTCTTTTTGTTTTTTTTTTTGTCCTTTTTACGATGTTTCCATCGTGCCAGTTTTTCGTTAAAACTATAAGTTTCAGGGGAAATAGACTGTTGGGTTAGTTGTGCAGAAAAATGTTGTGGATTTTTGTAAGGGGAATTAAAGAGCGTTTAACTTTAAAATGGCTGGACTATCGATATTTTACATTGAGATCTTTTTTATAAAACGCGATATTCTCTACAAATAAGTTCCTATGTGCATCGTTCCTAGGTACAACCAGTTTCGAGAAAATTGTCAATTACTGTTTCCTTGTCTCGTTAAACAAAATACGCTTTTGCTCGCAACTAAAGCGCACTCTATCGACGTAACTCTGCCTCTAACGATGTCGATGCATAGACACTTTTTTACAGAGAATTTCACCCTCTACGAAAAACGTATCTTAGAAAAATATCGTCAAGCACGCCGCTAGTGAGTTAAACGCTCGTGAAAGCACGACTCACAGCGTTGTCCGGATGGAAGATGTAACTGGCTGGACTATTGTCGACTATTATAATCTGCTGAAGATCTCTCCCGAGTTTGTTCAAATCCTTGACGTAATTGCCACGATGAAAAACGCACGACTCGCGGAATAGTCTCGCCCTGAAGACTCCCCATCTGTCGAGCAGATCTGCCACCGGATCGGCGTACTGAAAATTAAAAGAAATCAAATCAAAATCATGAATTAAGAATGAAAAATGCTTATTGTTATTGTCTTCTTATATTTAACCCTTAGAGACCTAAGAACTTTCAAGGCTATATGATCCAGCAGACGCTTAGATGGGTCCTTAGAGGTCAAAGGGTTAAAAGAAAAATGGACAATTATCTCACCTTTGCCAAACTGGCTGTGAATAATACACACTCGTAGAGTTCTCCCATTCTCTGCAAGAACTCGTCGACGTAAGGCCTCTTTAGAACGTAAACCTGATGCACCGTACCATCTATCTCCACAGGCACGACAAAATCAGCGTTGTTTATCGGCTTGAACGAGCTATGAACAAGAGTCTCGTCCAGATCTATGACCATGCATTTCTTGTGCATATCCTGATGGAGAACCGGGGGTAGGAGAAATCTCGGTGATCCAGTCCCAGGAGGTGGTGAGCCACGACCGTCCCCTTGCAACGAGCTCGCCTTCGAGCTCTTCGAACTTCCGCCCCTTCCTCGACCGAGACAGCAGAGCAGAGAGCGCAGAAGACCACGTCCTCTCGGCTTTTTTCCACCGCTCGGACCATTGCTCGTAGCCTCATTTTCTCTCGGTAATTGTGCTGTAAAGAATATTGAAAAAGAAGCATTAAAAATTGGAAAATAAAAGGGACAATCACAAATGTCATATTATTGCTCGTTGATCTTTATGTGGGACAAGGCATGTTCTAGGAGTTGAGGAAAATAAAGTAGAGAAGGAAAGTTTGAGTTGAGGGAAAAAACAATATTATTTTTATGTTCCATGAATTGTTTTGCTAGTAATATTTATTTTTTCTTAGGTAAATTGTTTTTTGTATAACAAAGATTGTAATTAGTTGATGAAAATAAAGTTGAGAAGGAAAGTTTGAGTTGAGGGAAAAAACAATATTATTTTTATGTTCCATGAATTGTTTTGCTAGTAATATTTATTTTTTCTTAGGTAGACTGTTTTTTGTATAACAAATATTGTAATTAGTTGAGGAAAATAAAGTAGAGAAGGAAAGTAGGAGTCGAGGGAAAGAAATAATATTATTGTTATTTTAGATGGATTGTTTTGCTAGTAATATTTATTTTTTCTTAGGTAAATTGTTTTTTGTTTAACAAATATTGTAATTAGTTGAGGAAAATAAAGTTGAGAAGGAAAGTAGGAGTCGAGGGAAAGAAATAATATTATTGTTATTTTAGATGGATTGTTTTGCTAGTAATATTTATTTTTTCTTAGGTAAATTGTTTTTTGTTTAACAAATATTGTAATTAGTTGAGGAAAATAAAGTAGAGAAGGAAAGTAGGAGTTGAGGGAAAGAAATAATATTATTTTTATGTTCCATGAATTGTTTTGCTAGTAATATTTATTTTTTCTTAAGTAAATTGTTGTTTGTTTAACAAATATTGTAATTAGTTGAGGAAAATAAAATTGAGAAGGAAAGTAGGAGTCGAGGGAAAGAAATAATATTATTGTTATTTTAGATGGATTGTTTTGCTAGTAATATTTATTTTTTCTTAGGTAAATTGTTTTTTGTTTAACAAATATTGTAATTAGTTGAAGAAAATAAAATTCAGAAGGAAAGTTGGAGTTGAGGGAAAGAAATAATATTATTGTTATTTTAGATGGATTGTTTTGCTAGTAATATTTATTTTTTCTTAGTTAGCCTGTTTTTTGTTTAATAAAGATTGTAATTAGTTGAGGAAAATAAAGTAGAGAAGGAAAGTAGGAGTCGAGGGAAAGAAATAATATTATTGTTATTTTAGATGGATTGTTTTGCTAGTAATATTTATTTTTTCTTAGGTGAACCGTTTTTTGTTTAACAAATATTGTAATTAGTTGAGGAAAATAAAGTAGAGAAGGAAAGTTGGAGTCGAGGGAAAGAAATAATATTATTGTTATTTTAGATGGATTGTTTTGCTAGTAATATTTATTTTTTCTTAGTTAGCCTGTTTTTTGTATAACAAAGATTGTAATTAGTTGAGGAAAATAAAGTAGAGAAGGAAAGTAGGAGTCGAGGGAAAGAAATAATATTATTGTTATTTTAGATGGATTGTTTTGCTAGTAATATTTATTTTTTCTTAGGTAAATTGTTTTTTGTTTAACAAAGATTGTAATTAGTTGAGGAAAATAAAATTGAGAAGGAAAGTAGGAGTCGAGGGAAAGAAATAATATTATTGTTATTTTAGATGGATTGTTTTACTAGTAATATTTATTTTTTCTTAGTTAGCCTGTTTTTTGTTTAACAAATATTGTAATTAGTTGAGGAAAATAAAGTTGAGAAGGAAAGTTGGAGTCGAGGGAAAGAAATAATATTATTGTTATTTTAGATGGATTAAGACAACACTAAAACAGATTACCTAAGAAAATATAAATATTACTAGCAAGATGCTAGTAATATTTATTTTTTACAAAAAACAGTTTACCTAAGAAAAAATAAATATTACTAGCAAGATGCTAGTAAGAAAAAATAAATATTACTAGCAAGATGCTAGTAATATTTATTTTTTCTTAGGTAAACTGTTTTTTGTATAACAAATATTGTAATTGATTGAGGAAAATAAAGTAGAGAAGGAAAGTAGGAGTCGAGGAAAAGAAACAATATTATTGTTATTTTATATGGATTGTCTTGCTAGTAATATTTATTTTTTCTTAGGTAAACTATTTTTGTATAACAAATATTGTAATTAGTTATCTAGAAAGTTAATTTGAGTTTCTCTAAAAACAAAAATTGTCATACAAATTTATTTTCGATTCTAGACAATCTGTTTTCTCTTTCAGAATTTTTCTTTGAAAATTGGTAATTGAGAAAAATATGTAAATATGCAATTATAGAGAGATTAATTTTCAATCCTAGAGAATTATCCTTCAAAATTTTCTTTGAAAATTTGTAAATGAGGAAAATTACATAAAAATGAATTTTTAATCCCAGAGAATATTTTATCACTCAGAATTATTTTTGAAAATTTGCAAATGAGAAAAATACGTAAATGGACATTTACATGAAAATTAATTTTTAATCCCAGACAATATTTTCTCATTGAGAATTTTCTTTGAAAATTTGTAAATAAGAAAAATCTGCAAATATTCATTTAAATAAAAATTAATTTTCAATCCCAAGAGAATATTTTCTCCTTCAGAAATAATCTTTGAAAATTCGTAAATGAGAAAAACACACAAATGTCCAATTTACATAAAAATTAATTTTTAATCCTAAAAAAAATGTTGTCTCCCTCAGAATTATCGTTGAAAATTCCCAAATGAGAAAAATCTACAAATACGCATTTAAATAAAAATTGAATTTTCAATCCCAGAGAATATTTTCTCATTCGGAAATTTTCTTTAAAAATTCACAAATGAGAGAAATCTACAAATACGCATTTAATTAAAAAAATTAATTTTCAATCCCAAAGAATATTTTCTCCCTCAGAATTATCTTCGAAAATTCGTAAATGAGAAAACTCCATAAATGTGCAATTAAAAAAAAAACGAAAAAAAAAAAAATAATAATAATAATAATAATAATAAAAAAATAAGAAACTTGGAGGAATGCGATCTTTTTTCCTGATGCGGAAAAAAGAGCGCAAGAACGGCATAATCGGCTCTCAGGATCGTAGCTGCGAGACCGCCGGGTAGTAAGAGTAAAAAATTGACGCTAAGGTAAGACAGTGAGCGAGAGAGAGAGAGAGAGAGAGAGAGAGAGAAAAACACTAATAACGCGTGTGCAAGAGTTTCGTTCGTTGTATGGGCAAGCGTGGTCAAGGAGACATAGGGGGGGACATGGAGAGTGAGAGAGAGAGAGAGAAAAAAAAAAGAAAAAAATATATATATATATATATATATATATATCATGCAAAGGTACGCACGCGAATGGAATCGAGAGAGAAAGAGATCGAGGCGAAGGCGAGGCCGGGCAAGAACAGAGTCTCAACGGCGAGTGTCGAGCTACTACAAACGTGGCCGACGTCGAGAGTGGAGGGGATAGGCGGCCAGAGAGCGAGAGACGTTGAGGAGGGGAGAGGGAGGAAGGGTGGGGGGGCGCTGGCGGTACGAGGGAAGTGCAGATAACTGGTGCTCTACGGAGAGACGGAGCGAACGAGTGAAATACTTTGTGGAACGAAGACGACAAAGAGAGAGGGACCGATACATATATATATATTTACGTATATAGATGGCGAGATTGAGAAGTGGTGGTAAGGGAAAAACGAGGTAAAGCTAGGCGAGGCGCGGAGCTCAAAGTAGAAAGACAGAGAGAGAGAGAGAGAGCGAGAGAGAGAGCGAGAGAGAGAGAGCGAGAGAGAGAGAGAGAGAGAGAGCGAGGTAGATGGAGAAATAGCGAGTCTACGAGTTTCTAACAGGTGCAGATAGAGTAATTCCAGCATCTGGATTATTCATTCTCCCCTTCCTTCAACGAGACGTTAAAAAAAAAAAAAAACCAGAAAGGATCGTTGAAAGATCGAACGCAAGTACGGAATGAGAACGTTAGACGAGGAAGAGGAAGCTAAGAGAGAGGTATACACGCGCGCCATAGAGTCACGAACACACGGAGACAGTGAGACAGACACAGACACGCGATATAAAAACAGAGAGCGAACGTATAGCGATGTGATTGGGCGAGGGAGGGGAGAGGTGGGGGGAAGGGGAGGGGGTAGAGCGGGATATCGTTTTGCCAACCTTACCTTTCTCGTTATTGAAGTGGCCTAGCTCGTCATCCCGCGACACTTGGGTGATAATGGACGATGCGTCCATTTAAAACATTTGTTGGTCGTGACTCGGGACCAATCGCGAATTCCTTGGACGAGCTGGCTAAAATCACCGTCTCCTCCTACCCCCACCACCGCCCCCACCACCACCACCTTCCTTACCACTGCCACTACCACCACTACCAGTGCCACAGAAACTAATAAAACCGCAGCGGCGGCCGCTAATGCCGATTCTTCTTTTGCCGTTGATGATGCTGCCGACTTTATTCTGCCGATAATACGACAGGCCGATGGTGCTCCTTTTGCTGATGCTGCTCGTGCCAGCGCGCACACGCGTAACGCACGACGCATGCATGCACACGATCACAATGATTCCCTATGTATCACGCCAGGCAAGCGTTATACACGCGCCCGCCGAGAGTAATATTGCCTTCCTCGTCCGCGAAGACGATCAGACTCACTCACTCACTCACTCACTCACTCTCTCTCTCTCTCTCTCTCTCTCTCTCTCTCTCTCTCTCTCTCTCTCTCTCTCTCTCTACTCTATCCCGCTTCCGCTCACTCCACTTGTGACACTAACACACGCTCGCCAACTTATATTTGTGGATTTACATCTGTGTGTAATCGAAGGAACGCACGTACACACCAGCCGCGTGAGCGAAAATCTGGGAAGGAATAAAAAAATTTATTCTCGCGTCCAAAAGTTTTCAACGGGAGCGGTAAAACCTTTCCTCCCCACTTTGCTCTCTTTTGCTCACTCTGTGTGTCTGTCTGTCTGTCTGTCTGTCTGTCTCTCTCTCTCTCTCTCTCTTCGTTGCGCTACCGCGGACCGCCGCGGACACACTGGTGATTCTTCTCTCGTCGCGACGACGGCGATGACGACGATGACGACGACGGCGACGTTTCGCAGTAACTACACGACACGAGCGAACACGACGACGATGACCGACGCTCACTTTGCGTACGCGCAAACGGTAGCTCACTGAGAACACTCGCACTCCGCCTTCTCTGGTACTCCGTTTGATGCTACTCCACTGGCCTCTCTGTCTCTCTCTCGCTTTCTATATGTGTGCGAGAGTCATCCACTTTGGTATGCGAAGTTTAATGGTATTAGTAGTCTGTCTCTCACGCATTCGCGACGGGGAGAGAGAGACCGCGTCGTCTCTCTCTTTCGTTCTCTTCCTCGGTGTGTGATGTCGCCAGAGGGAACGCGACACGCTCTCTTACGGAGAGCGAGAGAAAGAGCTGCGAGTGGGGAACGAGCCGCGAGAGGGGAAAGGGAGGAATTGGCCGGAGCAACAGAGCTCTGCGAAAGCCCAAAATGGCAGCGTAGTTGAGTTTTTCCTCCCCTGCTCGGCGCGCCCACTCCTCTCGCGACTTTAAAAGCGGACGCGATACGAGTTGAGGTGAACCGACGATAGATAATGAGGAGGGAAGAGGAAGATTACTTTGCCTATATTGTGCCTATGATATACCTGTGTACACGAAAAAAAAAACTTTCGTAGACACTAGCACGATTGCCGTTGTCTCGTACTCTTGGCACAGCTGTTAGGATATCATACGTATTATTTACTACCTCCTTGTATATTCGTTGGGAGTAAATACCAGAGCGTAGTACTATTGCGGAGATACAGTGAAAGAGGGGATTAATAAAAGATAGATGTATACGAAAGAGTTTCGGAGTGGGGTTAGACGGAGTCTGAGAGGAATTCGGAGCAACCAAGTGGAAACTAGTGCAGCACGAGTCACACACAATTCTCTTCTGTTTTTCCTTTCCTCTGACACCATATACGTATCGTGTATATGTGTATCATCATGATTCGAGGGATTTTTAATCTTTTCGATCGTTCGATCAAACCGCACCTATTATCACAGAATCACAAGGACGTCGATTTCTTTGTTTTTTGATAATTCGAATACAGTTGGGATTTTTTGTTTGAAAAAATACGTTTGTAATACGCCGTTGGGTGTTGGCGATTCATACACGAAGCTCGTCCGTGTGCCTTTGCCTTCGAACTCTCTTTTATTTACGATATATTTTCGTCTCACGTGGATGCTCGAGGTACTAGCGACGCGAGCGCTCTATTTCGCACACGGGCTGCGTGCGAACTATATACCTCACCGCTTCACTTCGTACACCGATGGTTCTTATTTCGAACGCAACTGAATCAACTATAAAGAATGGGAACGACGATAATAATGATCAGATCGTTATTCCGTCTGATCGCGTAAAGCTTTATATAGCGTTTGGCAACCGTCGATATTTTTGTCAAGATTCACGACGATACTGTTATATTTGCGAATTGTCGACATAGAGGACTGACGCGTGGCGCTGCCTGTTTGCTTTGTACACTGTCAATGGAACAACGAGTTTCCGTCGACGATACGATTTATTAGACTCGAGAGCCAAGAGAAAGCTTACAATTTATATTTTTATAAACATCAACGATGCGCGTGAGTGTTCATTCTTAAATTTCCGTTTGTGCGTAACCATTCTCGAAGGAATAGAAAATACCATCGCACTCGGTTAAAACGCCGATAAAAGTAGAACGAGGCGGAGACTAGCGAGCCTTTGTCACGGCGATGAACTCTCCCGTAGTAATTTCATTTCACACACTACGTTGCGACAAACTATTCGCATACTCGTACTAGCAATGTTTTTGAGGTTAGAATTTAGCACCGTAGAATACAAAGATTCTAGGGAACGATATCAACATGAGAGCCAAAGCACGAGCTCTAACCTCGTTAGTAAACAAGTCATGGGACACTCTAGCTCGCCGGTACAATACTGCACAGAAACAAAAGAACACATTGCTCGATGTTACTGAGAGTGCGAGTGAGTGAGCGACAGGAGGAGCACGGAGGGAGACTACCCTGAAAATCGATGGGACTTCCCCGAGAATTATAATAAGAACAGCTGTAACTAGGCGCAAAATTCGCCTTGTAACTACTCATAACCTCCCTTGCTGACCCAGCTGACACATTCTATTCTACAGTGATATGAAATTTAGAGCATTGCTTCAATACAATCAATAATATCCATTTTTCCAAACTCGGATGCTTTTCAAATGATCAAAAGGTATTAATACTTACATTGTGTTTTCTAATCAATGATAATAGAATTTTCTTTATAACCGGTATTCATTGTTTCAGAGCGATGTCACTAATTTTTATAATTTCTTTTTCCAGGTAACTTTGAAGTGGAACGTTTGAAGAGGAGTTCAAAAGAACCTTAAAGATAACGTTTTTATCGAGATAGTGGCACTTACAAATAAAAATGTTCTTGATAATCGTCGACGATTAGAGATCGACCATGGACATTGATAATGAAAGAATGATGTATGTAAAGAATCTCGTATAGTCGCGTGAAAGGTACAACTTCGGGATCACGACTATCCTCGTAGAACTCATTTGAATTTCTCGTCACGAATAAAGGTGCATGGACGAGTGAGCGAACAAGGCGGCATACCTGTACGCACTCTCGAATCCGAGTTATGTACACCACGGATCACATTACGTAGCGGGTCACGAGGCATTCAGCATTGAATTCATATTTACAAATCGGATCTATAACATGTTGGATCATTTTTCTAGTACTGGCAAGAACAGTATCGAGCACATTCGTTTTTCGCAGACTTGATCTAAGATTGAGTTTCAATGTTAAACAAATTATGTTTCATTTTCGATGACAAACAGTTCTTCAAAGAAACAAAGTAAAATTCTAATTCGATTGCGTACCACTTTTTTCGTTCAACAGAGGAAAAATGAATCTGGAATGTAACACTTGCCATTGACCATTTTAATCACACTCTCTCGCCCTTACTTCATTCCAGGGCATACTATTATAGTATTTACATAAATTGTTCAATATTTGATATTTTTCACAAATAGCTTTCTACTATGGTTACGTGATAAAACGTTTTGGCTCGTAACTTTCTTCCTTTCGCACGTGCTATTTGTACATACTCATGATTCGACGAATGAGACTATAACTAAAAATTCGATATCGAATTGTTGATACACAGCTACTCGATTTCCCAGCGACACGCGATCGCCTATAAAATTTCATTTTATTCCATTTTTATCATTCTCTTTCGATCATCCGTTCAGCGGGAAGACTCGCGTTTTCGGTGAAGACACGATGATTTCCCACTGGGTGAAAATTGCATTTCTTCTCGACGATCATTTATCTTTCGTAGTATAAAAAATTCGTAGAAAAATTGTTGCGAAAGACACCCTCAAAAATTCTCGTGAGTTTTCGCTGGAGCAAAAACTATGAGAGTTGATTGAGATTATCTAACTCTGGAAATTATTAGAAAATAAAATATCTACGTGGGAATGACTTCTCTCGATGAGAATCTCGTTCGCTGTAAGTTCGGTATTTTCGCGATTTGCAATCGCGTTTTGAGTTTGCGTTTAAAGACACTTTCGAGCCTCGAGTTATTCTCTCTCTAAATTCGTGCTGGCAGTGTCGATCTCGATCGTCACTTCTTCTTCATCATCATAGCGCGCCTTGTTACTCGTCCGCAGAATAAACCGAAAATAAATATAATTCCAATCATCGTGAATGCCATTACGATGAAGTATCTTCTGGCGGGAGAACGATTGACGGTGGTATACAGTTCGCCAATCGTATTTGGTGGCTCTACCAACTGAAACGATAAGAAAAAACGTTTCGTTTGCTTCGAGTTTTACAAAAGAGAAAACGCAAATATTGTGATATCTGTTTTTGCTTACTTTGGCAGCATTTCTGAACATTTCGATTCTCGTCGTCAACATTTTATAACAATCTGGTTGAAGTGGTTTCTTGCTGTCGAGTATAGTTTGTAGACACATTATATCTGCAACGAGAAACAAAAAATCAAATATCATTTTTAGTCAGAATGTTCTCTGGTGATATGAACAAATTGGATAATAGACAGTTAATTGAAACTAACGTCTTCCATCTCCTTGTGGTACATCGCTGCAATACTTTTTCAGATCGACGGCACAGGCCTTGTGAAGCAATGGGTCGACATTTATATCGGCTCTAGATTCTTCTATCAAATCAGCAACTTGCACTCGACATTCCTCTCGCATGTCCGGATTGCCTGCATTGAACTCGGTTTTCAGACACTCCTCGACCGAGCCTGGATCTTTCTCGTCTGCTCGACAGATCGATATAATCTAATTCGAAAACAAATACATAGAATATTAGCTTTCTTAGCATTAGTCAAATTCATTTTGAATCATATAATATCTTAGTTGTGTCAGCGTAGACCTAACTTAATTTTTTATAACCCTTAAATTAGTAAAACGGACCTCGTGAGCGCAAAGCGTTGAGAGCAGAGGATCTAGATGATAATTTAAAGCAGTTTGACGCAGTATGTGAGCCATTTGTTGTTCGCACTTGGTCGTCAATTTCCACTGACGAAATTGTATCTTCAGGCAACTGATGACTTTCCCCTCGAGTTCTTTATCCTTTGGCTTATTTTTTAATACCTATTGCATAATTATTTCGAGTTATTTAATCTTTCTTCAAAACAAATATGGCGTGTTAATGAAGATCGTCGAGAGATGATTAAACAAATACTCACCTCACTGCAATGATCAGCAATGTCGCGCGAGCAAGCTGTCTGCAAGGCCGTGTTAAACCTATAATCCGTATTCTGCTCGATCATTCGTCTTATAACGACGCTTCTGCACTTCTCATCGAAGGTCGGCTCGTCTTTGTGATTCTTGAGACAATCGAGTGCCTGTGCACGATCGGTTTCGTAACAAAATTGACGTATCATCGAACGACAAGAATTGAGAAGTATAAAATCGCTGGAGCTATCCTGAAACTCTTGTCGTCGGATTTTGAACAGTTGTTTATGACAAGGATCCGATAGTTTCGTCTTCTGCTGTGCCAGACATTCGGATATTTGCGGACTGCCTGGATCGAATTTATAACAGAATTGTTTGATATCCCCGGCGCACGCTTTTTGAAGCACAGGATCAAAATTAATGCTTTCATGCTGTTGATACAGCTGCATTCTCAGCTGTTGTCGACACTCCTTTGGTATACGCGGCTGTTTGTCGTTCATCACATCTTCTTGCATGATTCCACTGAGGCATTCGATAACTGCGACTTTCGTCGTTGATCTGCAAACAGCAAGAATCCCATTAATTTATTAATGGACAAGATTTCGTAACATAAATCACGAATATTTTTTAATTGTTCCAATTTGAGTCATATTTCTCGATAAAAAAAGCAAGAAAGAATTACTTACTCGTGACAGTAGCGCATAACAAGCGGTCGGCATGCGTCCTTGAATTTGTATGTGAAGTGATAATTTTTCAACGAGAGCAATTGGAAATGTTCTACAGCCACTTTGCATTTGTAATCGGAACGTGAGTCAAGATCGCTCTTGTGTTCGATTAGACACTCCATCATGTCGCCTTCGTCCTTGCCGTATTTTAGTACCTCCCTACAATGATGTTCCATGACCCTCTGACAAGCTGACATTATCACGGGATTGAGTTCCACGCGTTCGGCTTGTTCGGCGGTTAAATTACTCACAGATTGCTTACAATCTATGCTCAGGCTGAAATTCGAAATTAGAACGATATAAATATTCAAAGTACCAATACGTACCATTTACATGAAAAACAAGAAAAATAATCGCTAATTTTCCACAATAATTATGGGTTATTATTTAGATCGTATTTTACTGAATACTAACCGATCCAAATTATCCTGCAGACACAGAACTTCTTCGCCTTTGGCCGTTTTATCGTAACAGAAGGATGCAAGCTCGTTGAGACAAACGTCTTCGACTTCCGGTTGGAGATCAACGCTCACGGCTCGCTGCCTCATTATACGACGGATTTCATCGAGGCACTCGACTTTCAGTGTCATGTTCTTACGTGGCTGATTAGCGTATCTGTAGAGGCAAGGCAGTACAAGAGGTCCTACGTCGGGATCCATGCTAGTTCGGTCATCGTGCCAGGCATTTTTCGCATGACAAAATTGTGCTGCGTCGGATTTGCAAGCTCTGTATAATTGTGGATCGAGTTTGAAATCACGTGCTACGAAGTACTGTATCTGCACAAGAGCGGACTCGCATGCTTCGGTCATTTTGTCCGAACCAAGATTTTCCATGAGGCAGTAAATAACTCTGGCGTCTCCACCCCGTACGTCTCTGCAGGCGATATCAACGACTGGTTGGCAGGCTTCTCTCAAAACTGGATCGACTCGCCAATCTTCACCAGCATCCGTTTCTTTTACTAATCCTTCGAGTGCTCTTTGGCATTCGGAGGATATTCTCAATTTCTTTTTTCTTGTTTTGGTATGATCCATAAGACAGTGTATGGTGAGACCACCGACTTCGAGACCATTGCAAAACGAATATATATCATTGGCGCATCCATTTACGATCTCAGGGGAAAGTCTGTAGTCCTCCATGAGAATTTTTCTGTGATCGAACATTTCAACCTGACATTCGGCATCAAGTTTGCTGCCATTTTTTGCAACACCCTCGAGACAGAGGAGTATTTGGGCAAGCCGTATCTCCTTATCCTCGGAGACGGATCTACGACAATGATTATTCTTTATATCCTCTTTGCAAGCTTTAACGAGGCCTTTGCTGACACGATAGTCCGAGGCTATGAGTCTTTCGCGCCTGGTCAACTGATCGCGGCATTGTTTTGTCATTGCACGATCGGTCTTGTGTTGCATGAGACACTTGTAAACTTGTCCAGTACCAGGTCGTATAGTACCGCAAAATTGTATATGATCCTGCGTGCAAGCGAGATATAATTGGCGATCGAGCTTTATGTTGTCGCCCTGAATTTCAGAAATTCGAAATATTCGCTTTCTGCACGAATTCTCCAAATCGTCGGCATGACTTTGCAAACAGTCCAACATCTGTCCCTGTGATATATCTCTGTAGGGTTGAATCCTTCCGCACTTGAATTTTTCTATGTCCTCGTGACAATCGGCGATCATTGGCGTTACGATTCTAAAGTCGCTGAAAGCGACCCACTCCAGCTGTTGAATATAAGCTACGCAACGTTGTTCCTTAACAGAATCCCGTTTCTCTATCAAACACGTCAAGTAACCACCAGGAACTTCGTTGTCGGCTGAACATCGAAGACTGTCCAACAATTCTTTGCTGCATGCTTTCTCCGCAGATTTCTGAACATTATGATTCTGCGTCACCTCCAGTATGTGCTTCCATATAGCGTGCTGACAATCATCGTTTATTCCAGCTACTTCCTTTGGCTGCGAAACAAAATTCCCTTTAGTTTAAACTGATTTTTATTTTCTCACTCTCCTTTGATCAAGTAAATCCAAACTTTCAATCAATCCAAAAAAAAGTAATACTCATCTACAAATGATCGAAACCAGTATATTTGATTGTTTATCCCTAACCTCATTTTCATCAATTTTTAATCCGATTGATTTTATAAATGTTTTCAACAAACAAAAATTCTATACGGTCGACTGTCATTTAAAACATTAAAATAAAAACAAATGATAAAATTGTACATTGATCAGAAAGAAATTAACCTTGAAAGTTTGAACGCATTCGAGAACGAACAAATGATCATCGGTGTTATCAGGATCGCCACACAAACGTCTAAGATCATCTCTGCACTTAGGATCGTCAATTGGATGTTTCTCCTTTGACACTGTTTGTTGGGGTACCTCGTTGTTACCGAGTTCGCTATTTCTCTTGAATCTCGTCAGTGGATCGTGATATTTTTCTCTATAGCGCCAAGCAACGGGAACACGAATTTCCTGGTCATCTACAGGAGCGAGATCGCCGGTTGCGGAATATCTCGATTCGGTCGTTACGAGGATTTCGAGCAAAGTGACGACAAGAGCGGCACGACGCAACGTCCTCGGAATTGCCATTTCGCCGAAATATGCTTTTCTAGATAAATCACACTTTAGTGCGGTTTTCTTTTTACACCCTCGAACGTTCGTCCCTCCAACGTGATTTCACAATTTATTCGAGTTTATATCATCAAGCACCTTGACTTCCGAACATTCGCGAATGTACAATGCATCGTTTCGCACTTATCCAAGTCTCGTGTAATTCTTGCAACACGCCAGAAAACAAATAAAAGCTCGAAGGCGAGCGAGACAAGAGTTGAGATACGTCAAAGCAGGGATGGTAGATGACTCTGAAGGTTTTGTCGTACCAACGTAACGAAATTCTCGCGTTGAAGAAAAAATTCTCATACGCCGGCAAATCAGGGACGGCACACGAATTTTTGGGTTCTTGTATCGCGGACGTAATAAGACCTTTTTTTTTTTAGAGGTGGACGAAAATTTGCTAATTCCCTTAATTTTGTGCAGAATTTTTGGTCGAGTGGCGAAATTCGCAGTTGACCTTTTTTTTTTAGAGCTCAACTTCAGACATGTCGACAACCAGACTTGTCAAACCACCTGTACCAAAACCTGCTCCCCGGTGTCAGTTACCATCAGTTCCTGTAATTTGGTGTCGATTTTTGTTGTCCACTGGAAGACTAACTTTCCTCATACGGCAAGTAAAATTCTTATAGGTCTATGAGAATTCTGATGGGTCTACCATCCCTGCGGTCAAAGGTTATGTCAGCAAGTGGTTGAGTCGCATACTATATTTCATACGTGAACGACATCTCGCGGAGAATACAACATTTACGCGGTAATAGTTCTGATAACAAGGACTGTGATAATGATACTTATAAATAATAGCTGGACAGTGAACGATTGATAAGAGGATCGGGTGAATGTTTGTCAATAAATTTTCTTTTTTCATTAGTTTAACGATCCATAACAATCTTAGTACTTTGTAGACTTGCCCTCTCTTGGCAACAAGCGTAATGACGAATTGTCTACTTTATATGCTTAGCTGTATTGCAAGTACAGAGTCTGCATAACGAGACCGAGCATAATTCGTTGCCGCCAAAAAAGATGGTTATGCTTTTCGGGTCTCAATTGGTTTAACTTCTGACCACTGGTAGCGCTGTCGTCGGAGATACGCTTTTTTTGTGCGCGTGTTGGTCGCGTTTACATGAAGCTGAGCTCATGTACACAATTTGTGTGTGTGTGTGATTGGCTGTTGACTGACTGCAGCGCCGCCATCGGCGCAATCCGAATTACTAGATGGCACGCTAGTCTGGCCACCTCAGGAGACTAAACATTAGCGTTCGGGCTCCTTGTACAGACTCCATAATTGCACGTTTCATTGCGTAATAGAGTAAACAAAAAGAAAACGATTATTACGTATATATGCGTATTAGCGTGATCCAAGTTGCAATAGAGATTCTGCACTACAACAAAATGTAAAATGATTTCGTCATTGGTAAAGAATTTATGTTTTAAATGTATGCGATGTATGTAAAGCAACAAGCTCATGAAGATATTCTGAAACTGCACAGTTTTGCATTTCAGGAAGTGGAAAGTGAATGATAAAAATTGTAGATAACATAGACAATAACATTTTTTTGTAAAAGTTTCCGTTGTCTTCTGATAATGTTCGTGGCTGTTTTCCATCGACAAACCATGTGAAACAACTTCAGTCAGTAGAAAAACTGTCGTTTCTACGGAATTCACTATTCTTCTCTCTTTTTTCGGCTATTATTCCTGTCGGAATAATTTGAGACGGAAAAATACATCTATCCCTTTCATTCATATTTAATGTTTTTGTAAATCAGTTTCGTTGTTACCCACAGAGGTGACAGGACTATTCGATTTTTTCTTTCGACAGAGTTAGTTGTAAATCCAACAGATGGCGCTGCGATGCAATATTTTGCACGGCTGTGATGCAACAACGGTTGGTAATTCTACTCGCGCTCGTGTAGTCGAGGTTCAGTCGGTAAAGTAGAAAAAAAGCCTGAAAAATGAAGGTACGGTTTCATCTTGAGTACAGTGACAGAGACTCCCGTGAAGTTGGCCGGACAACTTGCACTTTATTAATTGATATTTTTTATATCGTTAGGTGGTCGTTAGGTCGTTAGGTACGACCTAACGTTCTAATTAGACTACCTAACACTACCTAACGACCACCTAACGATATAAAAAAAGTCAATTAGAATTTGTTCCGCGACATCTGTGGCCAAGGAGCGAACGATTTTTACCCACGTTGAATTGGCGGCAAGTTCGATTCGCAGATTCATTTTGTACCCAAAAATCTTGTACTTGATCGTTTCGTTTTGTTTTAACAAACGCATACTTACGTGTACGCATTTCTTCCGTGAAAAAGCAATTCTAGACTTTGGACGCGTCTAATTTAATTTAATGCTAAATCTTTTGTCAGAAGCGCATTGGTCATGATCGTTCGCTTATGTTCTACTTTTACGGAATTTTAAATAAAGTACAAATTTTTAACATCATTTATTCAACGTCTTTTACATCGACAATTATGTTTTTTGGTCATATAAGGTGCATATATCTATAAATTTTTCGGTACATATATTAACACGTGTAATTGTCAGATACGTTGATCAAACTTTGAGATTATTATTATTATAATGTTTAGAGGAAGAAATTAAACAGCGATGACGATAACAGCTCCTTTGTTTCTGAAGTCATAATCTTTCAACACTGCATGGCCAAAAAGTTTCATCACCCGTGTATATTAGGATTCCTTTGCGCTCTGGCCATTTCGACAAAGGTACACATTTTTGGTCGACACACACCTGTAGTAGAGATGAATCGTATTAAGTTTTTTCGAGCTCACTTATTGTGGTTCTGCATCGAGTTCTAGGCAATTTCTCCCAATTTATGACCGCGGGTATCGTAAATAATACGGTTCCGTTACAACAAGTATTAAAATCGCATTTTGAATTAATTTCACTGGTGAAAAAAATTGGGTGGAACACTACCTTACATAAGATACTTACTTTGTTAGTGCCGCAACGCGTTCCCTGTCTTGGTGATAATGTAATTGGGAGGTGCCTGACGGGGGGTGTAATATACCAGCCCTCCCCCATTTTATAACCGCATGATAAACGTTGGCAATTAGTTTTTTTTCTCTATACATTGTAAAATATGTGAAATTTATTTTTTAGAAAAATTGTTTTTTTGCTTCAGTAAAAGCACAAGCTCACCTGGCATGCGACATCGAAGCCATGTGCTTGGCATTGCTCTTCTTGAGTTTTTATCGGCTCTCCCCAACAATAGGGTTTCTATTGACAAAAGTACACTTGAACGTAACAGAATTTGACTACTCGAAATGTACAAATAAATTATATTGATTCAAGGGTGTAGTTGTATTACCGTATGTTATCTCGTCAATGAGCGTTAGTTCTTTATATTCACATTCGTTTTTTATAACACAATCATATTTCGCGAGTTATTTTTCATAGAATCGTGACATAAATAGAGAATTCATCTACATGTAAGACATATCGTACTATACGAAACGGAGAACTTTCATCAATAAGTGACGATGCGAAATTAATTCGTTAACGCGAAACATAAGGATTAAAAAGATGCGAAATCTCGAATTGCCTCTAGCGGGATGATCGATACTTCGTAGAATCACCATACGAATTATAGAACAATTATTTTAATCAAAACGATGTGATATAGACTAGGTATCCTTACTTTAAAGCAAGGAACGAGGTCATTTTCCTGAAGACATTGTCCCACTGGTTCTTCCTCATCGACACAACTCTTGCGTTTGCAAACCTGAGAAACGAATGAAACAAATCGCGATTAAATATTAGGCAATATCATGAATTGGAAGTCACGAAGTAGGTAATATAGGAAATGAGATACTGACTTTCGATGGACCGCACGGCGTTCCATCCTCAACTCCCCCGAGAGGTATTAATCTGTATAACGTATGCTCTCCGCCAATTTGGTTACGTCCGCAATGTAAGACTTTGCAGTGATAATTATGATCAACGGAAACGTCTTTGAGCTACAATGCGCCGAAAAGCAAATTATTACAAAAAGTAGGTAACGCCAGCAATATATTTGATAAATATTTTACGAGATATAGGAGATCGTTAAATAAATTCGTACCTCGCAGGCAGCCTCATATCCACGATTCCGACATTGTTCACTGCGACTTGGTATCCTTGATGATTGTATATGTGAAAATGAAGATAAATTCGATTATGTAGGAAAGTAATGAAACACGAGACTTATAGAAGGATTAAATACTGATATAAAATAGAGGCAACGAGAAATTGCCGAAGAGGAAGGCGGAATATCGTTTGAAAAAAGACGGAAAATTCTAACGCGTGATTCAAACACTTCCTCTCCGAATGGTTTTTCGAACTAGGTGAGAGAACGAGCGAATCTACCATTGTTCTTGACTTTCTCACGTAATTCTAATCATGCGGGTCAAGTGGATTTATAAATATGTTACAGCTATGGATCTTTCTCGCACTTATGAAAGTTGTACATTACCCTTCGATATCTGACAGCCACGTTAAAATAAACGCGACTATGACGACGTACATTAGAAAACTCGACCTTCCGTACATGTTGCACCGTTTCTGATTCGGTACACGTACACATCCGGTTAACATTTGGAACAAAAGATCCGAGCGTCAGCCATATTCTTTCGTTTGAATCCATAGAATCAAAATTATAATAAATACCTTTGAAATTTTAAATTGTCTTCCAGGAAAATAATTTTAGAGGACAAACGTTGCGACGCGACGTATGGAAAATTCCAAGTGGATCTGCCTAGTGAAGACTGTATGCCACGACCTTATATCATGGCATATCGAAGAAACGAGCGTTAACGTGTCGCATCGATGTACCTGGTTAGGAAAAACGGGGCTGACTCGGATTCGTTGCGAAAAATGCCATTTTTGAATTTTATTGCTGCAGTCGATAAAGTCTATAAAGATAGGCGTACCGAAGAGAGGCCACGAGGCTTGCTGGTGTGACACGGACGTCCTTTGGTATCGACTTCCCCGACTGTTATAAATATGCGCAAACAAAATAATAAAAAGTCTTATCACGCAGTGCGACGAAACCGAGGTTTTCTAGGCGCGACAAGATCGGTTTTGAAATATATTTTTTCAATTATACTCGTTCTATTAATTGTATTTCAATAGATTTCAACTCTTGTGAAACACTCGATACGAGTGATTGAAACAATCGAAGCGCGGGAAGCACGGACCACGGTGAAAATTTGACGGAGATATTTGCGCGATAAGAAAATACACGATAAAATATAGGAGATACTCTCGCATTCGATAATTATTATAGAGATCGTTTTATAGCGATTAGTCGACTAAATAACAAAACGGAATACATTGCGCGTATACGAGACTCCCCAGCTTCTTCGACATTCCGCGTCCTTGAATGTTAGCTTCCGTATCGTAAAACCATCGTTTTACTAATTTCTAGAATTTTTTTCCTTCTATTATATGTAGAAATAATTTTAATATGAAATAATCACAATCAAATACGTATTAAACAATGGTTGGCGATAATTATGAAGATAATAATACAAATTGATTAATTAATTATGACAGTGAATAACGTTAAACATTTAATTACAACTTTAACAAATTTGTTTATATTTAAGAAATTTTGAAGAAATTCTTTTTCGTTTTTACTTTTTTCTGCCAAGGTGTTTTTCGTATCAGCGATTAACAGGGACACTAGCTAACAGATAAACACGTCAATCTTTCACAAATTTCAAACAAACTCCTAAATATTCGTTTCATTTGTACATCCTACAAATTCACGCGTATCAATGACTTTTATTTTTTAACTAATGAAAATGGAGCGATTTTCATTTTTCGATGAAACCGATGGTATTGCCTGGAAAATTCAGGCAATTGCCCTCGCGACATGCGCACAGCGGTTCTCGACACAGAATTTCGTGTGAATTTTGTATTGCTCAATTTTGTACACAGAGTTTAATTATTTCTCATCGCTTCGTATTATTTTCCTAACTGAGTATCCACTTACTTATATCAATACAATTGAAATCCGATGCAAGCTTCCAAGTGAAGCAGTTTTCTACAACAGAATTATGTAATTAACGCTTCGTCGATAACGTCAATTCCTCGGTCCAATATAGGACAATATCGGGAATCATACCATCAGTCAATATACCCGAGTTGATTCGACTTTTTTCATGATAACGCAAATAGCGAATTGTCGAGGCTGTGTTGATGATGCTCGCTGAGCTATGTACATTTAGCCCCTCGATTTTGACTTTTGCATCTTTTTTTAATTTATAACGATTGTTTGTCGTTTGTTTGCGATTGTTTGATTAATTAAAACGTTCGTTTGATCATATTTTTTATCAAACAAACAAAACAATAATGAGCGTTAAGTTAGCCGCAAGTTTTTGAAATTTTGTCTGATTTGATTTTTTCAAACGCCAATCGATTCGGAATCGTTTGTTGGAAACAAATAATATAATTCGAACGTTTGTTTGATCGTTGTTTTTCCAAAAAATCAGTAAATAAAATATTGGTTCGTCGTAACTTTCATACTAGATTTTGGCTTGACCGGGCTTAATATGGGTCGCGTGCATATAACAATATAACCTACAATTTATGTTGCGACATGGGATTACTTGATCAAGTTTACAAGATTTTGTTAACTTTACAAATCCTGGCCTTCGGTTATAGTTGAGTGCATCTCACGTTGAGCATCTTCGCAGTTGTATAGTAAGAAAAAACATTCTCAATTTTATTTATCTTTGCGTAATTCAACTCGACTGGGAGTTTGTCGATACAGGTATACTGATTTGTTCATTATTCAATATGAGAATCGATCGTTACATCATTTCGGAGCAGTTCTTCTACAGAAAATGAAAAGGAATTACTTCGGCAAAAAACAGCGCAACCCTACAAGGCATTGAGCTGAGATCACAATTGGAGGTTATGAGAATAATGCAAAGACAAGTGAGAAAAACAATCGTTATAAATTAAAAAAAGATGCAAAAGTCTAAATCCGGGGGCTAACTTTACATAGCTCCTAGACGCGCTGGATGTTAGGATTTAGGGGGACGTTATATATATGGCAACACTTAGAACTCCGACCACCCCCGTGAAGTTGGCCGGACAACCTGCACTTTATTAATTGACTTTTTTTATATCATTAGGTGGTCCTTAGGTAGTGTTAGGTAGTCTAGTTAAAACGTTAGGTAGTAAGTAGTTTTAAAAAAAAAAAATAATTACAAATGTATGTGAAGTTGGCCGAAAATTTTTTTTTCTTCCTTTATTTATTTTTTCAAGATGCTCAAATGACGTGTAATCGTTAAGTGGTCATGAATATACTAATTAAAACGTTAGGTAGTCAACTAAATCCTTGCGAAAGCCAAAAAACAATTTTGAGCCTAACGAATGCCTAGAGAGCCTCGTAGGGAGAGAGTGGCCAACTGGGTCACGTGACCGCGTCGCTTCTGATTCGTTCGGGTAATGATGTGTCTTGACCAATCAGAATCTCGGTTTAAACGATTATTTCCAGAAGATCGTACAGTAAATTCCTGTTGTCTGAGAGCCACATAACCTCTAATTCGGCTGACGGCACTTTAACTACAAAGTTATAACAGTCGAATATCTCTATAAGGAATAGTTTTCCTTATAGAGATATTTTACCTCCTAATATTCCTTAAAGAGACTTACAGACATATTCAACTGTTATAACACTTTGTAGTTAACGTGCCGTCAGCTGAATTAAGGGTTATGTCGCTCTCAGAAAACAAGAATAATTTACTGTACGATCTTCTGGAAATAATCGGTTAAACCGAGATTCTGATTGGTTAAGACACTTCATTACCCGAACGAATCAGAAGAGACGCGGTCACGTGACCCAGTTGGCCACTCTCTCCCTACGAGGCTCTCTACGAATGCCCAAACGCCCGATGCGCGACGCATGCGTAAATGCTCGATGCCCGACCTGCCCGACGTATGAAATTTCCCTTAGGCACTCGAACTCGGGCCACCGATGTGTTTTCGTCTGTGGAGGTGGTGGTACGTAGGTTGGATTGTGATAGAGATTGCAACGCCTGTTCGACAATCGTTTCTGTCTGAAAGACTGATAACAGTGATCGCACTGATATGACTCTTGATCCGTGTGTATGAGTGTGTGATTCTCGAGATGGCGCACCGATATCGAAGCCTACGAGCATGGAGCCTAGAGTAAAGGAGGTAACACGCTGTACTTTAGGCTAAGGCCGCACTGCGGTTAACCGCCGGCGGTTTTCAACCGCGCGATTTTGTGACTTACAAGCAGCAATTCAAGCAGCCGCACTGGCGATTTTTTGCCGCGACTGATTTTGAAATCGCAACTTGTTACAAATCGGTGGGCGGCGAAAAACCGCGCAACGCTTTGTAACTTATGAAGCTACGTAGCGCCGCACGCACGTCGCGGTTATCCGCGCGCGGTTTTGCTCATTCTCAGTGTTTGACATACAGAGCACTGGGTTCTAATATTCATCGTCCCGTTCATTCACCTTCGTCGCTGTCATTGCAACGATGTCATCAAGTGAAACTGAATCGATTGATGATGAGACATTCGACAATATATCCCAAAAAATTATTTTCGAGGTAGAAAAGAGGTCTGTGCTGTACGATACAACTCTACGTCAGTACAGTGACAGAATAGAGAATGCTAAGCTTTGGGTTTGGGTTTGGGTAATGATGGTATTTTTCATGAAAAAACCCTTTTGAGGGTTTAATACTCAAAAGGGTTTTTGCTCAAAAGGGATCGCGCGGTTGAAAACCGCCCGCGGTTAACCGCAGTGCGGCCTTAGCCTTAGACGCGGATCCTAAAACCGAAGAAAAATCTTATAGGGTATGGTGGCGCTGCTGTTGCTAATATATGATGACAGAGAAGGACTGAGAAAAGAGAGAGAGGAGCGTATTGCCGTTAGTGCGGTTATATTGCTACGTCCCAGTGGCGCGATTCTGTAACTCGTTATGAAAATAACGATTCGGAACGCTATTTTAACGATAACCAATTTCACTGTGTGTGGAAAAAATTATTTAACAAGTTTTGCTAAAATTAATTTATATAGGATAATTGTTAATTACTACGAAATCGAACTTACTTATTTGTTATTTCAACCGTTCTAACTATGTGACACTTTTTTAGTTGGGTGACGCACATCTCCGGTAAATAAATTAGATTATTATTAGATTATTAGCTTGCTTACCTCCGAAACAATACAGCCAGCCGGTAAAATTTAAATAC
This sequence comes from Netelia melanura, assembly GCA_964007305.1. Lineage (NCBI taxonomy): Eukaryota > Metazoa > Arthropoda > Insecta > Hymenoptera > Ichneumonidae > Netelia > Netelia melanura. The sequence continues at coordinate 22,398,243 of OZ023259.1, read as the reverse complement.
CATGTATACCTTTGATTCTTATTATCATCTTATTATTTCATATATTAAGTTATATTTAAGAAACAACAATTATCCTTGTTTCGGATACGAATCTATGATTTCCCAAAATTTATCTAGTTCGATCATCATAAAAAATCCGGGAAAGAACCATCAACGGAAACGTCTTCGGAGAGGAATCAACCTCGACGATTTATCTCGAAATCGTTGAATTAGTTGGAGCTCAAGTAAGTCAAAGGCGGGGGGCGCGTCAGATAATAGTGTAATAAGATATATAGGAGTAAGGAGAAAAGAAAAAAATATGCGAGGAGGGTTCACAAGTTAAATATATTCAAATTACTAAATTGTTGATTCAATAAATATTTATTACCAGCAGAGTTTCACCATTGCTCACAATTCTTATTTCTCATGAAAAATCCATCCTGTCCTCCCTTTGTGCGAAATTAAGAGAAAGATCTCAAGTACAATCAGATCATTTTCAAGCCAACGGCGTATGAGGATTTTCCAGGCTAATTTGAATGATTGTTCAGCAAAGTTTGTGCACATTTAATTTGCAGCAAGAACCAACTTTGCAGTAGCCAGCTTTGGAAAAAAAACGAACTGTAAAAACGATTCTTCGACTTTGTCTTCCTCTTTCGAGAAAAATTGTTGCGCATAGTACTTTCAACCAATTTACCCTCAAGCTACATTAATTTTTACAAATTTACTGATGAGTATTCGGGTTTTGGACCCGCTGTGGGTTGCGATCTGGCACTGAGAAAACAAATTTGAAAAGTAAGGCTCGCTTCTGTATGTACAACAAGCTCAGACCCTTCGTGGCATTGTTAAGCATCTAATCGACCAGGTCCATGTCCATTATTGGATAGGGCTTGCCCTTGACGATCATCGTGCTGAGATTCGCGATCGTCGAGGGGTTGAGCCTCTCGCAGACGAGTTTGCTGCACGCCGCATGGCTTTGCTCCATCCTTGCATCATATTCTGTGAACAAAACAAAAATTAAATACTAAACAAAACATTTAAAATAAACAAATTGAAAATATACATAAGCGTGTATTATTGAAAATGTTTACACAAAAAATCATGCTTGCTTGAAGAAAAAAATTGTAGTCGTAGATTTACCTTTGTAACCTTGAAGATAGATAGCTGCCGTAAACCCAAACGTTTACACTTCGCCCTGTCGGCGTCGCGTCCAGTTCCACATCCTCTATAAGAACAGGATTTCCCCATACTGATGAAGCTCTCTATAAAAAAAGACTGATTTATTGTAATTTTTGTGACAGCATGTGACAGTTGAACGTTAACCTCACTTTACACAATCTCCGAATTACAATCGCAATATATTTGAAATATCATTTATCACACTGAAAGTTCTACGTACTATTAACAAAAATACTGTTTTTTCTTACGTGTTCGTTATAAAATATGGAACGATCGGCTCACTAGACTTCTTTGCACGTACAAAAATTAAATAATCTGTCACGACGTGTAAACACTAAAAGACAAATATTATTATTATTTCAACAATGACGGGGCCTCGATAACCAATACTCCTCACTTCATGGCATCACCAATACCATACTTCACATCGTACCTTAAGGCGTCTTCTCACTTTGGAAATTTAAAAAAATCGATTTTTTTTTTTTTTTAAATTTTGAAAGTACATATCTTCAAAAATGTCATCTCGAAATTTCATAAAGATCGGACGAGTCTAACTACATTTTTTGGCGACCGTTAGGTGACTACCTGAGAGTACCCGGCGATCCCTATTGTTCAGACTCATGGTGCAAGTACAAGAAAGCAGTGAAAAACAATCAGATAGAAACTTTTAAACATCCTCCTGCTCTAGCTGATGATGTTCAAGAGGTTTTGAAACCGATCTATGAAGAACTGACGAAGGAACTGATTAACCCGAGGTAAGGTTTTTTCATGATTTTTCTGCAACCAAAACTTTAAACGCAGTTATCTCAAAACAAGGTTTTTCGGTGCTTTGTTGATGAAATTTCGGAAACTATCCGGCCGATTGTCATGAAATTTGAATGACATATGCTTCATAGTTATGGCTATAGCGCATATCATCAGATTTTTGAAATTTTGATTTTAAGAATTTTTTTTTTACAAAAAACTGCAAAAAAATCGTGGTTTTTTTTTACTTTTTCGAAAAACGTGCGCCATTTTGTTATTTTCGCGAATATCAAAAATCTGATGATATGCGCTATAGCCACTGACATACTGAATCTAAAACAGTTTTATTTTTTTGTTTCAGACGACCCGTCTCGGAGATACCATCAACAAGCCACGACCATAACATTTTTACACGGGTTTTTCGATGCTACTGATGTATTATAATAATTGTTTAAAAAAATTTAAAAAAAATTTTTTCATGTACTTGAAAGATGTGTTTATTACATAGGATCCGTTTTATCCCATAATTTTAAGCAAAAATCCTCGAAAAAAAATCGCAAAAACAGCCTATTTTTGAGGCGCTTAAAGTGAGAAGATGCCTTAACAACACAAGCGCGCTCGTGGCTGAATTTCCAACTACAACCAACATATATCTTTTTCGTCGATTTTAGGGATCAATTTTATCGTGATTCCCCTATGCCGTTTGATCTCCTTACCGCTAGGCTCCATGCATTAGCGTTCGGGCCACGGTCTTACATGCAGGTCTTGCAACAGCGGTAGTGGGGGTAGGTCGGCTTAATGGTTGCGCTGTTCTGTTCAATTTACGGCCGCGAGAGGCATGACGATAGATGGATGTGCTGTGCAACGAAGACAGAAATAGCATTCTGTCTCTTTTTCTATCATACGTAGCGCTTGCGCAGTAAACCCTTATTACATTACTTGAATTTATTTCGTATGTCATGAATAACGTTGAATTAACAGACGATGAAAATGCAATACCCAACTCGTGTTGTTTTATTGACATGTGTTTATTATAGAATACGCACATTAGATATAATACACATCATATAATAAGCACAACACGTGTTGTTTTATTATGGAAACTTAGGATGTACCTGTTACGTTTACAAATATAGATAATTGTAATGAAACCGAACGCTTTTCTTTCACAAATTTGTATCCTGTCCAACATAGGCACACGGCCTGCCTATGTTGACGAAAAAGGTTATGAGCGTTTTGAGATAATAATTTATCACGAACACTTTTTCAATTGCCAAGAAAAAAACTTAACCACAAAACAAAAATAACAATAAAATCCACAAAACTCTACGACACGATATAACAATGATTAATAACGACAAAACTTGAATGAGAAACAATACGAAGGAACATGTACGATGTACGCTACGCCGACAATACCAAGGAGCTGTCACGCACCGGCGTGCGCGGTGTGCACTGCGCACCGCACTCATCGATAGCAACGACGTACAGCGGCATTGACGCGAAAGAAAAACTATGACACGAGCGTACTAATCGCTCACCATTGGAATTGGGCTTCGTTGCAAGACCTGTATATAAGACCGTGGTTCGGGCTCCTTGTACAGACTCCATAATTGCAAGTTTCGTTGCGTAATAGAGTAAACAACAAAAATACGATTAATACGTATATATGCGTATTAGCGTGATCCAAGTTGCAATAGAGATTCTGCACTACAACAAAATGTAAAATGATTTCGTCATTGGTAAAGAATTTATGCTTTAAATGTATGCGATGTATGTAAAGCAACAAGCTCATGAAGTTATTCTGAAACTGCACAGTCTTGCATTTCAGGAAGTGGAAAGTGAATAATAAAAATTGTAGATAACATCCCATCGACAAACGATGGGAAACAACTTCAGTCGGTAGAAAAACTGTCGTTTCTAAGGAATTCACTATTCTTCTCCTCTTTTTTTCGGCTATTATTCCTGTCGGAATAATTTGAGACGGAAAAATATATCTATCCCACTCATTCATATTTAATGTTTTTGTAAATCAGTTTGGTTGTTACCCACAGAGGTGACAGGACTATTCGATTTTTCCTTCCGACAGAGGTAATTGTAAATCCAACAGATGGCGCTGCGATGCAATATTTTGCACGGCTGTGATGCAACAACGGTTGGTAATTCTACTCGCGTTCGTGTAGTCGAGGTTCAGTCGGTAAAGTAGAAAAAAAGGCCTGAAAAATGAAGGTACGTTTCATCTTGAGTACAGTGACAGAGACCCCCGTGAAGTCGGCCGGACAACTTGCACTTTATTAATTGACTTTTTTTATATCGTTAGGTGGTCGTTAGGTCGTTAGGTACGAACTAACGTTTTAATTAGACTACCTAACACTACCTAGTGACCACCTAACGATATAAAAAAAAGTCAATTATATAGCACTCAGAGTACTATGTATTTATTAGAGAGGCTTCATACAAGCATATAATAGATATATTTATTAATGTATGTATCACAGTAAGGTTAAAACAAGCTCTTTGGCTGCCGAGAATAAAATCACGTGCGAATGCACTCGCGGCTGGTAGACGACAGACAAGAGACGCCAAAATCCCGGTTTTGGAGGGAACATCGATTACGTCTTTGTGAGAGAGTCGTCAGTATAAGGCGCGTGGCACGAGGGTTTGTTTCCTCGGCCGAGGGCGCGCTGGTGTCGTCTGGCCGCTGTCGGTAATACCGACCGGCCGCGTGAGTGGCACATTAGACGCCACAATTAGAATTTGTTCCGCGACATCTGTGGCCAAGGAGCGAACGATTTTTACCCACGTTGAATTGGCGGCAAGTTCGATTCGCAGATTCATTTTGTACCCAAAAATCTTGTACTTGATCGTTTCGTTTTGTTTTAACAAACGCATACTTACGTGTACGCATTTCTTCCGTGAAAAAGCAATTCTAGACTTTGAACACGTCTAATTTAATTTAATGGTAAATCTTTTGTCAGAAGCGCATTGGTCATGATCGTTCGCTTATGTTCTACTTTTACGGAATTTTAAATAAAGTACAAATTTTTAACATCATTTATTCAACGTCTTTTACATCGACAATTATGTTTTTTGGTCATATAAGGTGCATATATCTATAAATTTTTCGGTACATATATTAACACGTGTAATTGTCAGATACGTTGATCAAATTTTGAGATTATTATTATTATAATGTTTAGAGGAAGAAATTAAACGGCGATGACGATAACAGCTCCGTCGTTTCTGAAGTCATAATGTTTCAAGACTGCATGGCCAAAAAGTTTCATCACCCGTGTATATTAGGATTCCTTTGCGCGCTGGCCATTTCGACAAAGGTACACATTTATAGTTGAGACACACCTGTAGTAGAGATGAATCGTATTAAGTTTTTTCGAGCTCACTTATTGTGGTTCTGCATCGAGTTCTAGGCAATTTCTCCCAATTTATGACCGCGGGTATCGTAAATAATACGGTTCCGTTACAACAAGTATTAAAATCGCATTTTGAATTAATTTCACTGGTGAAAAAAATTGGGTGGAACACTACCTTACATAAGATACTTACTTTGTTAGTGCCGCAACGCGTTCCCTGTTGTGGTGATAATATCATTGGGAGGTGCTTGACGGGGGGTGTAATATACCAGCCCTCCCCCATTTTATAACCGCATGATAAACGTTGGCAATTAGTTTTTTTTCTCTATACATTGTAAAATATGTGAAATTTAATTTTTAGAAAAATTTTTTTTTGCCTCAGTAAAAGCACAAGCTCACCTGGCATGCGACATCGAAGCCACGTGCTTGGCATTGCTCTTCTTGAGTTTTTATCGGCTCTCCCCGACAATAGGGTTTCTATTGACAAAAGTACACTTGAACGTAACAGAATTTGACTACTCGAAATGTACAAATAAATTATATTGATTCAAGGGTGTAGTTGTATCACCGTATGTTATCTCGTCAATGAGCGTTAGTTCTTTATATTCACATTCGTTTTTTATAACACAATCATATTTCGTGAGTGATTTTTCATAGAATCGTGACATAAATAGAGAATTCATCTACATGTAAGACATATCGTACTATACGAAACGGAGAACTTTCATCAATAAGTGACGATGCGAAATTAATTCGTTAACGCGAAACATAAGGATTAAAAAGATGCGAAATCTCGAATTGCCTCTAGCGGGATGATCGATACTTCGTAGAATCACCATACGAATTATAGAACAATTATTTTAATCAAAACGATGTGATATAGACTAGGTATCCTTACTTTAAAGCAAGGAACGAGGTCATTTTCCTGAAGACATTGTCCCACTGGTTCTTCCTCATCGACACAACTCTTGCGTTTGCAAACCTGAGAAACGAATGAAACAAATCGCGATTAAATATTAGGCAATATCATGAATTGGAAGTCACGAAGTAGGTAATATAGGAAATGAGATACTGACTTTCGATGGACCGCACGGCGTTCCATCCTCCACTCCCCCGAGAGGTATTAATCTGTATAACGTATGCTGTCCGCCAATTGGGTTACGTCCGCAATGTAAGACTTTGCAGTGATAATTATGATCAACGGAAACGTCTTTGAGCTACAATGCGCCGAAAAGCAAATTATTACAAAAAGTAGGTAACGCCAGCAATATATTTGATAAATATTTTACGAGATATAGGAGATCGTTAAATAAATTCGTACCTCGCAGGCAGCCTCATATCCACGATTCCGACATTGTTCACTGCGACTTGGTATCCTTGATGATTGTATATGTGAAAATGAAGATAAATTCGATTATGTAGGAAAGTAATGAAACACGAGACTTATAGAAGGATTAAATACTAATATAAAACAGAGGCAACGAGAAATTGACGAAGAGGAAGGCGGAATATCGTTTGAAAAAAGGCGGAAAATTCTAACGCGTGATTCAAACACTTCCTCTCCGAATGATTTTTCGAACTAGGTGAGAGAACGAGCGAATCTACCAGTGTTCTTGACTTTCTCACGTAATTCTAATCATGCGGGTCGAGTGGATTTATAAATATGTTACAGCTATGGATCTCTCTCGCACTTATGAAAGTTGTACATTACCCTTCGATATCTGACAGCCACGTTAAAATAAACGCGACTATGACGACGTACGTTAGAAAACTCGACTTTCCGTACATGTTGCACCGTTTCTGATTCCGTACACGTACACATCCGGTTAACATTTGGAACAAAAGATCCGAGCGTCAGCCATATTCTTTCGTTTGAATCCATAGAATCAAAATTATAATAAATACCTTTGAAATTGAAAATTGTCTTCCAGGAAAATAATTTTAGAGGACAAACGTTGCGACGCGACGTATGGAAAATTCTAAGTGGATCTGCCTAGTGAAGACGGTATGCCACGACTTATAGCATGGCATATCGAAGAAACGAGCGTTAACGTGTCGCATCGATATACGTGGTTAGGAAAAACGGGGCTTACTCGGATTCGCTGCGAAAAATGCCATTTTTGAATTTTATTGCTGCAGTCGATAAAGTCTATAAAGATAGGCGTACCGAAGAGAGGCCACGAGGCTTGCTGGTGTGACACGGACGTCCTTTGGTATCGACTTCCCCGACTGTTATAAATATGTGTAAACAAAATAGTAAAAAGTCTTATCGCGCAGTGCGACGAAACCGAGGTTTCTAGGCGCGACAAGATCGGTTTTGAAATATATTTTTTCAATTATACTCGTTCTATTAATTGTATTTCAGTAGATTTCAACTCTTGTGAAACACTTGATACGACGAGTGATTGAAAGAATTGAAGCGCGGGAAGCACGGACCACGGTGAAAATTTGACGGAGATATTTGCGCGATAAGAAAATACACGATAAAATATAGGAGATACTCTCGCATTCGATAATTATTATAGAGATCGTTTTATAGCGATTAGTCGACTAAATAACAAAACGGAATACATTGCGCGTATACGAGACTCCCCAGCTTCTTCGACATTCCGCGTCCTTGAATGTTAGCTTCCGTATCGTAAAACCATCGTTTTACTAATTTCTAGAGTTTTTTTCCTTCTATCATATGTAGAAATAATTTTAATATGAAATAATCACAATGAAATACGTGTTAAACAATGGTTGGCGATAATTATGAAGATAATAATACAAATTGATTAATTAATTATGGCAGTGAATAACGTTAAACATTTAATTACAACTATAACAAATTTGTTTATATTTAAGAAATTTTGAAGAAATTCTTTTTCGTTTTTACTTTTTTCTGCCAATGTGTTTTTCGTATCAGCGATTAACAGGGACACTAGCTAACAGATAAACACGTCAATCTTTCGCAAATTTCAAACAAACTCCTAAATATTCGTTTCATTTGTACATCCTACAAATTCACGCGTATCAATGACTTTTATTTTTTAACTAATGAAAATGGAGCGATTTTCATTTTTCGATGAAACTGATGGTATTTCCTGGCAAATTCAGGCAAATTGCCCTCGCGACATGCGCACAGCGGTTCTCGACACAGAATTTCGTGTGAATTTTGTATTGCTCAATTTTGTACACCGAATTTAATTATTTCTCATCGCTTCGTATTATTTTCCTAACCGAGTATCCACTTACTTATATCAATACAATTAAAATCCGAGGCAAGCTTCCAAGTGAAGCAGTTTTCTACGACAGAATTATGTAATTAACCCTTCGTCGATAACGTCAATTCCTCGGTCCAATATAGGACAATATCGGGAATCATACCATCAGTCAATATACCCGAGTTGATTCGACTTTTTTCATGATAACGCAAATAGCGAATTGTCGAGGCTGTGTTGATGATGCTCGCTGAGCTATGTACATTTAGCCCCTCGATTTTGACTTTTGCATCTTTTTTTAATTTATAACGATTGTTTGTCGTTTGTTTGCGATTGTTTGATTAATTAAAACGTTCGTTTGATCATATTTTTTATCAAACAAACAAAACAATAATGAGCGTTAAGTTAGCCGCAAGTTTTTGAAATTTTGTCTGATTTGATTTTTTCAAACGCCAATCGATTCGGAATCGTTTGTTGGAAACAAATAATATAATTCGAACGTTTGTTTGATCGTTGTTTTTCCAAAAAATCAGTAAATAAAATATTGGTTCGTCGTAACTTTCATACTAGATTTTGGCTTGACCGGGCTTAATATGGGTCGCGTGCATATAACAATATAACCTACAATTTATGTTGCGACATGGGATTACTTGATCAAGTTTACAAGATTTTGTTAACTTTACAAATCCTGGCCTTCGGTTATAGTTGAGTGCATCTCACGTTGAGCATCTTCGCAGTTGTATAGTAAGAAAAAACATTCTCAATTTTATTTATCTTTGCGTAATTCAACTCGACTGGGAGTTTGTCGATACAGGTATACTGATTTGTTCATTATTCAATATGAGAATCGATCGTTACATCATTTCGGAGCAGTTCTTCTACAGAAAATGAAAAGGAATTACTTCGGCAAAAAACAGCGCAACCCTACAAGGCATTGAGCTGAGATCACAATTGGAGGTTATGAGAATAATGCAAAGACAAGTGAGAAAAACAATCGTTATAAATTAAAAAAAGATGCAAAAGTCTAAATCCGGGGGCTAACTTTACATAGCTCCTAGACGCGCTGGATGTTAGGATTTAGGGGGACGTTATATATATGGCAACACTTAGAACTCCGACCACCCCCGTGAAGTTGGCCGGACAACTTGCACTTTATTAATTGACTTTTTTTTATACCGTTAGGTGGTGTTAGGTAGTCTTATTAAAACGTTAGGTAGTCGATAGTTTTTTTAAAAAAAAATAATTAAAAATTATGTGAAGTTGGCCGAAAATTTATTTTTTCCTTTATTTATTTTTTCAAGATGCTCAAATGACGTGTAATCGTTAAGTGGTCATGAATATACTAATTAAAACGTTAGGTAGTCAACTAAATCCTTGCGAAAGCCAAAAAACAATTTTGAGCCTAACGAAAGCCCAAACGCCCGATGCGCGACGCATGCGTAAATGCTCGATGCCCGACCTGCTCGACGTATGAAATTTCCCTTATGCACTCGGACTCGGGCCACCAATGTGTTTTCGTCTGTGGAGGTGGTGGTACGTAGGTTGGATTGTGATAGAGATTGCAATGCCTGTTCGACAATCGTTTCTGTCTGAAAGACTGATAACAGTGATCGCACTGATATGACTCTTGATCCGTGTGTATGAGTGTGTGATTCTCGAGATGGCACGCCGATATCGAAGCCTACGAGCAACTATCGCAATTATCAGTCTGCTGGCTAAGTTCACACAGGTGCGCATTAGCCGTTACGCATGCATAATTCGCAAAATTGTTTTTTAGATTTCCAAGAATATAGTTGACTACCTAACGTTTTAATTAGTATGTTCATGACCACCTAACGATTACGCATCATTTGAGCATCTTGAAAAGATTAATAAAGGAAAACAAAAAATTTCGGCTAATTTCACATACATTCTTAATTATTTTTTTTTTTTTGAAAAAACTATTGACTACCTAACGTTTTAATTACACTATCTAACACTACCTAACGACCACCTAACTATATAAAAAAAGTCAATTAATAAAGTGGAAGTTGTCCGGCCAACTTCACGGGGGTCGTCTAGGGCGGAGTACAGTGAATGAACCAATATTTTATTTATTGATTTTTTTCACAAGCAACGATCAAACAAACGTTCGCATTATATTATTTATTTCCAACAAACGATTCCGAATCCATTGGCGTTTGAAAAAACAAATCAGACAAAATTTCAAAAACTTGCGGCTAACTTAACGCTCATTTTTGTTTTGTTTGTTTGATAAAAAATATGATCAAACAAACGTTTTAATTAATCAAACAATCACAAACAAACGACAAACAATCGTTATAAATTAAAAAAAGATGCAAAAGTGAAAATCGAGGGGCTAAATTTACATAGCTGATGAAAAGGAACGTGTAAATAAACGAGACAATGATCGATCACTTAATTTTGATTTTATTTGATGTCCCCGACATATAATACGCAATACTTTTCGATTTCGTTACTTCGTGCTAAATGTCACGTTCTCGGGGGTTCATAAGAGGTTATGCAACCCTGGACGATTTACTTACGATAGGTACTTGAACTTTTCTTTCATTTCTCATCTCACTCTCGTTTACAGCAACAGCCTATAATGAGAGGCTTCTCCCTTTTTAAATCTCACTTTTAAATATAGTTTATACCCCTCGCTGTACAATTTTAATTATCAGTATATATATATATATATACGTGTGTGTGTGTGTGTATTCCTAGAGTCCCGTACGACTCTGTATCCGGTTCTCGGAAAACCGCGAACATCCGACTCATCGTTATCGTAAACAAATAAATCACTTTATATATATATATATATATATATCATATATAATATGTCTCCGGAATACTATCGTTCTCGAACCGTATCGCGTTCGAAAGTAAATAGGTCAGCCTTGCGGTTCTTCATTCGCGTTTAGATTCAATATGTATATATATATAGTACACGTAAAGATTTCGTACGAAGAATTCAAGTTATATGCACCCGAGCCAGCCATTCTTCTCACGCTTTCCGATCACCACATTCCTACGTTTTTTTTAGCGATTAAAAATTAATCTATCGTACGTTTCATCTCCGTATAGTATATCACTAAGAAATTGGAAGAATTCTTTGGGGTTACGGGTACGAAATTTTTGTTACTATTTGTCTCGTACCACGGAATTATTTTTTGAGCACATTTCGGAATTCACACATATTCGGCGGGAAAATTTGAATAACTAAACGAACTAAGGATTTGTTGGTTCTTTGGGAACGACACGATACTATAAACTTAAAAGTATAGTTGGAATAAAGAGGTGGGGTTTTGAACGTTCGGCTCGTTGCGTTTACTTGGTTCTCTTTTTGATTTAAAATCGAAGATTCTTTTTCTTCCGTCTGCGAGACGATCGCAGAGGTGGGTCAGCAGCGAGCGACTCGCATCTGAGTCCGGGACGATTTATGGAAATATTACAGTTTCAACGAAGTATTTCATAATGTTATTTCGTACAAAGGAAGATTTTGATCGTCGCTAAGTTCAGGTCGTTGAAAATCGACTTCCGGGACTTGTATGAAAGTCCATTACCGGATTGGTCGGAGGTTCCAACGATAAACCGACAGAGGGCTTATGGGATCTAGTAACTTTTAGATCAGTTTGATTTTAGCAGATGCTGTTGGCTCCCTCGCTACCATACCATCGAAGAGAACGTATATACGATGAGCAAAAATCTCGACTATCTAAAGTTTGACGTTACACATCTGTACGCGGATGCGTAGAATCTTGAAATAACGAGAGGTTATGTGCGCCTCTAAAGATGGAAATTCTTCGTAACGTCACATTATATAGCGATTAAAATACTTTCGAAATATTCGAAAAAAAAAAAAAAATTGGACAGACTTAAACGCGCTTTGTGTCATCGATCGATAACGCGCTTTTATAACATCTTATCTATTCGTCCGTCTATTTTGACAGATCGAAACTCGAGCACGTGTCCCTCTATCGGTCAGAATCTTAAAGTAGACGCATGCCTGTAGCGTCGCGCCGCGAGACAAGTACCAAGTAAAAACTAAGACAAATATAAATAAAGAAAATCAGTCGCGAATTTGAGCAAATAATCATTTTCATCGATTATAAGCGAACGTAATCGTATACGCATAATTAATACATTTACACGCATACGGGAAGTTCGTAGCTTAAAATCGTCTTACGCACCGGGGCTAATTTACATTTGGCACAGAATTAGGAAATTTTCTATTCTAAAAACCCGATAAAAATGTGGAGGACCCGTGCCGCGATGTTCGACGACATACTTCACCTTTCCACTCGGGAAAATGTCGTATCATTCATTATTTCGTATATTTACAAAACAAATATCCTTTACGTTTGGATCGAGACGAGGTCCGCTCGCGAGAGAGCCTCTCTTTCAGAACAGACTTTTTGCACTAAAGGATCGGCAAATCAAGTCAAGATATCTATATGTCTATTTGGAACTTTATACCAGAACTCGTTTTGTTCTTTGGTTTTTGCACCGAGCGTCCCCTTCTTCACGTTTAACTCTTATATATCTCGTATACGACGCTCGATTATCGTTTACGATCAAGTTTCTTTGGATTTTCGTCTCCTAATCGCTCATCGAAGAAGACAATATTTTGGCACCCGTCTTCGTTTGATTATAATGGTTAAGATCTAGGTACGGCCAAGACCTTACGGCCTTAGCTATTCATCACGGTAGATCGTCTGGAGTATCCTCGCCTCGTTACTGTCTCGCCCTGGGCCTCGCACTCCCTCTTGACACGATCGATTATATCCGCAACGAGCTTCTCCTCCTTTTCTCTCTGCTGTTCCCAATCCGGTCCTTTTCCCATCTATCGGTCAAACACAAAATACAAGGCACGACGTTAAGAGTATGCAATAAAGTTGAAGCAACAATTCGGCATCGGATCGCGTTCCACGTATCACTTGAATTTCCAATTTAAATCTATCCTCGCAACTCACGTCCGAAGTTCTTCGAGTTTTCTTGTTATTAGGTTCCTCGCGATTCTCGTCGTTCTCGTTATCGGAGTGCCTCGAGCTCAGATGACCGATGTAGCCCTTGCGAGACTTGAAATAGGCGTTGCAACTGTGACACTTGAAGAGTGGCGCGGGCTGAGTAACCTGAGTCGAGACGTGAAGTTTGTACTTGTGCCTGTACCAACGTGTTCTCGAAGGAAGAACCTCGCCACACCACTTGCAGACCACGGAGCCATCGTTCTGTATGAGATATTCCAGCAGCTTGTCAAAAGAAAACATTTTTATTTACATTTTGAGGTTACAATTTCAATTATAACAAGAACAACCTTGTGGCCGAGCAGGAACTATTCTATTCCTACATACCCCGAACAATTATTCACGAGTGCATAATTGATGAACAAATTCGGGGGTGAGGATGAATTAAGCGATCCAAATATCCGCGTCATCGTTTCGCTAGTAACCTTCTTCTTTTTCTACTCGTCCACCACTCGACTACCGACGAATTCGTCTCACTATTCCAATTAATTCTGACACATCGAATATCTAGGCAACCAACCTGTTTTCTGACTTCTGGCTCGCTGTCGACGGCCTCGGACTTTGGCACAAGCAAATCACCACGATCCTCTTCCTGATCGGTGAGAAAGTGCATGCCACCGACGATCCGCTCGGTCTTTATAAAAGTTCCCTCAGTTTCCGAGAAATTCGTTGTTTCAGCTTCGCGACTCGGTGAGGAAGACGACGTGCAGATCTCGAAGGTGATGTCACTCGGCAAATTTGGCAATACCTGATCTGAAACGTTATGGTAATAGGCAACGTGTATAACCTTAAAACCGCACATCGAACATTCTCCATGACACAAACCGCAAAGAAACAACACCGGTATAAAAACCGAAATCAACGAATAACGAATCGTCCGCCGCCATTTGCCGGAAGTAACATCCAGCCTACCAACGTAACGAGAAGAAAATGGCGCGAACGCGCAAAAACGAAAAGAAATACGATAATTCGAGGATAATAGTTTCTCGTTTCCTCGCTCATTTTTTTTTATAGGTTATATGCATATAGAGACATACATATATTTATGTGCTTTTTTTTCTTTCAAAATTGAAGGATGTGCTCGTAGATACAAGAAAAACTTTCTGTCGGGTAGACTATTGCAATGTATATCACAAAGAGTTACAAAGAAACTAACAATTAGATAAAAACAAATAAAGATAATAATAATAATTAATTTTTTTTTTTATATCCGCATCGCCACCAGGCACCAAAGGGGGGGGGGGGGGGTAATAGGTACATACGTACATTACATTTATCAGACCACAGGCATCGACCTTACGAGTGTCGTTTTCGCTTCGTTCTGTATATATATAACGTTTATTATTATTTGTTTTATTATTTCTTTCCTTCGTCAACGGCTAATTATGTGAAAAAATTTTCCTCTCTCGTACGAAAAATAATATTTCCATGATTGTCGTCGTTTATGTTTTTTTTTTTGTTGTTTTCTTTTTTCAATTGTCCTTTCCAGTTAACATATTGTCAATTTTCGATTCTGGTCGTCCACCCAACGTGATTAATGGACGACGATAATTATAACATTGTATAATAATAATAATAATAATAATATATATATATATATAATATATTTTCTTTTTATCTAGAAACGCGACAAACAAATCGCGAGACTCCCCTCTATTATTTTGTTAATTACCACTCTGTACAGCTCTATCCTCGTTAATTAATTATCTCTTTATCGAGGGATATTATCAATTGCTTTAGTGCTGTCGCGAACCTACGAGTCCTTTGCAAGGACCCAAGTTACTCGAATCGCATAATCGTTTCATCTTGTGTGTGTAGCTTTTTTTTTTCTTCTTTTTTTTTCTCATTTTTTTGTTTATAATGTTTTTTTTCCCTTCCTCTCGCTTATTCCGCGCGTTTATCACGTTAGTTAACACGCGCTCGTCTCGCTGCGATGAATTAACGAATATACGTTGGCGAAAAAAAAAAAAAAAAAAAAACAAAAAAAAAATACTATCGTATTCGTGAATAACGTGGCTTCGTCTTAGTCACATTATTATTATTTATTATTATTTTTTTCTTTCCTTTGTTTGTTAAATTACGTTTTTTTGTTGTTGTTGTTTCTTCCTCCCCGACGTGCAAACCTCTCTCCCCCACCCCTCAATTCCTCTCTCACTTTTTAATTACGCTTTTTACTGTCTTTTTTTGTTTGCATCTTGGATAAACAAATGAATTTATTGTCTCAAAATCTTTTCCTCTTTTAGTTCCTTATTCTTTTTTTTTTTTTCTTCTTCTATCTTTTAAATAATCCGATGGGCAAAATGGCAACAAAAATGTTCGTTTTGTTAATCAATGGAACTAAAGCAAAAAAAAAAAAAAAAAAAAAAGAAAAAATAACAAAATGGAACGAGAGAGGGGGGGGGGGAGTGAGAAAGAGAGAGAAAGGTGTTGGAAGAAAACCGTCGTGTTCGATTCGTCGTAAACACCATTTTATCCCCACAAATCGTATTTAACGTTAAATAAAATATTTGCATCGTGAATATAATAAAGATTTCTTGTGTCTCTGTGCCCTCGTGTGCGCCAGTAATCTCCCTTTTACAAAAAGAGAAAAAAAAAAAAAAGAAAAAAAACAAAGAAAAAAAAACAAAAGAAAAATTATCTCCCCATAGGTCTCTGTCGTTTTGTTTGTTTGTTTAAACTCTTTATACGTTGTGTGTTAAAGCCTAACGCTCTCTCTTAACTCGCTAACTAGTACCCGATGTTACATTTTGTGTTTTGTTGTTGTTGTTGTTGTTGTTTGTTTGTTTGTTTAAAATTAGAAATAACATAATAAACGTTACTCGACGATGACAATATAATAATAATAATAATAATAATAATATTGGGTAATAATATAGCTAATAATAATAGCAATATAGTATCTTTAATAATAATAATAATAATAATAATAATATAAAACTAAAACGTAAGAATAAAGGTAATCTTAAATCGTGAAAAAAAAGATAATAATAATAATAATAATAAAGAAGAAAAAGTAGAAGAAGAAGAATGTGTGCATCCAATTTGCCGTTAATGTGTGAATATACATAATAAAATTATGGAAATTTAACATTTCGGTGGTTGACGCTCTCGCACCGTGCTTAACGTCTGCCTTATAGGAGAAAAAAAGAAAAAAAAAAAAAAAAAGAAAACAAATCTGAACATAATTATCGTATAACTATGTATAATTAATTGTTAATAATTGTGCTTTCAGTTTACCATTGCCGTTCGTAATTTTATCTTTTTATTTGTTATTATCTTCACCCTCTATCGTGGGTCGCACGCACTGTTTCCCCTCCTCCGTACACGTGGGAAAAGTAATAATTTTTGTTCTTTTTTCTTTTTCGCAGATTTTTGGAAGCTTCGCACACACCCCGCGGCGACACCTGTCTGTGGCTTTTAAGTTCGTATTTTTTAAATTTAATTTCTTTTATCATCGAGCCAATTTGCGATGAGGACGAATGCACTTCCCCCTCTCCCTTCGCCTCATCCGCAATATAATATATTTAAATTTGTCGTCATCGTCTCATATAAATTTATATATAAATATTTATATATATATATATTATAATATTAATATAATATTAATATTGTATTAATATAGTATTAATATTAATTATAATATTTATATAATATTAACTATAATATTAATATTGATATTATATTAATATTATAATTAATATTAATATATTAATATTGATATTATATTAATATTATAATTAATATTAATATTGATATTATATTAATATTATATTAATTATAATATTAATATATTATATTATATTAATATATTATATTAATATTATGATTAATATTAATATATTATATTATATTAATATTATGATTAATATTATATTAATTATAATATTAATATTGATATATTTATATAATGATATATCGATCAATATTATAATTAATATAATATTATATTAATTATATTAATATTAATTATAATATTAATATATATAAATTTATATATCTATATATATTTCTGTTATATTCTTCTCATCGTAAATATCTTCATTGCAAAAAAAGAACAATGTACTCTCTTGGTGGCGCATGGAAGCACACGTATGCCAGCAGGGGGCGCCGAACACTCGTTTCGCTCGCGATTAATCAATGGCGGAGGGGGAAGACGATCGGAATTGCAAAATACTATATTTCTTTTCTCGGCTTTCCGATCTCCTCGCACCGTGTGTCCGTCTATCGTTTTTTTTTTTTTTTTTTGTTATTTTACTTTATTTATTATAAATTTGTTTCTTTCTTTATCGTTATTTCTTCTTTTCTTCGTTCTATCGCGGCGACGAGTCCGAGGAATTTCCTAACTCCAGCTTCGTCGCGAAACTTTTGGAAGACACAAGAGAGGGCGGGGGGGGGGGGGGGCAGAAGGGGGCGAGAGCGGCTGGACGAGGAAAATAATCGCTCTAAATTATAACGCAAGTTTCCACAAAATTAATTAATTTGCTTCTCTCTTCGGAAAAAAAAACGTTCGGGCTCGATTATAATGTTTTTTTTTTCTTTTTTTTTTTTTTATACATACATATAGATATATGTATACGTATATATCTATACATATAAGTCCCTCGTGTCTATAACGAGGCTACTAAAAGAGGTTTTGAGTAAATTGTCGTGTCTAACTAATTAATGAGGCATTTTTAATATTTTCGTGAATCGACTAGCGACTCCGGATCACTCATACGCCCGCGGGATCGATAATTCTCCTTTTTGTCACGTTTTTCTCTTCCCCCGTGTAATTCCATCATTAAAAAAAAAAAAAAAAAAAAAAAAGTCGGCCAAACGCAATAAATCGTTCCATCGATATATTTTCTATAAATTTTCTTTTTCTCGTATACGTTTTATTTGTTTATTTATTTCTTTTTTTTTGTTCTTTTCCTTTTGTTTCATTTTCTCGTTTTTCTTTTTCTTTTCATTCGACTTTTCTCCTCAATCGATTTTCCATCGTTTTTTTTTCTTTTCTATCGTTAATTGTCCCAAGCACCAAAAATACAATTTAATAAATTTTTTTGCCACGGAATTGTTTTTTTTGTTTCGGTTATATTTCTTCGTCTCGACGAAAAAACAAAGAGAGAGAGAGAGAGAGAGATAAAGGAAATAGCGTGAGAGAAAGTGGGGGGAGGGGGAAAGAAGAAGATATTGTGCGTTTCTCGATAACGAACGAGTATAAAATAATAATAAAAAAAAAAAAAAATCAAATGGAAGAAGAAAATTTGCATCCGCTCGAATCGAGGCTAACAAATTATTGTGCAACAAATGTATTCTTCGTTATCGGCTTTGTTTTTGTTTTGCGCTAAAACGCTTCTTGAAGAGACCGAGAAGCGAGAAGAAGAGACGTATAGAGGCGCGGGTGAAATTTACCGTGGAGCAAATCGGATAATCGTCGACGAGATTTGTTTTTGTTTTTCATTCGTTTCTTTTTTTTTTTTTGCTTGCTTTTTGTCTCGCGCCTATTTCGCGGTTTGTAAAAACGTTAAATTTAGCTCTTATCGAATCAGTAATGATGAATGATAATATTAATAATAATAATAATAATAATATTAATAATAGTAGCCGTTATAATAACAGTAACAATAAAAGAGAAAAGGGGGGGGGGGGGAGATAGATAGATAGAGAGATAGAGAGAGAGAGAGAGAGAGAGTAATAATTAATAATTGTTGCTTTCGTTGCCACGAAACGCGTGGACTGACTTTAGTAGTCGATAATCTATGAGATAATAATAATAATAATAATAATAATAATAATAATTCATATGATTCTTCAACGCACTTGGCGCGCCTCGACTATTATAATACATTCTACCGTGAAAAATTTGTTTTCTTTACAGACATAACGAATACTGCTGGGCAGTACGAAGCTCCGCGTCAAATCTTTCCTTTATAATAATATATCTTCTAATTTCTTCTTTTTTTTTTCTTCATTTGTTATATGTCGTTTTTTGCAAATTTTCTCATTCCCCGTTTCTTATCCTCTTGTTTCGTCCGGCAATGAAAAATAGGCAAAATAAAAAAAAAGAAAAAGGAATAATCTAAGAAAATCAAATGGGAACGTTTGCCATTGTTTCTTTCGTTTTGTTTTTTTTTTGTTTTGTTGTTGTTTTAGTTTTTCCTTTCATTCTTTCTTTTGGATCGCTATAATAAACTCTGTGTTTATCTATCTGTGGTATTTTTCATACTTCTGGGACATGGAGAGCGCGCTTTAAGGCGAACGAAATATCGTTTTCACGTTCGCACGGATAGAACGTCGAATTCGTTTTTCGTCGATCTTTTAATCGGGGGCGTTAATGCGCGTGTGGATCAACCGACGACGGGACCAACGCCCGCACCATTGGAATTATGGAATATCGCTTTATACGAACCCGGACGGAGGGACCGTTCTTATCGCGCGAAATCCTTATCCCGTTTTTCTACTCTTTGTTTCTTGTATGTTTTTTTTTTTTTTTTTGCTTTTTTTCGTTTTATCTTTTCTTCGCGTTTTCTTTCAACAAGCACACTCTCCCCGCTCTTCGAACGACTCTCCTATTGCTAACGAATTTCTCGTATACGCCATTCCTCTCTTTCTCTCTTTCTCTCCTCTACGAGTCGTATAAAAAAACAAAAACGCAATTTTCTGTTCACCTAATCTTACTAAATAATAATAATTCCTCTTTCTTCCTTCCTCGCTCCCTTGCTACCTCTCGAGATATGTGTTTTATCGCAGGCGTTGCGCGCGACGGATAGAGAGATAGAGAGATCCAAGATCTCGGGAAGGGACACGCGACAAGAGCTCACCCTGGTTGTAAGATTGGAAACCAATGGAACGAGACGATTCGTGAAAAAGACAAGTTGCTTCAATTTCTTTTTGTCAAAACATCACGAATCGTTTCGTTAGAAACCAGGCAGTGGCCGTCGGGCGATCGCTTCCTTCCTTCTCTCGTCGCGCAATTGGTTACAACGCCATTGGCTAAGGCGGGAGAAAAAAACCGAAGGGCACCACGCAATCCTTGGGCATGAAACAATCGTGAACCGTCTTCATGTGATTCTTCATTTTGTCCGGCCTGGAAAATTCTTTACCGCATACGGGACAAGGAAAGACCTTTCTCTGGTGTCCTTCGTGATAGAGAAAAGCGTGTCTCTGGAAGCTGTACTTGTTCTTGAAGGTTTTCTGTATGTCGAGCTTGGCGCATTCGGTGCATTGATAAACACCTTCGGATATCGAGGCGTAACGGAAGAGATTGAGACCACGAACGGACATCTCGGTGAGCTGCTCGGCCGGATCTTGAGATTGGGAGGTCGCGCGACGTCTCATGCGTCGTTTGGGCACTTGGCGGCCAGAGGGCGCTGACATCGCACCCTCAGCGCCACCTGACGACGGCGTGTTGTTCTGGCTGCTTTGTCTGCCGGTCGTTGGCGTCGACGAGGTACGAACCGTCGTTGTCGTTGTTGTTGTTGTTCCGCTTGATGAAGAGGCCACTACGTTACTGTTGGTCGAGGTTGTCGTTGTACTCGTCGACGAGGCGGATGTCGATTGCTTCGTTGGAGTTTCCGGTTGTGTCTGGGATTGACTCGATGGTGAATTCGTCGAGCTGCTGCTGCTACCACCTCCAACGCTCCCCGATGACGACGAACCTCCTCGTGTCTTCGCCGACTCCGGTGCTTCGGATTTGTTCGCGAAGTCTGGGGGAATAAAATTTTAATCGTTTATACGGGTTTTATTCGGTTTTTATGTTGGTTTGGCTTTCCAACAATGTGATTTTACGTTTTTCTAGTGAATTTATGGAAGCTGGGTACGTTTAACGATTTAAGGAGGTTCGACATGTTTTATAGTCGGAAAATGAATTTTTTCACAATGTACGTGGGGTTTTTGATAATTGGTTCAAATTTCGTGAAATTCTGAGCTGGGGAAGTATGTTAAATAATTTATTTTCGGAAAATCGTGTAATTTGAAAAGTTATTTTTTTTTATCTGCAATGTACGTTTTTTCGAAATCTACTCATCGTATCGACATATTTTTTTTTTTTTTGAGGTAACTAGTACATCCGAACGAAGGATTTGTCCAGTCATTGGTTTGAAAAAACGACTCAGACACGAGAAAAATAAATTTGAAGGTAAAAAAACGTGAAAAATTTTGACAAAATTTCAAAACGACGTCAACAAATCTTGAAACGAGATATCGAAAAAATGGCTCGATATATTGTTTATAACACTTTAATATACACGCACAACAAAAATGGTCAAAATCGAACGTACGGTTCCTGAGAAAAGGTACATTGAAAATAGACATTTTTCGAACCAATATTTTTCGACTTTAAATTGCTCACAAAATTTTTCTATCTCAAATATCCTCCAAAACCCAACACAGAATTCTCAATAAACTCATTCTCAGAAAAAAACAAAAAAAAAAAATCCTCGAAAAATATCGAATAATTTAGAAGAAATCTCGATTTTTAGCAAAAAAAAAATCAACTAAAAATTTCCAAATAATGTCAAACCTCCTTAATAATTAATTAACGAATCAAATATTTCCATAATATCTCTTTCATGCAAACAAATTTGCCTCCACATTTCTCTCATTCTCTTACTAACACCGATCAAAAAAAAAAAAAAAACGACTCTAAATCGACGTTACCAACTTCCATGCTTACTGTAAAAATAACAAGAATAAATAAACTAATATAAAAAAAAAAAATTAACGACATTTTTACTAAAAGCTATGCAACAACGAATCAATTAAAATTAATCGTATAAATTAAAATTACAACGAGCAATACTCGATATACTTCGATAATAAACATGAATTATTATCTAAATGCAAGGATCTTCAGGATTTGCACGAGGACAGGATTTTTTTTTTTTCTTGGATAGAATTTTGCAATATGGAAAATTCGTGAAAAAAAAAAACGTGAGAAAAAAAATCATACAACGTAAAACGTGTTAAAATTATATACCATTCTTTAATAATTGCGCGCGACAATAATTAATATTTTTTGTTTCAATTGTTTTGCTGTACTCGTGTGTGTGTGTGTGTGTGTGTGTGTATGTGTGTGTGTGTGTGTGTATTGCTGCCTCGTTTTTTTCTTATCTCTGTCGTGTTGTTGTCGTTTTTTTTTTTATTGTTTTTTTATTTATTTATTTATGTACGTACGCGTAAATAATAGGATCATAGCACGATAGTTTATCTACAAACGAAGGAGAGAGAGAAAAAAAAGAAAACAAAGAAGTGTGAAGGGAACAAAAGAGAAGAAAAAAAAACCATACATAGTAGAGCGTAGTTTTCGAGGAATTCGACGAGAGAATATATAAATTATATTTATTATAATTGCGTAATATATAATATTTCGTTTTTTTCTTTCTCTCTTACACCGAGCTCGAAGAATTCCTCGCGTCTCTCTCTCTCTCTCTCTCTCTCTCTCACACACACACACACACACACACACACATTTAAATCGACGACATACGATTTTGGTCGTGTTTTCCAAAAAAATAATCCAAATTCTCATTTTTTCACGAGAGAATGAAGAAAAATATTTTAAAAATGCAAAAAAAAAAAAAAAAAATTATAATGAAAAACAAATTTTATGTCAAAACAAAAAATAAAATTCGACGCGAGTCGAGGATTGACCGTTGTAAAATTGACTGTTTGGCATTTGTACTGGCTGATAATTGCCTCGTCACTGACGTAAATTAATCGTCGTATCGTGGGAATTTTTTTTGTTTTTTTTTTTTTTTTTTTTTTTTTTCGTTTTTGTTAATTAATTTTTAATTAAACGTTTTTATTGTTTTTGTTTCAGTTCATCCTCGAGCTCGTTAGTACGCTTGACTCGGCGAGCAGGCCTGTTGCGGACTCTCGCTCTCGTCAATAATAATTAATAATCAATTAATTAATTAATTAATAATAATAATAATAATAATAATATTTATAATATTTATAATTATTATAAATCAACAACGCGTGTACTCAACATGCAAAACAAAATTCCTATGAAATTAATATGATGCCCATCCTCGGTCGTTGTCGAATTTTGAAAAAAAAAAAGAAAAAAAGAAACAAATTTTCGACGTCTTCGAGACTTTCTTTTTGTTTTGAATTTTTGAATTTTTCCCGCCAAAAAACGACAATGACCCGGAGGATTTTATTACAATGGTATAAAATCTAATCGCACCCGACGATGCTCGACCAGCCGATCGAACGTCGTCGAGTTTTTTTTACATAAATCTTTAAAAAAAAAAAAAATTACAAAAAAAAAAAAAAAAATAAGACGAAACTAAATAAACATAATTTTTGGCTAAGAGCAACGGTGCGCTTCGTAGCGAAGGGGCGGGGGTTGTGAGAGTGGGGGAGGGGTGCGAGAGGGTGATCCTCGAATCAATTTTCCAGACAAAAAAAATCTCAACGAGGCACAAAAAATCAGTCGGAGCGTGAAACTTTTCGTGAACAATGGAGGAAGAAATATTTGTATAAATAGAATTTGCAATAAACAAACAAAAAAAAAAAAAAAATACACAATATTTATACACAAAAATTGGCTGACTGCTCGGTGTCCTCGGAGCGAGAAGATCGTTAACGAGCTTGAGAGACGCGGGAAAACATTTTTTTTTAAATGTTTAAATTTTTTCCAAAAAAAAAAAAAAAAAAAAAAAAAAACGACGGAAGAAAACAAAATAAAAAAACAAAACGCAGAAATTTCATTCGCATCGTTCCGAGTTGAGCAAACAGCCACGATGCAAAAAAAAAAAAAACGTTTAACGAAATAAACGGATTACAAAATTGTCTACTGCGAACAATTTAATTGTTTTTTTTTGTTGTTTTTTTTTTTTTGGTAACGTGATGGTTTTTAATTACCTTTGCCCCCTCGATTTTCATTTCTCAATGTTCTTTCTCGTTCGATCGTGTATCTTGCCTCGCGTTTAAGAAAAAAAAAAAAAAAAAAAAAAAAAACAAAATTTTGTTTCTTTTTTTTATCGAAACGAGACGATTAGTCGTTATTACAAAAATGCAGGAAAACGAAAAAAAAAAAAAACAAAAAATAAAATTCGTCGATTTTTACACAGCTGTTATAATCGAGTTGAAGTACGATCGCCGATCTTGATTTACACTCACGAACACACTCGCGCGTATGTAAAAATCTTGTTTTCTTTTGTTTTTTTTTGCCACAGGGGAAAAAAATTATTTTCGAAAATTTGTACAACAGCAAAGAATAAAAATCCGAATCAAATTATAAATCACGAGAGATTGGACGTCCTACGGAAGAAGATCGAAGTACAAAAATTCTTTACCAGCAGAGACAACACCGTTTTTGTTGTTGTTGTTGTTGTTGTTGTTTCTTTTTTTTTCTCGTTTGGCTTTCCATCAGTTTTACAATCTATCGAACACCGTTCTGTTTTTTGTTATTTTTTTTTTTTTAATCATTTTTTTTTGTTTTTGTTTTGTTTTGTTTTTATTATCGATAGTCATAATCAAACAATCAGTGCATATAAAATATACTAATTCTACCCAGCGTCAGAAAAGACTTTCTTCTTTTTTGTTTTTTTTTTTGTTTTTTTTTGTTTTTTTGTTTGTTTTCTTCATCGTCGTCTAAAAAAGTTTCCCTATAAAATTTCATTTATATTTCTCTCCTAGGTTTCTTATTTTTGTTTGTTTGTTTGTTTGTTTGTTTTGTTGTTTTTTGTCCACTTTTCTTGGTTTTTCATTTGTTTGTGTTTTTTCCCTCTTTCTCTCTCATAATTTTTGTTTTTGTTGTTTTAATTAAGATTTCTTTTTGTTTTTATTTCTTCTTCTTCTTTTTCTTCTTCGAACTCCCCCCGTTACGTCTCTCACAAGGTCTCACTTATTTGGCACTATCAGCGACACGGGCGACGAGCGGGAACGCGCGGGCACCGCGCACGTTCACAATTAGTTCGACGACTCGACGAGCGCGGCGCGCGCGCGCGCGCACGCGCGCGAACGCTTCGTTTTTTTTTTTAAATATGTTTTTGTTTCTTTTTTTTTGTTTTTGTTTTTTTTTTCTTCTTTCTCTTTTCATATTCTTTTTGCTAATAATTTTTATCATCCCATCAACGTTTCTCGCATAACAATTTACGTTAAATTTACTTTTGTTTTTAATTATTTGTTTTTTTTTGTTTTTTTTTTCTTGATTTTTTGTTTTTTTTTTTTGTTCTTTCTTCTTCTTCTTCTTCTCATTAAAAAGGCACCGAACCGGGGATTTTCTCGACTACGTCACATTTGGATCCCACTGAAATATGTTTAATTTCTTAAGTTTTTTTTTTTTGTTTTTCTTAAATTTGTTTCTTTCCTTTCCTTTCCTTTCTTTTTATTTAATTTATTTTCATCATTTTCTGTTTTTGCATTGTATCAACGATTACACGTTTCTTTCTTTCCTTTTTTTTTTCGTCTCTCGTCATTGTGTTTTCCCTTTGCTTTGTTTCATCGACGTCATCACGTTTCCGTTGCTCTTCTTCTTTTTTTTTTTAAATAATTTAAAAAAAAAAAAAAAAAAAAAAATAGCAACTCGTCTCCTCCCTTCTCTTTTGACTCTCCCGTTAATATTTTGTTGTTTTTATTTTCTTAAATTTCACAACGCCGTTATAAAATAAAAACATCAACACCCTCCGGGTATCCCCTCCCTGCTCGTTACTTCCTCTCCTTAATCTTTACAACATATTCCTTATCACCTCCCCCCCCCCCGCCCTTCCCCTCTCATCAAAAAATTCGTTTTTCTGACGCATCTTCAAACTGCAACGACGTTAATAGGTATTATTTACCAACTAGCTCTAAAATATATTCGATATAACTTTTGTTTATATATATATATAATATATAATAATAATAATAATAATGATAATAATAATAATCATAATTAATAATCGTAATGATCGCAATAATATATAATAATATATATATATATATATATATATATATAATAATATATACATATATATTATATATATATATATATATGTTATGTACTTTTGTTTTTTTTCCTTCTTATTCATCATCATCATCATCCCCTCTTGTATAATTTTCAGCGCGTTAATTATGTGTGACGGGTGATAATGGTGTGATTTTGAGTTCCTGTCTGTGTATTCTCGTGTATAACATGAATTCTTCATTCAATTATTATTATTGTTTGTTTGTTTTCTTTTTTCGTTTCTCATTTTGTTGTCTTGTTTTGAATGCGATAATAAACTATGCTTCTGTTTTGCTTGTTTGTTTGTTTGTTTGTTTTTAGTTTAATATATATATTGTATAATGTATAATATATATATATATATATTTATATATATATATATATATTAAAATCTATCCGATAGTACAGTCTGCTTTTTAAGCCTCGTAATTTACCTCTCTCTTCGGGTTACACGTGATTAAGGGCGGGGGGAGGGGGAAGGGGGGGGCAACGACGACGACGACGAGGGGGAGGAGTGCACTTTTGCAAATTGTCGTCTCGCGCGCTCCAAATGAGAGAATCTTAAATAAGAATCGTTTATTGACTGGTGATTCCCCTTTTAAAAAGGGAAAATATTTTTTCATTTTTTTTTTTTTTTTTTTTAATTTTTTTAAATGACGTAAGAATCGCTTGGCACCGACTACCTTTTTTTGCAAGAGTCACCGCATAAATATTTTTGTTTTGTTTTTGTTGTCTCTATACTTTTATCTCGTTTTACTCGATATTTAGCAATTTTTGTATATATATATATAATTTTGTTTGTTTGTTTATTTATATATATATATTTATATATATATATATATGTGTGTTTTATAAATTTAATTATTATTTCTTTCTTTATCATCGTTATCCATCGAGCCAACATTATAAACCGATCCCCCCATCCCACCCCACCCCATACCTCACCAACCCCCACCCCTTACACTTTTCTTTTGGCCTCTCGTCCAAGACGGCGCATCGAGTTTGCAAGTAAAAAAAGAAAGAAAAAAAAATATATATATATATATATTTATCATCTCCGTCACAAATTCTCACCGGTCCAACTAGCTAAATCTTAAGCCCTGTGTCTCGACTATTGTTTTTGTTTACTTCTTTTTCATGTTTCTTTTTTTTTTTTTTTGGATTTCCTTAGAATTTCCAAAATCCTTCCCCCACCCCCCACTCTTACCTCGAGATGGGGCGGGGGGAGGGGAAGAAAAACAAATCTAAAATTTCGTTTCAACGATACAATTTGTATTATCTCAATCGTCGTTACCGGATTCTGGAGTTTTAAAGAAGAACGAAAAAAAGAAAACGAGCGAAAAAAGAATTTTTTTTTCAAAAAAAAAAAAAAAAAAAAAAAAAAAAATTTTTATCGACCACCCTCGTTATCAACAACAAACTGCTCTCAGCCTCTCGTTCGTTCTAAAATTGAGTTAGTCTTAGCCTCTCAGTGATTATCAAATGTGTGTATGTTTTTTTTTTCTTCTTCTTCTTTTTACTTCTGTTTATTTAATTATTTATTTTTTCTTCTCTCGTTATTCAATATTATCATATTACTTTTTAAATCTTCCTCCTCGTTTTTTTTGTTTCTCCTACACTTTCTTCGACTATTAGACGATTAAAAAATTCGCAATGTTGTTGTGTCGTCCACTTGTTTTTTTCTTTTTTTGTAATTTGTTTTCGCTAATAAAAATCGATAAGCTGTCCTAGCCGCTGCCACTTTGTTTTTTTTTTGTTTTGTTTAAATCTTTACTCTATATATGTGTGTGTGTGTGTGTGTTTGTGTGTGTGTGTGTACAAACGATTAACACTACGGAACAATAATGGTAGTTGCCCTTGGTTTATACTTCACTCTTGTTTGTATTTTCATATTTTGTTTCTTTTTTTTCTTGTCCCTTCGTTATTAATTGTTTTTTTTTTAAATTAATTAATTAATTAATTAATTAATGAACTACGTTGTATTTTTTTTTTATATACATATAATATGTAACGATACGCGTCTCGGACACGACGATGAGAGAAAAGAAAAGAAGAAGAGGATTAAAAACAAAAAATTGAAAATCAATCGCAGTATAACAGAAAGAAAAATTCTGTAAAATGGCGATAAAAGTAAAGATAGAAAATAAAATTACAAAAAAAAAAGGGGAAAAAAAAAACACAATGATCAAACAACGAAGTTCCACGATGGGAACTTACAGCGGACCTGTAATAGCCTCCTTAAGACTAAATATTTCATTTCTTTCTCGTGAAAAAAATGTTGCCCCCTCCCCTCCTTCCCACCCCCCGCCCCCCCTCCAATTACCCCGTGATTCATTAACATTACGATTATCGTTTAATTATTAAATCTTTTTCTCTTCTTACACGTCGTCGTTATTTGTTTGTTGTTTTGTTGTTTGTTTAATTTGTTATTTACTCAATTAATTAAACACCCAGCTTAAGATTAAATCTGGTCGAGCGCGTGAACACAGTTTCGTATCTCATCCGAGAAGCCTCGATTAATTATTCGGTCGGTGGTTCTTCACGTTTCTTTTGTTTTTTTTTTTGTTTGTTTTTGTTTTTGTATTTCTCTTCGTTACGTTCATTCGTCTCTTTATTTTCATTCTTTCAATTATTCATAAACTTTTGTTTATTTTTATTCTTATTTGTTTTGTTTTGTTTGTTTGTTTGTTTTTTGGTCCTTGCTCCCTTCCCCCCCCCCCCCCCCCC
>OZ023259.1:22347734-22368897 GCA_964007305.1 Netelia melanura | reverse complement strand
GGTACGGCCAATTACAAGATCGTGCATATTATACGAGTGCGCGTGCAAGTATCTCCGCGAGTATCCGGCGCTCTTCACTCCGCAGCGTCCGTACACTCGGTACTGTAATACCGAGTGTGTGTCGTTCTCTTCCTCGCCCCCCTCCTCCCGCCCTCCCCACTCCTCCAACTTCGAGACCACGTGTCTCAAACACGTTTCCATATCTCTTTACCGTCTCGAGGTGCGCGCGCACACACACGCGCATGCACTCGCTCATTCGCTCACTCACTCACACACACACGCGCATGCGCACCTCCCATATCTTTCCTTTTTATAACGTATTTCCATCGTGCCTGAGGTTCGCGTCATCCGAAGCTCAAAGAATCGGACACACATAAATATTGAATAATCGTGAGCAAGGTCTTACGCACGAGAGAATTCCGTCTTCTCGTTCGTGCGACTACGTAATTCGCGTTGGTGTGGTTTTACTCGGCGACGTTTAACTCGGATGGAAAACACGCGTGACACAAGTGGTCAACGTTACGGGCGGCCATGTGGCACACACATACACAGACACATAGACACGATGCTAGTGGGAAGTTACGAGAAGCGTTGATGCTTTTTTGTTCTCGGTTACTCGCACCGTGACACACACGCGAGATTTTTTCACGAGAGTACGAAAGATGAGTGAGAAATAAGAAGAAGAATCTTGACTTACCGAAACGACAGTTGTGATTGGTAACGCCTCGAGTCTTTTTATACGACGTCGATGCTTCGTGCTTTGTTTTTTGTTTTCGTTCCAACCGTCGTTCCTAACCTCGCGACTCTGTCATATCTCGAAACTTTTAACGACACCACAGCGGCGCTGCACACTGTTTACAATTTATCTCGATTTCAGATCGTAAACACCATCGAACACTGGATATTCTCGAGTTATTACGAAGGAGGATTAAAAAAACTTGTTGAAACGCGCACAATTATGCGCACTCGCGAGATGACTTCTCGTACACGAGTCGACGAGTTAGATTGGGCTATCGCGTTTTCGTCGTAACGACGCGAGGATGTGAAAGATCGTGCGACAATACGGAAGAGGTTATGTGACGCTCTCGCGAACGACGAAACTCACTGAACTGGCTCGAGGGGTGGCGCGGCAAGCGGGGATTCGAGGAACTAAACGGATCGCAGCGAGCCTCGAGAATTCTGGGTAATTTGTGTATGTGTTTGCGTCTGTATTTCTGTCGGCACGCTACATATTATTGTATTACAGTGGGAGAGGGAGATAGATCGACACTGTGAACGTACGATGAGATGAGAATCCTTGTCCGCGTAACCGCGATGTCCGTCCACCTCGACGGACGAACGAGAACAGCACGGCGGAACACGGAGAGCGTGGTGGCAGCAGCGGCACCATGCATCGCGCCAACAACGAGAGATGGTATACGTTTATACCATTATACATCGATGATGTATGTGTATATCGCCAGACTCGGTTGAGATCTCGGACTCTTTCTCGCTTACCGCTCTTTTTCTCCGCGCTCGCTCTTTCGCACTAATACATATATACAGTCCCTCTCCGTTTCGTTCGCTAGGTTTTTTCCAATGGCGTCGAATCGGATGCCGCCTTGACACGTTTAACCCCCAGAAGCTTGGCAATTTTTGTCCTAGCTCGTGGAACGTTTAATTCCAGTTTTCTACGATATTTATGGGACTAAGGTAACTCGGTCGGTATGAAAATTTGATGGATTTTTATTTTTGTGCATGTTAGCTGATGAGTTGAATTTTCCTAGCAGCTATTCATCCCAGCAGCTTGGCAATTTTTGTCCTAGCCCGTGGAACGTTTAATTCCAGTTTTCTACGATATTTATGGGACTAAGGTAACTCGGTCGGTATGAAAATTTGATGGATTTTTATTTTTGTACATGTTAGCTGATGAGTTGAATTTTCCTAGCAGCTATTAACCCCAGCAGCTTGGCAATTTTTGTCCTAGCCCGTGGAACGTTTAATTCCAGTTTTCAGTCGGTATGAAAATTTAATGCATCTTTATTTTTGTGCATGTTAACTGATGAGTTGAATTTTCCTAGCAGCTATTAACCCCAGCAGCTTGGCAATTTTTGTCCTAGCCCGTGGAACGTTTAATTCCAGTTTTCTACGATATTTATGGAACTAAGGTAAATCTGTCGGTATGAAAATTTGATGCATCTTTATTTTTGTGCATGTTAGCTGATGAGTTGAATTTTCCTAGTGTTAATAATGACATTATGGCGTCTTTTTGTTTAGGTACGTTGGATTAATCTTAGAAGCTCAAGGAGGATACTTTCTAATTCAGATCTTTGTTAATTTTGTATGGAGGACATGAAACCAGGAATGGGAGGAATTGCAGTTGAGTTACTTGAGTTGGAAACGATAGAATATTCTATATTAGGGCTTTTTTTCAGAGGAAGAGAAATTGGACTGTACTTTAGTATTTATCTCATGGTTGGTACGCAGCGAGAGAAGGAGAGAGACGCAATACAGTGGAAACGGGTACGAGGGAAAAGCGTGAGATATCCAACGAATCTTGTGGTTGGACTGCGATAAAAAGAGCCCCGGAGGCACCATCGGGGTGGTGAGGAAGAGAGCTGCGAGGGGTAAGAGTGAGAGGGATTTGGTTCTCTCGCTTGACGCGAGATGAGAAAGGACGGGAGGAAGGAACGAGAGCGGTGGAGAGACGAGACGGTAAAAAATCGTTCGGCTGGAAGGGGTAGAGGAAGAGCGAGGAAGAAAGAGAGACGTATATAGTGCAAAGGATATACTGTTGCGAGGGAACTCGAGGGCTCGACGGGGGAGTAACGGATGAAGAAAAAGAAAGAGCGACGAAAGAGGACCGTGAGAGACACCGAGCTCGAATCTGACTGGCGCACGAGAGAGTCGTTCGAGGGGTCGGTGAGCCGCCGCGTGTTCCTCACAGAGGGCGCTCGGGTACAAGCTTCGCCCAGCCACCGTGAAGATGGCGCGAGGGAGCTTTAGTTTTTGAAGGGGTGGGGGTAGATGCTGCCGCAGTCTGTCGTGGACTACCGAACGAGGAAGACCGCTCTATTCGATCTACGAATATTTGACGTCAGCGAGGAAACTGTTTTATCACTGAAGTATTTTTTTCTTCATGAAACAGGGCGTAAACGAGACATTAAAAAATGTATATTTTTGTAAACAGGAACGAGAGTCGAAGGGTAGCGTGGATAGAGAGAGAGAGTTTAGTGGCTCGATTCTCGACGTCTGACTCTAACTGCGCGTGTACTACTTTGGTACATATACGAAGAAGACGAGAGCCAGTCCCACCGCTATAGGACTCTCGCAAAGCACGACCGAGTGCACGCACACGACCAAGAGCCTGCGTATGCAGCGAGCCTTCTTCGTAGTGTTGGACCGCAGGGCAATCGAAGTGGGAGCACGGGGAGAAAGAGAGAGGTTAAGAAAGAGAGACGGAGACAGAGAGAGAGAGAGAGAGCGGTAAAGGAGGTCATTCTTTACCAATTGCTTCGATTAGTCTCTTACTCACCCTCCAAGGCTCTCGCGAAGGAGCGCGAGCTCGCGTTAAAAATATATCTCCAATAAGCTTTATAACATAGAAACTTTAATACAATTTAACGTAAAAAGAAATTTCAACGATTCAACAAAAATCAAAGATAAACATAAAAAGCATTTGCCCAAAAATCATCAATAAAGATCTCTCCTCCTTCTTAAACCTAGAAACAAAAATAAAACAGTACAAAGTCCGTGCCTCTCTCGAGCGCAAAATAGATCATCGAACCTCCGACAATGCGTGACGAGAATTCAAGTTTCCGATCGTAGTCGCTTTTATGTTTCTCCTCGCTTCGAGACGAAGCAAATGGCGTCCCGGTACGCGTTTCCACGTGCGGGGTTGTCGTTCAAGAGGGCAGGGAGTGCGCGGAGAACGACCGAGAAAAAACCGAATTGGAGAAAGAGAGTGAATGAGGGAGAGAGAGAGAGAGAGAGAGGGAGAGGAAGATGAGGAAAGGTTCGAACGCCCATCAAGCGAGGACTCGACAGAGTCTCGAGATATGGAAAGAGAGAGAGAGCGAGTGAGAAAAAGGGCGTTGCGAAGCGAGCGACCGAGCTAGCAAGAGAGAGAGAAAGAAGGAGGATAAAGGAGGGGGAAGTGACTTCGTGAGGAAGAGCGCGAAGTTTCTCGTGTTAGGCGACATACACAGAGAGCAGGGCGTATGTAGGATAGCGTAAGGAAAAAGATTGCCGGAGAGCGCGAGCGCGCGTGTGCGAGAGCAAGAAACTCGCGCGGGCAACGACGCGAGAGCGAGCGAGTGAGGGCGCGCGTGAGCGATGTAGGGAAGGGTGGTGGAGGGCGGGTTGTGAGGAGGGGAGGGTGGGGGGGGGGAGAGCCAGAACCCACGAGTGTACACTACACGTGTCGCTACGGCACGCGGGGTGTTGACCTCAAATAGCTTTTTTAACGTGACGTAACCCGCGTGCGATCGAGCTCGGCCTCTCCTCCCAACGAAAAAGGGTTGGGAAACGCCGCGCGAGGAAACGACGTTGCTCTACGATCCGGCAACCGTACAAACACCAACATACGCACGCGCACACGTATCTCGCGCAACTCTAACTTGTTCTTGGAGCGGTATATAACTCTCTCTCTCTCTCTCGGTCTCTTGGGGAAATTTTTCTATTTTTTTTGTGTTTTGATTTTTTTATTGTTATTATATTGTTATTAAAATATCGCGGCTGTTTTTCAGAGATTTAAAAGATGGACAGAAAAAGTGGACGCTCGATTGACAATGTTTCGAGGCTCAAGGGCGAAGAGGTCATTTTCTGGACGAACCTGTTGCGGTTTGGGTACGAACTATGGGAAAATTGGCTTTGGACTTTCGGGTCGAGTCAAGGTTAGCGCAAAGGTCGATGTAAGGTCAGATCGAGAAAAAAAAACAGTGTGGTTTCTGTTTATTTTCGTCTATTCGATATTCTCAGGTCGAATTTGGTATTTAAATTCAAATTTTTATTGATTTTTGATAATAAAGTTTGGAAAATAAATTTCTTAAATAAATAAATAAATTGAAATAATTTGAAGATAAACTAATTTACTTTTAATCCGTCGTTTTATTGATATTTATTCCAAAATAATAAAATCATTCAAGGGTGAAAGATGTCTCCAGCCTGAATATGTGGTTGGTATTGAATAATTCAAATCGTCCGGAGAATATCGTTGTAAAAAAAAAAGAGAGAGAGAAGATAGGAAACATATCCGTGTTCTCGTATCTTCACTGGCCTCGAAATTCTCGTTCGATCTCCATCCACGACTTAGGGACTTTCGACGATAACTGTCCCTTCCGTCCCTTTACTCTCATATATGTATATATGTATATAATTTTCACATATTTTTCTCGAGATCCTCCGATGACCGCGAGCCTCGTATTTGTGCGAGACGTGCCTCGGGGAGATTTCTCTCTCCTCCCTCCCCTCTCCCTCCCTGCCTGCCTCCCTCCCTTCCCCTCCCTCTCTCTCGGTTGCTCCAAGTTCTGGCGTTTCTCCGGCTACCCGTTATGTGCACGCCGCGCTCTCCGCGGGCACAACGAGATCCTTTCATTCGAGACTCGAAACCCACTTGCGCGGTCGACTCGACCACGCCGATATATACAATCTTGCTTCTCTCTCATATATATCGTCGTCGTCGTCGTCATCGTCGCCTTCGACGTCGTCAACGTCGCTACCACCAACGATTCTCTCTCTGTCGTCCCACCCTTCACCCCTTTCCTTCTCATGCTCGCTCTCTATCTAGCTCTCCCTCTTTTCCTCTGTCTCTCTCCCTCTTTTACTCTCTCTCTCTCTCTCTCCCTCTTTTGCTCGGTCTCTCTTGCTCGCTGGAGGTTCTCTCGCGTGTGGGTTTATCACGTGTGTGACTCTGGCAACGCACACAACGATCCATGTTGTAAGTTGGGACGATTGTGTAACGGTGCGGGATGCTCCAGCCTCGTATTTATGTGTTTACGGGGTCAGGTGGGGTAATGTGGATCAGGATGCAAAGATTGACGAGGCGGGAGGGTAGAAGAGATGAGGGAGATACTTGCCTATTTGGAAATTTGTGAAGAAATTGCGGGAGGATGCGGAAAATTTGCAATTTGTAGGAATTAATTCGGTAACTGGCAACTTGTGGATCCCCCTTAAGTCTGAATTTATATCTAAAGAGCTTAAACATACGTCAACGCGAACGCGAATATACAACGAGGGGAGTTTAATCTCGACCTATCCTAACATTTCGCTCCCGTACTAGAAACCCCATTCGCATTTTCTCGGAAATGATCGATGTTCCGTAAGGGACAAAGCACTGTGTCGTCGCGTGCTACGATTCCGCTTCGTTTGAACCTTGTTTCGTCCCGATCGGTCGCGTCGTTTCGGAGAAAATCCAAATCGCGTTTTCGAGGTGAGCAAGCAGGTGCGCGGACTACAGCGCCACCGTTCGCGCTCGCGGGCTCCGATTGTACTACAATCTACCGGTGGTTCGTCTTGCTCTCCCGAACACGCTGTGCAATGTCGTAGACATTACACAGCGTAAAGCTTCTTCGTATACACAATCCTCGTGCGATACGTTGTTGCTGTTGGCTTGGTTATACGATGCTTCTGTACCGATGCTGCTCGGAGTCGATTGGTCGTAACGGTAGCCACCGGGAATCATGCAGGTAGCCGCTTTCATAGCACAGTATAGCTGCAACTATATATACCACTCGACTACGCTCTCGCCTATGCGTGTATATGTCTGTGCGTCCGTCTGGTGAGCCATAGAAAGGATAAGCCTTCGTGAAAGGACACACGCGAGCCACTGTACTATTATTATTATTCTACTTATCTCATATGGATTTTGGAAAGTTGCTTGCCCCCGGGGGAGAAATTTAGACCCCGACAAAAGTTATTCTCGCTCGATTACCGGTACGAAAATTTAGGTTGAACGGAGGGTCAAATTAGCCCCAGGGCAAACACCCTTTCCTTTCACCCTCCATTAACGCCCTCATTCGTCCAAATGTCAAACAAGGCAAAGTTACATAAACTTCCTCTATTTTCGATCAACCGGGTTATTATTAACATTATTATTTTTTATTCGAATCCAAAAAAACTAATTCGATAAATTGGTCCGTTGCAGGATTAAGAAGGCTGGTGAAACGGAGATTACCAAAAGGAAGAGGGAAGTCAGTGAGAAAGAGCCAGGCTTGTCGATTTTGGATCACTTCGATTATTATTAACATTATTATTTTTTATTCAAATCCAAAAAAACTAATTCGATAAATTGGTCCGTTGCAGAATTAAGAAGGCTGGTGAGACGGAGATTACCAAAAGGAGGAGGGAAGGCAGCAAGGAAGAGTCAGGCTTGTCGATTTTCAACCACCTCGATTATTATTAACATTATTATTTTTTATTCAAATCCAAAAAAAACTAATTCGATAAATTGGTCCGTTGCAGGATTAAGAAAGCTGGTGAAACGGAGATTATCAAAAGGAGGAGTGAAGCCAGCGAGGAAGAGCCAGACTTGGCGATTTTCGACCACTTCGATTATTATTAACATTATTATTTTTTATTCAAATCCAAAAAAACTAATTCGATAAATTGGTCCTTTGCAGGATTAAGAAGGCTGGTGAAACGGAGATTATCAAAAGGAGGAGGAAAGTCAGCGAGGAGAGTCAGGAATGTTTATTTTCGACCACCTCGATTATTATTAACATTATTATTTTTTATTCAAATCCAAGAAAAACTAATTCGATAAATTGGTCCGTTGCAGGATTAAGAAAGCTGGTGAAACGGCGATTATCAAAAGGAGGAGGGAAGCCAGCGAGGAAGAGCCAGGCTTGTCGATCGATAAGATCAAAAAGTACAAGCTATATCACCACGTGCATACAAAAACGTTGTACACGAGGGAGTCGACGAATACCGTAAGGTTCCTACGGACAATCTAATCTCCCTCGAGCCAGTCGCACTGGCGCATCGTTCTTTTTTTTCCTTTTTTTTTTTTCATTCTCCATTTCTTTCCAAAAGCCTTGACATTTTCTCGTACATCTCACGAATATCGTTATCGTCAAGGAAGATTTTTGATCATCGTCGTACGAAAAATGCTCGTCGCGATATTTTTATTTCAGGGAGATCGTAAAATTTTTTTCATTAAATTGTATTTTTAATTTTTAAATTCCATCGATATATTTTATATTTAAAAAAATCACGGCTCGTGCGATCCGACACGCTAACGTAGCCCGGATTAGAAATATTTTTGATACTACGTACGGAATAATCTCAGGCGATATACGCATTGATAAGAGCGTCGGAGACGAGCGAGCCTTATCAATGACACAGAAAACTCGATCGAGTCGCTTTGCCCGTTTTCCCAACTCGTATAATTCGATTCCCTCGCTATCGTTCGATAATTCATGATCAGAATCTTCTTTTTTCTTGTTATCACGAAATAAAATGAAATCAAACGAAACGATACGAAAATCGACCAAAAATACTAAAAAAAAAAAAAAAAAATACAAAATAATCGAAAATTTAATTGAATAAAAATGAAAAAGTAGAATCTAATTAAATTGAATAAAGTGTCGCGAAATTTTGATTCGAGTTTGCGTTTGCGTCGATTAAGATGAAGAAAAATAAAAATCGAGGATACAGCTTTTTCTCTTTCTCGCTCCACGTGTACGTTGGATAGGGGAACGGGAGGGGGAAAGGGAGGGGGAGAGAGGGGGATTTTAATCTTATCTGCAGGCTCCGCGAGTGCGAGCTCCACCCCGTGAGAGGCGTAAACGATATTATTTCTCGAACTGGCTCTCGTTCTCTCGACGTTGCGCGCGCTTAAAAATCTTCACGTTCTTCTTCCCATCTCTCTTTTACACCTCGTATTCGTTTCATCATCCCCTTCTCCCTGTCCTCCAACCCTCATTTTTTGTCCCCGGGCCTGGAGCCCGGGGACAAAAATTGAAACGAAAAAGGAAATATATTTTTCCAAAGGACAATCAGGACGATTTTTATAGGTCGATGGAAATCAAATAAAAAATTAATAAATAATTTTTTAAATAAATAAAATTATTTTCTTTTGAGACTTTGAAAAGAATATTAAAATTCCAAAGGGCAACCGGGTCGATTTTTATAAGTGTAATGGAAATAAAAAATAAATAAATAATTTAAAAAATAAAAAAATATTTTTTTTATTAATTACGTTTTTGTATAAAAAGAAAGGCAGCTTTTTTTGTTTTTAAAATAAAATTTTTTTCCTTTCAGAGTTTGAAAAAAAAAAAAAAAACATTCTTCCAAAGGACAACCAGGACAATTTTTATAAACACGAACCAAATCCAAATTAAATAAACAATTTAAAAAAACAAGTGAATAATTTTTTTAATAATTTCCTTTTCGTATCAAAAAGGAAAGACGGTTTTTAAAAATTTTTTAAATAAAATTCTTTTCTTTTCACACTTTCAAAAAAAGAAACATATTTCCCAAAGGACAACCGGGACGATTTTTATAAACATGAACCAAGTCCAAATTAAATAAACAATTTTTAAAAAAACATGTAAATAAATTTTATAACTAATTTCCTTTTCGTATCAAAAAGAAAAGAAAGCCTTTTTTTTAATTTTTAAAAACGAAATTCTTTTCTTTTCAGACGTCCTCGTTCGATTCCTGGCTCGCTATGCCTCGTAAACTCGCACAGACCACAGACGACATTTCGTGTTGAAAACCGCAATAGGAGAGGCGTGAAGGGGAAGGGGGATGAAAGCGAGGAATCGGAAAGAAGGAAGCTGCGTAATTCTCGCATTCATACACGTTTCAAACAACCAACAAGTATTAACAAAAATGAGAAAATGATTCCACGTACCGTCAATAACGTCCTCGTAAAAATAAATTAATCCTTCGTTCGAATCAAGTACAGAGCTAACAATTTTTCTCTTCCAAGAAAAATAAAATTCGACGCACGTCGAAGCGTGCGACCGCGGTCGAAGGAACAAATCTCGTTCGCATTATTGTCCCTCGATTGAAAAAAAAAAAAAAAAAAAAAAAAAAAAACCTTAAGGAGGAAGCAACGACAAGTACGAATAATTTCACTGAACCCTTTCATCATTTTTGTATCTCCCTTTTGCCAAGGTGTATTATAAACTCGTCGCATTCGTTTGGAAAAAAAAAAAAAACAGTGGTCGAGGGGGTGGAAAGAATCGTCTCGTCAGTCGACGGAAGGTGCAAGGGTGAGAACGTCGTGGAAACGTGAAGAAGAAGAAAAAAAAACGTGAGTAATTGCCAAGAGGAAGTCGAGAAGACTGACAGAAAAAGGAAATTCTCTCTCTCCCTCTTTCTCTCCCTTCCTCCTCCACCCTATACTTATTTCCGTCACGCTTACGACGATTTCACAACGGCAACGATAATTCCTTTATCAAAATTCTCCACAGGACAAACCTCTCCAAGAACAACAAGAAGAATACTCCGAGTTACAAAAAAAAAAATTCATAAAAAAAAAAAAGGCAAAATAAATCAACAAAAGGGTGAAAAAAAGGAAACGAGACAACTCGAATAATTGAGCCAACGAAACCTTTTCATCGGTGGAAAAAAGGGGATGTTCATCGTCGTTACAAGGGAGCCAGTTCTTGAGAGATTTCTCGGTGTGATAAAAAGAAAAGAAGAGAGAGAGAGAGAGAGAGAGAGAAGAAAAAAAAGCGAAAAAACCAAGAAAAGGATCGTCGTCGTGGTCGTGCTACGGTAGAGTCAAGTACATATAGAGACAGAGACGCGATGAAGAAGGGGACGCAAAGAGAGTGAGCGAGGTATAAGAGAGAGTGAGAGAGAGAGAGAGAGAGAGAGAGAGAGAGAAAGGAAATGAGGGAGCGAGAGAAAGGAGGAAAAGAGAGAAAACGCGTTGTGGTGGTGGGCTGGAAGGTAACGGGCGTGCATACCATACTTAAACGTTAGGAAGGGGGTTGACTCTCCTCGAGGGACATTGCTCCCTGCCCTGGCATGGCCCTCTCGCTCCTATATAGCGTCGATCGCTGTGCCCGAGCCAACAGACGTGCATCTCTCTCTTTCTCTCTCTCTCTCTCTCTCTCCCTGTCTCTCTCTCTCCCTGACTCTCTCTCTCCCTGTCTCTCTCACACGAAGCGAAACG
Organism: Netelia melanura; assembly: GCA_964007305.1. Taxonomy (NCBI): domain Eukaryota; kingdom Metazoa; phylum Arthropoda; class Insecta; order Hymenoptera; family Ichneumonidae; genus Netelia; species Netelia melanura. Next base: position 22,357,787 of record OZ023259.1, on the reverse strand, counting down.
ACGAGGGCGCGGGTTGTCCGTTCGCTACATAACTAACTATACTGTGTGATCTATATATATATATATATATGTGTGTGTGTGTGTGCATGTGTGTAAATATATATATATATATATATATGTAAGAAAGTGTATATGAAATGGAGAGAGGAAAGGATTCAGCGCACACGTACTTATCGTCCTGGCCGAGGTTGTGCGCTTCGTTGCACGTACACATGGACTCTTGGGTTCTCTCGTCCTTCCGCCCTCTTCCTATAGTTCGTTCGTCTCCCTCTTTTCTCCCACTCCTGCGATACACCCCTCCGTAACGCTATCGCGCTTGCGCACTTCGAGAGAAGAAACTCACGAGGAAGAAAAGGGAGCGAGGTTGCGATGGAAGAAAGAGAAAAGGACGGTGGAGTGTGGCGAGAGGGGAGGAAAATGGTGAACGCGAGGGAGAGTTGCTCCCCTGCTCGAAGGAATTCCATAAAAATTATAAATAGACCTGTGCCAAGAGTCTAACCGGGGGCTCGAACGTGGTTCGAGCAACCCGTCGTTAACTTCGCGGTCTCTCTCTTCTTCTTCTTCTTCTTCTTCGTAGGATATTCTACACCCTGTGTATGAAAAAATGAAAAAAAGATTGTTTTTTGTTTTTTTCTTTTTTGTTTATATTTCGAGGCCCCTATCGAGAGAATTCCAATTTAACCCCTCGGAAAGTCGACTCGAGTCTCGGGGCCGTGACCCAACGCGACGAGACCTCGAGGAGAGCGTCGGGGTTCTCGCGTTTTTTTTTCCTTTTTTTTTTACTTTTGATGTATTTTTTTTATGTTTTCTTTTTTTTTTCGCGAAGTAAATCGATCGTTCGGCATTTTTTTACGATTGTTGCCCGGCTGGCTCGTAAAAGTATGTATTTTTGAAAGATCTTGTTGTTTTTTTTTTTACGTTCGACGATTACGCGCGGGGGTGTGGGGAGGGGTTGGGGGAGGGGCTGGTATAAATTTATTCGTGGGCCGACCAAACGATTTTACTTGTACTTGACGAAGGGTGAGAGAGACGCTTTTTCGAAACGTCGTAAAAATGTAATAACAATATTAATATAATAACAATAACAATAACAATAATAATAGTTTATTCCTATTTTTTAACTCGTATGATCGGATGTAAGGGGGGTGGGGGGCTGGTATAAGTTTATTTTCAAGTCGATGAAACGATTTTTTTCGATATTAATGCAATAATAATAATAATAGTTTGTTCCTCTTGTCTAATTTGTATGATTGCGCAGGGGGGCGGGGGGGGGGGGGCGGTTTAAATTTATTCGTCGGCTGACCAAACGATTTTACTTGTACTCGACGAAGGGTGAGAGAGACGCATTTTCGAAATGTCGTAAAAATGTAATGACAATATTAATATAATAATAATAATAATAACAATAACAATAATAATAGTTTATTCCTATTTTTTAACTCGCATGATCGGGTGTAAGGGGGGAGGGGGGCTGGTATAAATTTATTTTCAAGTCGATGAAACGATTTTTTTCGATATTAATGCAATAATAATAATAGTTTGTTCCTCTTGTCTAATTTGTATGATTGCGCAGGGGGGAGGGGCGTGGGATTGCTATAAATTTATTTGAAATTATTTTTTTCGTAAGGTCGTAAAAATATAATAACAATATTAATGTAATAATAATAATAATAATAGTTTAATTCTCTTTTCTAACTCGTCTCAATGACGGAAGTACGGAAAAACGTAGCAATTTGTCGATAAGCCGAGCGTAAATTTTCTCGAGGATACGATTAGTCGACGATCATACGAAAAGATTCGATGTGGAAGGGGAGAGGGAGGGGGTTGAGATTGGGGTTGGAACAAGGGGTCGTGAGACGTTCAACAGGTGGCTCATTTGCTTTACAAGAGACCAGCATCCTCCTCCGTTGTACGCGTGTACATCTTACATGCGCGCATCCCCTTTCCTTTGTACTAATACGATAGGGGGCGCTAGGGGAGTAAACGTCGAAATCGCGAATTCGGGACGAAATTAATCGTACAAATTCTCAACTGTCTTATTGTTATTATCATTGTTCACATTTTGACGATGTAACGAACGACTTTTACCCCCCCCCCCCTATTTCTCTTCCTCCCTCTTTCGCCGAGTACAAGTCACCGTTAAATTTATTATCGCGTTACTCGTAGTGTAAAGTTCCGTCTCTCATGGAAGGGGGAGGAATGGGAGAGGACAAAGTGTATTTCCAGACCCTTGGGCGATTCGCCCCCTTACGAGGAAAAAAAAAGGAAAAGAAAGAAAAAAAAATAGGAAAAAGAAACCCCTCCTCGTTGGCTCGAGCGTTGGACTATAGGTCGAGTGAATAGAGCGCAGACTCGCTCTTTCGGCTTTGCGTTGTCTCTCGCAGCTAGAGAGAGAGAGAGTGAGAGAATGAGAGAGACAGAAAGCGAGGGTGCGAGGAAGGGGGAGTGGGGAGCTCGAGAGGGGGAGAGGCCTTCTCTCTTCCAAATGCCTTTCTAATCCTGCACTATCTCGCTCTCCTCCGCACTGCTTCATCCTCCCTCTCGCTCTCTTCGACCCTCCTTCGCTTCTTTCAAACCCCCTTCGCCCCACCCCCCTCCTACTTCTCCTCTTCACCATTACACTTCCCCTTGCCTCCCAACGCTCTCATCGTCTTTCTTTCTTCCCCCGGCGAATTCTTGTCGAGTTTACTACCCTCTTCGTAGCGAGTCTGCCGCGTCTCGACTCCGTGGCTCGTATATCCGTTCTTCTTTTGACTTTACCTCCCGTCCGCCCGATTCTCCCCCCCCCCCCTGACCCCTGTATCCATCCCCCGAAGTATAAACTTCTTCTCTACCCTCTTCCTGAGACTTTTTGTTATTCCTTGTATCTTCTTCGTTCTCTTCTCCTCCTCCTTCTCGTTTTCCTCTTCTATCCTCTCCTTTCTTCTTCTTAATTCTTCTTTCTTCCTCTTCTTCTTGTCTTCTGCTTTCTCCTTTTTTCTTCTTTCTTCTTCTTTCTTCCTCCTTCTTCCTCCTTCTTCCTGCTACTTCTTCTTTCCTCTTCTTTCTGCTTCCTTCTTCAACTTCTTCTACGACCCATTCTCATCGGTCCATAGCGAAGTAACGCTATCCACGCCCCCCCCCCCCTCTCCCCCTTACAGTAGACTCGACGAGGCGAGTACCGAAGTAAAGAAGAGACGACATATATATAAAACATTTACCAACATACACATAGCCACACAGACAAGATGAAGAAAGTTTGAAAGGCGTGTACGCTATATGTCAAAGCCTAGCGCAAAACTCTCGATGGCTTGGCAGAGGATTGTCCGTGTCCCTATATAGAGACGGACGTTGCCTCGTCGTCGTTTGCAACCCCTGTCGCGAGCCCTCGGATGAATATTATACTCCGATACGTGTACAATTTTCTCTCTCTCTCTCTCTCTCCTCCTCCTCTTCTTCTTTTCACCAACACAGATGAAAAATCGTATAGACACACGTAAGCCAGAAACTAGAGAAAATGGCAGATAGTTTGTTAACTTTTCTCCCTATAGTCATTTATGTATGTATGTGTGGGTGTGTGTGTGTGGGTGTGTGTGTGTGTGTGTGTGTGTGTGTGTGTGTGTGTGTGTTTACGTGTGTACGTGTTTATATACGTGTGTACGAACATATATACATACATATAGAAGTAGAAAGATTCACGTACATCCCCACTACGTGGGACATCCCTCCTCGAGGGGTCGTTGATCCCCCAAGGACAACGACCTTGCAACAGCGTCTACCGCGGCGTCGGCGACTCTACCGCGACGCGAGCGAGAGCAGCACCGACGGCAGCGGCCCCAACCGTTCGAACGGTGTTCTCGGTTCCCGGATTCCTCGATTACCAATTGCTCTCTCTCGCTCTTTTTCTTTCTCGCTCGTGTATAACTCTTTCTCTTTTTCTCCCTCCCTCTCGCTTCATCCTCTCACTCGCAGCCCCGGAGTAAGTTCCGACCCTTTCTCTTACGATTTTTATTCCCTTCTCTCTCTCTTTTTTTTTCAACGAGACGATATCTCTCTCGCTTTCTCTCTCTCCCTCTTGGCCTCTCGCTGTCAGAACTCCATGAATCTTTCTTGGATGATCGAGAACGAAGCGATATTTCTCGGATCGTAAATTCGACGATTAGTAAATCTGATTGAGGATTTTTATGGCTTTTTGTAGGGGTAGTTTTGCGAGGGGGTTGATAGAACGTTTCTTTTTTTTTCACCAAATGGCATGATTTTTTTTTTGTTCGATAAATGAAAAAAACCGTAACACCTTTCCACGTGAAGAGACGCGGGCTCGAACTCGGGACCTTCGCGTTATCAACCGCGACACTTGTCTCTGCACCAACGACCCCCCAGTTATGCAATACATATTTTTCATATTTGTCGTCAGAAGGAAGAAACATTGAAATTTAAAAAAAAAACTTTTTTTTTTAATTTCATTCACATTTTTTGCATAACAAATTTTCCTTTCTTCTCGACTTCGTCGACCTTCTCTCACCCTGTAATATTCATAACCGTTCGTAAAAAAAAAAAAACAAAGTGTTACTCACCCGACGATAAATTATGTCGGGTCAGGGATGAAAAAAAGTTTTAAAAAATGTTTTCCAACGAGCTCGACAGTCTTCGCGCTTCATCGACTACGGGTATCTACTACGTGCTTTATGTACCAGTACTTGCTTATGTAGTAGCGGTGTACCTTATATACATTTAATTTATTATTATTATCGTTTACGTTGTTATTTATAACGCACTGATAATAATAATAATAACAATAATTTATAATTCAATTTTTTTAATTGCTAATCTCGAAAGATTCTATTATTTATAATTTATTACTTAATAATAATAATAATAACAATAATTTACAATTAAATTTTTTTAATTATCAACCTCACAAGATTGTATTATTTAGAATGTATTACTATTATATTTTCATTATTATTATTGTTATTATTATTAGCGTTTATTTACCTCCTCCTAAAAAAAAATATTATTATGGTTATACAATTTTTCGAAATTCAAAATTAAAAAAAATATCATCATAAATCATAAATTTCCTTTCAATCTGATAACAGTCTTAATCAACGATCATCCTAAGGGTGAAATTTCCCTCCCTTCGTCTCCATGAAAAAAAAAAAATGTAGACGAAAAAAAAACAACATTTTTTCCCCAAAATAATTACTTTCTCCTCCCTTTTGTCATTTCCGTTCGTCTATTATCGATCATCGATACGCAAAATCGTTCGCGGCTATCCCCAAGGGGGCGAATAAGTAGGACTTGCGGAGGGGAACAAAAGAAGAAGAAAAAAGAAAAAAAAAGAAGCTTAAAGAAGAGGGAAACGACGAAAAAAAAAACCCAAGTGACATGAAAAATTCATGCAAGCTGTGCCCGCGCGCGCACCAGCGGCTTCGCGTCGGTGTTGCCGGTGCTCTGGCATCGATATGCGAGACTCGACCCCGACCCACATGCACGGGGACCCCTCCCGCTCCCTCTGACACATCGACTTCGTCGTTGTCGCTCTACTCGCCACGCTCCGCGTCTCGCTTCCTCGCCCCCTCCTCCCCCCGCCCCCTCCTTTTCTTATCCATACTTCTCATACACATATACAGGGTGAATTTCATAAGGTATAACAGACTTTATCCTAAGGTAGATCGGATCATTACAAACAAAAGTTGCAAATATACATTAGGGATATTTTTAATAGTTTACGAGATATCAATTTTTAAAGTCGGTCTAATCAGAGCGTTGGCGACGCCCACTCCCCGCCCTAGCAGCCAATGCCCGAGAAGTAAAAATGACTGCATAATAATATAATAAACAAAAGTGACGGCTCTAAATTTTGCAACCCCAACTCTAATGCCCTACACTATGCTATCTCTATGGCTAGGGCGGGAGTGGGCGGCTCCAATGCTTCTCGGCGCGCTCTGATTGGACCAACTTTAAACATTTATATCTCGTAAACTATTAACAATATCCCTAATGTATATTTACAACTTTTGTTTGTAATGATCCCATCTACCTTAGAATAAAGCCTTGTTACATCTTATGAAATTCACCCTGTATATAGTAACAGTGTGGTAGAAGTAAAGTGCTTCGCATCAACCCCCTCTCGTCGCGCCACTGCGTTTCCCAACGCAGTTACGACTGTGTAAATGAGGCAAGCTCGCCTTGCCACGTCCTCTGCTTCGTTTTCCTTTCCTACCTTACCGACCGAGCGTCTGTCTGTCTCGCTTTCTCTCTCTCTCTCTCCCTCTGCTCGTTCTTTAGCTCGTTCGCTCGTTCTCCTCCACTGCCATATATACCAACTTTTATTATATACGATTGACGCCGAGATCGGACAAACCCTCGTGCTCCCATTTAGTTTTCCCTCTCCGTTCGTCATCAATGACGAGGAAACGAGGCAAAAACCGAGAAAGCCGAGTTGTCGAACTCTTTTTCCTTCTTATTTTCGTTTCTTTTCTTTTCTTTTTTCTGTACGTTTGCGTCACGCTGTTTTAACGGTATCGAACGAAGCAGAAACCGTGAACGTTGGGACTTTGTGAGGAAAAGAATTTTGAGATGTTTCGAGCAAGAGGATCGAAGTTGGAACAATCGATTCGAGAAGTATCGACTTACGACGATTAAACGAATACTTTTCTTTTTTAAATTTGTAATTATTATAATTTTCTGAGAAATTAGAAAAATTAAAATTGAGTTAATTGAATTTAAATTAATCAAAACTTTTGCCACGTGATCAAAATGTCGGTTTGAAAAAAATCCTTTCAACGACAGAGAGAAAAAACTGTAAACAAATTCTTGCTCGTTTGTCCCACGAGTCGATCGAAGCCGAGCAGAACGATGCGATCGTCACCGCCTCGTTCATCATTCGTGATTAACTTTTACTCGAATAAATTTCTCCTCGCGTTGTACACGATATTTGCATTAAAACAGCGCATTCTTACATAAATACGAACCTTCGAAGGATCGTCGCAATTTTTCTTTTTTTTACAATTACAAAGAACAAGAAGAAGAAGAAGAGGAGAAGAGGAAGAAAAATGCTTGGTTCGTTGCAGAGCTCGTAATAACGGGCGGGCGCGACAGGGGCGCCGCGGAGCGGTGACTTGCGGCACTCGCTACTGTAAAACCGCAGCGGGCCACATACCGCCGGTGCACGTGCATAGTTTCACGGGTTGGGTCGAAACGGGGCGCGGAGTCATAACTATAGTTATATCGAGAACGATACGACGTTTATACGTGTGTGTATGCACGCGCAAGTCGCGTTGGTTCACTCGTAAAACGCGCGTATCGCACTCCCGCGCTCCATGTACGCGCTAAGCCGTTCAATCGTTCTTGCTGTTAAGAGCTAAACGTCTTTTCTGCTCGGTGGCTCGCGCTTTGCTCGCTGAGCTAAGCAACATCGTAACTGTGGATGACGCAACGTTCGAAGGGAAGGAACGCACGAACGACGACGATCACGGGGACGACGACGACTTTGTCGTTGACCTACTAAAGCCGCCTTTTTCTTACGTGCCCGACGCGCCGCGCGGCCGACGATTGCAGCGCCACTTAACGACGTATGTGTGTACTTCTTCCCCGACTCCAACCCTGCAACGCACACTTGTGCAAAATGTCTTCTTTCACATCGATCTTAACGTACGTTAGCTTTTCTCGTACGTTTTAAACTGTTTCTTTTTTATTCTTTCTTCTTTTTTCAGTTTGTACAACGTAGTTCCATCCTCCGCCGTATGGCGGTTTGTGGAAAAAGCCGGATTGGGGGAACACTGACACGAGTGAGACTTCTCGAGTCGAAGCAAATGTAAGGTTTTGTAAATAAATTGAAAATATTGATTATCGTTAGAACTATCGATTAAATATCGATAGAAACGTGCCCAAGGCGCCGCGCGGCCGACGACTGCAGCGCCCCCTAACGACGCATGTATGTACTTCTTGCCCGACTCCAACCCTGCAACGCACACTGATGCAAAATGTCTTCTTTCACATCGATCTTAACGTAGGTTAGCTTTTCTCGTACATTTTACACTGTTTCTTTTTTATTCTTTCTTCTTTTTTCAGTTTGTACAACGTAGTTCCATCCTCCGCCGTATGGCGGTTTGTGGAAAAAGCCGGATTGGGGGAACACTGACACGAGTGAGACTTCTCGAGTCGAAGCAAATGTAAGGTTTTGTAAATAAATTGAAAATATTGATTATCGTTAGAACTATCGATTAAATATCGATAGAACCGTGCCCAAGGCGCCGCGCGGCCGACGACTGCAGCGCCCCCTAACGACGCATGTATGTACTTCTTGCCGGACTCCAACCCTGCAACGCACACTGATGCAAAATGTCTTCTTTCACATCGATCTTAACGTACGTTAGCTTTTCTCGTACGTTTTAAACTGTTTCTTTTTTATTCTTTAGTCTTTTTTCAGTGTGTACAACGTAGTTCCATCCTCGTCCGTATGGCGGTTTGTGGAACGAGCTGGGTTGGCAGAACACTGGCACGACTGAGACTTCTCGAGTCGAAGCAAATGTAAGCTTTTATAAATAAATTGAAAATATTTATTGAACTATCAAATAAATTTCCATAAAAATATTAACAATTATAAACAAAATATTGATATTACCCGAAAATAATTCATTTCTTCCACACGACAGAGGCAAATTCCCTTTTCGACACTCGAATCCTCCCCGGTGAGATTTCCTCCCAGCAGGTGTTCGAAGGATCGATGATCCTCTCATCGCTAATATCCTCTCTCTAGCCAGACCTTGAAGAAGAGACCAAGAAGAAGAAAAATAAAGAAGAAGAAAAAGACGTATGAACCCGAAGCAAAACAAAATTAAAAAAAGGTCCTTACAATCCTAATCCCTGAAAATCTGTGTGAACGAATTACGCCGACGGCAGGTAGACGTAAACGAGCCAGGATGAACCCCTTTTTCCGTGGTAACAGGTAGTTCACGCGACCCACTACAAAAAAGAACAAGAAGAAGAAAATGAAATTACCACATAGAAGGTCGAGAAAGGAAGGGATGGAGCATAGATCCTGGCAACGTTCCCTCTCCCCCGGTCGCATCCTGCCGAGTCCCTACTGGATCTTGTCCACCCTTGGTCCCTTACGAATGTACACGGTTCGAAGCTCTCGCATTTCTTGTTTTTTTTTTCTATCTTTTATTCTTTTTTTTATTCGTCGTATAAGTATTTACGCCAACGTGGCTGAAAAAAAAGTTGCGTGCCTACGTGTGTTGGGGGAACATCGTCACGCGGTGGTGACTTTTGACGCGTGAATACGCCCTTTGTTCGCGACGAGTCAGCGAGGGTTCGTTCCTCTTTTCCCCTTGACTCTCTCTCTCTCTCTCTCTCTCTCTCTCTTATTCTCGTTCTCTCCTCGTTGGTAGTATCCTTTCCTTTCTTCCTTCCTCCTCCCTCTCTTACAATCCTCTCCCCTCTTTCACCCCTCGACTAGTCCTTCACTGTATAACTATACATATATACGTTTATAAGTACCTGACTCTTTTCTCCCCCGTTCGAACAGCCCCAACAGGACCTGTTGGAAAGAACGAACAAGAGAGAGAGGGAGAGTGAGAGAGAGAGAGAGAGAGGGGGGAGAGGGCGTGGAGCAGGTAGAGCGTGGTAGAACAGGTAAAAAAAGAAAGGGTCTCTCTCGTGTGGCAGGTAGAACTTGTTTCGATTTCGATACGATTCCAAAGGGCTCGGAGCTGAGAGAGAGAGAGAGACAGAGATGGAGAGAGCTACCCCCACCCCTCTTTTTTCTCTCGTCGACTTCATTTTACCCTTCGCTATAACTATACACCACGCCTATATATATATATATACACGTACTGTTTCACCTTACAACTTCTTTTCTTCACGGTGAAGGGCGAACCTGCCTGCTCTCGGGGAACGATATAAACTTGCGTGACTCCCCGCGTCTTTGCCGCGGCGTCTCTTCTCCCTTTACGTTCTGGGCCCTCTCGAGGGGATCTCTCTCCTGCTCTCTCTTTCTCTCCCTCTTGCTCTCCCTCTCTCTCCTGCTCTCCCTCTTTCCCCTGCTCCCTCTCTCTCTCTCTCTCT
>OZ023259.1:22301314-22347534 GCA_964007305.1 Netelia melanura | reverse complement strand
CGAGTCGAGTCGGCTTGAGATATGTGTGTTTGGATTTTCTAAAAACATATATATACATATATAATATATATATTATAATATATTGTATTACAATATTAATATATAATAATATTATTATATTATAATATTATTATATTAATATATAATAATATTATTATATTACAATATTAATATATAATATTATAATAATATTATAACAATATTATTATATTAATATATAATATATTATATAATAATATTTTATAATATATTATATTGTAAAATATTATAATATATTATATTTAATATATTATATTATAATATATATTGTAATGTTATAATATATATAATATTATTATTATTATTATTATATATATTAAAATTATATATATATGTATGTATGTATTTATGTATGATGATGCGAGAGAGGGTGGCTTGGTTCTTTGGGTACCGATCGGGCTTCGGCTCGGCTCGGCGATTAAGTTACTACTAAAGTGCCTTCAGTCTATCCAATGTCAGTACTATCTTGTATTTGGTGTCGTTTATAAAACCGTCCCACTTGCAGTCTTTCAAAAGAATTGCATATCCCGTATTCATCATCGTTCGTTACGTTCGGAATTTACCTTCCATTTTTCATATTTTCCTCTCTTTTTTTTTTTTTGTTTTTTTTTTTGTTGCTTTTCTTTCATCAGCGATTCAACAAATATTTTCTTTGCTGCCAAAATGAGCTTTTGTTCCTTTCTCTTTCGCGACTCTCGTCGTTTCTTTTTAAACAATTTTTTTCCTTCCATCGATTGTTTTTCCTTTCCCCGTTTCCATTTCCTTCCCTCCGAAGATTTTCGCACGTCGACGACAATTTTTTTTTTTTTTTTTTTTCCCTCATACGGTTTGTTTCGTTTTTATAATTTTCTTTTTGTTTTCGTTTGTTTAAATATATAACGCTCGCTCTATATCCGTCTATTATAATTCTACGGAATAACAATAATCGGAACCCGCGATTTAGAATCGGGGCACGACGAAAAATAAAGAAAAGAAAAAAAAAAAAAAAAAAAAAAAAAAAAACGGGCCCAACAACAAATGGCGAACGGTCGCGCCTCGTCGTCGTACATATATATTGCATTTTACTCAGTCTACGTGGTTTCCTTATTTATATTGTGTTTGTTTACTTCTTCTTCTTTTTTTTTTTGTAATATTTTTGTTTTTTTTTTCTTTTTTCATCTTCTTGTCTGTCTGTTTTATATATATATATATATATATATCTTTCCTCGTCCACCCCGTTCATCTCGAATGTGTTGCGACAACGACGATTATTATTATTACGATTTTTTCTATGTTTTTTATTTATTGTTTAAGTGTTGCAATCGCTTTATGAGGATTTTCGTTTTTTTTTTTTTTGCTCTCTTATTTATTAATTACCTCTCTGTGGTCCTCGAGTCGTGTTTGCTCGTTTGCAACGTTTGATTTTTCGTTTCAGAACGTGATATTGTTATGTTATTATTGTTTTCATTATTTTCTTTCTTTTCAGTTTTTTTTTTTTTTTTTTTTTTTTTTTCTTTTTCTTTCTTTTACAACCGATCTGTCATCGTTGCCGAAAAAAGAGCTACGTCAGACGGTGCGAACGAATCGTCGGTTGGTTATATTCGCGATTGTCTATAATAAATTCTTTGTATGCATCTAACAACATTTTGTTTTTGTTTTTGTTTTGTTTCATCACCATCGACCTCTCTCCCCGCGTCGTTTTCCCCCGTTTTGTATTGTAGAATCCGCGACGTCCGAAAAGTTCTCCGGTACGTACAACGGTTATAAAGCTCGTTCGTTTGTTTAATTTAATTTTTGTTTGTTTTTTTTTTTTTTGTTTTCGTAACTTAATGCCCGTTGCGGTTTGTTTGTTTGTTATTTTTTTTTTTTGTTTCTTTTCATTACGATATAATTTGTCCGTGTAAAAATGAGTGGAAGGGGCGGACACGAGGTCGTATGTTTTTCCTTCATTTTACGAGATAATATTCTGAAAATCGTTTCGTATCTCGCGCCATTTCGGCGAGAATGAGAAACGCGCATGCGCCAAGTGGGCGCATGCGCGCTGGTAGCTGCAGCCTCGTCTCGACGTCCGCTACTCCCCCCACTCCGTGTACACATATTCTGTTTGTGTATATATAGACATATATGTATATACATATATATATATATTTGTAGATATATATATATGTGACGATTTGGTCGAAACGACCGACGATCTTTCCCCCCTCCCCGTCGTCGTCGCCGAGTCGAGGAAAAAAAACGTGTCTTCGAAAGGCTCTCTCTCGTACAGGGAAGAAATAAAATCGATCGATCGTTCCGGCTTAATCGACGTGGCTTGTTCCTCTCTTTGTGGTATTTCCTTTTTTGTTTTTTGTTTATGTGTTTTTTTTAATAATCTTCTTCCGTCTCGAAATCGCTCGTCAGGCACGTGCGTGGCGAACATAATATTTAACGTACGACGCTTATCTTCCAACGTCGGCCATTTTGTTCTTTTTTTCTTAACCCCCATTCGCTTGTTTTCCCCAAGTTAAAAATCCCAAACTTATGACCTAACCTATTCGATCGATCGATATCTCGCCGTTCTAACGCCTCTCTCTCTCTCTCTCCCTCTCGCTCTCGCTATCCTACATAACCTCTACCTAACTACCTAGCTAGAAAGAAAAACAAAAACCACTCTCATTTTTGCCTCCCTCTCGGGGTCTGAGACGATGATTGTATCTTGGCATCGAATACCACATTGTGACTGACCGTGTGTATAAACTTGTGTGTCTCTATGTGTATATATATGTGTGTATATGTGTGTGTGTATTTTTCTGCGTATACATAATAAACATATGTATACACGAGTAGCCTCGTTGAACGACGAGACGTTGGTTTTGAGCTTGCGTTTATTGCGCCGGTTATTTTCCCCTCGAGTGTGTGTATGTGTGTCTGTGTATTATTATATTTCACCATCGCAGAGCTTATTCGCTCTCGATTATCTTTCACAATTCACGTCACAGGATTTGCGAAACTCCTAAACGCTTTTTTAACGATAGCCCAATTAATGACCAGAGTACGGTTTACACGCTGAGCGTGTCGTAACGAGACACTCGCGAGAGGTTAGAACGAAACAATGTGTCACTCGAGATTTTGACTATAGCGTTAAGCCTCGTAAACTCTCGTTATGAAATAAAATTTGATGTTAAAATGGCGCCAAAAGAGCGTGGTGTGTCGTCCGACGGGTATTAATGGCCGCCTATCGCTGCTGTCCCATGCTCGAACTTCCAAGGCTCATGTGTGGCTTGAGACTGTGTATTATCTTGACGTGGGCTACCATGTTGTCCTTGCGCGTAAATTCTTTGAAGCACACCGGACACGGATAGTACTTGACGTTTGGCTTGTGTGACGTAACGTAATGGCGACAAAAATTGCTTATGTGTGTGTATGTACGATGACAGACGGTGCAACGATAAACGTCGCCCTCTTTGACGCAAAAGTCGCGAACCGAACCCTCGGTTCTCTCGTTCTCGACTTTGAAACTAGCCTCGAAGTCGCTCTGACTGATCTCGGACTCGGCCGCGACCAGATTGAATATGGCACTACTGCTCAGGTGTTCCTTAGTCGACACCTTGTTCTCGGACTCGTTGTCCGAGCAGCTCTGTTGTTCGTCGTTAGGCGTTGCTGCCGCGACGGCGGACGATCCGTGACTGGAGGCTGCCGCGGCCGAGCCGCCGACGCCAGCGCCACCTGTCTTTCCTTGCTGTAACGTCGTTGCGCTGTACTCCTTGCGAAAGCAACGCTCGAAGTTGATTCTTATGTGAGCCGGAGACTGGGCCCCGCTACCGCTCGACGATTCCTCCGTTTCTGAAAACGATAAATACTTTTCGTATCGTCGTTTCTTGTTCTTTTTTTTTTTCTTTCTTTTCATATATTTATTTTTTTTTTTCTACAAACCATAAACAACTAGATGAATCGAAAATGGTGATTTATCGGGTGTTTTCGTTTCGTCTCGCGTGGATTGAAAAATAAAATAATTTTTGGACAAAAATTAATTAAAAAAAAAAAAAAAAAAAAAAAATTCTGTTTTTCTTGTTTTTTTTTACACGAAATAACATTTCCAACGTGGATCTTTCCCGAAACATCCGATAAATAACCATACGGCGTACTAACACCGTGTACAAATTTTTCTTAAATAAATAAATATATAAATCTCATTTTATCGTGGGGGGAAGCAAGAGGAAGGGTGGAGCCAGCAACTCAACAAGAGTCAATTAATAAAACTTCTCTCTCTCTCTGTTTTCGAACGTTCTCTTTTCGTCTAAAGCTTTTTTCGTTTCGATTTTCTTTTCATTTTTTCGTTTCGATATTTTTCTACCCAAAAATTATCTGGAAAAAAAAAAAAAAAAAAAAAAAAAATAATAAAACGGAAAAAAAGTATATATATATATATATATATAGATAAATATATTCTCGCAATTTGTATCTTTCTTCTGTTTTATTTATTTTATTTTATTCTGAAATGATCCGGACGCAATAAATAAATTAAAAAAAAAAAAAAAAAAAAAAAAAAAGAAAAAGAAAAAAAAATCCCTAGGCGGTGTGCGGCATGTGTACCACATTGAGGTGAGAAGTGCGTCTCCGTGTGACATGTGTGTGTGTGTGTGTGTGTCTCGCGTGAGTGTGTGATGTCTCGTATGCGTGTATTTGTGTGTGTGTGTGTGTGTGTGTGTGTGTGTGTGTGTGTGTGTGTGTGTGTGTGTGTGTGTGTGCGTGTGCATGCTCGCCCGTCTGTCTCGGTCCCAAACTTTCGTCCCTTTTTCTCTCTCTCTCTCTCTCTCTCTTACATTCTGACTTCCCTCTCTTTCTCTCTTCGCAAACGTTTGTTTCTTCGAGCAAAAATTAAAAAAAAAAAAAAAAAAAACAAAAATAATAATTTAATTTAATTTTTTTTTTTTTCAAATAAAAAAAATAAAAATTCTTTTTTTCTCTCTCGTGCAAATTTTCTTCTCAACGAGGCTGTATTATACGATTGAAAAAAAAAAAAAATTATTCATCAAACCGTACACACTGTTTCTTTCTCTCGCTTAAAAATTTCTCGTGATTCACACACACCAACAAACTCGCTGACTTTTCGTAACTTCCCGCGCAGACAGACAACCGACCAATCATACGCCACGAGCCCGCGCGCAGTCGCACCACCCACCACACTCATGCTCTGTTGTGTATTGTGTGTCCCGGTATTAAAAATGTATATATATATAGATATACGATTTTTTTTTTTTTTTTTTTTATTTCGTGTATACACACACCTCACCACCCGCCCCCGTGCCCCACGGTCAAGTAAGTAGCGTCATGGTAAAAAACACGATGATGATTTTTAATACGCGCGCCGCAATTGTGGGAAAGAAGAAAAAAACATTGTATTTTTTTTTTTTTTTTTTTTTTTTTTTTTTTTTTCTTTCGAGAATCAAGATCCACAGTGTTGTCGACACATCGACCGTCGATCCTTTCTTCTCCTCTTCGATTATCGTTTATTTTTATTTATCGCGTTTTTCTTGCAGGGATTTTTTTTTTTTTTTTTTTTTTTTTTTTTCATATCGAATTTTTTCGCTATTTTTTTTTCATTTTTTGTTCGTTTGTTCCCTAAATGACATCGCGCGCTTTACGAAAGAGACATGAAAAAAGAATCTTGGTGTAAATCGAAAAGAAGTGGCTGTTTTTGTTTTGTTAATCTGAATTGTTTGTTTTTAATTAATTAATTTTTTTTAATCAAAAAAATTCCTATTTTTTTTTTTGCTCTCTTCTGTTCTATTTTCTTGTTTCATTGTTTGTTGTTGTGTACAGTTGTTCTTTTAATTTAATTAATTTTAACGGCTGGCCTCCCCTAAATCCTCCGCTTCCCCGCGCAATTATTGTTTTTTTTTGTATTTTTTTTTTTCTTTCTTTTTTTTTTTCGTAACGTCAGAATCAAAGGTGACTCAAATTCTCAACTCACCTGGACAATAGACAAAAATAATTCACGTGTCACACTATCGAACGGAATTCTTCGATCTTCGAGCACTTTTTTTTTTCGTGTGTTTCTCATTTTTTTTTTTCGGTTTCGTTTACTCGTTTTTCGTCTTTTCTTGTTTTTTTTTTCTTTTTTTTCTTTTTTGGTGTTCTTGCCTTTCTACGTAACACTCGACTACACTCTCTCTCTCCTCGGTCTTTGATGTAAGAAGAAGAAAAAAAAAAAAAAAAAAAAAAAAAAAAAAAACAATTAATGAAAAAATGATGAAAAAAAAAAAATTTTTTAAAAAATTATATTCTCTTTTTTTCTTTCTAACAATTGTTGTTATGCTTTTTTTTTTTTCACGTCATCGTTTAATATTCTTTTCACGTTAGACAGATCTTTCTCGCTCGCTCCTTTCTCTCCCTCTCTCTCTCTCTCTCTGTCTCTCACTCTCTCTCTCTCTCTCTCTTTCTCTCTCACACACACATCGATCCGCACTTTTTCTCCCTCTCTATCGCTCACGCTCGCTCCCCTTTCTCTCTCTCTCTCTCTCTCTCCCGTTCTCTCACAAACCCACGCACACTCGGAAGTTTTTTTCTTTTTTTCATTTTTTCATTTTTTCTTTTTTGGTTTACTTTGATTTTTTTTTCCTTCGTCCGCTGTTCTTTTTCTTTTGTTACTCTCGTTCAAACCTTAATTTCCGCTTTCATTTACAGTTTCTTCTTTTGCTAAAAAAATTAAAAAAAAAAAAAAAAAAAAAACGACACGGCTCCTTCTTCAATCTCGGGGAGAAAAAAAAAAGAAAAAAAAAAAAAAAAAAAAAAAAAATTATTATTATCATTATTATTATTATATATTTGTCGTGTAAGGCGATAACGATAACGCAAAGAGAGAGAAGGCGGAAGCGACGTTCGACGACGACGGAGACGAGGTGCGTTCTCCCCTTTATGTTTTGTCCTCGGACGCGGCGCTCCTCTAATTATTTTTTTTTTTCATTTTTTTTTTCAAAAAAAAAAAAAAATTTTTTCTTTTCTTTTCTTTTCTTCAAATATCGAAAATATCATTATTCGTGCGCCGTTTCGTCCATTTAAAAATTTCACTTTACTTTTTTCCTCGTACGAAACGAAACTCGCATTATACATATTTATGATTATTATTATTATTATTATTATCATTACTTGTACGTATATAAATAAATAAATTCGTTATAACTCGTATATAGAGGCACATTAGCATAGAAAATATTTGTACGTATAATTTTTTTTTATTCTTTCTTGTCTTTTTTTTTGTTTTTTTTTTTTCTTTTTAATTTATAACCAGCGTTTAAAAAAAGTAAGCACCGCTAACTGGCTCCACCCCCCTCCTTTTACCAGTGGCCAATGGCAGCGAAGCGTTATTTTTGTTGTGCAGGGGGAGAGAATACATTAGATAGAGAAAAATTTTTTTTCTTGTCTTTTTGTTTTTTTTTTCTTGCTTTTTAAATATTAAAAAAAAAAAAATTTGTTTTTTTAAATTAATAAAAAAAAAAAAATATATGAAACAATTTGTGAGATACGTTTACGTGGCTAATTGTACGAGAAATTAGAATTAAGTGTGTGAAATAAAAAAAAAAAGAAAGTAGGTGAAAAATAGGGCTCTCGCGATTGGATTAATTTTTATTATTATAAAAAAAAAAAAAAAAACGAAAAAAAATTGATAAAAAACGAACGAAAAGTAGAATAAAAAAAAATGCAGCGTTGGCAGATATTGCAAGGATAATTTTAATCGGGCGGGGTGAAAAACTTGTTCGACCGGGCGCGCGTTCACGCTGCTCATTGGCCAAGCGTGAAAATTAACATTTTCTTTTTTACGTTGGGACGAGAAAATTATGATTTTTTTTCTCTTGTTTTTTTTTTTGAATTTTTTTTTTTTTTTTTTTTTTTTTAAATCTTTGTGAAAAATCATCGTTTTGTTAAATTTTTGGTTAAACTCTCGGGATTGCCATTTCGTTATTTCGTTTCTTTTCTTTTCTTCTTCTTCCTCTCCACCTTTTTTTTAAGGGGGAGGGGGGGGGGGGGGGGTTTGGGGGGAGGGGGCATATATTATTCTGCTCTCGAGAATTCTCAATGCGAAACAAGGAAAAACAAAAACCGAAGAAACGAGATTAAAAAAAAAAAAAAAAAAAAAAAAAACCAACAAAAAAAACGAAATAAAGCGTTAAAGGAGAATCAAAAATTGAATTTTGAACTCCGAGCTTCGAGACGATATTTTTTTTTTTTTTGCAAATCTCTCTCACTTTCTCGCAATCGTCCATACATCTCGGTCACACGTAACATTCATTCCGTCCCGAGCTTACTCCGCGCTTCGAGCCAAGTAAATTCGAGAAAGTTGGAAAAAATAAAATAAAATCAAAAAATAAAAAAAAAAATTAAAATTAAAATTACAAAAAAAAAAAACAAAAGAAATAATTGTCTCCTCGAACGAGGGGCTCGACACAATTTGTTCGTTAAACGTCGACGAATTATTAATGATTATTTTTATCACACGTCATGCACGACGAGATTGTGTCCCTCGATACACGCACGATCGAATGACAACAAAATATTTAAAAAATAAAAAAAAAAAAAACAATTTGTTAAAAACTCGCGTCGAAGAACAAGAAAATTGTTCGTTCTTCGAGCGACGAGCGCAATCCGGATTCATGCGTCAGTTGGAATCCGCTCGAACTATCGAAGCTCGATCTCCTGGTCGTTCGTTGCTCGCGGTGAGACCGGAGAGGTTTGTAGTAATAAGAAAAAAAAAAAAAAAAAAAAAAAAAAAAATCAAGAAATTAAAAAAAAATTATAAATTCACAAATACGAGACACGTTTGGTACGAACTCGACCCACGTTTTGAAATATTTATTCGTCGTTTCGTTGTCTTGGACAAAAATGAAGTTTCCATTGAAACATTGAAAGATCTGGAAAAGCAATTTTTGATTTTTTTTGTTTCGATAATAAAATTTTTTATTCCTCTTGAAATTGAAACGAAGGTATGAATAATAATAACGTAGGTCAAATTTCGAACGTCAGGCAGGTAAAATCGTGACTGCAGGTGCAACGAGAAAATCGTTCCTTTCCGCGTCTTTTCGTTTTGCCGTTGTTCGTGTGAATGGGGAGTGCGTGAAACTCCACGTCGACGACGACGACGTCGTTCTTAACCCTTTGGAGCTCTAAGGACGCATATATATGCGTCAGCCTATGCGTCTGTGCGGATCACACAAGCTTCAAAGTACTCTGGGCCTCTAAGGGTTAAGAGAGCGAATAAAAACAAAACGTCATGGGCCAATTCCTCCTTCCCTGTAAAAAAATGCAACTCTCTTTCTGCACCGTTGGACCGAATCGAAAACGGAGAATTCGCACGTTTCGTTGTAATTTACAAATCGACAAAATTCTTCAATGAAACTTGATGGGAATTGGAAATAAAAGATTCCTGAAGAACGACGAATTCTCCGGTAAAATATTCGACTGGGTCCACAAATTGCGTGCGATCCTTCATTCCGCACGAGGGATTAGAGATGCAACGTAAACAAAAAAGAAAAGAAAAAAAAAAAAAAAAAGAAGAAGTAAAACTTGGTTATATTTGGTTAACGGTTAAGTGAGAAAACAAAAAATTTGTAGTTTGGAAAGAGAAAATAAAAACGTAGGTGGTAACACGCCTGAGTATCGTTGGATCCAATTGGCGCCTCTCGACGAGGCGAATAATAATAATAAACAATGTTAATAGTTCATCCAGACAGTGGATGGATCTCCCTCTTTCTTTCTCTCTCTTTCTCAATTTCTCTCTTTCACTCTTTATATAAAATTCTTGATAAATATTCGTCGCGGTCTTACCTTGCTTGAACCCTTCACTTCCTTGTCTACTGAGTGGCCGCGCGAACGTCTCTTCGGATGCTGGAAGAGAGAATGAAAGAGAAGAGAAAATGAGATTTGGTATGATTTTTGGCGAAAGTAAACAATTGGAATTAAGAGTCAGTGTAATTGGCGACGAGCTACTTGCACTTGGAAAAAGGGGATCCGTAAATTGTCCGGCACTGAGCAACCGATGGCCTTAAAATTTCGAGGATACATAGAAAATTATGGCATAAAGTGCATGACAGTCTTATTTTTCTCAAAATTTTGGAAAAAATTTTCCGGTGGTAACTGAATCTGCAAAAATGTTTCCAAAATTTTAGGAAAATAATACTGTCATGCACTTTATGCCATAATTCTCTATGTACCTTCGAAATTTCAAGGCGATCGGTTGCTCAGTGCCGGAGAATTTACGGATCCCGTTTTCGAAGTACAAGTAGCTCGTGGCTAGTTACATTGTCTCTTAACTAGATAATGAGTAAAAGTATGGTACACACCCTGCGCGGATGTGCTCGGTGTCGGTTCGGGTTCTCGCTTGACCCTCGCCGTCAAGATCTCGGGTGGATCGGTACCGTTCTCGGTCGGCTCGTCAGAATCCTTTCTCGAGGATGCCGAGCCCGGTGTCGAGCTAGCGTTCGGATGATTATTGCCCGTTGGTGTCGTGCAATTAGCGCTGTTGGCATTGCCACCACTGGCGCTCGTCTCGCTCTGAAAGTCTATTCCCATTTTCATCTCCATCATTTCGGGGGAGCCCTGAACGAGATCCGAGCCCGAGCAAGTTTGTAGCTCTTGGCCAAGAGAGGAAGTCTCGCCAAGCGGTGTGTCGGACGAACCGCTCAATTTCCTTGGCCTGCCGCGTTTTCTCTTTGGGGCGGTAAGCGCCGAGCCGAGCAACGGATGACTCGACATATGATGGAACCTCTTCTGCGATACGTGATGATGAGGCCCGATTTGGTTAATTCTGTGAAGATTTGGCGGTGGCGGAGGTACTGTGTTCTGATTGCCGAGCAACGAGGACGTAATGCTCGGTAGATCGCACTTGTCCTCGTTGACCTCGGTAAGGCCCTTTATCCTCAGTGACTCGGCGACCCTCAGAAACGCCGTAAGCCTGTCCTGATCGACGCTCACTTCGCCTCGATACATAAAATCGAGGAGACTACGCATGTCCACGTATGGGACGTCTTTGAGAATGACTATTGGATGCTTGTCGGGATGACCGGTGAAAAGGGCCTGTGAAAAACAATGATATATTTTAGGTTTTATTATCTCCAAAATTTTCAAACTAAATTACTTAACCCTTTGACCTCTAAGGACGCATATATGCGTCAGCCTATGTATGTGTCTATGGATCACATAAGCTTCAAAGTACTCGGATCTCAAAGGGTTAAACTAGCGCTAAGAAGAAGGTTTGTTTATCTCACCTGAAAGTAAGGACTACACGCCGACAAGACCATCTTGTGTGCCCTGAGTAGCTGACCCTCGACGGCCAGCGTCACGTCCACGAACGACTCGTCGTGGAGCAATTGGTCGAATACGGATAATAAATTGCTCTGATGGTTGTTCCAGCGCAGACAAAATCTCTGCGACGCCATCGCTTCGCTTCTCAGATCCGCCAGGTTGCCGTTTATGTCAGCTAACATCAGACCACCAATGTTTGCCTGTTTTTGTGCCGTTGATGTTCCGCGCGATCCACGGCTTTCCAACGGCTGCAGCTACCTCTTCTTGACACTGATAATCTCGATCCTTTCGTCATCGGCCAATTTTTTTCATCGCTCGCTTATACCTCGTGACCTGCAATAATAAAAAGAAAACGAATTACTACATTAATCCAATTTCTAACTAATGCAACTTTATATAAAATGTTTTTTAAACAAAAAAAAAGATTGTCTCGTTTAATTCATGGACGACGAATCTGTTTTTTTTTTGCCAGCGACCGAGTGGCTGATCACCCGTTCAGCCTTGATGAATAATGATAGAACGATTATTCCAGCAGGTAAGAGAAACGCAAAACCGTGGGCGAGGCAATCGCTCTGACACCGTAGAGCAAAACTAGTCTCTCTCTAGCGTATCAACGACTCCTCGTACAGTCCATGCAACAATACAATCTCGCGTTAATAATATTACGAGCGACGAGGTGAATTATCAATGGTTGGTGGGTGAATCTTGCTGCCGCGAGACGTTGTCTCGTGGGTGGGTTACACCTTACACGAACGACCCTGATAGCGAGGACGCGTAGGTTGAGCGAGAATAATCCAAAGACGATGAGAAAAATTGAGAAGTTATTTATTTTTTCTTCAACGCATAATTCTCGACTCCGGACAATTGTTATTATTATGATAATTGCACCCTTGATGAGAAAAGAAAATATAAATAGAATTCAAATGGTGAAATTGGATCCAGACTTTCTGATCGAGAGAAGATAAATGTAAATTTTAAAAGCGAATGGAATAAAATCGTGCGGAATGGAAGAGGGGGTTTGTCGTCGTGGCACGAGTTATATTGAAGTTCTGAAAATGTATTTCTCAAATGGGAGAGTGAGCTCGAAAGAAGCAGGGAGTGAAGCCAGACGAGAGCCAGACTCCCTCGACCGCCAGACACACTAGACCCTGGCTCTCTATCTCTCTCTGTCTGGTACTCACCCCCTCGCTACTTTGGTCGGTGCTACACACCCCCTCGCGATCAAAAGCAGGTGAACGTCGACGAGTGCGTTCGTGCGAGGGCGAAAGGGATACGACAAAAAAAAACGTAGAAGAACGAGAAGAAGAAGAAAGAGAGAAGAAAAAGGCGAAGGACGACGAGAGAGGGTTGGAGAAGGAAGGGAAGAGGGCGCAAAAAAGCTGAGGGACTCTCGACGCTCGATTCTTTCTCTCTTTTTTTTTTCTTCTTTCTCTCGTCTCTCTCCCCTTCTTCTGGGATAAGAGGCAGCGATCTCACCCCGTTTTTCTTCTTTTTTTTTTTAATTCTTGGTTTCTCCGCTCGGCAGCGCTCGTGCGTTTTGGTCCCGCAATGGCAACCATGGCCACGTCGCGGATGAGGTCGTTCTCGGAATCTGCCCCCCTGTTCTCCCCTCTCACTCGCTCTTCTCATTCTTTCTCTCTTTCTCGTTGGCCCTCCCGCACAACGGAAATCAATAGCATTTTCTATACGCATTCGAATCGATAGCCCCTGGGCAACCAACCTTTTCTCTCCAACTCTCTCTCTCTCTGTCGGTCTCTGGGGTCGAATTCCATTTACAATTCCAAACTCGATAGAAACCAAACATTTTTCATTGGATTCTTGAAAACCTCGTGACTTCTCCATTTACATAGAACCCTTATTTTACCCCCTTTTTCGAAACTTTGCCAACGATTTTGCGCTAAATCGGAATTTTTATATTCCCTAATTTTTATACATGGTGCATGTTCGATAGATATAGCTATCGGACCGTGGTGATTGTATTCGCAAATTTCAATTGTACCGGGAGATCTTTGCCTTTTCAAATCTCCTCTCTCCTCATACACATTTCCAGCAATGTCTCCCCCTCCCCCCCCTAAATTCACATTTCCAGCAACCTCTCACTCCTTCGGTGAACCAACTGTTTTTTTTTTATAGAAGATTTCCGAATCACAGAAACGACAGAAAAAACACATCGAAAAAAATCCAATCCATCGGGATTCGAACTCGGGTCCTCCGCGTTGTGAGTCGCGAACGCTACCCCCTGGACCACTGCCCCTCCAATATTTCTTACATTTCATAAGTAAATGGCTTTGCCGTAAATCATAATTTGTTTAAAAAAATGTAATTTTGTTTTTTATGTAAATAAACAAATAATTTGTTTAAATATTTAAGGGGCTGGAGGCAATACGTAATAGAGCGAGGCGTTATAAAAATATCGAACTACAAGTTGCAGGTGGAAGCCTGGTTCGTTCCAAGACCCGGTTCGCGTGTCCTTCTCTTGCACGTTTGTTTTACTCGGCTATTTCTCTCTCCCTCTCTCCGTCTGTCTTTCTCGTTGCACATAAGTACAGTAACGAGTTGCGCGCGCAGTAGGCAAGACTGGCAAGGAAGAAATAAAGCCGAGATTTCTCGAGGTGCGCCCGGCTCTCATGCACAAGCCGTGGCGGTAGCAATCTCGACCTTGAACGACCTCGTTAATTCCAACGTGAGGAAGCTCGATCGTTTCACGGTTAACGGTGCGAACCTTCGAACCTCCGCTAATATCTCTCTCTCTCTCTCTCTCTCTCTCTCTCTCTCTCTCTCTCTCTCTCTCTCTCTCTCTCTCTCTCTCTTGCATTCGCAGGAACATGTGATTGCGCAATAACAAGAACCGCACCGACGACTCGACACACAGACACTTGCAACACGATTGAGATTATGATCGATGATTAATATTGTTAAAAAAAAACTCGGTGTTTTTCATAACAACAATAATTTCATTCCTCATAATTATTTCGTAATAATCATAATAACAATGATAATTTTGTGGATTTTTCGGGCACGAGATTCGATCGACGATCCTTTTTTTTCTTCTGGTTAATGTATGGGTCGTTCTATGTCGATTAAACGATAAATAAAAAAAAATGAAAATCAGCGTTTTCGATAACAATGATTCCTCACAATTATTTCATAATAATAACAATAATAATAATAATTCCGTGGATTTTTCGGGCACGAGATTCGATCGACGATCCGTTTTTTTTCTGGTTAATGTATGGGTCGTTCTATGACGATTAAACGATAAATAAAAAAAAATGAAAATCAACGTTTTCGATAATAATGATTCCTCATAATTATTGCATAATAATAACAATAATAATTCCGTGGATTTTTCGGAGACGAGATTCGACTAATGATCTTTTTTTTACTGTTTAACACGTATGGGTCGTTCCATGTCGATTCGACGTTAAATATAAATGACTGTGATTAATTAATACGAACGAATAAATTAATGTAAACAAACTAGCTAATTACGTAAATCAGTAAAATTGTCGTTCTAAAAAAAAAGTAATAATAACAATAATAATTGATAATTAACGACAAACTTTCTTTTTTATTTTTATTTTGACATTTTTATATACGTGACATTCTCACGAAACGACGCTCTCCTGCACAAAGTCAATCTTGATCGAAGATCGAAAAATACAATTTCGAAATCGTCGACAGAGAAAGAGAGAGATAACTGTTCGAACCAACAGGACTCTCCTAGAAACAACGTGGTGTCTATTTCGAAATTCCGTCATTTCCCGTTTCACGTAGAGACCTAATCTTTTTTTCTCTCCCTCTCTCTCTCTCTCTTTCTCTTTGCCTACCCGGAGGGACGAAGCTATCAAGAAATCGAGAACGTAGGTAGGTATATTTCCCTCTCTCTCTTTTCTCGTCTCGGGAAGGAAAGGAAAGCCGCGCATAACAGCGGAGCCTCTTGCGAGTTATAACGGTGCCTTGATCCGAATGAGGGAGACCGGAATGCATCCAGATTATATATATACACACACACACATACATACATACATACATACACACGCATATATATTATAATTTATTATATATATATATTTGTTTATAATATATTATAATATATTGTATTAAAATTAATCTATAAATAATATTATATAATATAATATATTATAATACGATATAATATGTTCTATTATATAATATTATAATATAATATTTTATTATATAATATAATATTATATATTATGTTATAATATAATATTTTATAATATATTATAATATTATAATATAACATTTTATAATATTTTATAATATAATATAATATATTATAATATTATATTTTATAATATTATAATATAATATTTTATAATATATAATATTATAATATAATATTTCATTATATAATATAATATTATATATTATGTTATAATATAATATTATATATTATGTTATAATATAATATTTTATAATATATTATAATATTATAATATAACATTTTATAATATTTTATAATATAATACAATATATTATAATATTATAACATAATATTTTATAATATTATAATATAATATTTTATAATACAATACAATATAATATAACATAATATATATTGTAATATAATATATTATAATATTATTATAATATATATGTAGAGAGAGTGAGAGAGAGACGCATTAGAATAAATATATACATACATATATATGTACCTATAAAATTTATTCTGAAATCCGAATGGGCAACTACATTCGCCCTCGATCCAATCAAATTTTATTCGTATCGAATTTCACGTCTTTTCTTCTTCTTCTTCTTTCTTTTTTTTTATATCATCGACCAATAAATAAACGTAACGATACTTATAAGATTTTCGAAGGGAGAATTATACCGTTGGTCCAGGATATTTTTTAAGAATCGTTACCGAGATTTTCTGTATGGAGGGGGGGGGGGGGGGGGGGGGGGGGCTCGCGGTTGGAGAGAATTCTACAAAACGCACGAGCCAGTGCGAGTTTCTCTCTCTCTCTCTCTCTCTCTTTCGCTCTCGCTCTTTCTTGAAGAGTCCGGTGGTGGATTCTGGGCTGAATCTCGCGTTGGGCAACCGGTAATGGAGGGTCCGCGTGGTTAACGGTTCATCTCCGCCGAGACCCCATGGCCGAACTGGAACGCAAACTTCTTCTTCTTCTTCTTCTTCTTCTTCTTCTTCTTCTTCTTCCTTTCCCTCTCCTCTTTCTCACTGTCTTTTTGTATCTTTATATTTTTATTCTCTCTCTCTCTCTCTCTCTCTCTCTCGCTTTTTCAGTTTGCCTCGCTCTCCCTCGAATCTTACAGGTGGCCGATGTAACGCCAAATATATATATATATACACACATGTTCGAGGTCGACGTCGACTCTTGTACATACCGTAAGGCCCTTTGGCGCATGCGCGTAGCGTTTACACACACGCTCGACTTTTCGTAATCGAGTTCGTATAAATTATTCATTTTTTTTTCTCTTTGCCTCGTGTGACCAGGAATTTTCATCGAAATATTCCTCTTCGTTCGTTCGGATTTTTATTTTTTTGCATTTTTTCTGTATTGAAAATTTCTATTTTTTTTTTTTTTTTTTTTTTTGTTTAAAAGAAAAGAAATGTGAACGATTAAATTACTGTTTGTAATTAATTTTTGTTCAATTAAAAAATTCAAACGCTCGAGAAAAAGTTTATCTTTGAAAATAAATAAATAAATAAATTTATTTTTTACAGAGAAAAGAAAAATGAACGATTAATTACTGTCTGTAATTAATTTTCGTTCAAGTGAAAACTCAATCGACCGAAAAAAAGTTCATTTCGAACAATAAATAATATTTTTATAATAACATTTATTTTTCAAAAGAAAAGAAACCAATTAATTACTTTCTGTAATTATTTTTCATTCAATTAAAAATTCAAACGACCGAAAAGATTCGATATTGAAGGACGAAGTATCGAACTCGAGAATTAACACGCGTTAAAAAAATTTTCAACTCATACAGGTGGTAAAAAAAGAAAAAAAAAAAAAAAAAAAAAAAAAAAAAAATTAAAAAAGAAAAGTGAGAGATGGAGAGAAAAAAAATCTCGCGATATCCTGCCACGGGTAAAACCCCGTGGGTTTTCTATCGCTAGATTTCCCACACACAAACGCACACACACACACACACACACACGAATAAACACAAGTACAGTAAAATTCATTACAATACGCCTCGTCGTCGTCCTCGAGGCGAGGAAACAACAGCGGGCGGCGTACGTTCACGTAATCGCCACCGCGCCCCGTGTCGCGGCGCCCCGATCGCTGTGGTTAGGCGGAGCGCGGTTAGCGGGGATTCCCCGCGCTACCGCGACTCCACCGCCGTGTACCCCAACCGTCGGGCCACACACGCATGGCCGATGAGTCGACCGAGTTGCACGCCGTTGCGCGCTACTCTCACGTATGCGATTCTTTTATTTATCCCTATAACGTGACTTTTGCGTCGATTTTACTCTCATACATGCGAATGTAAACACACACACACACACACACACACACACACACACACACACGTTTAATATATGTATAACTGCAGAGGACTTAAAACTCAACACGCGAGGTCTCGTATCGTCCCCGAGCCGAGGATAGAGAGGAAGAGCTGACACGACCACCAAACAAAACACCAATGTTCTTCCAGACTCTATTACCGACACACTAAAATCCCCGCTGTATGTACACGCTCACCACTAGGCTCATTATGTCTACACACACGTATACAGGGTGAGTTTCATAAAGATTCTTCAAACTTTATTTTAAGGTAGATGAGAGAATTACAAACAAAAATTGCAAATATACATTAGGAATATTTTTAATAGTTTAGGAGATATACGTTTTTAAAGTTGGTCCAATCAGAGCATGGTGAGAAGCGTTGGAGCCGCCCACTTCCCGCCCTAGTCGTAGAGATAGCACAGTGTTGGGGTTGTACAATTCAGAGCACTCAATTTTATTTATTATATTATTACGCAATCTTTTTTATTTCACGAGCATTGGCTGCTAGGGCGGAGAGTGGGCGGGGCCAACGCTTCTCAGCGCGTTCTGATTGGACCAACTTTAAACATTCATATCTCGTAAACGATTAACAATATCCCTAATGTATATTTGGAACTTTTGTTTGTAATGATCTCATCTACCTTGGAATAAAGTTTGATACACCTTATGAAATTCACCCTGTATATATATATCTTTCTATCTTTTCTTGTATAGATGTATATGCATAAAGCATATGAATACATCGTCGCCCGCGCATAATGTACCACAGTAACACCGAGTCAAAGAAGTCCAAGTACGTGACGACGAGTCACGGTGTAGCGGCGTTCGTTCCCTCGACACACACACACAAAGGTCTCTGTCTCTCTATACGTGTGTTTACGAATGTGTAGAACCCACGACACAAGAGACTCGGGCACTCTCACGGCCACCACGCATTGCGTAATCGTTATTGCCCCGAGTGCCTTTTCGCCATGTGTGCGAGCTACGATACAATAACGATTCACAAACACAGCCAAGACACCACGAGTAGAATTCTGGTTGTGATGTCTAGGGTGGATTATAGAGGGGGTAATAACGATCATCGTTGAACATGGACCATGTTCATTAGCTTGAAGTATACGATTATTCAAACGTTGATGATCGACACGTTGATTATCAGAGATTTTTGTAAATGGAAGATTGCATTATTTTTTTGGGAGAAAGTTTTTCCTAGGGGCTGTCTATGTCATGCATATATATTGCTCAGTTGATGCAGAGTGTCAGTCAATAAAAATAAAACCATGCAAATTATAATTCTAATTTGGATTTTATTTTACTTTTAATTTAGATTTTATTTTACTTTTAATTTAGATTTTATTTTACTTTTAATTTGGATTTTATTACAGCAAGTAACGCGGTTTGTGATGAGTTTTGATAGGAATGTCAATCACTTAAAAAAGTTTGTAGCAGAATAATTCAAACTTGAAATACTTTTCTTCAATTATCTCAAATCATCAAATTTTTAGAATACGACACTCTTGCACCAAACGAGTGATATTTATTTATTTTTTGCTCATTTGACGTAAGCAAGTATATATATATAATTATAATTCCCTAATAGCTGTCTATGTCATAGATATATTGCTCAGTTGCTGCAGAGTGTCAGTCAATAAAAATGAATTCATGCAAATAAAATTTTGGATTTTATTTTACACAGCAAACAACAATGTTTGGCATGAGTTTTGATAGGAATTTCAACCACTTAAAAACGTTTGTAGTAGAATAATTCAAACTTGAAATACTTTTCTTCAATTATCTCAAATCATCAAATTTTTAGAATACGACACTCTTGCACCAAACGAGTGATATTTATTTATTTTTTGCTCATTTGCTGTAACCAGCTATATATATAGGTATATATAAAATTATAATTGCCTAATATTTGTTTATGTCACAGATACATTACTCAGTTGCTGCAGAGTGTCAGTCAAGAAAAACAAATCCATGCAAATTAAAATTCTAAATTCGATTTTATTTTACACATCAAGTAATCCGGTTTGGGATGAATTTTGATAACAATGTCAATCGCTTAAGGAGGTTCTATCGTTGGGTGGGGGAGGAAAATTTTATTCCCGTTTTTTTTTCACATTGGAAGTGGACCAAGCGTTAAAGTTCATTAAGAAAAGTTGTTGCAAATCGACTAAAGAACAACATACTCAAAATTCAAATTGATCCTACGTAAAGTTTATTTGTTATATAATAAACAAAATCATGAATTTTTGTTTTCCATAAGATTTGTTATAAAAACTAATCGAAGCTTCTTTGATGTCGTATAAAAATGTGTGCAAAATTTCAACAGGCTTCATCGATCAAATGATCGAGATACTCGTTGTATAATGTTGCGATATTTAACACAGGCTCTTATGGAAGATTGCGAAAAGTGACGATTTTCAAGAATAAATAACGTGATTTTGAGTCGATGAAGGTCCCTGAAATTTTACACACATATACATATGACATCAAAGAACGTTTCTGCAAATTTTCAGTGAAATCTAACGGAAACGCTGTAACGATAGAACCTGCTTAAAAAAGTTTGTACCAGAACAATTCAAACGTGAAATACTTTTCTTCAATTATCTCAAACCATAAAAAATTTTCAATACGACACTCTTGCACCAAATGAGAGTTAGCCATTTATTTTTTGCTCGTTCGACGTAACCAGCTATATCTATAAATACAGCTCCAAGTACGATACGTAAATACAAGTGTGTATTAGGGAATAGAGTGGATTGAACGAAAAGAATAAAAATGGCGTGCGAGTAGCGTCGTAGAGGAGGACGTCACGTATAACGTCGAGAGTCGCGGTGTTGTTGTCTCTCGGTTCCAGTGCGAGGCGTATTAGCGTATCGCCTCGAGCCTCGTTTTCGTTGTGTAGTCGGAACACCTACTGTAAAAATCCCCTTGAGCTACGTCGTTGTATGGCAGAGTCGATCTTTCCCCTTGCTCGCTCCTCGCACCCAAGTTTGCTCGCTCGCTCGCTCTCTCACACTCGCATCGCGGCCACTCTGTTTATCCTCGAACTCCGCGTGAGTCGTGAGTCTCGAGCGTTTCCTACATTATTCACAGCCCTACCGGGCGACTCGTGTGTTAAAGCGTACGTTATTACTTTGGATTTACAGGCGAAACGGAGAACGTTGAAATAGGAAAAAAAAAAAATACATAATAATAATAATAATAATAAACATGAGACGGCCCTTCTTCTTGGGAGAAGTTGTAACTTCCGGGTCACGAGAATCGTCGACATTGATCAATGTCGATTTGAGAATTATTATTGTTATGATTTCTTTTTGTCAGCTCGTTAAATCAATAATGTTTCTTAAGGCCGTAATTTACCGTGAAATATTAATTGTATAAAATACAGAAAAAATAATAATGTTTTATTTACTAGAGTTGATTCGATCGTGGCTGTTGTGAAATTATATTTTCGTACGATTTCTCGTCTATTCGAAGACCTTGACCCCCGAGTGAGAACGAGGAAATGTAAATATAATTGTACGTTACTGTGTTTTCGTTGGATTTCATTGGAAAATTTGTAGAAATGTTGTTTGATGTCATATGCACGTGTGTGTACAATTTTGGGGGACTTTGTCGAGTCTTAAGTCACGATATTTATTTTTGAAATTTTACCCTTAAGAGCTTGGGTTAAGTATTAAAAAATTATTCAATGAGCGTTTTCATTATTTGGTTGATGAAGCTCGTTGAAATTTTTCACATGTTTTTATGTGATGTCAAAGAAGCTTCAATTAGTTTTTATAAGAAATCTTAAGGGAAAAGAAGAATGATTTTGTTTATCTATTATATAACAAATAAACTTTACGTAGGATCAATTTGAATTTTGAGTATGTTGTTCTTTAGTAGATTTGCAACAACTTTTCTTAATGAACTTAAACGCTCAGTTTACTTGGAATGTGAGAAAAAGGGGAAGACAATTATATCCTTAAGGAGGTTCGACATATTTCAAGAGTCAAAAAATGTATTTTCTTTTTATATTTTTTTCTGAAAGTACATGTCTTTCTTGATACGTGGTTCAAATTTCATGAAATTCCGAGGGGTGGAAGTATGTTAAATAATTTTTAGAAGTTAGCGTTTGAATTCATTAGAAATTCAAACTTTTTCAGAAAATGGTGTCTCCTCGTTCTCGAAATCTACTCGTCGTATCGGCACATTTTTTTTTTTTTGACCTAACAAGTACATCCACACGAAGGACGTGCCTAGCCATTTAAAAAAAAAACAATTCAGACCCGAGAAAAATATATTTGAAGATAAAAAAAAAGTGGTGAAAATTTGTTACCAAAGTTTCAAAACGATGTCAAAAAAATCTGAAACAAAATATCGAAAAAATGTCTCGACACGTTGTTTATAACACTTTAATATACACGCAGAACAAAAATTGTCAAAATCTACCGTACGGTTCCTGAGAAAACGTACATTGAAAATAGACATTTCTCAAACCAATATTTTTCGACTTTCAATGGCTCCCAAAATTTTTCTATTTCATATATCCTCCAAAACCCTACATAAAATTATCAATAAACTCTTTCTGAACAAAACTAAAAAAAAATCGTCGAAAAATATCGAATAGTTTTGAAGAAATGTTAATTCGAAGCAAAGAAGATCAAACAGGACATTCCCAAAATGTCTAACCTCCTTAAGGTAGTCCTATCGTTGGGTGGAGGATTAAAATTTGATTCCCGATTTTTTCCTCACATTGGAAGTGGACCAAGCGTTAAAGTTCATTAAGAAAAGTTGTTGCAAATCGACTAAAGAACAACATACTCAAAATTCAAATTGATCCTACGGAAAGTTTATTTGTTATATAATAAACAAAATGATGAATTTTTGTTTTCCATAAGATTTGTTATAAAAACTAATCGAAGCTTCTTTGATGTCGTATAAAAATGTGTGCAAAATTTCAACAGGCTTCATCGACCAAATGATCGAGATACTCGTTGTATAATGTTGCGATATTTAACACGGGCTCTTATGGGAGATTGCGAAAAGTGACGATTTTCAAGAATAAATATTGTGATTTTTGAATGGATAAAGGCCCCTAAAATTTTACACACATATACATATGACATCGAAGAACGTTTCTGAAAATTTTCAGTGAAATCTAACGGAAACGCTGTAACGATAGGACTACCTTAACAATGCAATATGTGTTCAATATTCATGTTTATTATCAATAAAATTTAATTAAAAAATTATTGAATTTATCAAGTTAAAAGCGATATCCAGCTGATTTCACATATGATTAGTGCATACCGTGATAAAAATACAAATTTCCAATCGACAATGACGTTATTATTCGTCTCAAAATGTTGAAATATTATAAACAAGATTTAAAAAAATTGATAACTCACGTTACAACAACGCTAAACTAAATTTCAAAATTGAACCCTAATTTATTTTGTACAAACACCGAGAGACAGAAAACGATAAATTCCGTGGCTGACTCGTCCCTGACCTCGACAAAAAAAATTGTTTCCACGGTCGAATGGCTCGGAGGGGTGAGATTACTCTTGAGGCAGGCACGAGGGGTTGGGAAAGAAAAAGAGCAAAAAAAACAACCCTCGAGTCTCGTCGTGGAGGGAAGAAGCCAGGTTCGTGTTGCGTCGGAGAGTTAAGGGATGCGTTTGTCGTGCCGAGGGTTGTATCAACGCGTGGGGGAGAGAGCTTGTCGAAACGACAGTCCGGGGAGTCTCCTCGAGCCCTCTTCACCCTCCTCCTTGGGGCAACCCCCCGACTGTACGATGGGAATTTGGGACGTTGGTTTGATTAGGGGCGAGACAGACTCGAGAAATGGAAAATTGTGCTGGTCTGACACGAGGGTTGAGTTAGGTCGTACTCAAACACGGAATTTTTACAAGGTTTTAACTATGGGATGTTGGGTGTGGGAACGGGGTTGGAAATGGGGGAGGAAACGAACAAGGGGTGGGACGAAATACTCGCTCATTTATATTTATATTTTTCTCAATAAATAGATAACGATAAATACATTTGCTGTTAATAAATTTTTTGTTATAAATTAATTTTGAGCGAATACATTTTTTAGCTAATCAACTTTCGGTAAACGAATTTTCGATGAATTTCTGGTGAATAAATGTTCGATAAATAAATTTTTGTGGTAAATAAATTTTGGATAAATAAATTTCTGGTAAATTTTCTGGTTTTATAATTAAACTTCTGGGAAATAAATTTTTGATAAGTAAATTTTCAATAAATAAATTTCTAAGGAATAAATTTGCGGTAAATAAATTTTTAGTAAATAAATTTCTGGTAAATAGATTTTTAATAATTAAACTTCTGGGAAATAAATTTGCAACAAATATATTTCTGTTAAACAAATTTTCGACAAATAAATTTGCAATAATTAAATTTCTGGTAAACAAATTTTCAATAAATAAATTTCTGATAAACAAATTTTCGACAAATAAATTTTCGACAAATAAATTTCTGATAAACAAATTTTCGACAAATAAATTTCTGATAAACAAATTTTCAACAAATAAATTCTCAGTAAATAAACATGAACCGTGACACGTTGAATTACTTTTCTGACCGAGGGAACGAGGCAAGAAGAAATTGTGCGCACGTAGAAGCTGAACTATAACTCCCTATCGACATATATATATATGATATATTTAAGAAGCGCCGAAGCAGGGGAAAAGAGGGTTGGCTAGCCTGGATCGATCGCCTGGAATTTCTCTACGTCTCGTTTCCTCCCTCGCAACCTCTTCTGCCTCTTATATCCCCTTTCTCATTCGCTCTCTCTCTCTCTCTCTCTCTCATTCTCGTATCTGCAATACACACGGATATCGGGACGGTAAACGCGGCGTTGGCGATCGAGGTCGAAGCCAAGCGAGTGCGCGCACGGGGAAGCGCTCGAGGCAAACGCGGACACGATTCGAGCTAGAACTCCTCCCCTCGTCCCCGATACGGAGAATACGCGATAATGCGATTTCTACGAAGATTTACAGGCAAGATAAAAATCAAGCTACGAGTACAAAAAAAAAAAAAAAGGCAACAGAAAAATAAGAAGGAAAAAGAAATCCTTAAAAGTCAATTTCATTTAAAATTGAGCCTTAAGTGTCGACTCCTTAATAGTCAACCCTTAAATTCTTGAATAAAATATTTCATTAATTTTTACTTATATCAACAGAAAACAGAAAAATGAGAAGAAAGAAAATATCCTTAAGAATAAATTTAAGTCGAATTCGAGCCTAAGCCTTAACTCCTTAAGAATCAACCCTTAAATTCTTGAATAGAAAATTTCATCAATCTCTATTTACACCAACTGACAACAAAGACAAAAAAAAATTTCAGTCGAATTCGTGCCTTAAGCCTTAACTCCTTAAGAATCAACCCTTAAATTCTTGAATAGAAAATTTCAACAATTTCTATTTACACCAACAGACAACAAAGTAAGACAAGAAACTAATTTTCAGTCGAATTCGAGTCTTAAGCCTCGACTCCTTAATAACCACCCCTTAAATTCTTGAATACAAAATTTCATCAATTTCTATTAATCCCAACATACAAAAAAAAAAATAAGAAGCAATAAAATCCCCTTAAAAGTAAATTTCAGTCGAATTCGAGCCTTAACCCTCAACCTCTTAAATTCTTGAATACAAAATTTCATCAATTTCTATTAACCCCAACAGAGAAACAAAAACACAAGAAGCAAAAAAAAATCCCCTTAAAATTAAATTTCAGTCGAATTCGAGCCTTAACCCTCGACTCCTTAATAAATCAACCCTTAAATTCTTGCATAGAAAATTTCATCAATTTCTATTTACACACAATTGAATATTTTTGAATAGCGATGAGTCGCGGCGCGTCAGCCCCCTCGAGAGGCGTTGGCTCCGGTGACTTTTGTTCGTTTTCTCTCTCTCTCTCTCTCTCTCTCGCGTGCATACACACATACATATTCCAGAAAAAAAGAAAAAAAGAAAAGAAAAAAAAAAAAAAAAAAGAAAGAAAGAAGATTACCTCGCGCACTTAGCGTATACAGACTATCCCCGAGGGACAAATACGTAGAAGAGAAGACAACAAGCCCGGGTGATATAACATACGCGCATGCGCGTGTGTGCGTATTAGCGCGCGCGCATGCGTAATGCACGCCCGTACGTGTCAATGCGTGTCTCGCGCGTGCGCGCGCACGCCCCCGTGAGTATACGCGCATGCGCAACAGTGTGTGTGTGTGTGTGTGTGTGTATGCGCATGCGCGTATACGAACACACTCGTCTCTCTCTCTCTCACTCTGCGGTGACTCTACTCGGATATCTATGTTTCTGGTTAACTTCTCGCGTGTGTATGCTTTATGTCCCTGCATGGCTCGTCTCTGCCCCCGCGCGGATACCCCGCGCACTGGGGGAGTGCCAGGATGTGCTTGGAACGATCTCGCGTCACAGCAGCACCAGCAACGAGCGAAGCGTGAGAGGGAGGATGGGGAGGAGGTGGGGAGTGAGATTCGAGGCTGTTCCCCGGCTGCATATCTACACACAAGTTACACACGTGTCTCTGTGTGTCACTCTTTCTCTCTCTCTCTCTCTCTCTCTCTCTCTCTCTCTCTCTCTCTCTCTCTCTCTCTCTCTCTCTCTCTCTCTCACGTTCTCTCTTTGCTTCACTCTCTCTCTCTCTCTCTCTTTCTAGCTAGCTCGCTCTGCGGTCTGCCCGTTCTCTCGTCCATCCGTCCATTCGTATCCCCCTTGGTGTTATACGTGGCATTGCGTGGAGTAATATCTGACCCGATGCTTAAGGGGGCTCGATCATGTAACATTTTTTTTTTACGTTTCGTTTCTTTTTTCTTCCTTTTTTTTGCCTCTCTTTTTAATATTCACATTCTTCACTCTATATGGCTGGGTAGGCTTTCTCAATATTTATTTATCCATAGCCTCGGCATAATTCGCTTCTTTTTTTTTTTAAATTTGATGATGCAAACGAAAAAAAAGAGTCATCATTGTTTGGTAAACTTTTCTGGCAACGCTTTCGGCGTTTTACGAAATGTGGAATTGCAATAATAACAATAATAATAAGGATTTCTGAGAGACGTTGATTTCGTAAGAAAACGACAAAAAAAAATCATAATTTGTAATTTCAAGGGGGAGAGATCTTCATAATTTCGAAACGATCGATCTCGCGAGAAACTTCGAAAGAGACTCGTGAAACTGGTCGTGTCAATGACCTTGAAACTCGATAAGAATACATGCGCGCGCATCCTCCGCGCACGAGAGAATGTTCAAAAAAAAATCAACGACTTTCTCCCGAATTTTTAATTCATTTTATTATTAGAAAGAAAAAGAAGAAGAAGAAAAAAAAGTATCTTTTCCCGTTTTATTTTTCCTCGTAACGTTAAATCCGTGTTCCCCGCGCGTCTGGGATTTTATGGCTTGTTCGGTGACGCCAGTAATACGAAATCAAAGTCTCGGGCGCATCGTGAAAGGAAGAAAAAAAAAAAAAAAAAAAAAAAAAAACATAAAAAAAGGAAGAAGAGGTGCACGAGTCGCGCTGACTACGGCGCATCGCCGCGAGATATGTGTACACATCGCGCGAGTTCTCTCTCTCTCTCTCTCTCTCTCTCTCTTGCACTCGTCCGTTGTCTCAACCGCGAGCCACCACCCGAGAGCAATGTTATACGGGAGTGCGCATGCGCGCGCGCGTGCGCGTGTCCCACATTTTAGAACCTTCGTAGGAGCGAGAGAGCCACGGGGCTGCGAGAGACTCGGGGCTAGCGCGTAGCGAGCGAGCGAGCGTCCCCCACACGCGCATGCGCGCGCATACACACACACACACACACACACACACACAACACGCGAGAGAGTGCCACGCCATCGCAGCAGCCCCCCGGGGCTGCCTACGATAATATGTGCGTGTGCATTCTCAATTCTCCTCTACACATTTTCTCTATAACGTAACTCCTATATCTATATATGTTCTTGTTTTATACACACGTGCATACATTTATTTCTGTATGGGAAAATTTGTTTGTATATGAGAATTTATTTGTGTGTGTGTGTGTGTGTGTGTGTTATACACACGAGCATACATTTATTTCTGTATGGGAAAATTTGTTTGTATATGAGAATTTATTTGTGTGTGTGTGTGTGTGTGTGTGTGTGTGTGTGTGTGTGTGTGTTATACACACGAGCATACATTTATTTCTGTATGGGAAAATTTGTTTGTATATGAGAATTTGTTTGTGTGTGTGCGTGTGCGTGTGTGCGTGTGTGTGTGTGTGTGTGTGTGTGTGTGTGTGTGTGTGTTTGTGTGTAGATATAGATTGTACGTGAGACTTTATCCAGCTCGGTTATATCGCAATGCTATCTGACTCTCTCGCTCTCGCTCCGAGCGCCAGAGAGATTATCACAGTACGAGTAGAGAGCAGAGTGAATTTCGTAATGGGAATAACATTCTCGGTCGTAAAGTCGCGGTGTATACGGTACGAAGGATGCGCGTGACGGGTATGAAAAATTTTGAACGCTAAACGTTATCGGGAACGAAGGGCGATTGGGTAGGAAAGAGGATCGTTGTATTTTTATTCGAGTCGTTTGGGAACGGTGGAGAACAGTTTCAAGGTCGTTGGATATTTTTTTGTTGGGGAAACAGAGATGGGGATGATGGTTTGATGGATTTTGATTTTTGTTTAGTAATTGTTTATCGCGGTAATTTATTTTGCATGCTTCTTTGTTTTTGTTGATTTTTGTTTCAATCGTGTGAAAAAAGGAACGAGGAGAAACAGAGTTTTGTAAAATTTTGAAAATTTGATGAATTTTGATTTTATTTAATTAATTGTTTGTCTCGTTAATTTATTTTCGATATTTTCTTTCATGGTTAATTTTTATTTCAATCGTGTGCAAAAAAGGACGAGAATAAATCAAAGTTTTGTAAAATTTCGAAAATTTGATGAATTTTGATTTTATTTAATTAATTGTTTGTCTCGTTAATTTATTTTCGATATTTTTTTTCCTAGTTCATTTTTATTTGAATCGTGTGGAAAAAAGGACGAGAATAAATCAAAGTTTTGTAAAATTTCGAAAATTTGATGAATTTTGATTTAATTTAATTAATTCTTTGTCCCATTAATTTATTTTCGATATTTTCTCTTCTGTTTGATTTTTATTTCAATCGTGTGAAAACAAGGACGAGAAAAAACAAGGATTTGTAAAATTTTGAAAATTTGATAAATTTTGATTTTCTTTAATTAATTGTTTGCCTCATCAATTTATTTTTGATATTTCTCCTTTCTGGCTGATTTTTATTTCAATCGTATGAAAAAAAGGACGAGTAAAAACAAAGTTTAGTACAATTTTGAAAATTTGATAAATTTTTATTTTTCAAATTAATTATTCGCCTCATCAATTTATTTTTGATATTTTCTCTTCGGTTTGATTTTTATTTCAACCGTATGAAAAAAGGACGAGGAGAAACAAAGTTTTGTAAAGTTTTGAAAATTTGATGAATTTTGATTTTAATTAATTAATTGTTTGTCTCGCGAATTAATTTTCGATATTTTCTCTTCCGTTTGATTTTTATTTCAACCGTGTAAAAAAAAAGGACAAGAAACATTTTACAAAATTTCGAAAATCTGATGAATCCAATTATATTTAATTAATTGATTTCCGATATTTTTTTTCTGATTAATATTTATATCAATCCTGTGAAAAAATGTTTCGATTTGGGGGAAGCATTGTTACCGACCGAGCAAGACGAAACCCTCCTCGCGAATAAAATTGTTAACAAACCAGGGTAGAATTAATTTATTTCTTCAATTTAATTGCATTCTCGCCATTACGACTATAGTAATGGCATTATACGCGGTGAAAGACGAATTATTTATCCACCTCCTTAACGGATTTCCGGGTTAATTTCAGGATTACGAGCTCGAGCATCGATCCGAACGTCAATCCCTCTTACCTTCCGGCGTTATTACCGCAACGTTCTATCTCTCGACTTTATCGCCGTTATCTTACAACACCGATCTTATATACATATCTCCATTAAAAAATTTTCCGCGAACTCGCAAATTATATTCCTAGAATCGAGCGTAAAATTTCTTTTCTCATTTATTTAATCGATTAACATTTTTTAATTTTTTTTAATCCGAATCCTTTTTTTTTTCAATCGATAAAACCGTCGATTTCTCGACCGTTCGCTATATCTCGTCTTCTTTATAAACATATATATTTTTTTTTCATTATTTATTCATTCCCTAATAAATAATTCCTGTCGACATAACGCGAGAAACGTTTCGATTACGGTTGACAAACGTTCGATTCGTCAATTTTTTCTTCCTCCTCCGTTCGTCCCTTGTTTTCGCAGGTTTCCTCCCGCGTTCTCGCGAGGCCGAGTCTGGGGTTCGCCTTACGGATCGTACGAGGCGTGTGCGCATGCGCGACGATGGTAGGAACAACGAACAATTTATATATCTATATATAACGCGCGGTATATTTTTCAGTACCGAAAAGATACGAGGGAGGGAGCGAGGGAGCTCCGCGGCGCTCGACGCATTCGCCGCGTGCATACGTACGGCAGCGCGCGCATGCGCGTAGCGAGAGACCCATAGGCCAAGCACATATGCGAAAATGCGAGGAGAGGGTCCCCGGCGAGAGCGATCACGCACGTCGCGACGAGTCAGTCGCGTTCCTATTGGTCGACTCTCCTCCCACTCGCGGACTCGCTACCCCACCGTACCTCTCGCCCCTTTAAAGTCCTCACGGCGGAAAAAGCATTCGTCGTCGCTCGACGTTGTGTTTCCTACGTTGCGACGTCGCGGGTGCACCGTGACGAGTTCTCGTACCCCTTCTCCCACTCGCGCTCTCTCCTAGCTCTAAGCCAACTCTCGGACGAACGAGACCCGCACCCCTCCCCTTCCACTCACGCGCGACTCTAACACACATGCGCGCGCATACACTCACGCTGCTCCCCCAATGCTCTCGCCCTCGTCGTCGCTGCCACGCAAGAGCCTAGAGCCCCGGAGAGAGAAACTATCGCACACTCGACGAATGCTTTGCCCGAGAGCTCTCTCGACCTCGGCGCACCCATTGGCGTGGCGAACCCGCATTTTTTTTTCCACCGTAGAGGGAAAGATAGAGAGAGAGAGAAAGAGAACGAGAGAACATAATTGTTTCCACGATTTCACTGTTAAACACACACACACACACACACACACAACGCATTTGAACTAGGGATGTCGAAAGGGTAAAAAATTATCGATATATATCGTTTAGATATTTAAAAAAAATATTAATATCAATATCGATATATCGAACGAAAAATATCGATACATATCGACCCGAAAATATCGATATATATCGAACGCAAAATATCGATACATCGAACGAAAGATATCGATACATATCGGACGAAAAACATCGATACATCGAACAAAAAATATCGATACATCGAATGAGATATATCGATATATATCGAACGAAAAATATCGATACATCGAACGAAAAATATCGATACATCGAACGAGAAATATCGATATTTTTTCAACATCCAAATTAGGGATGTTTTACAGAATTGATACTCGAACGACTAAGAAGCACTTCTTTTTTTTTCTCTCGTAAGAGAATTCAGGAAAAAAAAAAATTAATCAAAGAGAAAAACGCGCGATAATTCGTCGATAAGGTGAGAATAAAAACGTATGAAAGTTTTCATAATAATATTATCGCGGCCATAAGAGAATAACAAAAATTACTAAATCGTAATAACGACGATAATTATTACTCGCTTCGAATAATAGTAGTAACGATAACAATATAAAATTATTTTCGAGGAAAAAAAAAAAAAGAAATAAAAAAAAAAGAAAGCGTACGCCTTATCGTCGACTTTTTTTTTGTCCCCCGCCGAACTTGTTATCCTCGCCGCCCCCGACGCGTCGTGTGTGCGAACGTCGAAAAAGTTGCCCTCGACCTTTGAGCCCGGCGAGCGTCCAGTTCTCCCCCCTCCCCCCACCGCGCCCCGCCATCCCCCCCACCCCCGCCATCTCTCCTTGGCGCGTCGCCGTGCTCGAACGTAAAAAAAAAATACAAAAATCGTCAACCCCGACGCGAGAATGACTCGGCTCTTACAGCTGGGGGGGAAACGGCAACGAGGCACATTTTTATTTGAGCAAAGTCGAGAGAAGTGTATACACACGAATCGCGTCCTGTTTACTAGTGATATATACGTATATATAATACTAATATAATATTATACTATATAACAATAGTATAATAAATATTAATATAATATTATATCATATTATATTACATTATATTAATAATTGTAATATATATTATAATAAATATTAATATAATATAATATTCTGAAATAATATAATTAATATTATATTATATTATATAATAATATTACAATTAATATTAATGTAATATAATAAAATATTAATATTAATTATAATATTATTCCAGAATATTATATTATATTAATATTAATTGTAATATTATTATATGATATAATATAACATAATATTCTGAATATTATAATTAATATTAATATTTTATTATATTATGTAATAATATTACAACTACAACTAATATGAATATAAATATAATATAATATTCTGAAATAATATTACAATTAATTTATATATATATATATATATATATATATATATATATATATGTATGTATGTATGTATGTAGGACTTCCCTCTCGCGCGCCCCATGCTCGATTATTTTGCCCTCGACCTCGACCTGTGGCTCTTGGGCAAGCACAGTGGCGTCGAGTCCGTGTTGTCGCTCGAAGAAGAAGAAAAAAAAAAAGGAAACTTTGTATAATGCTCGCTCGTTCACGAACTCGTTTAATCCTCTTTTCGTTTTTTTGTTTTCATGTTTTTACTCCCTGGGAGACGAACTAAAAAAAAAAGGAAGAAAAAAAAAAGGAGAAAAAAAGATTTTATAACGCACCGTCGTCTATCACCAATTATCGACTAACGAGCATAGTTATATCGTTAGCCCCCCCCCCTCCCCTCCTCCATCTACTTTACGCCCCCCCCCCCACCCGGCCCCCGACCAATCACAACTCCACCCCCTACATAACGTTTTGTACGACGAATCGCCCCTCTTCAATTACCTTAATTAACCGAGACGAGACGGATGGCAATTAATTAACAATTAGGATACTTTGTAATCGTTGTTACTCGGAGAACATTAGGGAATGAAAAAGGACACGAAAAAAAAAAAAAAAACAAAAGAAAAATATAAATAAATTAAAATTGACGAACGTGTGAGTGCGGCATTTTTATTTTTTGCTCGAACGACGACGATGATAACAAACTGCAAATTCCACGAGCGATTCACTGGTGCAATTCAATCCGCAAGTGCAACGCGCATAACCGTGCTGCGCAGGTGTAACTGGGGCGCGAAGCACGGTCACATACACACACGTGCGTGCAACGAAAATGGAATGACGTTACGGACGAATTGTA
This sequence comes from Netelia melanura, assembly GCA_964007305.1. NCBI lineage: Eukaryota > Metazoa > Arthropoda > Insecta > Hymenoptera > Ichneumonidae > Netelia > Netelia melanura. The sequence goes on along the minus strand of OZ023259.1, from coordinate 22,314,258 downwards.
GTTTTTTTCTTTTCTTCTTTTTTTTTTTTTTTCATTATTATTGAAAAATAATCGACTTATTATTTTTAAACGAATAACATTTTTTAAATTATTTTTCAATAATTAATTGCATTGCAAAATAATTAGTCAATTATTTTTATAAAACGGAAAATTATTTTTTAATAATTAATTGAATTGCAAAAATAATTAGCCAATTATTTTACAAAAATTATAAGTTATTTTTTTAAATAATTAATTAGATTGAAAAGTATAATTAGTCAATTATTTTTCAATAATTAATTGAATCGAAAAGTAATTAATAAATGATTTTTCAAAAATAAAAAATTATTTTTCAGCGATTAATTAAATTCCAAAAATAATTAGTCGATGATTTTCCGATCGAATTAATAACAATTATTCCTAAAATTTGTTTAATTGTAATTATCATTGACAAAAGTTAATAATTTGATGGAAAATATTAAATTAAAAAAAAAAATAATAATAATATTAATAAATATTTCTCATAATTTAGATTTTCAGTCCAAGGGGTGAATTTTTTCCCAAATTCGGTTTAGCCAACGACAAAAATACAGAAACGTTGGAACTGCGAGGAAAATATGAAACGTGGAATTGTAAGAGTCAGCTTTTACGGAGAGATTAAAGAGCAGCGAGGGCAACGAGTCTGCAATATATCGTCGAGCTGAGCGAGGAATGATTCATAATCCCCGATGGACTGTGTCGTGTCGACCGCGGGGCTGCGAAATAATGCTCGAGAGAAGAGAGAAGAAGAAGAAGAGGGTTATAGGAAGGTTTTTATCGCTCGACCCGTGTCGCGTCCAACGAAATAGCGCGCGTATGTTTAATATTAGCGGAGATATACACATTGTGAAATCTTGAACGCGATGGCCCTACGTGGCGATTTCCGCCATTGTAATAATGTCTCGTCATCATCAACCTCCTCCTCATCCTTCGTGACTCACTTTGCGCTTGCTTTTCGTGGAATTCGCTCCAAGGAATGTCCACTTCGAATAACAAAAAAAATAAATAAAGAAGAAAAAATAACGTTACAAAAATTAGGTGCAGGAAAAAAAGACAATGATTTTTTTTCTTCAGGTTATAAGAAATTGTTTTTTAAATTGTGAAAACAAAAATTTGTTCAAGTTTTATTTAATTTTGTTATTATTGTTTTTAATTGATAGAAATTAAATGATAATTTAATTGAATTATTTCAAGTTGTCACAGGATTTGATTACAAACAGGATTTGATTTATTTTTCAGACGTTAATGAATTTTAAAAAATTTGAAAACCAAAGATTTGGTCAAATTTTCATTAATTTTGTTATTATTGTTTTAATTCATAGAAATTAAATGATAATTTAATTGAATTATTTCAAGTTGTGACAAGATTTGAATCCAAACAGGAAGGATTTGATTTATTTTCCAAGCGTCGATAAGAAATTTTTTTCAAATTAGGAAAACAAAAATTTGGTCGAATTTTAATTAATTTTGTTATTTATCGTTTTTAATTCATAGAAATTAAATAACAATTTAATCAAATTATTTCAAGTTGCACCAGAATTTGATTTAAAACAGGATTTGATTTTTTTCCCAAAAGTCGACAAAAAATTTCAAAAATTATAAAAAACAAAAATTTCTTCCCCCAACCTTTTCGTTCCAATCGATTAAACTTTCAATCCAAATTACTTCCCTCAATTTCATTACTATCATTTTCAATTCTTAGAAATTAAATAACAATTTACTCGGATTACTTTCAACTCGTGTCAAAATAGTGGAAGAAGCAGGTGTATTTTTCTATAACACAGGTTATTCATTTAGTCGAGGCAGAACTCAATCCCCTGGTAAGAGGGGTTGTTGGGCTCTGTTGGCGACCGAGCCAGTGCAACAGCGAGCTCGAAGAAGGGAGAGAGAGAGAGAGAAAGAAAGAAAAAAAAATACTACCTTACATCGACTGGTCGTGTGCGGACGAAGGGAGCGTGAAGTCGAGAGAGAGAATAGAACGAAGAAGAGGGAACGAAAAGAGAGGGAGAAAAAAAAAAGAAAAAAAAAAAAAAAAACAAACGACCAAAGCGCGTTTCGTACTCGGCTTGTGAGAACGAATCCCCGTGCACCAGCAGCACCGCTACATAATAGTCCGTTCTGGTTTCCCCGCTGCAGGTGTATTCACGGAAACACTCTCCTCGCTTCGTGGGACACCCTTTTTTCTTTTTTCCTTCTCGCTTCACGAAACCTCGACGATTAATATGATTCTTGTTTCTTTTTTTCTTTTTGCTTTATTTTCTTTTTGCTTCTAGTTTTTTTTTTTTTTTTTTTTTTTTTTGCCTATTCCTCGCGCGTCCAGTCGTCACCTTCGATCATATATATTTATTACACACGATCGCGAGAATTACGAGCTCCAATTAATTATGCACGAATCTCTTTGAATCGTGTGATATGAATCTTTCGACCTTGATCTCGTTCGCGCTCCGTTTCCATTAAATATTTTTCCTTCGAGTTCGAAAACAGGGAAAAAGAAACTTCGTCGTTCGCCAACTTTGTACGTTTTATGAATTAAATGTATGCTTTGGTTTGTTTGTTTGTTTTTTTTTTTTTTTTTTTTAGAGATTTTTTAGAGATTTTTGGAAATCTGATTTTTATTACTTGGTGAGGAAAAAATGTATCGTTTTTGGATTTTTGTGGAAATGAAAGTTTGGATTTTTCTGAAAATGAATCTTTAGATTTGCCTAAATGTGAAACTTTGGATTTTTCTAAAAATGAAATTTTAGATATTTCTAAAAATGAAATTTTAGATATTTCTAAAAATGAAATTTTAGATTTTTCTAAAAATGAAATTTTAGATTTTTCTAAAAATGAAATTTTAGGTTTTTCTAAAAATGAAATTCTAGATTTTTCTAAAAATAAATTGTTGGGTTTTTCTAAAAATGAAATTTTGGCTTTGTCTAAAAATAAAACTTTACATTTTTCTAAAAATGAAATTTTGGTTTTTTTCTTCTAAAAATAAAACTTAAAATTTTTCTAAAAACGAAATTTTCGATTTTTCTAAAAATGAAATTTTCGATTTTTTGAAAGATAAAATTTTGAATTTCTCTAAAAATAAAACTTTGGATGTTTCTAAAAATGAAACTTGGAATTTCTCTAAAAATAAAACTTTGAATTTCCCTAAAAATAAAACTTCATATTTTTCGAAAAATCAAACTTTCGATTTCTCTAAAAAATAACATAATTTCTAAAAGAAAATAACAAACAAACAAAAAAAATACTTAAATTTCTGTAAAAAAAAAAAAATATGCGCCCATTCTCCTCGATTTTTCCCCCTACTCGCGACAAATTGCAAGAACCCACGACGTTTTAAAACTGCTTAAAAGCGAAAAAAAAAAAAAAAAAAAATTCCGCGCGCAAAAGAGTCGATGCGTCGAATACGTAAACCGTAAAAGCGCGAGCGCGTCGATGACTCGACGAAAAATTTCGCCTCGTGTCTAGGACAGGGTGTGTATATATGTGTGTTAACTTGATTTTTCTCTAATCGAGTGATTATCCCACCGTCGCGACAAACGGACGACATAGGGGTAGGGCCCCCATTAAGTGGGCCATTAAGCGTCAAATGAGATTTTGCGTGAGTGCCAAACGCGTTACGGGGGTTGACCAGGAACAATTTCGTACATATATAAATATATAAACAGGAACATACTTAGAACATTAGAGAGAAAAGAGGGATACGAAGGGAATTCATTTTCCCTTCCCCTCCCACGCTCATGACAAGCGTCACAGCCCCTCGAACAAGCCATTATATTATCATCATTATTGTCCAAAGGGTCTCTTCATCAACCCCCTATTTCCCATACCCTGTTATACTTGCTACTATAACTATAGCCATCTCTCTCTCTCTCTCTCTCTCTCTCTCTCTCTCTCTCTCTCTCTCTCTCTCTCTCTCTCTCTCTCTCTCTCTATCTCCCTACCGATAAAAATCGTCATGCCACTTTTGATCCCCGATCTCTCCTTGTATTTTTTCGTCCCGCCAGGAAGCCGCATGTAAATTCCGTTGCCCTCGAACGCGCATGCACGATATTCACGACGAGCCGTCGCATCGGGGCAGTCCTATCCACAGTAGCGAGACCCACGTACCACACTCTTATGATTATACGCCTATATATACACACACGCACACATATACATACATACATACATACATATATTATATATATATATATATGTGTGTGTTGTAAGTTATATATGTTATATATATATATATATATATATATATATATATATATAATATATACATATTATAGTTTGAATTTTTCTAAAAATGAAGTTTTGGGTTGTTCTAAAAATAAAACTTTAGATTTATCTAAAAATGAAATTTTAGGTTTGTCTATAAAATATATATATATGTATATATATAATATATATATTATATATTATATATATTATATATTTTTCTTATATATATATATATAGAGAGAGAGAGAGAGAGAGAGAGAGAAAAGCCCAAGCGGACACGAGGGTGCGACGTAGCGAAATAGAGAGAGAGAGAGAGAGAGAGAGAGAGAAATTCAACGGGACAATGATATATATCGCGAGATAGAGACAGAGAAAGAGAGGGAGATGCGCACGAGGCGATTTTTAGCCCTGGAGTAAACGTGCGCGGCTGTCCGTGGTAGTAGAGCCGAGTTATATGCACTTGTCGCCTCTAACTGGCCGCTAGAGGGCAGCGGGTTCCAGTCAGCACATGTGTAGCGGTGGCAAGATGGCCGGAGTGGGGACGTAGCGCACGCGCAAGAGTCATCCGCGTGAGTGGTGGACGGAGGAAGAGGAGAGGGGGCAACACCAGCCGGGCTCGCGGGTATGCGTGGAAACGTTATTTAAATTTCGTAATACGTGGGAAGTGCGAGCGTGGGTTTATATTTTATATATATACATATATATGTATATATGTATATACGTAAATTTATGTGTGTGTGTGTGTGTGTGTAAAGAGAGAATGCTAAGGTTAGGACACGCTCGAGTAGCGAGTTAGGGGAACGCCATCGAAGAGAAAAAGGAAAGAAGTAAGAGAGATATTATTGAAAACGAAGGAGCGCGAGAGAAGGGACGTTTTACAAGCGTGCGAACCACGTGGCCACAGGAGGAGATATACTTCTCCTCTATGGTATTAACGGACGAGGAGGTTTCCTCTCACGTTTCTTTCTCTCTTATCCCTCTCGCTCGCGCGCTTACTCTTAGCGGGAGGTAAAGGGGTAAGTGGCCATGAAAGCAAATCGAACCACCTCCTATAACACTCGAAAAATGAGCAATTCTTTCCCTCCTATTGCTATAACTATAGCTAGCTGTTTATACATTGGACGATCCTCGAGTCCTTCCTCCCTACTGCGCCATATAACCAAACACAAATTCGTCACAATGAGAATCCCCCCCACCCCACCCCTTTAAGGTAAACACACTGTATTGAGTCATCGAGCCACTACGACGTAAGATTATTTTTAAGGAGGGACCCCGGACCAACCATCAAAGTTTTCCATTACAAGGAATCAAACCAAGGTGGCCAGAGGGCGTAATGAGAAACGGAATTTCGTATCCGCTTTCATAAACAACGAATATAAATTAATCTATTGGAATTTTTATAACTCCTTTACGAGGACACACTTAAGAAGAACATTGTCGAGCAAAATGGCGGGAGTTTTTTCAAGAGCACGTGTACGACAACACTAGGTTTGTTTTTCGATGCAACCAAACGAGTTCTATCGTATACGTGTGTTATTTATATATGTGTATAGATAATACGAGTAGATTATAGACATAGATAAGAAAAAAATACGTTGATAATAAATAACAGAGAGAAGCGTGTAGAAAATTTCGATGGTTGGATGCGATAGCGAGTCACGACGTGTAAGATAGCCAATTGTGTGAATCGTAATGAACAAAACAAAAAAAAAAAAAAAAAGTAACTAAACACCGAGAGAACGACTGGCTAATCTTGGCGTATCCGACGGTCGTTTGCCGACGGACAGGCGAGTCGAAAAATTCGTTTTACGAATAAAACATTATTACCAGCGTCTTCCTCACTCACCTGTTACAATTTTTTATTCTTCCCGTCGCTCGGACACACAACTTTCCAACTTCTCAACAATCTCACCAAAACAAAAACCGTGTTTTTTTTTTTTTTTTTTTTAATCTTCCTTCGAATTTCGTAGAAAAATTCTCAAACGCGATCCGACGGTAAAAGTTGTTGGAAAAGAAGCGGTTAAATCACACTCTTGAATTAAACACTGTAACGAACGAGGATCGTGTTACGAAGGACGTTAAGGACAAACACGAGAAGCAAAAAAAAAATAACAAAAATTCACAAAACCGATTCACGCACGTGGTCCAATCGCGAACTATAAAAACGCGCGAGGGTGTTTACGCGAGTTTTCGATATCTTTGATTAAGCGTGTGCGAGAGTGTTGTGTATCGTCGAATGGTCGAGATAAAGAAATTGAAGAGGAGAACGAATATCTCGTTTGCGCGGGTTTCTTGACTTTTTTTCTTGTGTGTGTATGTTTTTTGTATGTATATGTGTGTTACTATATATATATATATATGTTTGTCTATATATATAAATATGTGTGTGTTGTGTGAAACAGAGCGGCCCGCACCGCGTGGCACGGGGTGAAGAAACGTACTGAGCGGAATGAAGCGGCGAGAAGACTGCGCGGCGAAGCGAGCGGGGTGGAGGAGTGGGGAGAGGGGAGAGGTAGGGTTGACGACGAGAGGGCGCGACGGTGGCGCTGCCTCAGTTGCGTTGGAGAAGCGCGCGGAGCGAGAGAGAGATGGCGCTAGTGAACACACGCCTCGGTGAATGGATACGCGACGACGAGCGTTCGAGGGATGGAGAGAGAGGGAGAGAGAGGGTCGTAAGAGGGAGAAGGACACGATGCGGATAGCGAGAGCTCGGAGAACTGGACGAACGGGGCGAAGGAAGAGAAGAAGCGCGAAATGGCGATGACGAACGAAGAGAGAGAGAGAACACGCGCAAAGGCATGAACGAAAGAATGGATTGTAGCTATCTCGCTCTATCCCTCCCTCCTTCCCTCTCTCTCTCTCTCTCTCTCTCTCTGTCTCACCAAAGTTACATTAGAACACGAGAGAGGCGGAAACTAAACGATACTACGAAACCAACGTGCGCAGCAATTTTAACGAAACAAAAGAGATGTTGCAATCGTTGCGAGGCAACGGAGAGACGATCCTTGTGGTATCGCAGGGAGGGTTGGGAAGAAAAAATATTGTTCCAAAAATGGCCGCCTTGCTAACGGTAAACAAACCAAAGTCCTAATCTCCAATAATAATAAAAACTAATATTCTTGTTTTATTCTCATCGTCGAAGAAGAAAGGATGAAAATAAGATTATTGATTAACAAGAAGAAGAATTACTTGGAGATTAATGATTTTTTTTTAAATTTATTTTATTCCCTGGGAGACGAACTAAAAAAAATATTCTTTCAAAATGGCCGCCTCGGTAATGGTAAACAAACCAAACTTCTAACCTCCAATAATAATAAAAACTAATATTCTTGTTTTATTCTCATCATCCAAGAAGAAAGGATGAAAATAAGATTATTGATTAACAAGAAGAAGAATTACTTGGAGATTAATGATTTTTTTAAAAATTTATTTTATTCCCTGGGAGACGAACTAAAAAAAATATTCTTCCAAAATGGCCGCCTCGCTAATGGTAAACAAACCAAACTTCTAACCTCCAATAATAATAAAAACTAATATTCTTGTTTTATTCTCATCATCCAAGACGAAAGGATGAAAATAAGATTATCGATTAACAAGAAGAATTACTTGGAGATTGATGATTTTTTAAAAAATTTATTTTATTCCCTGGGAAACGAACTAAAAAAAATATTCTTCCAAAATGGCCGCCTCGCTAACGGTAAACAAACCAAACTTCTAACCTCCAATAATAATAAAAACTAATATTCTTGTTTTATTCTCATCATCCAAGAAGAAAGGATGAAAATAAGATTATTGATGAACAAGAAAAAGAATTACTTGGAGATTAATGATTTTTTTTTAAATTTATTTTATTCCCTGGGAGACGAACTAAAAAAAATATTCTTCCAAAATGGCCGCCTCGCTAACGGTAAACAAACCAAACTCCTAACCTCCAATAATAATAAAAACTAATATTCTCGTTTTATTCTCCAATTGTTATTCTCATCATCCAAGAAGAAAGGATGAAAATAAGATTATCGATTACCAAGAAGAAGAAGAAGAAGAATTACTTGGAGATTAATATATGATTTTATTCCCTGGAGGTTCGCAAAAGCTCCGCTGTAAGTAATGGCGGCGTGGCGAGCGTTTGGGTGGTAGGAAGCTCTTTGAGTATTCTCTTAAGGAAAGTCTCTCGATAGTGAGAGAGAGAGAGAGAGAGAGAGAGAGGTGTATACACACACGGGGTCACCCCTGGGTCTCGGGACGAATAAAGGGACATAGTCGAAAAGAGAGAAAGAAGAGCGAGCATTTGGCTTCTCGGCGCCTATGGGCCAACACATATACACAGCGCCATGAGAGAAGCGTGAGTCGCGTCGTCGGTACCGTGCGCGACACGTCCGCGTTTTGTACACACACACACACACACACACACACACACACACACACACACACACACACACACACACACACACACACACACACACACACAGGGCGGAGAGAGACAGAGAGAGACGAAGGCAGGTTCGAGCCTGTTGCGAGAGACGGAGAGCGAGTGTGTGTGTTAGTGAGTGGGTGGGGGGAAAGGGTGAGGCGAGGCTGGTGGGGAGAGGGTAGACGTTGAGGGGTGTCGGGCAGGGAGGGAAGGATAGAGAGAAGAGAAACACGAGTGCGCGAGGCGGGGGTTGGTGGAGGGGGGTGAAGGAGGGTGACGCGTCGAGACGAGCGGGAGAACGGAGCGAGCGAGTGAGTGAGTGAGAGAGAGTGAGAGGATAGGGTAGGCAAGAGAGACCGGAGCCGCGACGAACAAACTCGCGCGCGGGCTCTTCGGGGGTTCTCTCTCTCGTGGGAGGGAGCGCGGAGAGGGCGTAAGGCAATACACCGCGAGGAACGAGAGAAGCCGTCCGGTGAAGGGGGGTGGGGGGAGTGACGGGGGTTGGCGACGGGGAGAATGAAGGGGAGAGGGGGGCTTGAGAGAGGAAAAGGATGGAGAGAGAGACGGATATTTACGCAACCCTCTCTCGAGCCACGGGAGAGGGCCCAGCGCAAAATCCACGTAGAGGAACGCGGCAACCGGGGCGAGTGAGTGAGTGAGTGAGTGAGAGAGAGAGAGAATGAGCTCCCCGCGCGCTCTCCCGCGATAAGCCACGTCGAGGAAACCAACCGACGTCCTCCACCGCTACGGGCCAATACTGCTGCCGCTGCTGCCTGCTAACAGCAGCAGCAAGCTAAAATTCCTCGTACGAAGTACACACACACACACACGCACACACACATGTATGCATATATACATATGACGAAAGAGTAATTCTCTTTTTACAATTTTTATATAACTCCCATATGATAAGGAACGCCGAGGGTTTATCATTATTCCGAGGGTACGAACCGATCTACATAATAATAATAATAATAATATTATTATTCTCATATTAATATTATTATTATATTATTAATATAATAATAATAATATTAATATTATTATTATTATTGTAATATTTTTATAATGATTATTATATTAATATAATAATAATAACATTAATATTATTATTATTATTGTAATATTTTTTATAATAATTATCAATATAATAACGATAACAATAATAATATTGTAATTCATACTTTATGATTATTATTGTTATTATAATTGTTAATATTAAAATTATGATCGAATATGGTAAGACGATATCGATAGAGGACAATTTTACAAGTGTTTACATCACGTCTGCACGAGGTCCACGAAATATAAGTAAGGAGAGCGGGAACTAATACCTCGAGAGGATTGAATTAACCAGCGACACACGCATACGTGCGCGCACATGTGGTAGATTGAACGCGAGAGAGAGAGAGAGAGAGAGAGAGGATATGCGTCGGGCGTGCTCTTTCTGCAGAGGTAACTGCGAAACGCGGAAACAGACAGAGAAAGAGCAAGAGAGAGAGAGAGTACGGCGCCTGGGACACCGGCGATTATTTTCAACCGAACGAACTCGCGAAGACCAACTCTTCTACATACCTACATATATATACAGGGTGAATTTCATAAAGTGTCACAAACTTTAATTTAAGGTAGATGGGATCATAACAAACAAAATTTGTAAATATACATTATGAATATTTTGAATAGTTTGCGAGATATAAACGTTTAAAGTTGATCCAATCGGAACCGCCCACTCCCGCCCTAGCCGTAAAGATAGAGCAGTGTAGGGCATTACAATCGGTATTGCAAAATTCCGAGCAGTCAATTTTATTTATTATATTATTACGCATTGATTTTTATTTCGGAGTGGGCGGTTCCAATGCTTCTCGGCGCTCTCTGATTGGACCAACTTAAAAACTTCATATCTCCTAAACTATTACAAATATCCAAAATGTATATTAGCAACTTTTCTTTGTAATGATCCCATCTACCTTAGAACAAAGTCTTGTTACATCTTATGAAATCCACCCTGTATATATCCAACCTACAGTGTGTACCAACGTGTGCGAGAGAGAGAGAGAGAGAGAGAGAGAGACGAAGCCAGTGCCATCGTGAAACGAGACAAGCCGCATCAGAGTGAAGAAAATACGAGAGAGAGAGAGAGAGAGAGTCGTTCTCTCGAGAGTTCGCGTACATGTACGTCTCTCTCGCTCTCTCCCTCGCGAACCGAGCGAGAAGAACCTTACACATGCACACGTGGCGAGCCGGGAGACTCATACACTCTCCTGCACTCTCACACCCTCTCCAACAATCCTCTCTCTCTCTCTCTCTTTCTCTACTTCGTCGACTCGACTCGCACGTTTCCCTCTTTTCCTTTATCCTTCTCTCACTCTCCCTCGCACACAAACATACACACACCCATACATACACATATGAGGAAAAACACTCTTCAAGCACTTCGGGTAATATCGATTCCCTCATCGTCGTCGTCGTCGTCGTCGTCGTCCGTCGACGACTTCACACGAGAGGAACACGACGACGACGACGTCGTCGACGACGACGTGAGGTTCCCCCCCTGTGTGTGATCATATCGTGTCGTTGTTGTGCTATATAGCGCGTGAGCGGGGTAGCGCGCTTCCGATGGCAACGACCCTACTGCGTACTGTGCTCTCACTCTCTCTCACTCACTCACTCGCCTCTCTTTCCACAGTTGCTGTATAATGCTATGTAACAGTCCTACGATGCTTCGCCACGGTACAATCCGAGTGAGACACCTATAGGCTTCTCTTTTTCCGACTTCGTATCGTCTCTATATACGTATTTACATACACTTTTATCCCCCCCACCCCTCTCTCTCTCTCTCTCTCTCTCGCTATATATATATATATATATATATATATATATATATCCCTATATATCCTTATATATATATATATACATATATGTCCCTATATATATATATATATATATCCCTATATATATATATATATATATATATATATATATAAGTCCCTATATATCCCTATATATATATATATATATATATATATATATATATATGGATATATAGGGATATATAGGGATATATATAAGTCCCTATATATCCCTATATATATATATATATATATATATATGGATATATAGGGATATATAGGGATATATGTAGATAGGTATATATAAATTGTAGGTAAAGTTCCAACGACGAGGAAGTGCAAGAAGAAGAAGCGCGAGACGAAGCGGAGTAACGCGCGAGCGGGTGTTCAGTTAGGGAGTCGGTAATCGCGCTAAGCCCCCAGGACACGTATTTTCAGATCGGCAACGCCCGCTCGCACGCCCGCGTTACGATGACACCCGAAACCCCCGGCTTGCACTCTCGTTGCAGACGCGATTTTTTTTTTCCGCGCACGTTTAATTTTTTCGTATTTTTTGTTGTTTTTGTTGTTTATCCATCCCAAGGTTATCAACGACGTTCGATGAATAAATAACGCTGTGTTTTTTTTTCTTCTTCTTCTTCTTCTTCTTCTTATTCTTCCTTTGGCTGGGAGAGAGAGAACTCGTCATCGACGTTCCCCTCGAAGAACGAGAAGTATAGAAAGAAGAAGAGAAAAAAAGAAAGAAGAAAAAAAAACTGCGAAGGCGGTAGAGTCGTGAACCGTGAGCGACGAGAACTAGAGACAGAGAGAGAGACAGGGAGAGAGACACAGAGAGAGAGAGAGAGAGAGAGAAAGAGAGAAAAGTGGTCAGGATTTCGCGCAACAACCCACCTTCACTGTTACCACCCACACCAGGACACATCATACCCGTCGGGCGAAACGTTTCCTGCACGAAGATTCACCACCAACCGTAGCACACGTACTTATCGAGAAAACGAACGGACAGTTCTTCTCGTTTTGTATCATTGTTATCGTTACTCTGGCTATGGATTGTCACGGTTCGTCACAACACACATACACAGTCAGCCACACACACACACACACACACACACACACACACACACACACACACACACACACAGACACACACACACACACATACACAGAGGGAGCTTTCTCTGAATTTTGTGCGATTGGGCACGATTGTTTTGGGTGCCAAAACAAACGCCTCTCTATGGCTTCGGCCAACGCAACACAAAACATCACGATACAACTACACTGGAATTATTCCATCGTTTTGCGATCACGAGTAATCACGGTTTCTTCCTTCCAAAAGCTTCACAAAATTCTCGTCGTTTCACTGAAGAATTTAAAAAAAAAAACAACAATAACAAAAAAAAACTAGACACTTCACAAATTTTGTTTCACTGGATGAATAGTATGTGTATGTGTGTGTGTGTGTG
>OZ023259.1:22288814-22298814 GCA_964007305.1 Netelia melanura | reverse complement strand
ATATATATATATATGTATATAGCGTATTAGTATTATCCTCTCTTATCCGTATCAGAGACTGGGCTACCGTCTCTTGGTGCACGACCGTGTTTCTTTTCTAATTCTCCTCCCTCCATCCTGCCACAATATTCCTCGCCTGGAAGATAAAGAAAATTTTTCCATACAACAAATATGCAAACAAACCTATTAAAACGATTCTTTATATCGATTCGATTCAATAATACGAAATGAAACTGCACATTGCTAAATAGTTTTAGTCTGGAATTCGATCGAGTCTGATGAAAATGTAATTTTTCGAACCGAGGGTAGCTCGACTCGCTCTCCGGGTGGAAGAAGGGAGGAGGGAAGAAATAAAGAAAGACGCGAGGCAGAAACGAAAACCTGTACACCCTTCCTCGCCCCCTCGCGATCAAACCAGGACGAGATAAAAACGGCAAAAAACAAAAAACAAAGAAAAAGAAAAGAAGAAAGAGAAAGAGCGAGAGAGAAGGAAAGAAATGGAAAAAAGACGCCATTTATTTTCGCCTCTTTGTTCTCACGCTGGCAACACACATCCTCCCCTCTCGACTACCCACTTTCGCCCCCGTCGCTGTGGCCCTCTCGCCCGGTCTACAGCGAGCAACTCACCAGCTCACCACCACCCTCCCCTATACTCGCTCTCTCTCTCTCTCTCTCTCTCTCTTTCTCTTCTGCTCTCTCCTGCTCTCTTTCTCTTCTGCTCTCTCTCTCTCCCCTGCACTCTCTCACTCTCTCTCTCTCTTGCTTCTGCTCTCTCTCTCTCTCTCTCTCTCCCGCCCCCTCTCTCTTTCTCTTCTGCTCTCTCTCTCTCTCTCCCTCCCTCTCTCTCTCTCTTCCTTCATACACATACACATATGTGTGCGGGTGTACGTGTTAAAAGCGCTCAGACTGGCAACCCCCCACTCCTTCGACCGCGCTTATTATTTCCGTCCTTCTCGCGCCATCCTCCCTCTCATCCTTCCCTCGTCTTGTTCGCCTCCCTACCGGCGCGCCGAAAGCATCGGCGTATAGCTTTGCCCGACGCGATATGCAACCCTCGTCGTTGCCTGGGCTCAACCACGATACTCTCGGCGCGACTCCAACGACACTTTCTCTCTCTCCCTCTTTCTCTTCATCTCCAAGTTTCTGACCGTCACGAAATTACCACGCTTCTTGATAAAAACTCTTTTTCACTATACAGCACGGAACGGAACGTAACGGCAACGACACGTACCGGCACCGACACAATAATTTTCACCCAATGGCAGACTTCCGTTTCCTTCGAACTTGCCAAATATTTGGGAAAATATCAGACCGGATATGCACTGGGACTCGACTTGATGCTAAAAAGTTTTGCCGTGCCGGTGCCGGTACGTGACGTAAACGTTACGTGCCGGACCGTGCCGGTAGCTCGAAACAATTTATAGAAGAAATTTGTAATTTTCCAGGTGCTGTATCTTCGTTCTCGTTCGCACGACAGAAAATTTCACGAATAACTTTTTGAAGAGCTCGCTGTGTATTCCATATCGAGACAAGGATCGTTTGCATAGCTTAATTATTGTAGCCATAGCGACATTTAGAAAATTACAATTTTCAGGAGCAAAATGCCCCGCAAAAAACGCCTAGGGGATGGAAAACAAAATTTCTGTTCTCCAAAAGAACTCGCAATTATAATATTCGTTTTAGGGAAAACGGGGGGAATCGGAGTCATCTAAGAAAAAGTTGAAAAAAAAAATAAAAACAAATAATTTATGAAAAGTATTATTGATATTTTTCACTATCGATTTTCCTTTGGTTAGTAAATTTTCATTGTTATGAAATGGAAACTTACTAATACAGCGAAACCTGGGTGAGCGAGAACCGGATAAGCGAAAAAACTCTACAAGTGAGAGTAATTGTTATGTCCCTTCATTTTAGCCCTCGAAAACCTCTATAAGTGAGAAAATGGAAACCTCTGTATGAGAGAGTCGTTTTTCATGCCTGAACCTCTATAACTGACAATGAGGCTGATACGTGCCCTATACCTCTATAAGCGAGAATCAAGAATATTTCCTATCTATTACAATGTGTTTTGTTTCGCACGAAATTCGTGCCAATTTCGTGGAAGACAAAACAAATCGGAAAGACAGCTATAAGCTCGGCATGAGTAGGCTGAGGCAAGTGGCTGCAAATGCACTGGAGACGCTCCATCGGGTTTTTTGAATTTTCGCCGATTGTTGATAAAACAATTTTCGTTAAAATTTATGAAATTGAAAAACACGTACAAAATAGGAAAACAGAAATGCAAACAAAATTAACGCATTTCTTTAATCTTTTAGATACTACGCGCCAATATAGTGGCTTTCGCGGATGTGATATTTGAACGACGCGCCAGTGTAGTGGCTCCCTCTAGTGCAGTGGTTCCCAACCCGTAGATGTCTACGGACCATTCAGCCTGATAGTGAATTACCACGGATCACCCACCACACATTACATTATTAATACATCTTATGAGTTGTAACCAAATTGAAAGGTGATTAAATACAACAATTTTTCAAAAACAAACTATTATTATTAACCCTTAGTCTGTCTAGGGTTTTTTGGCACCTTCAGTCTGCCTAGGGGGGTCGTTGGCGGCCTGACGGTTTTTCAACCAGTTTCAGTGGGGTTAAAAATCTAAAGAAATTCATGGAGTTTCTTTAAACCTTTAAGTTGAAGTATCGATCATAAAATTATAAAAAAATTTATTTTTTAATATATTATTTATCCAAAAAATGATAAAAAACGGTATCAATGCATTTGTTCACTCAAAAAATCATAACTTTAAGACAAATAAAGATATCGGAACTGCCAAAAAAGAATATTAAAGGGGAAGATTGTCGCTTTCGAGAAAAAAATCAAGCGTATCCAATTTTTGTTAAATTAACCTTAAGTTTGTGACCTAAAAATTGGCAATAATTTAGTCGCAAATTTCGAAGTAAAGAGGCAATAAATGTGTATTAAATACAAACTAAGTAATAAAATCAGTAATAACTCATTCGTTAAGTGTCACAATATATTTTTATTATAGAAAATATGAAAAAAATTAGAAAAAGTTAGAAATTACGAAAAAAAAAAATTGAAAAAAATCGAATTTTTTTTTTGCGCCCAACTTTTTTGTGGCACTTTTATAGCCTCAATAAAGACTTTCAAGCGAAAAAACGAAAAAAAAATTACTTACAGTTTTGACAACCGCCGTCTGCCTAGGGGGGTCGTATGCGTCCGGAACGAAAATCAATTGCTCCTTACAACAGCTGGGTAAGAACTAGAATAGCGCCTCTTTGCAGGTCGGGTCTAGAGGGGCCTAACTTTTTTTACATAAACCTAACAGCGCCTCCCGTGATCGGATTTAGGAGTTACACCGACATTTGATTTTCGCTCGGACGCAAACGACCCCCCTAGGCAGACTAAGGGTTAATTAAGAAACTATTATAATTAACAATAATACAAACATATAAATGGTAATTTTCAGAAGGTAGGCTATATTGTATGTCACAAAAAGTAAATAATATTTTAATTGTAAATTGTAAATTGCCTTTTAATGAAATAAAAAATTCAAAATTTACTTACTCGAAAATAACTAATAATTTTATTATGTTAAAGATAATTCAATAAATATCTGATATTCATCAGAACGAATGTATTTACTTAATCTTGTTCAACGAAAATCGTAATTTTGATTTAATCACGGGGAAAAATTACTTTTTTATAAGTAGTCACCGGACTCTCCTGCGGACCACCCCCGAGGCTCTCACGGACCATCTTTGGTCCGCGGACCACCGGTTGGGAAACACTGCTCTAGTGACTCACTCGTTCACCATTAGAATTGAAAAATCGTCTTCATACGCAATAATTGTCTTCGTATGGATAATTGTTGTACACTTCTTTTTTCTGTAAATCGATTTACAACAGTATAAATAAAACAGTAGACAGACGGAATATACAGTCTTTGTTTTTTGCGCGCAGTGTGAGGCAACGATTAATGCTTTTTCCTTAAATAAATATACCATTTGTTTTTTGTAATCTATCCTTAGGGTAGAGCGGGGATAGTCGAGCAAGCGGGTAAGTTGTGCAATCGTAATATCTCGAAAACTAAGCATCACACGCTGGTGCATCAAATGGACGAAAGAGAGGTAGGGTAAAACACCCAGTAGTCAGCCAGGGACCGGTATTCAGCCTCTGTCGATGTTTTGTATGAGTGGGAAGAGTACGAAAGATATGGTTTGTGCTGTTCCCACTCATAGAAAGTATAGGCAGAGGCTGACTACTGGTTCCTGGCCGACTACTGGGTGTTTTACCCTATGCGGGTTGGGAATACAACAAATCATTGCCGGTAGCCACGCGGCGCACGAGACGATGACACGGGACGTTTTATTATTATTGCGCCCAAAAGTAAAAAATACGTGATTAAGTATTTTTCTTCTAGCATTGTGTGAAAAACCAGGGCATCAACTAGACGAGTACTAGTATGTAGTACATTTAAGTGGCTATCAATCTGCAATAATTTTTTGAACGCACGTGGTACGGATTTCATTATAAATTAACATTTGTTAAAAAATCTGAGAAGGGGCTAGTTGAGCAGTTTTCGATGGGGCTAGTTAAACGATGCCCAACTGTCCTCATCGGCTGGCACGCATAACATGGCGGAGGTGAATACATCACGCTATCGCCGGTCCTCCTTGTTTATTTAAGAAAAAACATTTCACAGTTTGTTGCGGTTAATGTTCATGATTCAAAATGTAGCTAATTAATGTAGCTATTCGTTTATTACTGCATTGCATCAAATGGTCTTGCGTGTGTCTGATTTGTTGATGGAATTATTACCTTGCTCAACTTGCCCCACCTATGGGGCACGTTGAGCAGCTCGACACTCTCTCACATTTACGATAATATCTCCTAAATCAGACCCGAATTGGATAATGTTTCTGAAGGCGTTTTGAGCTGGAGAATTTGCGGATCTAACGGTGCAAGAATCAAGGAAATCGGATGTATTTTTTAAGAGTTATGATCGATTAAGCCAGAAACTGCTCAACTATCCCCGCTCTACCCTATACATTGTTAGAGTCTCTAACCCCAAAATGCCACATGAAAAGAGAAATCAAACGGCAATTTCTGACAATTCAGAATCTGACTCGGAAATCGAAAATCAAATCAATAGAACACAGAACGGAATTGCCCGTCACACTTTGCAGTGTTATATCAATTATACGTTGTTCGCGTCAGACCCTGCCGTCCAGGGAAATAGCCACACGCAGAATTCAGCCGTATCTAAAAGGTTAAGTATCATCAGTATTATACTTATTAATACGTTGACTGCCGGACTGATTTTCCATGGTTTGTCCGAGGCGCCAACATGAACTTTTCATTATGCGATGCATATTATGATGAAATATAGCTCTCAGCAAATAATATGAGTTATAAAATCATGTTTAAAGCATTTTTTGTGGTGGGGGTCACCGGTGCCTCCCGCGGCGCTGTAGTCAATTATTACGATTCTCTTTTTTTTTAAACAATCGTGCTGCGGTTGCTAAGTAATATTGACCACGCCGCCGGTCACCGGTGGCCCCCACGGCGCTGTAGCAAAGTCGAGTGCCGGTCACCGATGACTCCCATGACAGTCAACGTGTTAATAATCAGTATAAAAATTACAGGTCATTGTTTTGTTTTTATGAAGAAGTATCTCTGCCAAATTCATATAAAAAATGTATATAGGGTAAAACACCCAGTAGTCGGCCAGGAACCGGTATTCAGCCTCTGCCGATGTTTTGTATGAGTGGGAAGAGTACAAAAGATATGGTTTGTGCTGTTCCCACTCATAGAAAGTATAGGCAGAGGCTGACTACTGGTTCCTGGCCGACTACTGGGTGTTTTACCCTACTAAATATCTATCATTGTTCTTTGTATTTGTGTACATCTCTGTAAGCGAGAATACTCGCTCCTGCATCCCTATAAGTGAGAAACTTGGTTAAGTGAAAAACCTCCATAAGCGAGAAAAACATTCCGGCCCTTTGAACTATCGTTCATCCAGGTTCGACTGTAATTGTTTAAGGTAGTTCTCTGATGTTTTATCGTTTTCTTAAGATTTTATTGAAAATTTGGATTTATCTTCTTTGATGTTATATATACGTGTGTAATAATTTTTGGAAGCTTTTACCACGCGGAAGTTGAGATATTTATTGGTGAAAATAAGAATTTTCGATAGTCTCTCGTAAGAGCGCGTGTTAAAAGTTGCATTTTCATTCATAAATATCTTGGCTTCTACTCGACGAATCTTTCTAAAACTTTGCATATATTGTTATGCAGCGTCAAAGAAGGTGTATTCAATTTTTCAAAAAAATCTAAAGAAAAGAATTTTCGGAATTTTTGTAATTATACAGCAAGTACGTATTACCTTGGATGACCTTGAATTTGGAGTATGTTGTTCTTTAGTCAATGCGCAATAATTTTTCTTTATTAACTCGAGCCCGCGAACCATTTTGTATGTGAGAAAAATTGAAAAATAATTTTTCAATTTTAACGTCACGATAGAACTACCTTAAGGTAGTGAAAATTCAATTTTTTTATCACTATGCACTAATCATATGTGAAATCGGCTGAATGTCGTTTTAAACTTGACAAATTCAATAATTTTTTTAACTAAATTTTATTGATAATAAACATGAACATTGAACACATATTGCATTGTTAAGGTAGTCCTATCGTTACAGCGTTTCCGTTAGATTTCACTGAAAATTTGCAGAAACGTTCTTCGATATCATATGTATATGTGTGTAAAATTTCAAGGGCCTTTATCCATTCAAAAATCACAATATTTATTCATGAAAATCGTCACTTTTCGCAATCTCCCATAAGAGTCCGTGTTAAATATCGCAACATTATACAACGAGTATCTCGATCATTTGGTCGATGAAGCCTGTTGAAATTTTGCACACATTTTTATACGACATCAAAGAAGCTTCGATTAGTTTTTATAACAAATCTTATGGAAAACAAAAATTCATGATTTTGTTTATTATATAACAAATAAACTTTCCGTAGGATCAATTTGAATTTTGAGTGTGTTGTTCTTTAGTCGATTCGCAACAACTTTTCTTAATGAACTTTAACGCTTGGTCCACTTCCAATGTGAGAAAAAAACGGGAATAAAATTTTAATCCCCCACCCAACGATAGGACTACCTTAAGGTAGTGAAAATTCAATTTTTTATCACTGTGTGATAAATTCAATTTTGTTTTCATCACTATGCACTAATCATATGTGAAATCGACTCGATGTCGTTTTAAACTTGACAAATTCAATAATTTTTTTAACTAAATTTTATTGATAATAAACGTGAACATTGAACACAAATTGCATCGTTAAAGCGTAATTGGAAGATAAATTAACATGTCGAAACTTAACAAGGTTTTTTATTCGATTTTTTTCTTAGACGTTGGCATTGTTTCAACCGATCTCTCTGTCGACCCTCCTAGTTATCCCCTATGTAAGCATGCCTCGCACGGTATGGAAAAATTTGAAAATAAAAATAAGCGTTGACATTCGAATTGGGGTAATGAGAGTCAAAGCCTTTAGCCTTTTGAATTAAATAAATATATATAATATAATAAATAAATAAATATAATAAATAATAAATAAATAATAAATAAATATAATAAATAATAAATAAATAAATAAATAAATATAATAAATAAATAATAAATAAATATAATAAATAATAAATAAATAAATAAATAAATAAATATAATAAATAATAAATAAATAATAAATAAATAAATAAATATAATAAATAATAAATATAATAAATAATAAATAAATAAATAAATATAATATAATAAATAATAATATAATATAACATAATAATATAAACAAATTAAGTTGTAACCTACTTTTTCTATCTCCCAACCAAAGTACATGAACTAATTGTAAGCTACCGAATGACCTTGAAAAACAATTAAATAGGAAAACTTTAGATATTTATTTTAATTATGAAAAAAAAAAAATTTTTTTTATAACGAAAGAACGCAAAATAGGTTTTTGATCATCGCCGCAATATTTGTGACACTGAAGCTGCCATTGGCAATTGTATGACACGAACGAAGTTTAAGGACTCCCATTACCCCGCTCTCACCCCTACGTGGGAAATTCCCGATTTCGAAATGACTAAAAAATCTTTTTGCATGAAAAAAAATTTTCATCCACCCCGGAGCTCCAATCTGTAGGCAAAGTTAATCAGGAATTTCGACTGATTTGCATTTGCCAAGGGTCAATTTTCTTTTCGTCCAAAAAGTCTTCAATTGGAGTTTAAAGAATTCGAAATTTCCCGCGCAATACCAATATCACAATTATAATCTCGTTACTGGCGTTTCTTCTTTGTTAATTCGTTTAAGAATAAAAATTCGTCGATTTATGTTGAATTAAAAAGGAAAGATCATTATTACTCGCATAATGTAACGTTAATTTAACAATTTTAAATAATTGAAAAAAAAAAATTATCAAATCAAATAAATTGGAAAATTTTTAATTTTTTACTTTTTTTTCCTGGTAAATTTGTGCCGGATTGATCATAAACGGAATAATTTTCTAGACGTCACTGTGAGTTAAAGCGAGAGGAGAGGGGGAGGGAGATGGAGAGGGGGGGGGGGGGGGGAGGGAGCAGAAAGGGATGAGAACGAGACTAAATAATTCAGACGAAACAGCAGCCGGGAAGGGTCGAAAGGGATAACGCGGAATTATCGACGATCAGAAAAATCTGTGATTTACTCATGGAAGGAAAAAAGAAGAAATTTGTTATTTTTCACATTTTTATTCGCACGACTTCTTTTCGTTTGGGAAAAAAAAAACATTCCTAGCCGTATAATTTTTAAAATCGAGAATTTTACCGTACGAAACGAATATATAGCATGCTCGATCGCCTCTTTTTTTTGCGTTTCTGATATCGTGGCTAAAAAAAAAAAACTTGATTTTCAAGTTTTTTTTTTTTTCTTCATTTTTTTTTTATCAATATTTCATGGGCAAAATTGTTCAAGATTGGAAATATCGTCATCGTGTCGTAGAGGAAATTTGCCATTTCCATTAATAACCCTGAAATAATTTAAAAAAAAAAAAAATTTTAAATAACTAAATTGTCCTTTTCCAAGGTCACAGAGGTCGAAAGTCAGAATCGACTTCCGGCTCGATCGTCGATCGAAATTGTCTTCTCCGCGAAACCGGAAATATACCGTAACAAAAAAAAACAAAAAAAACGTATACAATAATATCCTCGTTCACGAATTTTTCAATTTTTGATCCAAAAATACAAAACAAAAAAAAAACCTTGAAAATCCAGTTTTATTTTCGTTATTACTCGTCAAGGTCTTATCTACAAGAACAACATTATGTAAATAATCGTATAAAAAAAAAAAAATAAAAAAAAATAACAAAAACAAACCCAAAAAAAGAACAAAAGAAAACAAATTTATTTTCAAGGTCAATTAATTCAAAACACGCGTCACAAGATTAAGAAAATAAAACTGGATTCTCGGTCTCGCGCGAGTATCACGAATTATTACATTCCCGTTCCACAGTGCGAATTTACACATAATCGTGTGCATTCCCCTTCGCTGTAACCGAGGCGCCGCGATACTGAAATAGATATATATATATATATATATATATATATATATACATTACTTCCTCTTGAATGGGATACTAATACCACATAGCCCGATCGTAAATGCTATAAAACTTACGAAAGACCTTTCTCTCCTCGCTGACCGCCAAGAGGTCAATGCTCATCGTACCATATATATATATGTATATATATATATATTATATATATATACATATTATATATATATATGTGTATATATATATATATATATATATATATATATATATATATATATATATATATATATATATAAACCCGTATATATATGAATATATATATATATTACAAGTCGACATATATACGTACATAACATGAATCAAGAAGGTAATACGTATT
>OZ023259.1:22280682-22288614 GCA_964007305.1 Netelia melanura | reverse complement strand
TCTGCTCTTTCTCTCTCTCTCTACCTACTTCACAAGTGCGCACAAGAGACTTAGGGTGCATATACGTCTCTAGCACGTATATATTGTTATGGGGATCGCACGCATGGCTAGGTGGCGTAGTTGTGTGAGATTTCCGTCTAGTTGGACGCGGTTGGACGCCACTCGCCCGACGACTTCAGGGGCGTCACGAAGTCAGGGGAGGTTGCAACAGGTTGTTGTTGATGCTGCTGCTGCCTGCCTGCTTGCTGGTTATTCCGCTTCTACTACTGATGCATCTTTCTCCCTCCCCCCTCCCCTTCCCTCTTGTTATGCATAATATATATATAGATATATATAATGCCATTAGTGGTTTCCCAAATTGCCACATTGCTGCCTTCTCGAATACCTATAGGGAAGTTTGCCCTTCGCAGCCCTTTTCGCATCTATATATATATATCGAAGGAATATTACTATAGATACGTCTTGAGCTTTCAGCTTAAGATGATTCTTCATGAACCACGAGCCCTTTTGCCCCGAGCCTCTTGACCCTTTTGGCCCTTGTAATATCGAGGGTTGATTCCGACCCGATCGCTGCGATAATTTCTCCCAAATAAGATGCAAGAGTTTCCTCCCTTTCCTATCGAGTTTATATAAATTCGTTTCAATTTGATCAAAATTCATAATAAATCGAAGCAAACTAGAAAATGTTTTATTGAATAATAACAATAATAATAATAATGTACGAATACTCTTATTATTATTTTAATCAAATAATAAATAAACTAATGATCAGTTATTTTATTATTATTAAAAATTATTTACATAATTTTGATTCAACTTTATTAAAATTCATACTAAATCGAACTCGAAAATATTTTATTGAAAAATAATAATAATGCTTGAATACTCTTACTATTGTTCCAATAAAATAACAAATAAACTAACATTTTTATTATTATTAAAAAATTGTCGAGGGAAAATAAAACAAATTGAAATTCTTTCGGCATCCGATAACGAAACAAAGACAGCCCTTTATGAGGATCACCCTATTTGGCGTTCGTTCGCTCGAGGGGTGCTTGCCAACCCCCATTGATAAAAAAAACATACACATACACATGGAAAGAGAAACTTATTCGTCATCGCGGTTCGAATTTAAGATAGTGAGAGAAAAAAAAACGAGGCGAGAGCCAGCATCGTATTGTAAAACGTTGAAAAGTGTCTTATCACACCCCTATGCCGCGTTTTTCACCCTTATGCTGGTGGTCAAGTATCCGCACGTATCGAGTATTGTACAAACAAACGTCTGCGTTATATGAGGGTTGGATCGATGAACGAATGACTCGTCTCCAACTGTTACCGAGACCCTATCCTCATTCTCGTTCAATTGAATCTTTCGTCGCTCGCATTCAATCCGTGGGGAAACTCGAGCGTTTGTATGGGGAACGATGAGTGGAGTGGTGAATTTATGGTATTAGCCGGGGCTGGGCTTTATTCGATCATTTAGGATAAAAGAAGGGAGGGAGAATGCCTTTCCCATAGTCATCATTCGTTTCGTATAAATATCTTCTCAAGGTCGATCAATGACTAATTAGGGATTATCGAGAATTCGGGGTTAAATATAAAATTGTAATACGTATGTCGATAATTAATTTATTATCGACAATAAGTAAGAAAGAGATAAAATAAGAAAATAATAATTTTGTAAATTTTCTCTAAATGTATATAAATTGTTCTATAAATAATAAATGAATTGTTATATAAATATATGTGAATATAAATTGTTGTTAATTTCGAAGAAATATTGTCTCAAGTTCGAGCAATAATTGATTAAAAATTATCTAAAAATTCGTCCTAAACTATAAAATCCTATAATTATTATAAATTTATAACAAATTTATCATATAAATAACTAAAAAAAATAATATTTGCGAGTATTATAGAGAAATAAACAAAATTTGTAGAAAATGTAAGATTGGATGTAAATTTTTGTAAAAAAAACTGATAAAATTTATAAAAATAAAACTACCCAATAATAATAACAATAATAACTAAAAAAAAAAGAACAAAAGTATGTTCCTTGCGTCAAAACGAACGAGTGATCGAGGGAGCAAGCAACTCGTAAAGTAACGAACCAATTCCTAATTTTCTCCATTTAATTTTTCTTATTTTCAATCTTCGCAGCTAAATTATCTTTCCCGTCGCATTTTACGGCCGGATAGAAAAATTTGCCACAGAAGATCGTTATATGCGTCTACTAAAGGTAAAGTCGTAGCAGACACATAGAGGAGACTGTGCGCGAAAGGTGTATAGTCGCGGCTCCGCACCCTCTTCCATGCCCAACGGAGGTTAATACCTTCCTGGGTGGTTGGCGATGATGGTCTTGGTGGTGGTGGATAAAAGGATGAGGCGAAAGAGGGGAGGGAAAGCGAACGATCTCGACGACGATGACGACGTCGACGTCGACACCGTGTCTCGGGGTCTTTCGCTCGGCCTCGGTCGGCCCGCGGGAGGAGCGAACGGCAAAGCGCATAGTAAAAAGCCAAGCCACATCCACGATGTGCTGTATGGATGTAGCTCTCCCTCTCTCTCTCTCTCTCTCTCTCTATCGCTGTATCTCTTTCTAGCGAGAGCGCGTTGCCTCTCTCACGTTGCTGCTGCTGCTGCTGGTCTGACGTAATGCGGTGTGGGAGCGGCAACACTCTCGAGGGTCAACGGCCCCGTCCCTGACGACCATTGTTCACCCACCGACCAACCCCACAGACCATAGAATGAGAGAAGGGAAAGAGAGAAAGAGAATGAGAGAACGAGAAAATGAGAGAGCTAGAGGGAGAGGGATAGAGAGACAGAGAGAGAGAAAAAAAAGTGGTCGCACACACTAAAGAGCTTCTCTCCGGATTCTCTTTCAATGGCTCCTTTACCACCACGTTTTTCCTCGAGTCACGCATTCCCGCCAAAACACTTTGCTCTCCATCCTACTTTGACGTTCTCTCTGTCTTTCCCTCTTTCAAACAGTCCCTTTCTCTCTTCGGCCATTAACCAACAACCACCACCAGTAGATAGTCATCGAGAATCGTGTAAGAGGAACGCCCGCGTCGATTTCAGGGCTTTCACCGAAAAAGACACACACGTGACTAAGCTCCACACGTGGCTTTCATTAATGTACCCCTACCCCCGCCTTTCCTCCTCTTTACCCCTTGAAAATTCTCGCGTTTCATCATTCAACGTAGCTTCGACGAGAATGAATGGAATCGCGTAAATTTTCTCTTTTCCTTCCTTTCTTGGTTTTGTTTTCCCTTTTTTTTTTTTGTTATGAGGGTTTAATAGATATCGCGATGGTAAATTAGACCATGATTCGGGATGTCGTCTTATCCTCGTTGGAAGATCTCGCGACGCTGCGGGACGTAATGAAATTTATTACTGTCCACGAAAACTCGAATCGTGAGATTCGAAATTGTGATTTACAAAATGGAGAAGTATGAAAAGGATTTTTTTTGTAAAAATTGCATGTCTGTCGCTTAAAGATGATAAACAATATTTCAAAGGAATGGAGAAGGTTCTCTGCGTCACATTCAATTGATCGGGCGAGTTTTTGTTGAGTTTAGCTCGCAATTCGTTGTCTGCGAACTTTTTCAAGGGATTTTCCACGTTTTTCGTTTCCCACGTGAAAATCACGACTTTTGAATGTTTTGATCCAATCGAAACGTTGTGTTTTACCATGAGCATTCTCTAAATCTGATTTAGTGAAATGTCACTAAATTTTAGTCATATTTTACTAATTCATTTAGCGAAAAGTGGGTCACTAATGATTAGTGAAAAATTACTAATTCGATTAGTTAAAAATAATTGCTATAAAAATTAGTAACATTTGACTACACAATTAGTAGTCAGCACAGCTGATGTGTTCATGCACCAGCCGATTATAATTCTTCGTGTGAATAATATGTAATAATCTCATACGTACCGACAAGAAAACGAAACGTTCAAACACTTTTTGCTTTTCCCCTTAAAGCTTTTATAAAATAAGATTCGCCGTTTTGCACTGCACATGAACTCACTGACATGAGAAAATGACATCTCCGACATCACAATGGCAGAAGAAAGGAAGTATCGGGTCGGGAACTGACGCCTGTAATTGGTCGATCGCTGAGTCCTGTACTAATTGATTAGTTGTCGTTATGGATAGTCGGCTTCAATCGGCCAATGAGTAATTTCAAGGTCAGCAATGAAGAGATTATGTGTTTACGTTTCGATTCTTGGTTTGGATCCTCTTCGGAAAACTTTTTTATTCTGTTGATGGTGAAATTGTTTATGTATTGTATGGGAACGAGGTATGTATTCCTCCGATGTGTTTCGTGCTGTATTAAAGCGAATGTGGTTGTTTACTATTGTTGCGTAGGTATTAGTTCTTAAATTATTGCTGGGCACTTTGTAGAGTGCTCAGAAATTGTGGATATTAAATGGCGTACTACGCGTTTTGTATGATGTGTCGGCTCAAGAGATTGTAGGAGACTGCTTAATTGATTAGTGATCGTGTAATATCACTAATGAATTAGTAAGCTGTATTGACTAAATAATAGTTGATCGTAGTGCTAATTTGCTTTAGTAAGCCTAATTTACTATTTTGTTTACTATGCTATCAGCGAAACGGTGCGTTTATCACTATTTCATGAGTAGAACGTGCATTTACTAATTGAATTAGTCAATTTTTCACTAATTCAGATTTAGAGAGTTTGGGAAAAATCTTGATAACGAAAATGGAAATTTGTTATTGTTGAACTATTGTTATTGCATTGATTAAATAATAGTCAATCGCATTACTAATGTGCTTTAGTAAGCCTAATTTACTATTTTTTTACTATTCTATCAGTGAAACGGTACGTTTATCACTATTTCGCCAGTAGAACGTGCATTTACTAATTAAATTAGTCAATTTTTCACTAATTCAGATTTAGAGAGTTTGAGAAAAATCTTGATAACGAAAATGGAAATTTGTTATTGTTGAACTATTGTTATTGCATTGATTAAATAATAGTCAATCGCATTACTAATTTGCTTTAGTAAGCCTAATTTACTATTTTTTTACTATTCTATCAGTGAAACGGTACGTTTATCACTATTTCACCAGTAGAACGTGTATTTACTAATTAAATTAGTGAATTTTTCACTAATTCAGATTTAGAGAGTTTGGAAAAAATCGTGATAACGAAAATGGAAATGTGTTATTGTTGGACTATTGTTATTGTATTGACTAAATAATAGCCAATCGTATTGCTAATTTGCTTTAGTAAGCCTAATTTACTATTTTGTTTACTATGCTATCAGTGAAACGGTACGTTTATCACTATTTCACCAGTAGAACGTGGATTTACTAATTGAATTAGTTAATTTTTCACTAATTTAGATTTAGAAAGTTTGGGAAAAATCTTGATAACGAAAATGGAAATTTGTTATTGTTGGACTATTGTTATTGCATTGATTAAATAATAGTCAATCGCATTACTAAATTGCGTTTGTAAGCCTAATTTACTATTTTGTTTACTATTATATCAGTGAAACGGTACGTTTATCACTATTTCGCCAGTAGAACGTGCATTTACTAATTAAATTAGTCAATTTTTCACTAATTCAGATTTAGAGAGTTTGGGAAAAATCTTGATAACGAAAATGGAAATTTGTTATTGTTGGACTATTGTTATTGTATTGACTAAATAATAGTCAATCGTATTACTAAATTGCGTTTGTAAGCCTAATTTACTATTTTTTTACTATTCTATCAGTGAAACGGTACGTTTATCACTATTTCACCAGTAGAACGTGGATTTACTAATTGAATTAGTTAATTTTTCACTAATTTAGATTTAGAAAGTTTGGGAAAAATCTTGATAACGAAAATGGAAATTTGTTATTGTTGGACTATTGTTATTGTATTGACTAAATAATAGTCAATCGCATTACTAATTTGCTTTAGTAAGCCTAATTTACTATTTTTTTACTATTCTATCAGTGAAACGGTGCGTTTATCACTATTTCATGAGTAGAACGTGCATTTACTAATTGAATTAGTCAATTTTTCAATAATTTAGATTTAGAGAGTTTGGGAAAAATCTTGATAACGAAAATGGAAATTTGTTATTGTTGGACTATTGTTATTGTATTGATTAAATAATAGTCAATCGTATTACTAATTTGCTTTAGTAAGCCTAATTTACTATTTTGTTTACTATGCTATCAGTGAAACGGTACGTTTATCACTATTTCACCAGTAGAACGTGCATTTACTAATTAAATTAGTCAATTTTTCACTAATTCAGATTTAGAGAGTTTGGGAAAAATCTTGATAACGAAAATGGAAATTTGTTATTGTTGAACTATTGTTATTGCATTGATTAAATAATAGTCAATCGCATTACTAATTTGCGTTTGTAAGCCTAATTTACTATTTTCTTTACTATTCTATCAGTGAAACGGTACGTTTATCACTATTTCACCAGTAGAACGTGCATTTACTATTTGAATTAGTCAATTTTTCACTAATTCAGATTTAGAGAGCACGTTCAGCTTCGACGAGCATTCGATGCGATTCTGCAGCAGTTTTCTTCAAACGATAACAAAAAATCAACGTGTCCGAAAATCGTAATTCCTAAACAGAAAATTCGAAATATTCCTTCTTATCGAACCCCATTTTCTTTCCTGGAAACGTTTATAGGAAATCGATCGATCGTTATCGATAGGGCGATCGTTCGATACGTGACAAGTGCCACAAATATCAATATCGTGTTTTACTCTCCCTCCGTTTACCTCCCTGGCCCAAATTGAATTAATCCAATCGCACATCTTATCACCAGCCAGGAATTTTTTCGTCGACTCGATATTTCGTTGAAACGAGCGTGGCTAGGCTTGAGTCTGGGTGTTATTTACAGAGTCGGGCTGGGTACGTACGAAATAGCGCGATTCCGTTACGTGCGGGAGAGCCGAGGGAAAGATTGATACGAGCGAGAAGTGAAAATACGAGGAGGAAAAACGAGGGTTGTTTCCTCTGGGAAATTCTCAATTTCCTGCTACTTCAACCTCTTCACCCTTCGCTCGACCTCAGCCCTCGATTCTGCTACCAGCTGTATTTCTCCTTCTCATACACAGGCTAATCCTACAACATTGTATAAAACATTACGTTAACAAAAATCTCTCAATCTTAAAGTTAATTAATTAAAATTAAATTAAAAAATATAATTTGTAACATAAAATAATTTTTCTTCTCTTCTTCAAATTCGAATATCTCTTCATCGTCGATTCGTTTTTCCTAATTTATGAAAATTATCCACTACACTGTTTTCCCAATTACGAAATTATAAAACGTCTCTTCGTGCGCTGAAACAAAAAATTGCTTTACAAGCCAGAACGAGAAAAAGATTAATGAAAATAAAATTAAAAAAAAATAATTTACAATATAAAATAAATTTTCCTTCTATTTCTCCGATTGGAATGTATCTTCATCGTCGATTCGTTAGATCACCGTCCAATCTTTCCAAATCCATGCAAATCATCGATCACACTGTTTCCCAATTACGAAATTCCATCTAAAACAAAAAAAAAAGAATTTTTTCTTTATAAAAATAGAAAAGAAACAAAATCCTAGCCACATCTCCGCGCAAGAAACAAGGATTCATCGAGTGGGAGGGAGGCAGAGATAACTTGGAGATATTTCAACGAACCCCGGTATCGTGGCGATGGTATCGTGGCAAGATTCGTGGTCGAGAGAGTCGGAAGGAGAGAAAAAGAGAGAAGAGATACCACAGTCATGGTCGATCGGTTCGATGAGGAACGTTGAGAAGGGGGTGGGGGGAGGGGGGCTGAAGATGAGAAGAGGTAAGGGGTGTCAAGAAAACTTGGATCGAGAATGCTCCCGAATCCGTCAACTCTTCTGACGGATAAGAGTGATACGAGACAGAGAGAGAG
>OZ023259.1:22218182-22278182 GCA_964007305.1 Netelia melanura | reverse complement strand
AGTCAAAAGGAGCAAGAGACGAGACGTTTGAGCGAAGGGAAAAAGTCGTGAACGAGAGAGAAAGACAGTGGCCGAAGGAGCAAGATGAGACTGGAAGGGAAAAAGTCTTGAGAGAAAGAGACGATCTGATAGAAATAGAAAGAGAGAGGGACTAAAGGCCTGCGGGAAAAGACATGGAACGAGGACCTCTTTCCCGCTCGCTCTTTTTTTTTTTCCTCTCTTCACTATATTTTCCTCTCTCTCTCTCCTTCTCTTCCTCTCGCATACTCCCTTTCTCTCTCTCTCTCTTAGATTCGTTCTCGCTCATCCCAGAATGATTTTTACACCCATTCGTTTTTGCTTCGAACCGCGACAACAACGGGCGAAGGTCGAACGAGGAGGGAACGAACAAACTAGAAGAAGAGAGGGAAGATATTAAAAGAGACACCTGTGAAAATGAATTCGGGCGAAACGAAGTCTTATCTACCTTAGGGTTTCTCCTATCTTTACAGACTCGTTATTTCTTCGTCCTCTTTTTTTTTTTCTTCTTCTTCAACTTCTCTACCGGCTTAATTACAGCTACGTACCATACGTATGTAACAGCAACTGATATCGGGAGCATGTGTTTTTTCATGCTTTTAATATGTTATTCATGATTCAAAAAGCGAGAGGTGAGAGAGAAAGAGGACCAAGAGGAAAAAAAAAGAGCAAACACACAGCTGTGTTTGTCGTACTAGACGACGTTCCTCTCTGTGTACGATAAACTTCTTCTCTCTCTCTCTCTCTCTCTTTTTTTTCCTTCTCCTACGTCCTATACGTAGTTTTAATGATCGGGCACCGTTTATACCCGTGGTATTATCTACCACGATTGTCCAACGAGTTGTGAAATTCGGGACACACTTGGAAAGCCACGAATACAGAGTCGAGATCTTGATCTGGAAAAACAGAGAAAAAAAAAAAAATTATACAATGTATTACTTCTACAGCTTGCTAGTCCAAAACTATTTATATCTATATATACGCACCATTCGAATATTTAAATATATGTGTGGCTGTATGCGGGGGTTTTTCCACAGAGGCCGAACGAAAAATATGCCCACCCGTGGCCTCGACTTTTCCTCCCCCTTGCCTCCTTCCTCGCTTCTCGCTCTCACTCTCTCTCTCTCCTTCTCTGTGTCCCTCGCTCAACGCCCCGTGTATGGTAAAAAAAACCCTTTGGTATTCACGCGTCGATGGGCGAATAAGCGAGGAACACACTAGCGACTAACCTCGTAGAGATACGCCGATATCGTTACACGAGGCGTTCAACGTGTGAACGAACACTCTTTCCTTTTTTTTCTTCTTCTCATTCTTCCTCCCAAACTTGGCAAATTTTCATCAATTATTCCGCTCGTCTCGCTGTGACGATCGAGGAATAATTTTTTCAACATTTTCTTTTTTATCCGTCCGATCGGACGGTTTGCGTGTTCTTTTTTCTTTACTTATATTTAGTGCTCGAACGGATAAGCTCAATCGTGGAAAAAACAAATTCACGATAACTCGAGACTTTTGTGTCTCTTTTTGTTTTGTTTTCGCACGTCGCGCGTTCGATTCGAGCAGTGTAAAATCGAAACGGAATCGTAACGCTGTAGAACTCGGCCAGTATCAACGTCGACGCGCCCGGGCGGAGGCCAAAGGGTCGCAACACGGGAGTGTATGTGTGCGAGTAGCAGGAAACGCGGGAGCCACCAGGCGCTAGAGTGACTTCCGGAAGTCATAACTTCCGAGAGCGAGAGTGATAGAGAGAGAGAGAGAGAGAGGCGTGTCCCTCAACGTTGCAATCCGATCGAGCGACATTGGATTTTGTTCTTTATTTTCCGTGTTCTTCTTGTATTCTTCTTTCCTTCTTTTTTTTTTTTTTTTTTTTTTTTTTTTTCATTGTCATCGCCCTTCGCCCCTTGCTCGCTCATTAAGTCAGCTCATTTGCGAGGGATATATACATGTTTTTTTGTTCCGTTCCTCTCCTCGCTTCCGGCTGATGGAAATATATTCGTGGGGCTAATTTTATCCCATTATCACACGGTCACCCCTGACCATGGGAGAATTTCCTTTTCCATTTTGGAAAAAAACATCCTCCAATCCATCGGAATTTGTCCTCGTTACTAAAGAAAAAAAGGATGGAAAATAATTGGACGTTAACGTTCGTCAAATAGAAATAAAGAATAGAAGATATTGTATAAAAAATTTACCGATGGATTTTGTCGTTCGTGGCGAGGAGGGAACGATCCTTCGCGCCTCGAGCTTTGACGAAACTCCGGAAATGCGGTCAAAAGGGTACGAGCCACATAACGCACCAAGGAACAACGCAGCAACGAATGATAATCACACGCGTTGTTACGAGAGAGACTCTTCGTATATATCAAGAGCGTCGAGGCTCTCCCGTCCGCGTGTGCGAGGCTCGAAGAGGATTCTTTTGACAATTTCTACGAAGGAGAGGCCTCGAGGTTCTCTCGACGGTGCTCGAGACACTGCTAGTTTCTAGGCTGAAAAGAAGAAGAAGAAAAAACGTGAGCGAGTATGAGAGAACGGATGAAAAGAAGAAGCCGAAGAAGAAGAAGAAGAACAAGAACAAGAAGTAAAAGAAGAATAGGAAAACAAAAATGAAGAGAATGTCTCGCACACCTTGCGCATTATTATTGGTAACGCCTCTGGCTCGGTTCGTATTCCATACAAAACGCACGCGACACCTCATTATGACAATTGACGTTCATCTTTCTTCCCTTCGTTTAATTTCCAGCGTTAAAAGCAAGCGCGCATCCTGAAAAAAATAAAGAAGAAAACGGAGAGATAAAAAAAAAAGATCATCATTCTCAGACATTTGTGCGATACTTGTCGTGTGTTTTGTCGACTGTGTGGTCTCCCAAACTATCGTTAACATGTCCTAAACGCAACGTGCCCCTTAAGATCTTCCTCAGTTACTGTCCCTGTCTCTCTCTCTCTCTCTCTCTCTCTCTCTCTCTCTTGTCCTTTTGTACATTTTTATTCAACCTCTTGTTCCGTGGTAGGTTGCCTCGGTGGCTAGAAACCACGACGAAGAGTCGCGATCGAGCGAGACGGAATTATAGAACAGGGCGGCTGAGGACGGGTGGAGAGGTCGGGGGTAAGAGAGGAAGAAACGTGGAAGGTTTTAGCCCGAACGGCCGAGGAGTGAGACGGTACGAGCGTGAAAAAAAGAGAAGTAAAAAAAAAAGAAAAAGTTGTAGAGCGAGATAAAGCTGGAGATGAAGCGAGAAGGTAAAAGATAGGGAGAGGCTCGAGCGAGGCGAGCGAGCAGAGGGAGAGTGAGAGGGAGTGAGAGAGAGAGAAGGGAGGGCTCTACACGTTCTTGGACTTGGTCGTCTTCGTCTTTGGTCGTCATCGTGAGCTCCTTACAGTGCATTGCCTTTAAGATCCTCTCAGCGAGCCCCTTCTCTCCCTCCCTCTCTCTCTCTCTCTCTCTCCTTTTCTCGTATATATACATGTATAAACACTCAATGTATATTGCTAAACTATGACACACACTCGCCTACGTATACGCACGTACGCATTGGGCGCCTATTGCGAAACAATCGTACAAGCGAATGTGCATTAATCGCAAAACAAGTTTTTTAAATTTATCTTCAAACTTGACGTTGGCTAAATGGATCCTCTCAAGGCAGCGAATCAGTGGAACTGAAAAAGAGTAAGGCGATTTAAGCAGGTACAACTATTTTCTATTTATAATATTATCTTGTTGTTGTTGTTATTATTATTATTGTTATGTATATGTACCGTCCCTCGACAAATCTTTCGCGACGTGACTCCTCGTTTCTGTGGCTTCTTCCACCGGGGTAGGGCGTGCGAACCTATTTTTCGTCCGAGCCAAGATTCCATCGCGTAATCCAGCGGCTAGATTTTATATTTCCATACCGGACACGAGTCTCGAACGATGCGAAAGAATGCGTATGAAATTATTTAAAAAAAACGATGTAACTTCCATTTATGTTTTGTTTTTTTTTTTTTTTTTTTTTTTTGTGTTATTACAACGCGGTTTTTGCGCAGTCGACTGTGTCAATTTCCTCGAGATAAATACCAAAAATCGACGCTACGAGCTGTTTAAAGAAACAGAGAGAGATTGATTGATTGATAGTGTTTTTATTAAACCCTAGCATGGCTATAGGGTAATATTGCAGAATAAAGCGAAACATAAAAATTAAAACTAAGACTAAAAATAAGAATACAAATAAATAAACGGAACTAAAGATAGAGTATTACAATGAGAGAGAGAGAGAGAGAGAGAGAGAGAGAGAGAGAGATTGATTGATTGAGCATTTATTATACCCTGGCAAGCCTTTGGGTAATTGTGACTAGTATAATATGAGTAACAGCAGAATAAAGTATTCGAAATTGAACTTAAAACTAAAAGCATAGAAGCAGAACAAGTAGAAAAATCATAAGTACAATATTAACTTAAAACTAAAATTACAAAGATTAAGATTAAGATTGTGCCGCAAGAGAGATAGATAGATAGATAGATACTTTATTATGCCCTAGTAACACTTTGGGGCAAATTCCACAACCAATTTCAATACTTTGAAATTACAAATTGGATAATTGTAATTTCAATTATCACTCAAGATATACGTAAAGAGAGAGAGAGAGAGAGAGAGAGAGAGAGAGAGAGAGAGAGAGAGAGAGAGAGAGAGAGAGAGAGAGAGAGAGAGAGAGAGAAAAGGACGAGAAGCAGAAATGTGAATGAGGGAGAAATCAATGAGAGAAGAGAAGATCCATCTCCCGACCCTCGATTCGATTTCTCGACTCGACTGCGACTACTTATCGTTTTTCTCTCCCTCTTTCGCGGTCGTTGCTCACGCGGGAAGTGCGTACGGGATTCGTACGTGTAAGTGCAACCCCGGGCTGCTTTTGCCGCCGCGAATGGCTCGCGGTGCAAAAGAGCAAGAGAGAAAAAAGAGAGACGGACGTAGCGTTTTACTCGTAAAGGTAAAGGAGGAAGAGGGATACGATAAGGCGATGTGTATAACGCGAAGCAAGAAAGAGAGAGAAAGAGAGAGAGGGAGCGATAATGTTGCGGGTTCGCGTGCTCCTTTCCTCTCTCTCTTTCTTGCTCTCCCTTTCTCTCTCTCTCTCTCTCTCTCTCTCTCTCTCTCTCCTTCTCTCTCTCTCCTTCTCACAATGTTCGCCTCTGTATTTCTCTCGCTCTTACCATGGCTGTACTCTCCGTTCCGAACGGTGAAAGTCTCGCCGACTGTACACCGACCCGTGTCCGAGGGTAACGGTATTATCGCTATCGTCGTTTCCCCTCCAGGCTCTCGCCCTTACGATTTTCGAAGCGCTTGGCTCTTCTCTCTTGCTTTTTCTCTCTCCCTCTCTCTCTCTCTCCCTCACTCCTGTCTCTATTATTTCTTTTCTCGCCACCGGGTTACTTTGTGCCTGGCATGTAGCTGTACATTACTATAATAATACTAGGAACCTCGATACTGGCAACTTCAACGATGATAAAGTTACGGGATCGAGGTTTTCAGTACCTGTATATTATATTGTTCGAAAAATTATCATCGAGATGCTCCTTGATCGTAAAGTTGAATCGAGAGAAAATTTAGAATGGTCGAATCCAAAGTTTGTATTCTCCAGTAACTCTGTAAAACCTAGAAGCAAAAGAATCCAGGAGTAGGTTCGACTCTCATAAACTTCACAACTTTAAACCTATATGTATACATACATTCAATCACATGTATGTCCAAACAATGAAATTCTTGGTTCCTTAATAACGGTAGTAATATTTGATAAATGATCAATCACGAATCCTCGATACTTTGGTATTTTGTGTCGTCACACATCTGCAGGCAACCATTACCAAGTTTCTTGCCCCATCGTACCTATGAACACACAAAAGTTCCAAAATGTTTCATCGAGAAATTTTGAAGCGGGTGGGTGGCTTGATTTCTCTATTTCTCTCTCACTCTGACTTTTTTCTTTCCCCTCGTTTGTTCTTACGCTCTGTCGGTCTCTGGCTCTCTCTCTCTCTCTCTCTCTCTCTCTCTCTTGGTGTCTTCGTCTTTCACGAGTGGCTCGTGAGAAACCAAATATAGGCAACAAGGGGAGTTTCGAAAGCCTTCTCTTCTCGTGGTGCTATGAGGTGATTCTTGAGCGTGGGTGTTGCCCGATTCGAGAGAAAGAGACTGACCATAAGGATCGAGGGACTAGCCCTTGTGCCTGGGGAAAAATATTATTCATCGGTTTTGATTTTATTCCCTCATTGTTTTTCAATTTGCTTTGATTCTTGGAGAACATAACCAACATGTATGTACGTACCTTAGTTAAGATGGAAAAAAATGTTGCATCTCATGGGATAGGGATGAGAGGTGTTGTCAAAGATCCTCCACGAATAAATGCCAATTTAGAAAGCGAGGATTTATAACTCCTCGCTCTTGGTTATAATATCAACGCTAAAAATTCGTGGCAACCTTTTCTTGGGGCTTCGAAACTCTCCCTTACAAATGTTCGAATATCCGATGCAGAACGACATCCAAAATAATGCTTAACGACGCCATCTTGTGGATGAAATCAGAATCAGTAGTGAGCTAAAGGTGCATGGTGCTGCCACCTCTGTGACAACGGAGGAACTAAGTTCTCGAGATATGAATTACCGACGTAAACGTGGATATGCGTGGAGATTCCATTTCTCACCGCTACGCGGCGCATTCGCTCCAGTGTTTCTCACAAGCCGTCGTAGTTCCAAAGCACGGTCTTACATACAGGTTGTGCAACTCCCGGGAGTGGGGGAGGGCTAAAGTGACTCGCATTTGAAGCAGTGTGTCGATATGGGTCGGGTTTTTCGCGCATGCGCAACTGAACAAGCATCAGTGAAGTATCAATATCTAGTGAAAAGAGGTATCGGGCATCGGGTTCATTATTCAACCATTCTGCTAAGTTTGTATTAAACTATTACATGCCATTAAAAAAAGGTCTTAATACGTATATAACTTTCAAATAAATAAAAATTGTATAATATGTGTATATGTGATATAACAAACATCATTTATTAGCAGATAAATAAAATATTATACTTTAGAATCTGGAAAAGAAAAATATGATCTCACACTAGTGACATAGCACGGCACTGTCTTCATGCTGCTGTTGCCGCGCATGCGCGAAAAACCCGACCCATACCGACACACTGATTTGAAGCAGAAAAATCGAGTTCTCTCTATCGCCACCTGCAGCGCTGCTATCGAGTGTCGACATGACATAACCTCATAATCATCGTTTTCGGTTTTGGCAGTTTGTAGCGTGATACAAAATTTGGTTTTTGTGCTGTGATAGTGAGTTGGGTTAAAAAAAGAAATATCATTATGGGACGATCGTGCGTTGTTCCAAATTGTAAAAGTTAGTATCGAGGTGCTGGAAAACCAAAAGTTTCAATTTTCAAAGTGCCGAGTAACATCGGATTATTTGGCTCTCTGCGATTTTTTTCTCCATTTACGTTCAACATTTTCTCGGCTCATATTAATGTTGTGCGATATTTAATTTAATAATCTTCAAGATTTACCGACAATAATATTGTTTTTATTTTTTGCTAGTCAAGTTAATAGTGCGCTTGCGCAACCCAATCGACACTCGATTGCAGTGTCGCACGTGGCCAAACCGTGAACTTCCAAAAACTGCTTCAACAAGCGAGTCACCCCCACTCCTGAGAGTTGCAAGACCTGTATGTAAGACCGTGTTCCAAAGGCTAACATGTACCAACGTTCCCGTAAATTCTAACACCTACCGCGTCTAGGGGAGGATACAGTGATATAGCTGTAATGATGACTCTGTCACACCCCCGTGAAGTTGGCCGGACAACTTGCACTTTATTAATTGACTTTTTTTTTATATAGTTAGGTGGTCGTTGGGTAGTGTTAGGTAGTGTAATTAAAACGTTAGGTAGTCAATAGTTTTTTCAAAAACAAATAATTAAAAATGTATGTGAAATTGGTCGAAACATTTTTTGTTTTCCTTTATTAATCTTTTCAAGATGCTCAAATGATGCGTAATCGTTAGGTAGTTATGAATATACTAATTAAAACGTTAGGTAGTCAACCATATTCTTGCAAATCTAAAAAACAATTTTGCGAATTATGCATGCGCAACGGCTAATGCGCACCTGTGTGAACTTAGCCAGCAGACTGACAATTGCGATCGTTGCTCGTAGGCTTCGATATCGGCGTGCCATCTCGAGAATCACACACTCATACACACGGATCAAGAGTCATATCAGTGCGATCACTGTTATTAGTCTTTCAGACAGTAACGATTGTCGAACAGGCATTGCAATCTCTATCGCAATCCAACCTACGTACCACCACCTCCACAGACGAAAACACATCGGCGGCCCGAGTCCGAGTGCATAAGGGAAATTTCATACGTCGGGCAGGTCGGGCATCGAGCATTTACGCATGCGTCGCGCATCGAGCATTTACGCATGCGTCGCGCATCGGGCGTTTGGGCGTTCGTTGGGCTCAAAATTGTTTTTTGGCTTTCGCAAGGATTTAGTTGACTACCTAACGTTTTAATTAGTATATTCATGACCACTTAACGATTACACGTCATTTGAGCATCTTGAAAAAATAAATAAAGGAAAAAAAATTTTCGGCCATCTTCACATACATTTTTAATTATTTTTTTTTTTTTTGCAAAAACTATTGACTACCTAACGTTTTAATTAGACTACCTAACACTACCTAACGACCACCTAACGATATAAAAAAAGTCAATTAATAAATTGAAAGTTATCCGGCCAACTTCACGGGGGTGGTCGGAGTTCTAAGTGTTGCCATATATATAACGTCCCCCTAAATCCTAACATCCCAGCGCGTCTAGGGCAGGGTACAGTGACACAGCCCTATTGAAAGCTACGACGAACCAATGTTTTACTTATTGATTTTTTTCAAAAACAACGATCAAACAAACGTTCGAATTATATTATTTGTTTCCAACAAACGATTCCGAATCGATTGGCGTTTGAAAAAATCAAATCAGACAAAATTTCAAAAACTTGCGGCTAACTTAACGCTCATTGTTGTTTTGTTTGTTTGATTAAAAATATGATCAAACAAACGTTTTAATTAATCAAACAATCACAAACAAACGACAAACAATCGTTATAAATTAAAAAAAGATGCAAAAGTCAAAATCGAGGGGCTAAATTTACATAGCTCTTTTCATCCTCGATGACAAAAAAAAGTCTTCGATGTAGATACTTACATCGAACAACGATCTAAGGTAAGAATCTGCCTTACCGTCCTTTGGGAGAAGGGAGGAGAACAGCAACCATCGACAAAAGTTGAAACCTCGAGAGTTCGTTCTGCGACATCTGAGCGGCCAACGGATGAACTTTATTGTTCCCACGTTAATCGCTGGTCGCAAGCTAGCTTAGTCATATATATGGTGAATGAAGTGGCGTATTAATTCGTATTACGCGGAAAATTTTTGATTGTGTAACGTCTAATTGAAGCCTTTTCGGACGAAAATTCTTTTTGTCCAAATATAAACTGACTATAGTCGACATTCGTGATTTACCTTCGAGACTTTGAGTGGCTGGATGGGAAGTAAAATTTTTTTTTATTCAGATGAGGTGAAGATTATGACGTTATTTTGGATGATATCCCGAGAACTCTAAAAAAATTCGCAAAAAGCCCGAAATAACACCCGTTGGCCACTCACAATCAGATATAGCGAAACCAATCCGCAAGGTTTCAATTTTTGTCGAGCTTCGTTGATCTCACCCTTATGTCTGGTATTAGTGTATTGCAAAAAGTGTCTGGCGACGCAGAGGGCAGCACTATATGAATTGTTACCAAGACAGCACATCAGCCTAGCTCTCTTCACTACTTTCTCCTCGCAGCAGTCTGTTTACAGTGTTCAGCGTTCGGGTTTTCTTCGCGTCCATCAAAATCGTCCATTATCATTCATTCATTCATTAGCCCATCTAGAGTAGCGGTCAAAATCATTTAATATTCGCAAAATTTGCGGTGAAGCGAGTACAATGAATCGTAAATTCGTGAACTGTTGACATTCCGTTCGAGTTACACCGTTCGGTGTTTCACACTCTCGTGGAGTCAAAGCCGTGTTTTATTCGCGAGAATCTATACAGTGTCTCGGAATGACGGCGAGTGTCGTGCAATCGTTGGCGATTCTGTGCTGTCTATGGGCCGCGGTCGGGACGACCGGACTCGACGTACAGGACGAGCTCGAACATCACGGAAGATGCGAACCAATTACGATAAATCTGTGTCTAAATCTGCCGTACAATCAGACCATGATGCCAAATTTGCTCAAGCATCAGAAACAAGAAGACGCTGGTCAGGATGTTCATCAGTACGCGCCACTTGTCAAGATTCAGTGCAGCCCAGACTTTCGTTTCTTTCTGTGCTTGATGTACGCGCCCGTGTGCACAATCCTCGAAAAACCACTGCCTCCTTGTCGTTCGATATGCGAACGAGCTCGTGCTGGCTGCGAAAGTGTCATGCAAACATTTAGCTTTCAGTGGCCACCGAGTCTTGACTGTTCGAAACTTCCGGAGTACGGCGAAGATCCGGAAGTTCTGTGCGTCGGTACGAACGAAACTTCACCTTCGAGATCTAGCACGACCTTCAAACCTCCGATGAGAATGCCAGATCCAGAATTTCAGACACCCTGGCACTCTGGACAAAAACCCTATGGCGGTATACTCGGTGCTCGAGATCATGGTTTTGCTTGTCCGGTACAGTTTGGTGTGCCACACGAACATGGATATTCCCTCAAAGTCGGCGGCAAGGTTGTACATGACTGTGGAGCTCCTTGCGACGGAATGTTCTTCAGCGAACAGGAGAGACAATTTTCGCGAATCTGGGTTGGAACATGGGCCGCTCTTTGCGCAGCATCGTGCTTTTTCACGTTTCTTACTTTCTTAATCGACACTGACAGATTCAGGTAAGAAGACACAAAGACGTTTGTCCCAGTTTAGAGCAAGCCTTAATTTTATAGGAAATATTTATTATTACATAACTTTGCGCTAAATTTGAACAGAGCGAAACGAAATATGGAAATTTGATGCAATGTAGACACTTTTTCTTCAAATGGATATTTAGCATTTCTTCTGCTAACGCCCAATTATTTTTCCAGATATCCCGAGCGTCCCATAATCTTCTTATCAGTCTGCTATCTCATGGTTGCTCTAGTCTATGTCGTGGG
Organism: Netelia melanura; assembly: GCA_964007305.1. NCBI lineage: Eukaryota > Metazoa > Arthropoda > Insecta > Hymenoptera > Ichneumonidae > Netelia > Netelia melanura. The sequence continues at coordinate 22,266,971 of OZ023259.1, read as the reverse complement.
ATGGGCAGCAAAGAACAACATAGCTTGTCGTGAACCATTCCCTCATCCCCCAAATGTTCAGGTTCAGATGGTTTCTACCATTACTCAAGGCACGAAACACGAATGGTGCACGCTACTCTTCATGGTTCTGTACTTCTTTGGCATGGCATCGAGCATCTGGTGGGTGATTCTCACGCTCACCTGGTTTCTCGCCGCTGGACTCAAGTGGGGACACGAGGCTATAGAGGCAAATTCGCAATATTTTCATCTTGCGGCATGGGCCGCACCAGCAATTAAAACCGTCACAATTCTTGCTATGGGCAAGGTTGAAGGTTCGTATAGTTTTTATACAACTTTCAATTATAGACACAATAGGTATGTCCCAAGTTTTTACAATATATCTTTTATTTCATATCGTTTTTTTAGGCGATATATTATCAGGCGTGTGTTACGTTGGACTCTGGAACGTTGAAGCGCTACGTGGTTTCGTTCTGGCTCCTTTATGCGTCTATCTGGTTCTTGGTACAGTGTTTCTACTTGCGGGTTTCGTGTCGCTATTTCGTATACGTACAGTGATGAAGCACGATGGGACCAAGACCGACAAGCTCGAGAAACTCATGATACGAATCGGAATATTTTCCGTACTTTACACCGTACCAGCATTAATAGTCATCGCGTGTCTTTTCTACGAACAAGCTTATTTCGACAGTTGGATGTTAACGTGGAACATGGATCTATGTACAAGACCGGTGCCTCAGTCGCTCTATTCGATTCCATGTCCAATAGGCGAACGCACTAGAGACCTCGGTCGTCGGCCGGAATTCGAGGTATTCATGATTAAATATCTCATGGCTATGATCGTCGGTATAACGAGCAGTTTCTGGGTATGGTCGAGCAAGACATTAACGAGTTGGCGACAATTTTTCAACCATATACGAGGCCGACGAGCCGAGGCGTACGTCTAATTGTAAGATACATCTTTCTTTTTATATCGTCCTACTATGCTCTCTCTCTCCCTCATTCTCTCTTTTGTTCGTTCGTGTGACTCGATCCTATTCGACTCAATCGTCCATTGGATTCAAAAACATCACAACGATACGAGGACGATACGGGTTTGGTTGTACGATGAAAATTTACAAAGAAACGAAAACAAAAAATTCTTAAAATTTAATGAAAAATTATATGCATACTCTGCAATCGTGTGATGATATTTGATGTATTTTGGAGAAATGTTAAGAGGGTGAAACACTTGGAGTATCGTCCTTAATATCGTGCCAATTAATTGTTTTAAGTATATAGGCGCTCATCATTACTATTATTCCGGTTAAATTGCAATTGACTGCACGAATGTCGAAGGAAATAAAATTTAGAAGTTAAATACTCATTCCGCGGTCCGAGAAAAATTATGACTGACGTGCTTACCCGGACGCATTTTATTTTTTACTCTAGAGTCTATCGGGATGACAAACGATATATATATATATATATACAATTATACTACTTATATTATATTATTGATACGAATTCATCACGCTCAAAATACGGATAGTTAAACGTGTTCAGAGTTTAAGAATATGAGAAAGAAATAATGAAAGAAAAAACTATATGTGTTGCGTCCAACGGAAGAGCGTTCCTTGAAACTCATTGTTGCGCTTAGTATTGTTCTTTTGAATTATTATTTTTCTTTTTGCAAATTGGAAAGTAAAATGAATAGGATCAAAAAAATTGATGATGGAAGAGCGCCCGAGTAAACTCACATATAGATTTTTTTTAAGATTGAAAGACAAACGACTTACTTAAATACTCACTAATAAGACTTTGAAGAGAAACACCTCGTCGAACATTTTTTTTATTTTATACATATATATATATAATATAACTGTCAATTATATACTTTTGACACTTTGTACTCGAATTTTTATCCGTAAAAAAAAACATTAAAAATATCGATGTACACGCCGAGATCTCGGTGAATCGAGACGATGTTCTTACAAGAGCAAAATAACTCTTAGACGTAACTAATTGTGTGCTGCTATTAGTTAGATAATGTTGTATATAAATGCAGTTTTAATTTTGCTATGTACCATAATATATTTTTAAATACTGGTGTAAATATTACTGTATGCGCGTTGGTACAGCCAACTAATGTCTCTCTTTTTCTCTCTCTGTTTATTCAGTGCTCTGTATCGAGACGCGAAAATTGATTAGAGAGACTGGCGAAGTTTGACCAATTGGTGTTTTCACCAACAAATTTTCATTAATTTCATAATCCAGAATCGCAGAACTGTTGGTCTTGTTCGACGAAATAATAAAACACTCATTTAATGTTTTTGTTTTTTCATAAATATTAATTTCATTGAACCGAAACAAACTGTAGAAAGTAGTATGACTTTTTTGCAGTTTTAATAACTTGCGGATGACCATAATTTATGGACGTTCGATAATAGCTCAGTAACTTAAGCGTAATCAGGTTTACTTAATAGTCGTATCAACTTTCTGGAAAGTAATTAATTAACGTCTCTTCATTGCTGGGTTTCCAATTGTTTCCAAGCGTCACACATGAACATACCTCCCCAGTCTCTCCTAAAGTTACCTAAGGGTGAAAATGAATACTGACAATGAGATGCGAATTGACTCATCGCCTCAGCGAATCTAACAAAATTACACAGAAACGACAGACTCGTTTCTGGTTGTTGTAATAAAATAACGTTATATCGTTTTATCGAAAGACTAGCAGCTACTTGAATTTCGTCCATTGGAACTGTCGAGCTTTTTTGTGTATCTTCTAAGTAAAGAAATGAGAAAATAAAAAGAAAACGAGGAAAATTAAAAATTCGTCGCTGCTTTCTTACTGCAGATCAGGTTATTCAATTCCAATAGAATTGAAGATAGACATAAGAAAAGGAGAAAAGTTCTGGATATAATAGATAACGTCGTGAGCGTAGCCGGTTATGTTCATGAGGCGCAGAATTTTGTTTATATACGTAACAATGTGTAAAATTAACGTAAGCCTTTATATTCTTTATATCGTAATAAAATGAGCATGATGTATACACGTTAACAAACGAAAGCGTCGATAAACGAAGTAACAAGAATTGCTGATCGATCCATTATTCAATTTATTGTTTCTTTTACTTTGAGTTTACAAAATTCAATGTAAAGAAGATAAGATAGAAACTGAACAAAAAGTAATTACGTACAAGAGTCGAAAATGCATCGTCACACCTTTTTTCGAATTTTTAACATACGAATTCTGCGCCAGTATCTAATAACAAAAGGTATCGTAGCAAGAGTTATCGATATCCTGACAGGGGCCAAGAGTTTGTGAAAAGTATAGGCCACCACGAACGTCGACGAGTTTGCAATTGCACTTTGAAGCTTTTCGTTATCGATATTGGGTATCATTTCGACAAACTTGATGACATCTATTCCACTGAAAACAAAGAAACGTTTTATTTTTCAACAATCTCATGGGCTTTTTGTTTAGGAAGAATGTTTCAAGTGTGGCTACATGCGACTTTGAATTGACTTTATTCAACAGGAGCTTGTGTAATTAATCTTGAAAAAAATTATTTTGTATCATGCACTGCATTAATCTGATAAAGTTTTCCTCTTAACTTTTGCGAAAGGACTGACCTAGAGACGGCAATGTAACAAGCACCGAGTGATATCAGCGAGATGCCAACATGAAAAACGATAACCACGCTGCCGTACCCCTTTATCGCTCTTTTTAGTTTCTCCGTTTTAGATATGGCGACATTGGAGTAAACTTTTTCCAATTCGTTAACTGGCGTTTTACTATCCGTCGAATATTCGACGCAACTCTGTGAGCTTGGCAATGGAGTTAGTCTCGTGAGAACGTCGTTAGTGAGAAAACCTGGATGGTAGAAAATATTACAATGTTCTCACTAAAATAAAAAAAAGAATTTTAGTCCTTCACCCTAGTTCACGAGATTATTCATAAGGAGCTGGTGGGTGCGGATTTTTGGGGTTGCAAATTTTGACCTTGTGTTCTTCATACACCGACTATAAGAAACAATAGTTTGTTAGAAAGACTAAGACATTTTTGTTTGTTTTCCCGGTAATATTTGTAACTTAACTAAAATAATGAATGACATTTGGTTCTAATAGCCGTGAGAGAAGAACTCACCATCAAAACTCGATGATTAAGAAACCATAGTACACCCTGAAGCATAAAACAAAGGTTGCCAAGATTTTTGAAATTTTAAGGATAGTAGGCAGAACTATGTAGGTGGATCATAAGTGATAATTGTTTCCCAAATCTAAAAACGATAGTCGCTTGGACTAACCATTGAAGCGTCGTTTTTTCTGAAGCTCATGAGCTTTGACACTGGTATAGTGTGACTTTTGCATATCCTCAGCGATATATTTGCTGTCGTTTGTCCACTGGCCACCTGGCATGTTGAAGTGCGAAGCTTTGCCATTGGAGCAAAATGGTATCGGCACGTTGCTCTGCATCGAGCTGCTGAGACTGACAGCGCCGAAGCAATCATACGAATCGACGTGATTATCACCGGCTGAGGTACGTGTTGGACTCCAATTTGCGCAATTACCACTGAAATCTCCTTTTGTCTGGATGGTTCGACTACCCTGATCAGTCACATAAAACAATACCGGTGCTGCTATGTCGCGAGCCCGTTCTGGTGTAAAACGACCGACCTCGTTGCCAAATATCTCGGAAACATTGCTTGGCAATGGCAATCTTGGTGCTTCCGGATAACGACGTACACCAGATACATGGAAACTTGCTTTTGCTTCAGGTTTTGCAACTTTTCCAAAAACCACCGCTCGTCGACTTTGAAATGCATCACCCAAGCATCCGTTCACTGAAAATAAAAATACAAAATCAATGATACAAACTCTATTCGTCGCACCAACTACAATTGGTTACAAATGAAAAATAAAAAATGGTTTCATAAAATGTTGATCAATTTTGTTTGTCATTGTATCTGGTCGACTAAGCTGCGTCACCAGAATTATATATTTCAATTCCCATCCCACTCTTATGAGTCAATGACATTTAGTGGCAAGATGAACAACTCAGATACAATATCACACGTACATGTTGATCAAGATCATTGTTACTTTGTACCTTGATTGAAGCGTGACAAAATAATTGCCACATCTCTGGAGTGGCTGATACGCGACAGTGCCATGTCTTATAAATCCTCAGAGGACCAAGATAACTCTTTCTTAAGCCCTATTTTTGTAATCCTGATACGTGCACAATGACGTTTCGCGAATGAATATTTGCGTCGCAGGTTTTCACAAGGTAAAACCAGGGAGAATCAACGTATTGGTATTGGAGAATGAAAATATTCGTATAAGAGTAACATATGCATAACCTACACAGCCTCGACTGTTCAAAGTGGTTAAACCGGTTTTCGATCTTTCAGATTTGTTCAAGAAAATTCTATGAATGTAGATCGATCAACATTGTTAATTATCTCCAGATATCACGTGAGGTTATAGCCAACGAGCTCGTTTATCCACACACGTGTAAAGTTGAAATTTCCTTTTGAATTAATCGACTTGTCTGTCACATATCTCCGAGCTCATATGATTCTTCTCCGCCATGTTTACATGACTTTCACACTTGTGCGTCTATAGTTATATATGCTACGTGCATAAATACACTTGCTCTGCTCACGAAGAGTTTCACTCTGACACATATATATGCGTCAAGAGAATTATAAAATCTTATTACATGTATATAACTATTACACGACATCTGTGTTCGTAACAAGTACTAGATAACATTGCATAACTCCCGTATAGCCAACGGCGCTGGAACGCAACCGGCGAGATTAGCGCATCGAACGCTATATTAAGAATGTCGTGTGCGATGATAAAAAACACACACAACTTATCTATAAATGCTAGAGGGAAAAAAATCATGAACCGATGTTTTCGCTGTTTCTTTATCCCCCTATTTACGTTTATCTTTATTGGAGATAACCTCTGAGAATCGGGCGGGTGGTCGGCATACTTTCGCAATACGCGCATGTGCGAAACACTCATTGTCGCATTGTGAATATCCGTAGACGTCAGCAACGTTACAGTACTACGACGTCCGACAGTAGTGATCGAGCGCTCGTCAAGTAACGACTCGCTGTTTGAACAAAAACACTCAGCACATTTCAGTGCAATTAAATCTTAATTGAAACGAGTTAGGTGTGTTATTGTACGAAAGTGATTATGGCACAAAGCACGAGACTCGTTGCATTAACGAACGCGACGGGATTATTTAAAAATCGAGGAAATGGAATCACTTCGTGCTCCTCGAGGCTCGTGAGGTACGTATCCATATTCTCGTTGCTGCTCTTCCAGTAACGATAGCCGGGTCATGGACCACATGCTCGAATGACCTTCCTTCACCTCTACGATTCTAACGCCGTTTACGATGATTCTTATAGTTCCTGGTGGTCGCAAGTGGAAATGGGACCACCTGATGCCATTTTAGGCGTAACCGAGGCTTTCAAACGAGATGAGAACCCTAAGAAGATCAATCTTGGAGTTGGAGCTTACAGAGACGATAATGGAAAACCATTTCTTCTGCCCAGTGTTCTTAAGGTTTGTGTAATTTGCATGTATCTTATACCCACGGGGCAATTTTTTTCCATATAGTTTGATCGTACAATCTTATAGCGGCGATGTATAGTCTTTTAAAATGTGCGTATCTCGGATTTCAGGCAGAGGCGAAAATTAAAGCAAAAACTCTAGACAAGGAGTACTCGCCAATTTCTGGTAATCCTGATTTCTGCCAACACAGCATTAATTTGGCTCTTGGAGACAACAACGAGGCTATTACCAATAAACAGGTAGATATAGAAATATCTATTTGAAAAAAACAAAAAATTTATATCACATTTATTTATTTGGTTGTTTTTGTTTACTGGTAAGAAATCTTTGCAAGTTTATATCATGATGTAAAAAATAAGAAGAAATTGAAGGTCAAAGAATGAAAAGTATTAAAATAATTACAAAAAATAATCACAGAATTCATGGCAAAGTGTAAGTTCAAAATGCATCGAAACAGTATGTGATTGCATCATTATTTTTTCAGACCGTGACTGTTCAAGGAATTTCAGGCACGGGTTCCCTCTGCATTGGAGCATTCTTTCTAGCTCGGTTCTTTCCTGGAAGCAAGGACATTTACCTGCCAAGTCCATCCTGGGGCAATCACACTCCTCTTTTCAAACTTGCAGGCCTTAATGTCAAATCTTATCGTTACTATGATCCAAAAACTTGCGGCTTGGACTTTCAGGGAGTATTGGAAGATATCTCGGTAAGTCTTTACTGTTTTTTTTTTACTATTTTTCTTGTTATTTATATTTTTAAGAATATTTACATATGCCTCATTTCTATCACAGAAAATGCCAGAGAAGTCGATAATTCTTTTGCACGCTTGTGCTCACAACCCTACAGGCGTTGACCCAAAACCTGAGCAATGGTCTGAACTTTCAGCGCTCATAAAGAAGAAAAATTTATTCCCATTTTTCGACATGGCCTATCAAGGCTTTGCTTCTGGTGAGATAACTGCGAATTATAATCTCGTTTTCAATGATGAATAACGGCAATGGCCATGAGTAACGGTCGTTTAATTGTTTGTCCAGGTGACGTAAGCAGAGATGCAGTAGCCGTGAGATTGTTTGTAAAGGAAGGCCATCACATTGCATTGGCACAGTCTTATGCAAAGAACATGGGTCTTTATGGTACGGAACGATTTAGGTCATTTTTCCCAATTAATGTACATACGATATTGATTAAATCTTATGCTGTCATTCTTACCATTCAGGTGAGCGCGTGGGTGCATTTTCCCTGGTAACCGGAAGTGCAGACGAAGCAGCACGAACTCTATCCCAGATCAAGATTCTCGTTCGACCAATGTACTCGAATCCGCCAATTCATGGTGCACGTATCGTGAGTGAGATTCTCGGTGATGCCCAGCTTAAGCAAGAATGGCTCGGTGATGTGAAAACTATGGCTGATCGGATAATATCCGTGCGCACGAAGCTGCGCGACAATCTTAAGAAGAATGGAAGCACGCGTAACTGGAGTCACATCACAGATCAAATTGGAATGTTCTGCTTTACAGGTCTTACGGCACCTGAGGTAAGAGAGAAATTCTGCACTTGAACTATGAATATTTTCGTACATTGTTTATCGATAATTAAATGACTATGTAAAATAAAACTTTGTTCGATTATTTTTTAGGTTCAGAAGCTCACATCGAATTTCAGCATTTACTTGACAAAAGACGGAAGAATATCTATGGCCGGTGTTACTTCGAAGAATGTCGAGTATCTCGCCCACGGAATTCACGAAGTCACAAAGTAATTGCGTAACATTGTGGATGGCAAATCTTGCAACTCAGTCGCGACATCTTTTTGCAAGGTGCACGAAATCTATTTCAAAACGAAATAAGAAATCATTGCAAGAATCATTGCATTTATAATCAAGTACGCTATTTTTGTAAACGCACTGCAGGCAGTGTCCAAAGTGAGCCATTCCTTCATCGAAGATCGTGGATGAGATTCAGAATGTTTAAATGTAATGATATTCCACTGCTTTTGTTATCGCTTTTTCAGTGAACCATTGCGGTAGTATTTCTTTCCTTTAATAAGCGAAAAGAATTTTTCATTTGAATACACATGTACATAGTAAAATATAAGCTACTGTGAATAGCGGCTGAGTGTTATCATTGTTCTTTACTGCCAAATAAATTTATTATCAGAAAAGAGGAAACACAAAGTTGTTTTCGTTACTTGTGTTGGATCTTTCACAGAAAATAAAACATCCAATGCATCCTGTTCTTTCTTTCATCCACTTCGTCCTTTCTTCCATAATATCGCTTTTCTTCGATATCTGATATCCTACGGTTGGTTATAGTCATTAAAAAATTTCAAAAATATTCTTTCTCGATATTGCAATTGTTTGAGAAAGGGATGTTTGCCGGAGAGGATGTTTATAAGTGAATTAAAAAATGCTTAAATTGCTTAAATTTTGTTATGGTTTTGAATTCCTTATTTGATTTCTACGAATAGGTATAGTAGATTGACTTTGCGATCGACGAATGATGGTGAAGTGGTGTGTGGTAATTGTGTTGGTAAGTTACCGACTGTCGGGAATCTGAGTTATCGACTGAGATTGTGACGACTTTTGTATTCCCGGCTAGGACGTAACACTCGTAATATACCCGATCTACCCGTACGTCAAATAATCCTAGATCCAAGATGGTGTCGAGTAAAACATATGTGAACCCGCAACCGAGTTTACTCGTGCAATATGGATTACGAAAAGATAGATCGTATCTCGAGAACCCAAGATTCAAACACTTCCAATGTCAGAATACAATATGGCACAGCGGGCTTTAGAACAAAGTTGGTACTATTTTTAATATTCTAGCTGTTAATCTTTTATGTTTTCAATATCTCCATATGCCAAATGCAATTAGATTTTCTGTTATCCACAACTGATATCTTTACTCTTCACAGATCGGATATATTGGATCATGTTTTGTTCAGAATGGGAGTATTGGCCGCATTAAGGTCAAAGGCAAAAAATGGTAAAATTAATTTCGACGGAAATACGTTACATGTAAATGTTCCTGGTGGCAAATATCTTCCATCAAGCTTGATAGTTTTCCATAATTTTACAACTATTCGCAGCTGCAATTGGATTGATGATTACTGCAAGCCATAACGAAGAACCGGACAATGGAGTAAAGCTTGTCGATCCAGACGGTGAAATGTTGGAAGCATCATGGGAAAGTATCGCCACCGAAGTTGCAAATGCTGCAGATTCGGATCTTGTAAAAATATTGCAAAGGATAGTTAAAGATTACAACATCAATGAGGCAATTACGGCTAAAGTAGTAGTTGGCCGTGATACAAGACAAAGTAGTCAGGCTTTGAGTGCAGCAGCGATTCGTGGTATACATGCTGCTGATGCAATTGCCATGGATTATGGAATCGTCACAACTCCGCAATTGCATTACCTCGTCGTTCGGACAAATAACAATACTGACAAAAACGCACTGATAAAAATTGAAGAGTACTACGATAAACTTTGCACGGCTTTCCAACGCATTCGTTCGACCGTTCAGAACAACGGAAATTATACAAGTGGGTTGATACTCGATGCGGCGAATGGAGTTGGTGCCATAGCTGCGAAAGAATTTCAAGACAGATTGAAAGATTATTTATCTATAGAGATATTCAACGAGGGAAAGGGCGCCCTAAATCACAAAGTAAGAATTTGCCTACTATGGAACTTTTATTGAGCCACTTTGTGCCACGACTTTGTATTGGCGAAGCTAAAACTCGTTTCAATTTATTGCTCCATCTTGGACAATGTATAAAGCCGTTTGTTGAAGTAAACGGAATATTTAATACTAAGTCTTAGAACTAAATTATTGATATACTTCTTTTATTTCTGGCTAATAGTGTGGAGCAGATTATGTGAAGGTTCATCAAGGTCCACCATCTAACGTTCCTATAAGATCTAACGTACGCTGCGTCAGTATTGACGGCGATGCCGACAGAATTGTTTATTACTATGTTGACAATCTTGGAAAATTTCACCTACTCGATGGTGATCGAATTGCGACACTGGTAGCGAGCTATCTAAAGGAGTTGGTCGAGGCTAGTGGTCTCACGATTCAACTTGGCCTTGTTCAAACAGCATACGCGAATGGGGCCTCGACTGATTACATAGCCGACGTTTTGGTGAGCAATGATTGTCTCTGCGAGTTTGTCGTTGACATTGAACCAGCAAAGCTAGTTTATCACAGCTTATATTATTTATATTATATTACATTCAATACTGAAGTTCATTATAAAGTCTCAGAAAAGCTGTAATGAAGGTGATGAATTTTATTAATTGTTCTTATTTATCATAGAAAATTCCCGTTGCTTGCGTGCCGACGGGAGTCAAGCATCTGCATCATCGAGCAACGGAATTCGACATTGGCGTGTACTTCGAAGCAAATGGTCATGGTACAGTAGTCTTCACGAAGAGCGTCGTCGAGAGAATTCGTGGAGCCGCGAATGATCAAAGCATTTTGCAAACTCGTCGAGAAGCCGCTTCGAAACTTCTTGATATCATCGACGTGATAAATCAATTTGTCGGCGATGCTTTGAGCGATATGCTGCTCGTCGAGACAATTTTACATTCGAAGGGTTGGGATCTTGCGACCTGGGAAAGCAGTTACACAGACTTTCCGAACAGACAATTAAAAGTTCGTGTTAAAGATCGTAACGTCGTCACTACGACGGACGCGGAAAGACAATGCGTCACCCCCGAAGGTTTACAAAATGAGATCAACAAGCTTGTGGCTCTTTATCCAAAAGGACGTTCATTCGTTCGGTAAATAATGGTTTTATTAAGTTTGAATGTTTAAAAATTTTTCGGTGATGAAATCTTGCAACGCGATTAATCTCTATCATGATCAATGATTATTTTACAGACCTTCCGGAACGGAAGATGTTGTGAGGGTGTATGCCGAATGCAACAATGCCACGGATGTCGAAAAACTTGCGGCTCAGGTTTCTCTCGCAGTCTACCAATTGGCCAGCGGAGTCGGTCCGGAACCCGTAATTCCATCGTAATTTATACCTTGACAATTCACAGACATTTCCTTATCACTAATATTAAGTGTACCTCTATTTCGATTACCGGAAAGGTACTTGAACAAAGCGGTGGTGGGTGAAGAAGAATTTATAAACCCTCGCTCAATATATATTTTATACAGTGAGACTGTCTTGAACAAATTCAAGATCCAGACACAAAATGATAACTGTAAGAAATCAATTTTATTACTAATGTTGACAAATACAATTTTTGAAAGAACTCAGCTCGATTCAATATCGTTTCATCGGTTAACAAGGATGAGTTCAAGGCGTTCTTGTTGTTCCCGTCGTAGGCATGACTACAATATTGATCCAAGTTCCAGAGCTTTTGTGATCCATGTGCGTTTTAGACCGCTGACAATTATAGGATTGTTTGAAATGTGGCAAGACAACGAAGTTCGATTTGACGCAGCTGTTTCGTAATTATTACTTTTGTTTAATTTTTGCTCGCAACAAATTGTCTCCAAAGCAGAAATTAATCATTTTCTTGTATTTATAGGCAGTTGCAGATGCGCGTTGGAGAACTTCTAATCGACAAGCTCGAGATGGTCGAGGACACTAAAGGAAATGCTGGTGATCGCGGTCGTCTCATGGTATCGAATCTCAGGATAATTTGGCACTCGTTGACTCTGCCCCGCATAAATCTTAGTATTGGCTATAATACCGTAGTCAATGTTACAACAAAGAACTTTAACACGGTAATGAGATAGAATCATTATACTAATTTGAAAATAGTTCAGTAATCTAATTAGAAAATAAAATTCTAACTTGAAAATAATTCAGAGATAGAATCATCATACTAATTTGAAAATAGTTCAGAATAAAAACTTTACGTTTGTGCATTTTTCTACAGATTCATGGTGGTACTACACAAGCCTTACACATATTGACGACGTATCGAAACTGCAGATACGAATTTATATTCACGAATCAGGACTTTAAGAGTTCAAGACATTACACATCCGTTATAGGAGTTTTCAGGTAATTTTTTTACTTTGTACCGAAATTTCAAATTTGTCAAGATTATCGACACTCGGATAATTCCACAGGGCTTATACCTCGACCAAGATGTACAGAGAAATCAAATTGCGTGGTGGTTTCGTTCATGACAACAGACTATCGTTGTTACCGCTCGAAAACATTCATTCCACTACATCGGGTGTATGGAATTTATCGACAGAACAGGTTTGCCAATAACCACAAATGTAAATAAACAATTTAACGAATTTTCTTCATGCACAAGTAAACATGTTCATGACTGTGAGTAGGGCAATGTTGGTACTTTCATTGTGACAAACATTCGTGTCGTCTGGTACGCCGACATGAACAATCAGTTCAATGTTTCCCTGCCCTATCTCACGATTGCCAGTGTAAGTTTTTAGTAATAAGATCCGCTTAGAATTATCAATTCTCAACAAATTTTCTTTTCGGTATCAATCAATAACTCTATCATATTGTGCTCTCAGATAAACATAAGATCCTCTAAATTCGGTCAGACTCTGGTAACCATGAGTACAGACTTGAGCGGAGGTTATGTTCTCGGATTTCGGGTCGATCCTGTACAAAAGCTGCACACTCTTCGCAAAGAGATCGTGGCTCTTCAGGCAGCCTATAAAAAATCTCCGATATTTGGAGTCGAGTACACGTTCGAGCACGAGGCGATTATCCAACCGGAATATAAACCAGAGGTTATCAAAGAAATCGAGGACAACGAGGACGAGATCACGAACGTTTTGGGGCTTTACTTTACGGAGGAGGGAACGAGTCAGAGAAGGCCCGTTATGTCGTCGCATCTTGGTCTCGCGGCCGAAGAATCACGCGAAGGAACCACACTGCAAACTCTCTGGGAACTGTTGCCAGCGACATGAACGGATGTGAGGTAGTACGTTCGATCCAGGTAAATGTGACAATCTCCGCAGAGTCCTGATCGACAAAGTTCATCCCATGAACTCACCAGCTCCTTTTCGAGAAATAGATTTTATTGGTGAAAGCGATTTCTTTTTATGTTTTCTCATCACTGTATATATCAATATAAATATTAACATCGAGGATTGAGGTATGTTAACAGCAAACACCTCGTAATCTTCCAAGTGTCTTTTCTGTGTCTTTTCTTTCTTTATGTATCTCACTGTCGTAATACCCTCTCGACTTAACTGGATCTGCAGTTCGGAGGAACACGGAGCACAGGTTGGCGCTGATCCTCGGTGTCTGTCTCATCCTCGTCGGGCAATGAATTTCTCGCTAGGTGCGATAAATAACCCATATTCAGCATCATCAGGGCGAACGGATCGCTATTCATTCGTATCTGATTCGTTTGTGCCACATCATCGGCGTTCCGAACGGCTCGTAAGTTCGGTTTGTCGTCCTGAATTGTTTTTTAACGTGTTAATACAACAATCTTAAGACAACAACATTCTTAAGACGCAGTGTTATTCACTTCGAGCGCTCTAAAACGATAGAACTTAAATAATGTGTAGCATGATCAAACAGATCAAGATAACATTTAGCAAATCCCAATTCTACATTGGCTAAGGAAAATATGATCTGAATTTACTGTGGTATACTGAAATACTGAAACATTACTTTTTCGAGGTGATCGTAGCTCATCACACTGCGGCGTCAAGACAAACTTTATCGAATAACGCGTAGTACTAGAAAACTTACTTCTGGTAGTGGACTCCAGAGCCTTATAACGGGGTCAATGCCACTTGTAGCGAGAAAACATGATGATGGATGCGGTTGTAGGCAATTTACAATTTTCGAATCACCTTCGAGTATACGCACAATATTTGTCGTATAACGATCCCATATGAAGATATTGCCGTCGTCGGAACCGGCCACTATGTACTGTCCATCGCTGAAAGCAAAATTAGCTTTTATTTGTATCATTTTTAGGACGCTCATTTGGATTAATTCTTCTTAGAAATACTCTCTTACTTTCCAAAGAAGTTTGCTTCTTTAATGTCCGTTGTCGTGTTGCAGTGCCCGCAGTATCGTAATTTGTAGTCGATCGTTTGGCTTCTGCATGCTTCCTCTTCTTTCGACAATGTTTCACCATAGTTTTCATGACTTCCTGTGATATCTGAATGAAAAACATGTACATTTTACCATCGGCGTATTTTCCTGTGAGCGATCAAAATAACCGGCGAAATTTGCTGTTGCTATTCACGATATTCACTAGATTTTATAGCCTCGATGATATCCTTTTTAAGAGCACGGCGTGCAGCGTTCGACACGTAGTCCGGAAACTTTTCCTGAAAGTCTTCTATCACTCTGTAGGCTTCGTACGGACGATGGAGATCAAGTAGGCAACGAGCTAATCTATAGAAATTAAAATAACAAAAAATTGTAATAAAAGAAAAGATATTAAAGAATGTCAGGACGATAAGGCGTGTACCTAAAGTGAGCTTTCACATGCTCGGGATCCAACAATAAAGTTGTCTGGCAATCTCGCATAGCTGCGTAGTTATCACCGTTCCTGAAAAACAAATGTAATTATTTACAACAGTGTTATTACCAACCGAAACAAGATGATTCTTACCACTTTCTCTTCATAAAAGCAGCTGCTCTATTGCCATAAAGAACCGCTGCCGTTGGACTAAACGCCAACGCTTTGTTATACAATGTGATCGCTGCAATGTACTTATCCAATTGGAATTTATTATTTGCCTGCAATCATACAAATAATCAATTTATACAAATCAACATATTAAAAACTAGATATGATTATACAGCGGAAAGATTGTCCGCATCGAACATTTCTTACTTCTAATTTCAGCTCCTCGACATGATGCGGTAGAACTTTAAGATTCATCGAGAGATAATCCTTGGTATCTTTGGAATCAGTCCCATACGCTGAGCTCAACAGTTGGTGAGTACGTTGTTCACCGACTGGATAAGTTAAAACGGACTACTTATTTATTTCACAAAAGCGTTTAATTAAAATATGCCATTTTTCATTGAATAAAGAATTTCTCGTACCAAAATTGTATGCTCTGCATATGGGCGAACCCGTTGTTGGTACATCGAAAAGTCTATTGTGCCTCGGTCTTGTTATGTCGAAAAGATAAATGTGTTCACTACCCATATTGACAAGCAATTCAGTTCCATCACTGGAAAATGTGACATACGTTGCCGCAAAAGTTCTTGCGGCTGCCCATTGTAGCGGACGAAGGTGACCTGCTCGGGCAAATGATGGAATATACGAACTCTGAAAAAATCCACTCCTGATTTATACAACGTGACCGTTACAGTTTTTAAATGGTACAAAACAAACCAGCAATAAAGTATTGAGCGCCATCAATCTGGTTGCCTTCTGCAGACGTTGTCGAATCCTCCTGTGGTCGGTCAATATCACCAGCCATATAGGTATCGACCGGGACCTGAAAAAAAAATACTATTTTTTGTCTTCCGGGTTTGTCTTGTAGCAAAGTAATCTGACCTGTCCGAGCCTGATCATTCTCCGATCGTACATCCTTATATAAGGATCGTTAGCACCGACTGCAACAAGTTCCGGTCTTGCAGCATTGACTGCCATGCATTTGGCTGCTGCGTGTCGTCCTATGTGCCTGACCAGATCGACGAGTACTGTTTTACTATCAGTAGCGCAACTGTGAGGAGTTCGAAGATCGTGCTGTAGCACTAAACCATCTTCGGCCGCGCTCCAGAACAGGTAAGGCATATTCTCGGCTGTTGCTATTCTTTTAACACGTCCTGTGTGACACGCGCATGCAAACAAAACCGCGGATGGTGTGAGATTGAATACCTTAACCCTCGCATCGGCTGCCCCTGAAGCAATGATGTTGTTGTTGGACTTTGGCATGAACTGTTAACAGAGAAGAAATAGTTGTATCGGCGTTGTAGGTATTAATTAATTCGTATGTTCATAATGGGGACAATCCATACATTTACAGAAAATATGTTTCCATCGTGTCCTGTATGGAATGAGCACAATTTCTTATATGAAAAAGGATTCCACAGAAAGATGTGCATGTCGTCCGAAGCCGAAGCTAGAATTCTAGAATATTAATAAAAATGTGTAAAAAATTATGGGCATATCCATTTCAAGATAAAATTGTATATATGTCTTTTTTTGTATACTGACTCTCCAGAATCGCTCCATTGCAAGCAATTCACGCATCCCTGGTGACCTTCCAATTCCTTTTCTAATCCCAAACGTGATACGAGATCTGTGGTTACATTTCTCTTGAGCGCTAACTTACGAGCGATTGAATCCTGAAGCAAGTTGGAAATTTGCAATAGAAATCAAAGAGATTCAGTCTTTTGGCGATTCACCGTATCTCTTTTACCCTTATTTCCCTTTCCCTGACCAAATCGATCAATTTTGGTATCGGTGGTTTTGCCCCAAAGTACGTATCCATTTTGCAAATCCTTTTCTAAATTAGTATGCGTGCTCAAATTTTATATTATACGCATGCCAGCAGTCGCAGCGAACACGAAATTCCAGAATTGTCTGTAAAAAAATGAGAAAGAAGTTTGAATTATGGCAATGATATTCCGATAGATTAAACATAAGGGTACATTCGGAAGTTTCTTTTCTTACAAATCACCTAAACAATTTTTCTCTCACACTACATTTACATTCATTAATATTATCAAAAGATACATCGTAATAATAAGTAATAAAGAAAATAACCGTCCCGGTTCGAAAGCTTACTTTCTCAATTTTCCAATGATTTTTAACTCGTTCGCAGACATTCGAAATCATTCCTGTATGTTCTGATAAATTCTTTGATAATGAAAATTGTGTTGACGCGTACGGCAAAATTATTTTACATCCTCGATAAAACGACT
Organism: Netelia melanura; assembly: GCA_964007305.1. Taxonomy (NCBI): domain Eukaryota; kingdom Metazoa; phylum Arthropoda; class Insecta; order Hymenoptera; family Ichneumonidae; genus Netelia; species Netelia melanura. The sequence continues at coordinate 22,249,524 of OZ023259.1, read as the reverse complement.
GTAGTGAACCTAAATTTTTGTTCGTTGCGTGTTGTAATAGGTTAATATTTATGGTATATACTCATGGAACATTGTCGATTATTCTCAATTATTCTCTATGAGATTCACACCGTCCACACTGGTGCTGCAAAAAGCGCAAAAAGTATAAGCTCTGGAAAGAGCGACTGGGACTATCGTAGACAAGTGACAGATGCGCCGACGTGATTAAATACTTGAGCCTGACCAGCCTGACCCGTCGGTGCCGGTCGGTAATATCAACCGGCGAAAATCGTCCTGTCCTACCGATGGTAATCTATCTTCAGATTTTATGAAAATATTAATTATAAACCTATGACACGAAATAAGTTTACCTGGATGCATTTGCACAAACTTATGGAGTCTGAGAAATACCGTTGCAAATTATTGAACAATATTTTTCTGGGGTCTAGATCGTTTGCGAAAAAACTCAAATTCCTATGTAGTGCAAAATTTAATTGCATACCCCGTGAACATTTGCATTTATCCGCAGACGTTCGTTATTCGGATAAGTTACCTTAGCGCCGAACTAGAAACAATCTTAATGAATATATTTCAAAAAATTCCTGACAATTTACTCATTAAGAATATAAAATTGCTCAAGCGGTAGCAATTATTTAAAAAAAAAAACGTTATTAAACAATTTCGCGACAAACTCGATTTTGACGATTTCTGAGTCATCCGAGTACAAATAGGTCTTTTCTGAGTTCAAAAAATTGCGATCAACTCGCTCATCACTGCCACACTTTTTTATTTGTATTTTATTAACGTTTTTTCAATTAAAAATAATTATTAAATTTCTGATGTTTTAGGCCTGGGAAAACGACAGTAGCGCCGCCAGGTTGAAACCTGAAACTATGGTAAACAACGTAAAACTATGCATGAAATGGTCTATAACTTTTTTTAAATAATTGCTACTGCTTGAACGACTTTATATTTTTAACGAGCAAATTATGAGCAATTTTTTAAGATATAATTTATTAAGATTGCTTCTACTCCGGCGCTAATGTAACTTACCTTCGGTATTCGATGAAAAAATTGTCCAAAAGCGTTTGTTACCGACCGAGTCCGTTTACAATTGTCTTCGTCTTCGTGTTTATCGCGTGCGTTCACCTTTACGTCGAGTACGGCACAACTTCGCAACTTCCGGTACACTAGTTGACGTCAATTTATCAACAAATTGCGATACGATCGAAGACAAACTTTGGGAATAAGGTGAAAATTTGTTTAATAAATATACAAAATAATACGAAAAGTTTTAGAACGAAAAATTGTGATCGTCGAAAAAGGATGATACGTTGTTTCGACCAGGGAAGTGCCGCTACTGGTGGAATGGGAGCTGTTCAGAAAGTATAAAAGAGCTCGAGCGACGCGGCTGCTCGGCTTCCGTGGGGCAACGTTGATTTAGGATTATTGGTATTGTTTCTCTCACACCTTGAATTGACAATACGAATCGTCCAGCAATGGCCCTTAGCCAACTCAGCGTGGTGAGTAACGAACAAATGACGATTCGATCCACAAAAAAAACTTCGTAACGGCAATGCCGCAAAATCACCCGGATATTAATTCACCACGTACTACCACAAGATGTTTTCCCTCGGGGGGGGCCTCTCCCTGTTTGATTGCGGTTACCTATGCGAACGAATGTGATATATCTCATCTTCGTTTATTCGCGTCAACCATCGGTCGTCTGGTTTTGGCATTAAAAACAATATAACGAACTCGCTCATTCACATAACGACGTTAACGACTTCAATGATTATTCAATTCACCTCCGTGTCTGAAAAGTTATTTCGCCAAGTCGTTAAAACACACGAGCCGCCTGCTCTTCCCTGGCAGTTTGACGATTCGCCAAACGATTCATCCGGTTTGTATCAATAAATAAGAAAAATTGCGCATGTTTTACGATATGTTACGTCTCGTTCAATTTGGAGACTAAGTATCGTTGGAAAGAAAATGATCTCTCTCGCTGTGACCTAGGACCTATCGCCCGATCTCATTGGTACAATGTGCTTTTTCATTATTTCAGTTGAAACTCTATAATACGGTGATAGAAGATGTTATCGCTGGTGTTCGAGAATCTTTTTTGGACGAAGGGGTGGACGAACAAGTTCTTCAGGAACTCAAGCAGATTTGGGAGTCTAAGTTAATGTCGAGCAAGGCGGTGGAACTTAATCCTGATCCTCCCGAGCCGCAACCTCCTCCGCTTACTACCCACAAGTCATCCAATTCGTCGAAAGGTAAATGTAAATGATCGTTCAATTTTGTTCTTATATGAAATGCTATTTACGATCGACTTATTTATTACCATTTCTTATTTTCTTACTCGAATTAGTTTACTTCTAATTTGCGTTTGTTCGAATATCGATAGCCCGGAGTAATTCAACGTCCCTAACAAATCTCTTTAAACTTTTCATACTTATAATTTTTGTTGAATGTTCCTAATCCGTCATAGTGTAAAATTATTGAAAAATCAAAAGGATTTACAAGAACATTAAGAAAAATCATTTGTCTTTTCGATATTTATTTCTTTATGATACGATTGTATAATGGCATTTCACAACATTAAAATAACATTCCATCATTCGATTTACTATGGCAAACCATTTTGTACATTTGTCTAGCTTCAAATGCAGCAAATCACTTTGCCCAACAACAAGCGCAGCAACAAGCACAACAACAGCAACAACAACAACAACAACAGCAGCAGCAGCAGCAACAACAGGCTGCAGCAGCCGCTGCAGCTGCGTCAACCGTTACGACGACTCAATCGCAACCGCCGACTGTGATTCAGCCACTACCGCAACAACAGCAACCACAACCACAAGTACAACAGCAGCAGCTACAAGCGCAGCCCCTCCCACAACAACAACAACAACAACAAACAACTCGTACGATACAACAACATTCGAGTGGTACAATACCAATTCAGCAACACGCAACTGTGCCAGTTCAGCAAGTAGTGACTGCTCCACCGACGCTTTATGAGCGCCAAGTACCGATACAGATAACACTGCCTGGACCGGCTGACTCGGCAGATGGAAAACCAAAAGTGCTGACCATACAGGTACCTGCTTCGGCAATCCAAGGTGAGTAAAAGTGAACCCATTGATTAATAGCTAGTGTGATATTTCATAATACTTAGAAGACGAGAAATGAAATTGAGAAAGTAATCGTCATTTTTCAAATATTTAGGCAATCAACTGCACACGATTCTCACCGGTCCCGTTATCACGGTCGCGATGGGTTTTCCGACAGATGTTGCATCGAGATTACTCCAACAACATGTCGATAAGACTCTTCAAGGACAAGCGGAAATGGCACCAATGCAAATTAATCAACCACTTCAGGTTATAACTCAGAGTACAAACAGCGTTCAGCAAACCTCGCAGCTACCTGTACAGAATCAGGTAGGAAAGAGAAGAGCGCTTGCTAAAATATAAGTGAAATTGATGCGGATAAGGAAATTGAATGCTATAAATATAATTTGTTTGCCAGGGTACACAAGGTAATATGGCTCAATTGGATGGTCCTCATGGTGATTCGTCTGACGATGATGAGGAAGAGGAGGAAGATGATAACGATGACGATGATGACGACATCGATAAGGACGAAGAAGAGAATGACGAAGCTGGCGCTTGTGAAGAGGTGTGTGTCACAATGTCTAAACATATTTTCAAAGATTACAAGAAACAAAGAAAATGGGCACGAAAACCACTTCTTATTATTTATCAGGAACCACTGAATTCCGAGGATGACGTGACCGACGACGATCCCACGGATTTGTTCGACACGGACAATGTGGTTGTGTGCCAATACGATAAAGTAATATTTCTCATCCTCCATATTATACAGATAAAGAATAAGTTATCTTGATTATTGAAACATTTCCTTTCACCTTGTATCACTTTCACCAGATAACAAGAAGCAGAAACAAGTGGAAATTCTACCTGAAGGACGGCATTATGAATCTGAGTGGCAAAGATTACGTTTTCCAGAAAGCCAACGGTGACGCGGAGTGGTGAATTCTCCGACGGTTTTAAACTCTACACGGCAACCGTGAGAGATTTCACCGTCCTTATAATCGCTTCCAGCTCCGGGACACGTTACTTTACCCCGTTTCCTGGGAACAAAGTTCCTCGAAGCCGTCGGCGAGCGCGGTTCTCGAAAAAAAGAAAAAAAATGAATCGTGAATTGTCAATAGATGTAGCGATTAAAGTTACCGAAGTCGGTGGTGGGTGGTGGATATTGGATTGTCCAATTTGTTCCTGACTGTCTGAGAGTGTAACAGAAAACCAAAATGTTTGTTTCTTTCTTTTCTAATAAGAATTGAAAACGCAAGTTTGTATTTGCGATTGTTGCGATATGACAACAGTCCGTGTCGTCAAACTGGAAAAAAGACCGTCTGTTCATGATCCAGAAAGGTCTTTTTTTCTTATGTTTCGTTAAGCGAATTTGTTACCTTACTGTTGTGTGCGCAATTTTTTTTTTCTTCGGCATATATTATTGAATTGTAAATTTTGTTTTTCTTTCGTATAATACGTGGAAGTCGTACGTCCGTACCTCATCCTGAGACTGGGATAGAAATCGGAACAAAATAGACCGGTTTGTGCAAAAAAAAAAAAAAAAAAAAAAAAAAAACTATCTTCCGTAGTGTCAAAAGTTTCAAATCGCAGAACTCTCGTGTTCTCTTCAAGATGAACTATTTTACATAAAGCCCGAGTCGGTTTCATCGTGCGAATATTTTATTTCGGATCTTGCTAAGAGCCGTAAGCTAATATTTCTTTTCCTCTTTTTTTCTTGTATATAAAAAAAAAACATACCGAGCTACTCGGAAACAAGATATATGACCTCGCACATTTGGGCGAGACAAATTTTGATGAATACATGTGTCTTATAACGTTACTAGTTCTAACGACTTAACTCGTCATTACCATTATTATTATAATAATTATTATTACTATTATTATTATTATATTATCCACCGTTAGCAAGTAAAGAGTGCCTAAGATTTATATACTGAACGTACTTAAAGTTACGGGTATGTTGGGCACGGTGTGTAGCTAACATTTCATTTAAAGCCCAATCGTTGTTCGTTCGGGTACAGAACAAACCCAAAGGATATCGACTTGGAGCCAACGAACGGGGCATTATCAAGATTGATTAAACAAAAACGTGAATGAAAGAAGAAGAAAAAAGAAACGTTAATCATGGGCCATGTATAGTTGCGCGGAAACGATATTTTAATAAATCTTGAGGAACGGATGGCCTGTAACATCCGCGTGCGTCTGTAAACCGTCTTGTATTCTCTATTCTGTAATTCAGTGGATCCGATAATACGGCTGCTGTGAAATTTTCATTGTTCTTCTACGGCGCTCGCTCCCGATATTATCTCGATGAGTTCCTTAGTTATTACCGCTTGTCTTGTACGATTGTACTGTAGCGTCAATTGCTTGATCATATCCGAGGCACTCCTCGTCGCGTTTTCCATTGCCATCATTCGTGCAGAGTGCTCGCTGGTCGAGCCCTCTTTCATCATCCAGTAAATCATCGTCACAACACCGAATTCAAGCCAACAGTCCATCGTGTCATCGTCAACCATATCGTAGAGTGGAAATTTTATACCAGCGTAGACAGCCGTCCGACTAAAGATATCCGTGGTCGAGACGCTATACATACTTGCATTAATGAATCTGAAGAAACAATGTAAACATTACAGTATCGAATGGTCGAAAAGGGTCGATGGGATAGTAAATGCAAATCCAAATATATTTCATTTCAATTTTAACCTTTAGAAATTATATTCAAATATTTTTGTTGAAATTTAAAGTTAATATTCGTTTGGTTCAAATAATCAAATCTGAATAGATACAAACATAAAAAATGTGATTACTTATACAATTATAGTTCTTAAATAATTGTATTTTTGTTCAGATTTTATCATTTGAATGGGCAAATATATACTATTGAATTTTATAACGAATTTAACTGTGATTAATTTAACTCAACGATGGAATATTTTATTGAAACTTATTCGTATACTGACTTGTTGTAGTAAATCTGTGTACGGGAGAAATTGTGCTCCTCTATGGTCTCGATTATCTTCCGAGCCACGATACCAGCATCCAGAAAAGTCAGTGGCTTCTTCCCAACATCGGTGACGACCCAGAGAATACTATCGGCGTAAATACGTGACAATATGATCCGATTTTTTTCTCCTATGCAAACGAGCTTCGTACTTTGGCGAGACTTGGGTGTTTCCTCAAAAACTGAAGCAATGGATTTGGCAATTCCAGAATGTACCGCACCACATAAGCCTCGATCACCGGAAAGCGCTACGACGAGCTGTGAATCAATCTCTTTGGGAGATGATATTTCTGCTAAATCAAAGAAGCGCTGAGGAGCTTGACCGATTGGTCGTATTGCGATGAGTTCACGTTCCACTTGCGCATACTTTGCTGCCGAAACGAGCCTCATAGTTTGCGTTATTTTTTTTGTGTTGTTTACCGATCGTATGCGATTCTTTATGACTTTTAAAGACGACATCTTGCCATAACTTGTCTCTCATTACTTTCATCGTGCGACGTTTCACTACTTCCTGTTTGGTCGGATTCTTTTTGTTTTTCAAAACGCAGTGTTACACACTCGGTATCCCTCCAGCCTATATAACACTGTGCTTAAAAGGATTGCTTAAAAAATCATAATTACATGGTGAAGGTTATTAAAATTAATTTGATAACGCATGCATGAAGTTCATTTTGGGTTTTAAAAGAATGATGAGTTTGATTCCTGATAAATGAGAGTGTTGACATACCATAGCAATGGATTTATTTTGAAAGCCACAAAAGTCGATCTTACAGATGACCATCAACCGACGATCTTTGCAAATACCGAGGCTGGAAGCTTCAATATCATTTCACTTTTCTCGGCGATCGGGATGCGTATTTACAGCAAGAAAAGTGTGACACGTCGTTTCGATATTTTGATGATACATTGATAACGTGTACCAAGTTGCTATGGATAATTTTACTTAATTTTTCTCGCGCCGGATGGAACTTTGGCTCGTGAAACAAAATGAAAAAACAGGTTCTCTTTTTTTTTTCTAGCAATCATCAAATGTGATCATTGATTATATGTTACTCCATTTTTTCGGTATAATAATGTTCGTTCTTTACTCTCACGTGCCAATATCTCGTGAACTAGTCGTATTTTCTAGGCAGGTTCGTGCCTGGTGGAAATTTACTCGAGCGCCGCTGCACCAGAAATAATTTCAATGAGTTCTCGTGTGATGACGGCTTGTCGGGTACGATTGAATGTCAGCCTGAGTTTGTCAATCATTTCACCGGCGTTCTTGCTCGCATTGTCCATGGCAGTCATTCTGCTGGATTGTTCGCTACAGGCACCCTCCTTCATCGAGTAAAACAGGAGAGAGGCAAGCGAGAACTCGAGATAGCTCTGCATAACATCTTCGTCGATGGAATCGTACACTGAAAGTTTCGGCGCTTTGATGACTGCTGCTTTGTCGAACAACGGCAAGTGATCAACCTTGTACGATACGACAGAGCGGAATTTGTTGTAGACGATATTGCCAGCACCAAAAGTGTACCTGCCAAGAGAAGATTATGAAATACACGGTTAGCATATTGCCATGATAAATTGTGATTGAAAAAACATATATATTTGACCCACCCGGAGCTCATAATGGCTGCAGCGACCTTGGATGCATCTTGAAAGGTTGGAGGTTTACGCCCAACTTCTGTAGCAACGAACAAGATATTGGATGCAAACATACGCTGTAGTACTGCCTTGGATTTGTCACCGATACAGATGATTTTCGTATTTTCCCTCAATTTCGGATCAGCGAGCAATACATCACGGATGTTTCGTGCAACTCCGGTGTGTACAGCACCACAAAGACCACGATCGCTCGTTACAGCAATCATGAGACGATTTGGTTCGTCCTCCGGAGCTTGAATCTCTGCCTGTTCGTAAAAGGTCTTAGTACCAAGACCCAACGGCTTAGCCTGCTTCAGATCACGCTCGGCCCTTGCGTACTTGGCCGCTGACACCATCTTCATGGACTTGGTGATTTTTTGAATGTTTGTCACGGATTTCAGACGCAGGGATATGGTCTTAAGGGTTGCCATTCCTCGCTGCTGCTGCTGCTGAGCAGCAGCCAGCGGGACGAGGCTCACAGTTTGACGAAGCATGGCTTGCCAATTTGGTGTCTCTGAAAGAGGAAAAAAAATTGTGCAAATGAATGGTAACACAATGATAGTGAGTACTGGAAGTACCAAATACTCAGTACTTCTAGTCCTCACGACGTATTCCCTGCTTTGTATATGATCGATCTTGACGAACTCGAAATTCTGTTACTGAAAAGTCAAACGAGTATCCATAACGGTAATTACGCGATGGTCAGGCCCGTGTAGCAACTATCGTTTTGCAGTTTCTGTGTTATAAAATTTCATTGAGAGCGCTATGAGAAAAAAAATATTGTTCATTTGAGCGAACAATATACGGCAATTATAAGAGGCCAGGGAAACATTGAAAGATTATGGCCCCTTTTATGTAATACTCGGGTCGCAGCGCGAGGTAAACTTCAGTGATAAATTATACCGATAGACGTCCGAATGTTCGAAAAAGAAGTTGACAATAGAAAAACAATAGAACCTTGCGAAACCTGTTAGGACACGGAATTATAAATGTTTTGAAAAAATAAAGAACAATCGAAGTGACTTACCAGACGAATTTCACTGACGAGACAGACCGGGAGCACGAAAGTTCGTAAGGCCCGACACACGGTTCACGTAAAGCACGAAACAAGTATGTGGGAAGAAAATTTGAACACATCGAGCTTCCATCGAACGACACTAGATGGCGGAGTCATTATATTCTTGTGGCAAATCAAGAAACTAGGAACTGCGGCATTTGACGTTATATTCGTTTTTCTGTATTATTTACGTTGATCATTTACGTTCATAATAATCGTGGGCTAAGTTTACAAGTCGAGGCAAAATTTGTTTGCTTCTTAAATACACGATAAATACTAAATAATCGAGATGCCGTGTGAAATGATAACTCTACAGTTGGGGCAGTGTGGCAATCAAAGTAAGGTGTCGTTAAATTTTTTGAATCATTGTCTTATTATTATTCTTCATCACTCATACAAGATTTGATCGATATTCTGTCGGTTTTGACGTACCACTGACAATTATGTTTTTGCAGTTGGTTTCGAATTTTGGAAAAGATTGTGTGCCGAGCATGGTATTAGCCCCGAAGGAATTTTGGAAGATTATGCCACGGAAGGAACTGACAGAAAAGACGTATTTTTCTACCAGTCCGATGATGAACATTACATACCTAGAGCGGTGCTCCTTGATCTGGAGCCACGAGTTATTCATACCATCATGAATTCATCCTATTCAAAAGTATATGATTTCTGAAGTCTAAGTAAAATGTCCTTTTTAATATCATTGGATAGGAGCAAATATTTTTATATTATTATTTAAAGCTCTACAATCCAGAAAACATTTATCTATCAAAACATGGAGGTGGTGCCGGTAACAATTGGGCTTCTGGATACCACCAAGGTGAAAAGTTGCAGGAAGAAATTTTTGACATTCTGGATAGAGAGGCAGATGGAAGCGACAGTCTAGAGGTACGATAATAGAATCACAAACATAGATGCCTTGATCTATTCTTATTAGCCATTGAGTACAAATTTTTATTTTGTCTACAATTCTCATACGTTATTGTACATAGCAGTAAAGTATGATTTTCGATCTTACATAGAAGTATTTTTCATTGACTTACAGGGGTTCGTTTTGTGCCATTCAATAGCAGGAGGTACTGGATCTGGTATGGGATCTTTTATGCTGGAATCACTTGCTGATAGATTTCCAAAAAAGCTCTTAGAGACGTATAGCGTCTTTCCCAATCAAGATGAGATAAGGTGAATATATTTTGTACCTTTGTTATCTACGATCTTACTAAAATTTGATTTCTCTCAGTGATGTTGTAGTTCAGCCTTACAACTCTCTACTGACTTTGAAGAGACTCACACAGTGCGCCGATTGTGTTGTGGTCCTGGACAATACAGCATTGAACAGAATTGCGTCTGATCGCTTACACATTCAAAATCCAAGCTTTACACAAATAAACAAACTTGTATCAACTATTATGTCAGTGAGTACAACGACTCTGAGATATCCATCGTATATGAACAACGATCTGGTGGGACTGATAGCGCCTCTCATCCCTACACCACGATTACACTTCTTAATGACGGGATACACACCCCTGACCACCGATCAAGAGGTAAAATATATTTCATAAGACATATTCCAAGCTAATGTTGCTAAATAAAGTTAATATCAAGATGATTTCTAAAAACTAAATTTATACCGTATTCTATGATCGTAGGAGGCGTCAGTACGCAAAACTTCAGTTCTCGACGTAATGAGACGTCTGCTGCAACCAAAAAATATGATGGTATCAACGGCTTTGGATAGAAATGCAGCGCATTGCTATATATCGATATTGAACATAATTCAGGGCGAGGTTGATCCAACTCAGGTCCATAAATCATTAAAGAGAATACGCGAAAGAAAATTAGCACAGTTCATACCATGGGGACCAGCCAGCATCGAGGTTGCGCTTTCTCGAAAATCTCCGTACATACAGAGCGCTCACAGAGTTTCCGGTTTAATGTTGGCGAATCACACAAACATTTCGTCGGTAAGTACTCTTTTATAAAACGTCTAGAGAATATGATTATCAGTATCAATCGTTACACCATTTGTGACGATAACAATCGCTATTATAGCTTGCTTCTGTAGAGACAAAACTTTGCTTTCGTGATCATTTTACTTCGTCAACAGAATCCCTCGTGAAAACAAACGAGGAGTGAAAATTGCATGTTCATAATACTTTACACCTTTTTGCCAGCTTTTCGATCGAGCGCTGCAGCAGTACGATAAGTTGCGAAGGCGTGAAGCCTTTCTCGAGCAATTCAGAAAGGAAAAGATGTTTGAGGATAATCTCGACGAATTGGACAACTCACGAGAAGTTGTCGAAAATCTCGTGAAAGAATATCAGGCAGCAACAAGATCGGACTATCTCACGTGGAATCCAAATAAGCCAGAATGAGATGAATCTCCAAAGTATATTTTCTACGTAATTAATTTTTAAATATGCTACTTGCACGAGAAACAGTGGTGAGGACTCCATTGAGCCCATCTAGAAATCTCAATAACTCGCGCGAGACCCCGACTCGATACTAATCGTGTTCCAAGTATTTTTCTAGTTTGCCTAAGTCAGTGAGTTCGTTGGATATCGATGCATTGAGTGCTCTATATCCGTTGGCAGCAAATTACACACCGTGTACAAAAATGCACTGTCTGTTGACAAATAAAAGTCAGTCTCATTTTTTTTACGATAAGTATTTTTTATTCTTTTTCCACCGTCTTTCTTTTCTCGTCTCATTAGGTGTCCTCTGCGATGATGCGTGCAAATACTGGTGGAAGAGTCGCTACTGTGATGTATCCTGTATGACCAGGTATTGAGTGAGAGTGGGTTACGGTAAGAATTTTTTCTGGTTCGTGATCCTGCAGCTCTGTCTTTTTCTGTGAGTTTTCGTTGCCGTCGTGCTGGAGGAAATAAGCATATTTTAAACAAGCAGGTCACATTTTCTTTTTAGCAATAGACTTGGCTGTATTTAAGATTGATGCGCAGATAAATTTTATCTCTTTGTACCTTTTGTTTCAAACAATCAAGATCTAAATGTGGGACAGGCTTAAACAAGACAGAGAGTTCTCTCTGAAGACATTCGTGAGTTTTAATGTCGACAAAACCCGCAGCTTCCAGACGTTGGCAAGTTTGCTGAACTTGCTCTATGCAAGGCGAGAAAGAACACAACTTTCCACCTGTTTGCAAGAAAAACAAAAGTATCATGTGAAATCATACATATGACAATATATATTCAGCCTCAGAACTAAGTTGTAATACCAGATTCTTTCAATGCCTTGACGGCGTGATCGATGGTGAGCCAAGGGTGTGGGAGATCGAGGAAAATGGCATCGGCTTTGTGATGGAGCTCCTCGCCAAAGCCCTGGAGACACACGTCTCTGTGTCCAACATCGACGAATTCTTTGAGACCGTGTTGTTCGAATTCGGCATGTGCGAGTTCGACTCTTTGTTCGTGAAAATCAAAAGTGTAGAGATGGCCGTGTGGTCTTATTGTGCGGATCAACGAATGCGACAAGGAACCACTTCCAGTTCCTGTATGCGAATGGAACGAAAGAAATAATCTTTGTGCGCAAATCTACAATATATTAATTGCATTCAAAATTTCTTTTTACTTTCAAGTGTACTTTTTAAAATGATTTATAAAAACCTGTACACTCACCCATGTATGTACTTAAAGTATTTACAAATTACAATGTGAACTTTGAGCAAACCTGTTTCGATCACGATGCTCCCAGGTTTTAATTCCAGGAGATGAATAATCAGACTTATGTCCGGAGTGTAGATAATTTGAGTTCTGTGAGGAAGAGTAACGGTCCAGAGTTCCGGCGTAGGTTGCAAAACAAAAGCCCAGCCTCTGCTCATTTCAACTTTAGAGCCATATTTCTTGCCAATGAGAGAAGGAACTTTGAGAGCTCCATAGGTGGTTTGGAAAACATTTTCAACCAGTTCGCCCTTTTTATTTTTTATCTTGTGGCATACCTCAAGCGAGTGCATGTTCTGAGGACTCAAATACAATATCACTGTGTCACCTTCCTCAATAAATTCTTTTGTTCTGTTAAAACTCATTATAAACGTCACGAGGCGTAAGATTAAAAGAAAATTATTTTCGCACACGATGAAACAATGGATTTTCACAGCTCCAATAATAATTTGTACACAAAACTACTCCAAAGCGTTCCCCAATGTATAACCTCCTCAATTGTTTACAATACATAAAACTGGATGTTTCGTAGTCTTTTCATAGATCACAATTAACGAGCGACGTCTTGGTATCAGCATTTTTTATTTTACCGAGTTTGACTGTTACAGTCGAGTTAAAAAAATTAAATCAAAATTAATATTTCCAAGTTATTTAAGATTTCCTAGCGAATTGAGACGCCACTCCACATCATATGTACACGTGGTCGTCACAGCGTGTCCCTCGACACCCGACAGCTGATACCGATGAGTTTGATAGCGTCGTACATGAAAACACGGTTTGATATCTTTTGTCCGTTTCACGCGAGAGCTCCGTTCACGTTGTGTCTCGAAAGCACGATATCTCCAGAAACTTCAATCCTCCCTACTTATAGGGGATGTACACACTCAAATCTACGCTGGGCTAATACACACGTTACACATACTATACGCTACGTTTATAACTCTCTTTCATTCCCGTCGTGAACGGGCATCATGGCGGTCGTCGAAGGAGCTCCCGGCTCATCAACCAACCAAAAAATGTCGGCTAAGCTTTTGCGACACAAGGCACAAGAGTTTCTTACATCGCGAAAACACGCGAACAATCTCGTCGACATAATCAGCCAGTGGGACGTAAGTTCGTCGATATACGTATGATCGTTATTAGTTTTTTATTCGTCAATGATAGTGCATCTGTAAAAACGCAAATTTTCGAGGTTAAGATGATTCTGGAGGTCGAGTAAGGGGGGATTGGTAAGGGTGCGGGAAGCAAGCGGAAGGTATACGATCGATCGCTACACACGAAACAAAATAATGTCACGATGTTGCCAGCGCGAACGAGTAAGACAGAGATGCATAAAGAAAGTTTCTCTTTCGCTCGAGATTTCTCAAAAATTAGATGATTGACCGGTTTTAAACCAAAACACATATTTTCATCGAAATGCAATATTTCTATCGACAAATTTGCTTAAAACCTCAAATTTCTATGATCACACTTTGTATACTGGGAAAACTTCGGTGAACAAAAGAAAAATGTTTTGAGGAAGATTTTGGAAATGGGGCAATAATATGTTGTCGATAAATATTTTTTTATGAATTCAAGGCGAACACCATTTACATAGCTCGCCTTCTGACTCACAAACTAAATATAGTTTATCAAAAATAAATCGAGATAGCACGCGTAATCCATAAACTTGATGCAAGTTATCAACATATAAATGTTTAAGGTTATATATACAATTCTTAAAGTTTCAAAATCTGGTATAGCTGTTTTGATTTGTTGCAAAATTTATACTAGTCGCAAATCTCGAAAATTATTTGTCAATAACATACATAAATCTCTCTGTTGATATCCAGGAGTCGAGCACCACATGTATTCTTACCCTGGAGACAATATTTGTCGAGTTGCTGCGACGCAGCGACATGTATCTCGAAAGGACTATCTCTCTCACGATATCTGGTGAGTTTTGTGATGAGGCATCAATGTCCATGAATCGACGATTCATTCAAACAAACTTTTCGTTATTAGCTTTGTTTAAACAAGTATGTTCAAAGGTGGTAAATCCTTTCCTTTTCTTAACAGAACCCAAACCAGAAATACGCTATGTCAACTGGCTCCGTAACTGCTACGAAGAAGTTTGGGAAAAGATGTTGGCTTCGTTAGAACGATGCCGTCCTGCAACGCAACTACAAGCACTCACAACAGCAATAAAGCTGATGGCAGAGGAAGGAAAATCTCCGCTCGAGCCTGTTGGAGAGTTTGGCTACTATTTTCCCCTTCATCGTCTCAAACCGATACTCATGAGTCTGCTGTCGCCTAACAAGGACAACGTTAATTTGATAGCGAGGTTTCAAGAAATAACAAGCTACTCGGACGCGTTGTATTACACATGGAAAAGCCTTCCATCATTAACGCCGAAACGTCAACCGCAGGAAATCTTCATCAAGAATCTTCTCGAGCTTATACACAAATTGCCATTGCCAAAGGATAACGAAGGTATCACAACAACGTTGAATCATTGACATTTTGTTTTTATTTGACATGTCAATTGCCCTTTTTTCCTTCTTGTTTCAGTCGGCGACACTGCTAAGGGCATGGATTTGCTGTGTGGACCACAACATGGTGAATAATTGGTCATATTTACAATACGCAGTCGAACTTTTCTTTCAAACTAGATCTAGACCTAATTCGAAAACATTTTCTATTGCATCTATGAAGAAAAACTTTTCGCATGACGGATAGAGAGAACAGATCATCAATCAGTATTGTAAACAGTGATGATGTATTGATTTATTCTAGCTGCTGGTGGATTCACGTGGGATCAATCGTCTGCGAGAAGATCGCTGAATAAAGTCTGGTCTTGTGTAATGCATTGGGAGCTTACACCTCAATTGCACAAGCAACTCCTGGTCGTACTTCTCGAGCGTGTTATGCCACATCTGGAAAAGCCCGTTTTATTAACGGACTTTCTGATGGATTCATTGGACGCAGATGGCCCTATTGGTCTTCTCGCTCTCCAGGGTGTCTTCGTTCTCGTCACAAAGCACAATCTCGAATACCCTAACATATTCACGAAATTATACTCGATGTTCGAGCCCGAGATCTTTCACACGAAGTATAAAGCTCGTCTCTTCTATCTGTCCGATCTCTTCCTCAGTTCCACGTAAGTATGTGTTTATTCAAAGATTTATAGGTCGTACCATCGTGTATAAAGATGGTTATTTATTTTAATCCAAACAAATTAGAATATCAAGTTTCTTTATTGGTATTGAGAACAATATTAATAAGAGCATTTGTAATTTACAGTCATTTACCGGAAGCTTTGGTAGCGGCATTCGCAAAGCGACTGGCACGTCTAACGATGGTCGCCCCACCCGAGGACATTTTAATCATTCTTCTATTCGTTGGGAACTTGCTGCTTAGGCATCCAGGTCTGAAACGCCTGATAGATCATCCTCAAGGTGGTGAAGTCGTATCTCCCGAGGGTTCGGGCATGGGCGATCCCTTTTTAATGGAGGAACGCAATCCTCTCCAAAGCAACGCTCTTCTTAGCAGCCTCTGGGAGATAAAAGCACTGCAACATCACGTTTTGCCTAGCGTCGCGACCGCCGCAAGATTCATAAGAGAGCCACTGCCTTCGGTGGAGTACGACATGGCAACCGCACTCGAGAGAACCGGTGGTCATCTCTTCGATCGTGAGATCAAGAATAAAGTCAAGGACATAATGCTGACCTTTGAAAGACCAAGCTCGATGGCGCTGCCTAAGGGCGAACGATTACTCCAGTATTGGCAATTGACGACGATGCGCTGATCATACAGAGACAACGTACTCGCCCAGTGGTAGCGAAACAAGCAGAAAGACAACAAATTTTTTTAAAAGGCATCGGCATTTTAACAAGGAAGTTTGAATCGGCAAATACGCACGATAGGAGAGCCTGAAGCAGACGGCTTATATTGTGCGACGACTCCCAAACGAGACCCATGTTCATTATTTCGACCATGTCTTATTACGGTATCACCGTTTTTTCATTGTAATCGTTAGACAAACTGAAGTTGGTACGATGTGCGCGTTGTGATCGAGCGAAAAAGCGCGTCCGAACAGTCGTTGGCGAAAAGATTATTTTGTTTGCTTTTTTTTGTTTCCAATATCATTATTATTTCAACAATCCCAATGTTTTGTAATCATGGATTTTTGTGACTGTTGAGACGCCGAGGAAAAATCGCCGAGAGTCACAGGACCAACTCTTCTGTTATTTATACATACATACATATATATACATTGCAGTGAATTAGAAATCAATCAATTGCTGTAACACTGTATTTGTCAATTGGCGCGACGGTTGACTAATTTCATCGTAGTACACCCATTGGATCAACCAAACGGTGGAACGTTGATTTTTCTTTTGTTGCGAGTGAATCATTTATACGCACGAACGTGATATAATAAAAAATAATTAAAAAAAAAAAAAAAAACAAATATTTTAATTGGCATAACTACACGGATTGCTTCGTACGATTGTTAATACCTCTTCGCTGCTGTGCGACGTGGTGTATCAATTTCGATACAACGTTCACCTTCCACGCACGCACTGCAACTAATCTCATTATATACACATATTATAATACACGCATGTGCTATGAAGATTTTTTATCGCTTACAATTTCATCTCCCAGATCACCCGATGTCTTCCTTATGCGCAACTTAATTTTAATTTCAGTTATCTTACTATGTACATACTCGTTATCATTCTTCCTAGCTCTGCGTTCTTGCTTCCATAATCTATGAAACAGAAATAGGATTTGTATTGTAAAAGCGGAAGCAACCGGATATGCTTGGTTACCGATATGGTGAAACCTACCTCTGTAAATTCACGCCATTCGGCGTCCGTTAGTGCATACTTGATTTTCATGAGTATATTGGACGGAATATCTGGCATGGATTTTGGCACATTTTGTTTGATGGGTATATAGGGGATCTGGAGAAGTTGGGCCACGGTTGGTCTCGCTTTAGGATCGTGCTGAAGACATTTGCGCATCACATCGATGAGAATTGGTGGCGTCGGCTCGGAATCGTTACTCGCAGGCATTGAGAAGGAAATCTTCGGTTTCGGATTCGTTATGGCGTGCACCTTGGCCCATTGCGTACGCAAATTGTGAAAAGGCGTGTATCCGTAAACCAAACTGTAGAGAATGCAGCCGAGTGACCACACGTCCGATTTGAAACTTATCTGTTGATTGAATAAATTGAAAAAATTAAGAACGTGGGCGGGCATATTTACAATCCGAATTAAATTCCATATACATTTTTAGTGCATTGCAATAAGCGAAAGTCTGACAAATCATTTTAACAAGATAACAAGAACATCAAGTTTCAATCATGTTACTGATGAAACGTTATTAAAGAGAGAGTAACAATATGAAAGCTTGTTTAGAGAATATTTCGCTCTGATTTTCACGTGCTATCTTATAATCATAATTCTCAATTAATAAATATCATTCTTGAAACAAATTTGTTACATTTTTGAGAAGTGATCATTTATGAACAGTATTAAATTTTTTGTAAAGAACGTAGAGAGGTTTTTTCTTGGTAGAGAGATCTTTAGCAATATATTTATAGACTAGACGGTCAATGACATTGAAACACACATGTAATATGGAATCTGTTTAAAAGGTAATATAGAAACTTACTTTATATTTAAGATTATGATTTGGGGAATCGCCACCGTTTCCACCAATATCCATCAATGCTTCTGGACTAATATAATTAAGAGTGCCAATTGGGCTGTTCTTCACGACAGAGGTCATATCCCCGTTCATACTGGAGGCTATACCAAAATCTATCAGCTTCAACCTCCCTCGTACCAGAAGAAAATTCGCTGGTTTCAAGTCCGAGTGTATAACTCCTGCAAATCGATGAAGATATTTTGTTAAGCTCCATGAATAAGATTTCGATATTGTCGAGAGGAAATTTGATACAACAAAATTTACAATTTGATTTATCTTCGACAATGTTGTATAATAAACATTGGAATATAATTTGTACCCTGACAATTGGTTTGTATAATATATGAACATGAAAAATTAACATAATCTGAATTTGATTTGAGATTGAAAACTGTAATAATCCATTTGAAAGTTTACCATTATCGTGAATGTGCTTAACCGCTGTCAACATCTCCGTCCAGTAGTAAAGGATCATCGTTAATGGTAGTCGTTTCTTCTCCGACATAGAGTTCAGCAGCCGTTTGAAATCCGTATCTCCCATTTCCAATACGACTAGCACCTCTGGATATTTTATTTCGCTATAAGTAAAACGAATAAATGAAAACGGTTGAACAAACAAATTATTATTGAGGTAAATGTATAAAAAAGCTACTAACAAATCAAATATTCTGACGACGCAAGGTGCTTGAAGCTTATGAAGCATTGAGATCTCCTGCAAGCAGCCATCGGCGGATTCTTTTTCCAAAAGACTGAGATTGACGACTTTAATAGCTCGTAATTCGAGATTACTTCGATCCTGAACTCGGAAAACTTGACCGCTCATTCCCTCACCGAGTATCCCAAGAATGAGATATTCTCTGCCTTTCACAGTTAGCGTCTCACCCTGATGCGATCGTCGTATGCGCGTCGATACAGATGTCTGAATGCTGTTGGCTCCTGCCGCATCATTTTTTTTCTCAGGAGCAGCGGTCATACTCGAAGGTGGCAATGTCGAACGGTTCGCCCGTAGAATCTCGGGTTTTCCAGAGGCTTGACTGTCGCCAATCGCTACTTTGGAACGATCTTCATTGCTCGTTGTCTTACGCCTTAATTCTCTTGTATCTTTAACACTTTCAGAAATATTTCTCTTTTGCGGTTCATCAGGGATCGTCGTTTTTTCAATTGGAAGTTTATTCTCTTTAGTTTCAAGCTGCATTGAGATTGCAAGCTTATCGGGACATTTATCGCCAAACGGTTCCAAAACTGTGTGGTTTTCTTTGTTGCAAGTTTTTACAGAAGACGACGATTCGACATGATATTGAGATGACGATTTGTCATTAGAAGAATAATGATTCGACAGCATAGTTACAGCGAGTGGCCTTCGTAGCGGCCTTTTTTCCTCTGTCCCTCTATACGAAGGAATATCACGAGTGGAATGAGGCAGAATCGATGGTGCTGCGGCGCGTCCTAATTCTCCAGTCATGGGATAATTCTGCAAAGGCGTTTGTGCCATGTGATTCTGCGACCAATGGCCAAATATCGTTGCGGGTGTTTGAACATGATTCTTGGAATACCCTTCTTGAAACTTTGTATTCTGGGGTGTTTGAAATATATTTCTGTGAGACACCGACGGTGTCGGACGCATCGAACCTGCTGGTGGATTATTCTTCATAGGCGTGTCCATTATCAGATGCGAAGTGGGAACAAACTCTTGAAGAGTAGACGAACTACCGGAGGCAGGTTCTGGTTGATCGACGCCGGTAGAATGCAATGGCTCTTCTTTGGACGAAAGAGGATGCATACCAGAGGAATATTTCATCAACTCGATTTTTGTACCTGCTGATTTTTCATTCAGGATTCGACTTAAGATAGGTGGGTCCAATTCGACATTAGATCGCCGATTCGAGTGAATCGATGATCTCAGTGCCAAAGAATCAACCTGGGGAGCGAGGGTGTCAATGGGTCCGGAACTGACGCTGCTTTCCCCTCGACTCCTGCTTTTTCTCTGGGCATGCTCACTGTTTGAAAAATCATTAGTAAAATGTGTGGATAATGAACTATGAACGCTTGGTTCAGCTTTGATTTCGGAATTATCTGACTGAGAGACTGGAGACGTCTCCAATTTCGTCTTAGATGCACAAACAGCGGCATTCTCAATTGTAGCGCAGGGTAGCTGCGAGTTAGAAAATACCCTTGCAATTGGTTTTCCGTCTACTACGTTACTCGAACACTGATCTACGTCGTCATTAGGTTGAACGGGATTTTTGAGTTCGCAAGGTACGTCATCTTCAGGGAGTGGTTGAATATCTTCACAGTCTGATTCGGAGTCCGAGTCTTTGTCCTTTGAATCGCTGTCCTCCTCGTCACTGCCGTACATATCCATCAGAGCTTTTATCCGAATCGGTTGAACATTTGTCTTCAAACTTGACAGACCGTGCATCCCCGAGTTTCCCGTTAAGCTGTGTCTGTCGTTAAGCGACTGATTGCCCATTTCTTTGCTCATTGTTCCTTCCACCCGTGAATATTAACGAACTATTTAAACACAATTCACTGATTCAACACTCTGCTATTTGCATTTTTTGTTTAGCGAGGATACATCGCGGCGAGATGAAATTAATAAAACCTACATATAAATACGAGTAAATTATTTTCTTAACGTACGCGATGTGTTTGGAATTTGTATCACGCCGAAGAAAATTGTTTTGCGTCTACCGGTTCTTTCTCGTCTTCCATAGCGACATTTGAATTCTAAAAATCGATTCTGATTGGTCAAGAGCGAATATCAACAAAGAACACCAAGAAAAAATTGGCGGCCCTGAATAGGGATATATTTGCTGGAACTGTGTAATATTAAAGATGTCTTACCCTCCGTTGATTTTAGTGTCCGTCACGATCTTGGACCAATGTCACAAACCCTTCCATGTCGGGGGCGAATAATTATTCATTGATAATAATTTTCTCGACGAGTTAGTGACTAGCTCGTTCCCCAAAGTCACTAGCTGGAGTAGAACATTTTCAACAAAATAATTCTTCACTCCATATACTATCTGTACATTGTATATGTGTTGAAAGTCCTGTATCTCCAATGAAACCTGTAATTGTTTATTTGTTATCGTACCGTTATCGTTTGAAATATTTCACGACCGAAATCTACATGTTGCTATTTTACCGCGTAACGTTTGAATTAAGTTCTAACGTGCTCCGCTAGAGTAGTGATGGAGCCACCAGTTACAGAACGCATATCTCATAACCAGTAATCCAGGGTTGGCGACAATGGATATAGGACTATTTGTGCCTTATTTGCGAGAAAGTTTTGAACGTCCAACGACGAAATGTCATATTTCGTCGATATTTAAATTGCAACCCTGCACAATATCTTCAATAATAATCCACGTTTTCTTTTTAATTCAAGGTAATATTGATTTACAATATTTACTTAAAACACGTTATTCGCATTTTCGTAAATGCGAAATTGCAAGGGGAAAAAAGGACCAATGATACACGAAAAACAGTTTTTTTTTTCCATCCGCAACGAGAATACCCTGACAATCAAGGAAACTAATGGGGTAAGTCAATTTCTCCTTGAATCACGATTCCTTCGATAAAAACAAAAGAAGTTTACATTATTACATGTGGACGAACGAGTCGTGATGTAGGTAGATAATTGTGTGAACGATGGTGCGAGAAATTTCTTGCACCGATTAATTATTCGAGTAAAGATGAGATGGGATTGCTGCTGTTCGCAATCTCTACATGAGGGTAGGGTAATAAAAATCGTATATCTGACTGTCGAACAGGCATCCCAATAAATTTGTTTTCTCGAATTTGCATACTTATTTATCTCTCTCGGATACTCTTTCATACTCTCTTTTTTTTCAGAATATCTTAAAAACTATACGAAGCTGGTTCTCACGGATCGATCATTTCCATCAAAGTCATGATCTCGCGGTAATATTTTCTTATTGTTTTTCATCTATCAGGTTAATTTATAAATTATGCTTATCAAACACGTTGGTTATTATAATTATTATTATTATTATTTTTTTTTTTTATCATTTCATTTCTATGTTTCGTTTTTCCTCTGTTTATACACCATTCCCGACTTGGTAAAAAGAATTAAAGAAGAAAAAAGAAACAATTCCTGGATCTCTCACTCTGGACTTTGACGTTTAGTAAAAACAAACGAGCTCGTATCGGACTTCCCTAAATAAAGGTTAGGAACTACCTTGGCAGCGATCGGGACTCAACGAGCTCCGTCCAAAATTCATCCAGCTCGGAAGTTCTCGTTCTCTCGCATCCTTCACATTTTGTTTATTTTTTTTTTCTTACACGCTACAATGAATTATCCTATGTGTATGTTTTGTTCTGTGTGTGTGTGTGTGTGTGTGGTTTGTATGTCGAATATACGCGTCGTGTGTTTGTATGTAATGTGTATGCTTTTCTCCTTCGTCGTTAGTTGTTCATCCCGCATCTTAGTCCGTTCAGTTACATGCGGACTAGAGGGAAACGCGTTTCTAACTTTCGGTTCTCAGTATTCCTTCTTCTATCATACTTTTGCACGACCATGATAATTTATTTATCGTTTTTGTTTCCGATTTTCCGGTTAAAAGAATATGATCTCTACCGTGTTAAAATGAAGTCGAGCATAACACACTCCTTTTTGTGTAACTATAAAAATTTATATACCGATCTCCGTGATCTCTCTCCACCCGGCACTATTGTATGGAGACCCGAAGGTAGAAAGTGTAACGCAAATTATTCACGGACGCGGGCCAGACAATGAAAAAACAAAAGAAAACGAAAATATGTATATCAGGAGCGCAAGTAAAAAGATAAAGAGCGTTTAATCAAAGGGGCATCGCGCATGATGTAACATGCACATGGAAAATAATATATGCATATAAAAAAATAATATTTTACTTTGAAATCTAAGCAGAGAAGTGGCTGTGGATGAGAGCGGGTTTCGCAAACAATAATTAATGAAATTATGGGATTCGTATCTCTCGAGTTCCGGGCCCTCTCTTTATCGTCGCGCATCCTCTTTTTCTCTCTTTCTGTACCTTCCTCTCACTCATTCCGATTTTTGTCTAACTCGCATCCGGATGTTTGTCTTTTTTTTTTTCGTATTTTCTTCATTTTGTTAATCGTCAGGGCTCTCCACTTCATCAAGCACTAACAAACGCAGGCGAATCTCTTAACGCTTTCCGCTATTGTAGAGCGATGATCGTAGTGGCGCTTTAAACGTAGAGGCCGACTGTTGTTGGATCTGATAAGCTAATGGGTGTATCTTGAACCCGTATAATCTGCAAGGAGCGAGAAAAGAACGGTGTTAGCAAATGTTCTTAAACTACGTTTTTACGAGGTTACACTTTGCGATTTTTAAGTTTATGGTTAAAAGTAAGGTTTCTTTATGCCGAGACTTACCTAGGTACAAATTGATTAGCGGCACGCTTCGGTCGATACTCAGGATGTACCATGAAGAGCATATGTGGAAATCCAGTACCGAAGTAAGCCCCGTCGTTATGATGATGCCTCGAGCTCTTGGGTGTATAGACGTCCATACACTTGGGACAATAGCTCTTAACCATCGCCTCCCCAGGTACGTCGCTCAGTCCCAACGGCAACATCGGTTGTGCCTCGCAATACACACGAGGACAATGGCCAAAGTCACCGGCTTGATATTTCTCGATCATCTGAGCGATACCTCGATTGGTAAGGATGTAGCGAGCATGAATAAGGCCATAAAGCATCTCAGCAGCCTGCTCTATGAGGTCCGATTGGTTTGGATTATCATCAAGATCATCATCTGAAGAAACAATAAGCGACAGTTTCATTGCAACAGCTGGATCCTGCATTGTTCCGCAAAAAGACTCGCTCACCAGGCTCCAAGTCCAAGATCATATCCAGTGCCTGACGATAATGCGGTACTTGTTCATTCAAACCAGTCAGGTTGAATTTATCCTGGATATAGTCTTCGTCAACCTGTATACAGAATATGTCAACAAATTTTAAGGTTAAGAGCAAAGAATCGCATAGAATTTGTAAACCATTTCAGAACAGGCAAAAGAAGCTCGGCAAATACAAACCACGCTATTGACTCACCTCGCAGAAGAATTCGTTCCCCCGCAGACCACAGAACCACGAAATCCAGGATACCTCCTCCGAGCTGCTCATCTTTCTGTACAGCGGCAACAAACAAGAACGAGGCGCACTTTTATAAGACAATCAAAAATTCACAATGTGGAGAACCAATAACAACATTTACAAGAGTGTATGGCAGAACGAAAGAATGAGAGTTAGTGTGTTATATACGTGATATATCGATGATGGAAAAGAATAAAACGCTTGGAAAAGTGGAGGAAGAGAATTCGCGTCGCGAAGGAAATTTTGGATCGTTGGTGAGGAACGTCAGCAAGGGCGGTCGCGTCAGGTTTCTCTCGACTCAGTCAATTCGGTTACGTTTTTTTCCTCTCCTCTCTGTCTCTCTCGCTCCACTGCCTGCGTTCAAGACGCGATTGCTCCGAGGACGCTCTTGTGTCTCTGGTGCGTCCACGTGGTCACGCGTCACGCGAGTACCGTGTCGGTCGAGGTGATCGCGTTAAAAAAAAAAACACCTTTGGTGAGTATTGCGAAGAATATATAATAATAAAAACGACCCGTTGTGAATGTCGATGAGGACAATGGATGTTGAACTTGCGGAACGTTGCGTTTGGAGATGGGCAAGATGCCCGACGGTCGCGCGGGGATCGGACCTCGCGCACCGCCCCTAACCGAGCTTCACCTACGTTTCCGTGGTCATCGCTGCCTTCGTCAGACCCGCCTCGGGCACGGCACGGGACGTAACGCAACCGGGAAACGCATTACTCGAGCGAAAACCGGTGTAGGAGCGCGCTGCCTAAGCGAAAACCCAAAAATAAACAGCCCGCACGGCTTACCTTCGGTGCCTTGATTAGCCACGCTTGCTCGCTCGCACGACGTAGGTGCCGCTCGAATCGCCTTGAGACGACCAAACCAATCCGCCACCTGGTGGACGATGGATATTTTTTTCACTGTACTTAACGACACCAGTTTTATTTTTATTTTCTCTTGTTTATAAATACGACGAATTATATCGATTATTTTAATCGTCGAGACTTTGTTGAATATTCTGTAATAACTGAATTGTCCAATTGTATAGTTTTAAATATTGTTCGATTTATGTACAATTCGTACAACATAAAGCATTTCGTTTCAATATGGCGCACGAGATCCGGCGACGCTAATGCCGCATCCTCATCGCTCTTTTATTGAAATTATTTACAATTATTATTTGACCGTGTTAAATCGCGAATTTTGTTTTGGTAGTTTGGTGCGATGATATAAGAATCGTCGAGACGAGATTACGATAACATTTTTTTTTAAGTATTATGCATATTATATATTCTTTTAAATATTTCGATGTTTTTACGGTTTGGGCCAAGGAGGCTTCGTTGCTTAGCAACTATAGTTGTTATTAAAGCGACAGATTTGACTAATTATCAAACATAGATAATTTTGATTTTTGTAGTATTGTCCTACTGAGATTCATGATGCATACTGATGTTTCTATGCAGCGACATTTAATTATCATAGAAATGAGTTGTAATAGACATGTATATATCAAACCAATAACTTTTTTCGTAAACGCAATTGTATGAACTTTTGTATCAAAATATTGAGGACGAATCGTTCAAAAAAATTGGACAATTTTCGACTGGAGATTATTTCTGTTTTACCACCGTGTAAGTAGATGCGAATAGTCTCGGTCGGTAATACAGACTGTAACCAATTTATTTCATAGGGTCTACCGCACTGCTGTACTTACAAATGACTTGTTTAGTTTCGGGTTAGACTTTTATCAAATATTTTGTTCTGCTAGAGATATTTTGTAAGGCTGTTTCCAATTGGATATCATTATAAATAAGTGTGTAGCGTTGCATGGATTGGCTCGTAAGTATCGAAATTAATCGACAACGTTTTTCATAACCAATCATCGTTGAGTTAGTTAATCGCGACGTGGCGAAATTGAAGCAAATTGAAAGCTACTGAAACTGTAGCTTTATTTTGCACAGTTTTGGTTGGCTACAAGTCATATGTTTACGCTCAACTTTCAGATATATATACTAAAAGCAGTTGCATGGAAAAGGTTCGCCAGAGTGTTAAAGAAATCTGTCAATTTTGTCTGACAACCGACAATTTGGATGTATGTTACAAGATATCAATGAATGGATTTTTTCGCGAGTTGGGCGAATAATTAATCGTTATGGGTGACAGTAATATACCTATTATTGAACCTACAATAGATTATGCAAAGGTTACTGGAATTCACTATATTATTTAAGCAATATTCGCCAATGTTCATTTACAAAGACAACTGTTGGTCAATTAAAAATTGTGTCTCAGGTTCCACCCATTCATCAAAAAAGAACGATATCTTTCATCAATCACTTTGTCGTAAATACCGTTTCGTTCTTGAACAAACTCGCATTGACGTGCGAGGAGAAATTGTTTGAATTTGAGAATAAATTACAGAGAGTCGAAGCCGCGGTTGTCATTCTCGAGTCACGAGTAAGCCAGAATTTTATCCTACTGCAATAGCGTAACTTTATTGTAATTGTCTATTCAACCGTTACATTGCATATTATTCAGCTCGCTTCCATACCCAGTTTGGAAGAGAAATTGCCTGTTGAAAACGATGTTCCAGTTCCTACCATTGAAAATACAGTCAAGCCTGAAAGTCAGCTTGTTCATGATGTGACAAAAGATGTTGACGAGACGGATAAGGAAATCGTTGAAAGTCCCCCAAAAAATGACTGTGATGATTTACTAGTAATAACGAAACATCCGTTATATGAAAAATATTTTAAATTGGTGAATATCGGAGCTCCCAAACCAGCTGTGAAACTACAAATGGCCCAGGAAGGCTTGAATCCTGATCTATTAGAGTGAGTATTATCAGGGGTAACACATGGAATCTAAAATAAAGAGAACCAAGCTATTTTTTCTTACACAATCAACAGCAATCCACAGCATCGACTGCCCAGAGTCGTATCTACAGAATGACTCGACCCTAGGAGATAAGTTTCGTTTCTTTCTCTTGCATTTGGAAGATGTATACAATGGGTGGATTACGTTGAAGAATAAAAGTTTCATGAAATCAGTCTGATTTTATTCCATGGTTTTTCTATCAAATACAGTTTTTCAATCATGATTTACGAGAGATCTAGAACTGTATCATTTGTCCCTTCCTCTTCTTGTCACCGCCAAGCTCGAAGTGCTTGCATCGCTTCAGAGGAATTTGCTTTCTGTACTTGCATTCGGTACATTCCATCCTCAATACAATTTTCTTGGTGGTCTTAGCCTAAAAACAAACGATAAAAACGAATTATCCACTTTTCGAGTTAAATTAATAAACAAGCAATATGGTCAAGTTTTTTGAATAATTTTACACACCTTCTTCCTGAAGATAGGCTTAGTTTGTCCACCGAAACCTTGTTGTTTACGGTCATAACGTCTACGACCTTGTGAAGCATGCCTTTCTTTGCTCTTCTTGTACTGTGTGACTTTGTGAGTCTTGTGGACCTTGCACTTTTTGCAGAAGGTGCGTCTCTGCTTCGGCACGTTCACCTGAAAATAATTGGACGAATATGTTTAGTTATAACCTTGTTCATACGACACTTGTTACTTTGACACTTGAACAAAACGCATATTGAACACTCAAATATTTGTGAAATTAACGATATTATTCATCACAATGAAGAATCGTAATATAAAATAATTGTATTTCTCTTAGATTTATCGCATGAAAACTTATTCGCTCGTAATCTGTATTGTCGTTGATAGGTTATGTTTTCGTAGGTTATAACGTTGCGGAATATACAATTTTTTTTTTCGTAAAGATGCACAATATTAACGTTAAAATATAGAAATATCACTAAACACTTCGAATTGATAACTATTTGTTCCGTTGCTATTGAGATTCGTGAGATATTAGTGGATTTAACACGAGGAATCAAAAAATACGAACGACCTACCATCTTGATTGTTTAGAAGGAAAGGGAAACGTACGATTTACACCGGAACTCAGGGTTTCAACAGCGCCGCACGAGCATGCGCGGCGGGCCACCTAACCTTACGAACGCAAAGTTATAACGCGCCTGCTTGCTATTTAGAAGGAAATTGCACGAAACAACTCCTTACACGATGCGCTCTCACGGTCATTCGTAATTGATAATTATTATTATATATCGCGTGACGATATCTCTATGGTATCGTGAGTATTGAATCTCGCATTATTTAGGCGTGGCTGATTATATTCACTAACGAGCTCATATTATCGTTCTTCGCCTCATGGAGGCAAACGATTATTTCACTCGTACGAACAAATACCATAAAATATATTCCAGGTTCTAGCAATGGATTTAACAAATCAGTAATTTTTTCTTGCGATACACCCATACTCGTGAGACCTCAACCTCGAATTTCGGTAAAAATGTTGTCAATCAGTCGCGAAGCTTCCTGAGGCGAAAGATCATCGCGACATCTATAACAAAAATTGTAACACTCGTTCTGGAGCGATTGTACTCGTAGTCACAAATAGATTTGATCGTATATAAAATACAAAAACAAGTGTCTTGTACGTAAATCTCGTAAATATGTTTTATAATAAGTCACCGGATATCGATTTTTCATGAGTATTATACGTCAAAAAATAGTGAGTATACAACGCGACGTAGAGGCGAAGCTTATTTTGAATGGAGGAGAATAGCCTCGAAGCAGTGGCGTTTTGGACATCACGTACTCTCGAACCCCTCGTCCTCACAGCGATTGAATATTATTTATACTCCCGACTGACCCTTTACGGGTTTAAATAATCGTACAATTAGTACCCCATTATCAGATATTAAGAGATTGGAAAATCATTTCAGTGAACGTCCACCGTGACGATAATGCATTTGGCCAATCAGCGATTTATCGAGTTTCAAACCCGCGCCATCTTCATTTTTGAACAAAGCCAGCAAGTCCGTACGGGACTAGAAGCTCCCTGATCGTACGAGAGTAGGAGTGAGAGAGGAGTGCGCGCGGTACGGCGAGCGAGCGAGTGAGCGGGGCAGAGAGTGCAAGTACGACGCCTGTTCTGTTATTCGCGCGACGGTCTCTCGTCAGTACACAACACGCTTCTCTCCTGACTGGTTCGTCGTTTCTCTATCTCTCAAACACGCCGGAGACCCCCCCCCACTCTCGCTCGTTCTCTCTTTCCCCCTTCCCCGCTCGGGTTTCGCCTGACGACGCTGCTCTCTCGGGCATTTCGCCGGAAACCGACGCCGCGCGAGGATACACATCGGGGGCTTACGTGCTCGTCACACACAACACAATCTTAATATATATATATATATACATATATATATATCAACACACACACACAAACATATATTCTATATAAATATATATATATCCATATTGTGTGTATATATATATATATATACACACACAACACACAAGTACGACCGATCTTCACATTCGTGCGATATCAGAGAGGAGCCAAGGGATCCCCAGTCAGCCAGTAAGCGGACTCGCAGATTCACGGACACGCGAGAGAGCGCCAGGAGAATAAAAACAGAGGAGGAGTATATCATACCGCGCGCACAAAATCCAATCCAACACACACACACACAAAACCATGAGTACCAAGGAAAACAACGAGGTTGCGGTCGAGAAGGCAACGGAAAACGACAAGCCAACAGGGGACGCAAAGTGTGAGATCAAAGGAATCAAAAGGGCGGCTGAGGTGAGTTTTTTTTTGTTTTTTTGTGTTTTTTTTTTTTTTTATTTTTAATTTTTTTTTTATACACCTTCGATAACTAACCTCGTATCTCGTTTCGCGATATTATTTTTCTTACTCGTGTGTTCCGAGTCATCTTTCGATAGATATGTGTGTATATACGTGTGTATATATAGTTCCTTCCGTATATCGAAAATATCTACCGAGAGAGCCCGCGCGTGCCTGTGTGTGTGTGTGTGTGCGTGTCCGTGTGTGTGTGTATTTCTTCCGTAGTAAGAGGAACGGAGGAGTGAGAGAGAGACCGAGATAACATTCCTAGAGACGCGAAGCGTCTCTCGCGTGTGCGTTCTTCCATTCGCTTCATTTTTTTTTTTTTTTTTCTCTACTTTTATTATTATTTACTCGAAATTTTTTTTTTTCTTTAATCATCGTGTGTACTGCCCTCGAAACATTTGTCGTACGAAATTCCGCGAGTGTGTTCACGTTCGGTAATGAAGTTACACCAACGACGAGAACAAGACATGTGGGGAGAGAGAGAGAGAGAGAGAGAGAGTGTGTGTGCCGGCCGGCATTTTCTACGGACTCCATTTTTTTTTTTTTTTTTTTTTTTTTCTCTCTCTCTTCCTTTCCATTTCTTTGGCGCCTGACCTGGCGCGTGTTAGCCCGGCTCGGCAAGCTGTTGCTGTGTACGGTTTATACTAGGAAAAAGAAAAACATTTATTATTACGAATGATTATCAACTCGGTCGGGAGAGTGAGAACTGACGCCATGAAACACGCGTCACTGCGTCGGTTGATCACCCCTGTCGTCACAATGTCGTCTATAATTACCGATCGAGAGAGAGAGAGAGAGAGAGAGAGATAGATAGAACGCGAGAAAGACTCGTGTTACGTTAATACCGAAGACAAGTATGGCGCGCTCATTAATAATACCTGAATTCCCTTGCTAATTTAATAAAGCAACATTGCCATGTGCTTCAACCTCGATTAATAAAAAAATTTAAAAAAAATAAAAAAAAATATTAGAATTGTCTCCGTCGCACGAACCATTTTTTTTACAAATTTGGTTCTTCTTATTTTTTGTGCACAGTGATGTTTTTTTTAATTTTCGTTCGCGATGCGATCCGTGTTGTCCTTCGAGGTTATCGAGTGTAACCTATGTGTCGAGCGGCCATTTTCGTGCATCGCTGTCATCGGTGGTGTGTTTCGTCGGGAAAAATCGCGGCAGTGAAGCCTCCCGCGCATTTTTTTTTTCGTTTTTTTTTTTTTTTTTTTTTTTTTTTCTCTTGTTTCACAGTCCGTGTCCTCTGTATTCATTATGGCGATCAACACGGAGGTGTTTCGTTGATATTGTTCCCCCACTCCACGGTCATTCTTTATCTCTTTTTTTTAACTCCC
>OZ023259.1:22158862-22217982 GCA_964007305.1 Netelia melanura | reverse complement strand
CGTCGTATCGCATATCTATATGAACCGTTCGCTGTTTTATCTTCCCGTGGCTCCGATCCTGGTAGAGAATAATAATACTCGTGCGGGCTCTGGGTGTACGGCCACGCTCTAGTCCAATGGCGGGAAAAAAATACAAGGAAGCGAGGGCGCCTGGAAAGCAACGTTTATATATATTTATTGTCGACAAAAAATGGATCATTAAAAAGAAGCACGTACGAAGACTAAAGCAATCTCTTCGAGAGATAGGTTAAAGACAGTGGGTTATCTCCGGGGGACCTTGTGATTAGTACCGTCGGCTGATAATCGCTTCTCTGTCACGGCAAGACATTCTCTAAGTATAAAGAGAGATGATAATATACACAGGATAGTTTTATGTATGTAATAGAGAGTAGTAACGAATAACGCCGCTGTCATTCATGGCGCGCTGTCAATGTGTCTGGCAACGCCATCGGTGTCCAGAATTCTGTAACACTGAACGTTTTCCGGAACGTAAACATGATTAAGCTCGTTGTAACAATAATAATAATATGAATATTCGAAATCTCGATGACAGTGCGAAATTAATATTGCGAGGTTAGTTGTATAGAAGATATAAGAATTTTCCAAGTCGAATCTCGATATGGCGGGAAGGTTTTTCGAAGCTCGTACAACAAATCCATTAACGGGACGGGACGCGAGTGCGTCGGGCACGCGCGACGCCGCGCACCCTGCTTTTCTCCCCCATTCGGATAGTCGCAGACGGTGAGTGGAGGAGAGGGAGAGAGAGTAAGAGAGAGAGAAGGATATACGATACTACTACTATATACTACCAACGAATTCAGACTACAGAAGGCACATGCCTGTGCTTGGATCATCGCGAGAAGTTGAGCACCCCAGTTAAGCTTCGACACCCCAGTTACTGGTGGCGCTGGCGTCGTTACAAGAATGTATTAGATCACACGGATGCGTTTACGGATATCTCGCACAACTTCGTGGCTTAGCTCCGCCTCCTCTCTCACCAATCACGGACGAGCAAACGCTCCTTCTCACTTTCTCTAATGCGAAGTATACAGTGGGGTGACTCTGGCGAGTCTCTCGTTCTCTGAACTGGCACGAGAGTTAGCTCTTTCTCACTTTTTCTAATGCGAAGTATGCAGTGGGGTGCTTGTGTCTACTCTCGTTTTCTGAGATGCTAGTGACGTACCCCACTGCAATATTAACCCTAAGAAGGTTAAGAGTATAATGCAAGTTTAGATAATTGTAAAAAATAGATTATCTTTTGAATTGAATTTGAATTATAAAGTAATAAGGTATAACGATCTATCTTGCTGATAGAGAAAAAAAAAAAAAAAAAAAAACCGAGAGGAAGAGGATTCGATCGTGCGATCTTGAGATTCGAAGTGCAGAACTCTACCCACACGACCAATGTCTTATAATGTTTTTTGTTAGATATTTCGTATAAAACAAAGCGACATGACAAATCTGCTTCCTTCTTCCCTAATATGTTGTTAATTTTTGTAATTACAGAGTATAATCTACTAAATTAAAATCCCTGGCATTCTTCTTAATCTTAACATTTATACGATATAAAATGTCTCTATATCCACACAGTCAGAAAATAATTGAAAAGAAGAAATTATTCGAGCGGATTTCGATTGTTCGTTTCTCAAAGCTGCGAATTTAGAGACAACACAGCGTTTACGTTCTCCCAAACTCCGCCTACGGGGCGTATACAATCCCGAGTGACGTCACAATCGACCGCCGCGACGCCAAGTGGCAGTTTCTGTTGGAAAAAAAAAAAACTTTGCTTCAATCGTAGCATAGGCACTTTCCTTCTGTAGTCGCTTGACTTCGTTGATACTAACGTGCGTGCATGCACAACCGGGTGAGCAACAGACGAACCGGGCCACCAACGCGCTCGAGCTTTTATCGTTAGCCAATAGAAATCGCCGGATCGTCACTCCTTTCCCTTCGTCGAACACTTTCATTGGACAGTAACTACCCCCCCCCCCCCTCCGTTGTCCTTCTGTCGTTGTTGCTGCTCGTCTCTCGCTCGCTCTCTTTTTCACCCCGCCGAAAACCCCAAGCTCAGCGACGCCGGCGTCCCATGGACATGCATGCTTCCGGGAATTTGACGATTTTTTTTTTCGTTCTCCCTTCTTCTTTCCCTTCCTTCTTCCGTTGTCTCTTCTGGCTCTCTCTCTCTCATCTATTTTCGTTTCCGTTCTCGATTCGTTAACGCCACAACGATATTTAGAGCGGTCGAGCAAAGAATCGATGGAAAACATGTTTTCCTTTTTTTATCTCGTGTCCCGAGGTAGTGAGATTATTCGTCGTGAATTACAGATATTCTAGAAAGATCCACTCGCCTCACGTGTAACTATAAACTATGATGCATGTACCTGAGTTGTCTGACGAAGGTGACTCGAGAATTTTCCCCACGGTGTTATATCGTTTCATATAGAGAATACACGCAAGATTTCCCGTTAGATGTTCTCAACCCCGGAACGAAAGGTGGAATTTCCTCCCCAACGTTGATCGTTCGCTCCCTTTCCCTTGCTTTCAGGCGGGAAAAACCTTCCAGGGATCTCTCTCCTTTTTTATCCAACGTGTCCTTGTTCTCTCCCTTCTTTTTTTTTTTCCCTCGCAATTCTTTTTCCTCCCCTCTATCCTGTCCCAACTTTTTCCAAGGTTTCGGGTAAAGCGTCGTGACGCTTTTGTAGGAACATATTTATATAAAATTATTGAATTATGTGGAACGTTATATGAGTTACATTTGCTTTGTTTTTTTTTATAATAGGAGAAAAATGACGATGTCAAGAAACAGAAGAAGGAAGAGAACGGTGATGGTGATGTAGAAGAGGACGTCGAGGAAGAGGCATTGGACGACGAGGAGGAGGAAGTAGATGGCGATGGAGAGGACGACGAGGAAGACCTGGAAGTCGAGGCCGAGGAGGATCTCGAGGAGGTAGACGGTCAGTAATAGTTCATAAATTTAATCAATAAATACCTCTCGCCCTCCTAACCCGTATAGACTTGCCCGCTTCTCTCCCAGCCTCTCGTTCAAAGCTTTATGATCGATTGAGTAAGGGTCAGCGGTCGAATATACGATTCAATAATTTTCCAAACCTTCCCTCTGTCTCTTCCCTCCCTATCTCCACAATCCAACAAAAAAAAAAACAAAAAAAAACAATCGATTATTATTTGTATTACAGAAGAGGACGAGGTCGAGGACGACGGTGAGAGCTACGTGGAGGAAGATGAAGACGACGCATAATGAATAAAGGAATAAGAGTATAAAAAAAAATAAACGTAAGTAAGAATGGAGGTGTAGGCAAGATGGCGCCATCGTCGGCGCGTCGTCGTCGTCGTACCAATTCGACAAATACTTCTCAGCGGAAAAGACTCGGTTCTCACATTGAGTGGGATGGTTGGTAGCAAAGCTAAAGAAACAAAACAAACGTTGGACGCCTATCAATGCACAGTTCACAATGTTGGATTCCTCCTGATCTACCACTAAGCGAAAAGAAATATGTATTGCCTATACGTATATATATTATTACTACATATATATGTACCTATATATATATATATATATATATATGTGTGTGTATATATATATACATATACACAAAACACAGCAACTACAACAATAACAACCGCACGAGTTGCAAAATCGCCAGAGTTGCGACGGACTGACACACGTGTCAAGCAGAGATGTAATTTACGGTCTCGGGCCATTGCAATTCTGGCCTAGCCATCACCAAATACCACTGTGTGTGTGTGTGTGTGTGTGTAGGGTCTTAGGTCGATAAAACAGAGGGAGAGAAGTGAGGAGAACTCTTGCTCGCTGAATTTCGCTCGATGGGAAATTTTGTCCTATGCCTATCCCCGCGCGGTGCGCGAGTTTGTTTGTATGCTCGATTATTGTTCGAGCATATATATATTTCTCTCTGTCCGCTAAACACAGTTAGATCAGCGGGGCCAGGGCACGTTTGCCCGTGTGCTACTCCTTGCATTGTAAATCCCGAAATGGCGAGACGAGATCCTATCGGCTGTTTCGAACCCGGCGAGAACTATCCAACCTCTCATATTTGTCGCCATCGTCCGGCTGGACCTTCTTCGCGGGACAGTTTTATAAACGAGATAAAAATGAAAGAATGAGAACGAAAGGAAGAGAAGAAGAAAACAAAAAAAAACAAACTTATTTAAAACAAATGAAAAAAAAAAAACAAAAAACAAAAAAGCTCTATTGTATTTAAATAGTGTAAAATGGACACATGTGGGTGATGATTTTTTTACATTTGAAATCAAATTGCGTTTGTAGATTGACGAATGCCTCTCACATATATATATAAGTGCGCGTGACTGAGTTTTATTTTAAATACCGACTATGTGTAATAGTAACGAAAGGAAAAAAAATGAGAAATGATAAGAAAAAAAAAACAAGAAAACGAGGAACAAAAAATGAATAACAATGGAACGAAGGAGAAGATTGTCGTAGCAGCAACGAGGGGTCGAGTGAGTCCGACTGGTTTTACCAGCGGAGCAAAAATCATTGTGGGTTGCATAAGAGCGGCTTAACGAAGCGAACGAATAATCAATTTAATAATCAACCGTCTAAAATGAAGCTAATTAATTGGTGGATGAAAAAAAAAGAAGAAATAAAATAAAATAATAAACGAAGGAAAGAACGAAAAAAATTCGCATTGCTCGAAGTTCGATGTACAGTGAAGAAAAAAAAGGAGAGGAAGAAGAAGAGCGCGAGAGGATTGAAAGAGAGAGAATGAGATAGAAGGATAAAACAGAGTTCTGCGACAGATTTACTTTTACCTCGTGCCCGGCACATTTTACCGACACAAAACGTTAATGAATTTAAAATATACAATGTTTTCGCGCGAGCAGTATGGATGGAAATAACGTGTGACTGAAGTTGCATAATAATTATACATAGTATGTATAAAGTTTATGGACTAAGGAACATTTTATTATTAACGATAATATTATGTAAACGTATACCGTAAAAAACAACAACAGCAACAACAACAACAACAACAAAACAAGCGAAGATGTTCTTTTTCACTCTGGACTTGGGAAGTTGCGAGAGACCCTTGGTACAAATCCTTACACCGAGGGTCCTTTGCCTTCTCCATTGTAGCGAGCTAAAGAGAAAATCTATTCCCTCGACTTTAACGAAACAAAAAGAACAGGAAACAACAACAACACTCCCATCATCTTCACAAACACAAAACACAACACAAACACACACCGTTCCACTTGGGAAACCTTTACTCTCCCTAATCTCTACTCTCGATTGTACATTTCACAATAAATTAACAATGTATAATAGTGGAGCAGTGTTGGAATAATGAAATTGTAAAGAAGACAAAAGAAGAAGAAAACCAAGAGTTAAAAACAGTAAACAACAAAATTGTAAAGCGAGAAAATTGTCCAGGCCTCTCAAGTAGGTTTTCTTCCCACGTGGTTTGAGCAAGTTTTTCACTCGACACTCTTTTTGTTTCAACTCGATCGAATCCTCTGTTGTAACGACAAACAAAAAATCAATAGAATTTCTTGCAAAATATTCGAGCGAAAAACTATTGAAGACAAACGAAATTCGCCACTCTTCAATCGCTTCTCCTCGACTCATCTTTGATCAACACTTTAGTGTATATATATATGTATGTACATAAACATATACATATATATATCACCTATCAACGAGAAACATTAATTTATTTAAGAAGATATTGATACACGAGGACTTTGCAACTAATTTTGCGCAAAGACACGATACAAAATCGTTTTTGGGTTACTGTAATCAGACAATTAGCCAAGAAAATACACTTTGGAACTAAACGAGCAATCGAGATGAAAAAGTAAAACAGGGATACACACGGTTGTTACCTTTTACCATTTGTGTCGGCGCTTGGCACGAAGGGCGGATATATACGTTGCGGTTACGATACCCTTGTACCATAGCTGCATAATTTGAATAAAGATAACAAGAGCCAATAACGAATATTGCGAGACGATAAAGAACAAGACCCACTTTTAAATGTACAAATATTTTCGATGAAGCTGGTTCGAATGAAGGAGTGTAGAGTTGTTCTGGATGTGGAATTTTTTTTCTTTGTTTTTGTTTGAAGATAAAAAAAAAACGATGGTTCATTCGTCCTCGATCCCTCTCGGTAACCTCATGGGTTTTGATGAATAAAACGAAATTACTGATAAAGTCCTAGTGGTTTTCCTGTCGGTCGCTGGCTAGTGGTGGACTATTTCCCCAAACCGCTGGATTTTCGTATCTCAATTATCAACCTTGTTTCAAGGCACGAACAATATATCCGACGAATTCTCTCCATTGAGAATGGAACAGTAAGAAAGAATAACGAGAAATAAAGGAAACAATTATTTTATACAAAAGAAGAAAAAGAAAATTGGCAGACGTTTTTTCACGTGTCTGCTTCTAGATAGTACCTTTGTCGGGAAGCCAAGTTGGTTTCAACGATCTCCGTCTAAAGTACTTGGGTGTGTGTCTGCGTTAACGCATCGTTTGTACTTTAGTGCTCATAGAAAGATGAAAAAAAAAGAAGAAAAAAAAAAACAAAAAAACGTTAGTACGATTATCCGTAAGATAATAAGTTATAGGTTCACTTTAATTTTAAGCGAGAGACTAAACACGATACTAAACGAAAGAAATTTACTCGTCGATGTACGGTCGAGGACTTTTGGCGTTCTGTAAATTTGCGATAATTCCATTATGATTGCAGAACGGATGAAGTTGTTGACTGATTTTTCGTCATGTTAAATCGGTCTCGCTATACTTTGTCCGAGTTTTTAGTTACGAGGTGAGATAATAATACAAAAGAAACTACAGAGAAGGAACAAAGAAGATTATAATCCATGTAGCAATGGCATTTTATGAGTGATCGTAATTGAAATCCTAGACTATAAGCATTTCATTTGTGTGTTCATATATACGAGTCTTGTTGGGAGACTTTTTGTACAGGATATATAATACCGTCATCAATTTCTCTTGGCAAAGAAAACAAAACGAATGGTTATTTATAACACTGACCACATTTCTGCCCATTCCAACAGATTTGAAATTTTAATTGTATTTTTGAGTAAATACAGTTTGAAAAAACCAACGAATGTGTTTTTGTCTACCTTTGCCCAAAAGTAAATTTAAGTGAGTTGATATTTTAGGTATGACAATGATTTGGACGATGGAACAATGTACGACGTATCTTCTTGTTGAATATAAACATTGCTTCAGTGTGAAATAAATAATATGGCTTAACAAAGAATTCTACGGTTGGCCAGAACAAAATTAATCTGTATGTGTAAATGTGAATTTTATTAGGAGCTATCTCAAACGATGTGACGTCTACGTTTACATATAAGAATAGATTGTTTCATACATATACATATTTTGTTGTTTGCAAATTGTCAAGATCATATGTATAAATAATGTCACGTACGATTGTACTTAGCAGAGACGTATATCGACAATTACAAACACTCGACGTATGTACTTATGTTTAACCATACAGTTTAAAAGACTGTATTGGACGTGAGAGGTCGTTCATTTTGCTTTATAGAATGATAAGCGAGCGGTATCGCTGCTCGTTGGATTATTAATAATCAACAAGGTCACGGTATTCCCCTTTCCGGACCTTTAAAACATAAATATCACAAAAATGGTACTTAACAACGAGTATTGACAGTTCTGTCTAATCGACGGTTCTTCAATCCGGACGGATTTTGCGATCCTACTGTAAAGA
The DNA here is from genome assembly GCA_964007305.1 of Netelia melanura. Lineage (NCBI taxonomy): Eukaryota > Metazoa > Arthropoda > Insecta > Hymenoptera > Ichneumonidae > Netelia > Netelia melanura. Next base: position 22,210,216 of record OZ023259.1, on the reverse strand, counting down.
GACAAACAAATTTTTGTTTAGGGACGTCTGTGTTGATGGCATGATTGTAGCTATCGTATAATAATTTGCCGGTACCTTAGCCATTTAAAGTCGTCAAGATCTTCAATTATCACTCGGTGATTTGTATATGCTATTCAGAGTGCAAAGCTCCTGGATCGTGCTGTTAGTCAGCCTCGTGAAGCTGTCGGTCATGCTACTTCCTTCCGCCATATTAGCTGCATTTCCTGCACTTCCCTTAGCTGGTTCTCCCTGAGCAAAAAGAGAAAACAATAAATAAAATTATCGAATAAACCCTGTAGAGACATTCCTCGCTTTCGTTTTAAACTTACCTTGACTGGATCAGAGATTAAGAGTCCACTGGAAAGATTCTCAGACAGGGCAGTACCAAAAACTGCCAGCTCGGCTGAGTCAAGTTGATTGAGACTTATGTCGAAGCTGTATTGTTGGTTGTCTAAATCCAGAACGCTGCTGACACCTGGATTAATAAACACAATCATTCTTGTTATTCTTATGTACATGGGTAACATTCTTACTTATTAAATTTTCTCAACTTTTCTGAAACGTGCAATCAATTAAAATTTATAAATGTAAAAATACAGTTATGTTATCAAATTGAGACGAGTTACAATATTCCATTCCATTATAGAAATTAAAATTTGTAGTCGCCTTGCTCATTACAATCCCTCGACGATTCTTTTCAAACTTATCATCAAGCCAGTGTACACAATACCAAATTCTTACCTGGATTCGAAAGTGGCTGTAAAGCAATATCTGGCTGATCGTTGGTAACTCTGTTTAGAATTATAGGAGCTATATTCTGCGAATGACCATAAGCCATTTGATGCGAAATACCCGAATTCCCAGGAGGTTGTAAAATGGATGGTGGATTTGGCGATCCCAAATAAGGATTAGTTAAATTCGCCTGGGGTTGCATCGAGGGTATGTTATAAGAAACACAATCCATTGGCGAAGGGGTCCTTCTAGGAGAGAGCCTGGGCCTGTTGAATATAAAAGAAGAGAGTTAAGAAAATTTATGACTTGTAAAACTTGAAATTTCTCCATACATTCAATATTCCATTTACCTGAGACTCTGGGCAGTCATAGCTGGCAAAGGCGAGGTACTCTCAACTGGATAAAGCGGTGACGAACTTCCTGCTATACCAGTCCCATAGGAGAGCATATTGTCCATTGGCTCCGGCTTGATAAGATTGAAGTTGTACTGTATTTGTTGATCGAACATACCAGCATCTGGATAAAAAACAATTATCATTAGAATATGAGCATAAGCACAGTAATTAAAAAAAAACAAAAACAAAAACAAATCCATACATGCGATAGCACCACTGCATAACTTTGTTAATAGCAAAACTCATGACAATGCTAAACAGTAAGAAAAGAAAAAAACCCACTCGTTAATAATGAACAAGTTTTTAGAATAAATTAATTACAAATACGTTTGTACAAACTAACACATTCTATTGATAATCCGAAGAAAAGAAACCAGTTAAAAAAGTGGTTAATTTTCATTCGGTCGAAACGACAATCTTTTTTTACTGCGCAGTGTCGAAGCGAATGAAATTATTAAAAGCAACAAATGAGTGTATAGCAGGGATTACATGCTTCGTTATAAATAATTTGGTGTGTCTAACTGTACTTTCGTTGCAACGATATGTAAATCTATATAAACTCCAAAAACGTTATCTTCACTCGTGAAAGAAAAAAAAAAAAAAAAAAAAAAAAAAAGGAACAAATTTACAAAGCTAAAAACCTACTTGGTCGTACCTCGAGTGTGAAAGAATCTTGTGCTCTCGGTTTTACATCATATTTTTGTAGAGCGAGAAGAAAAAGAGGACGACGAACGCTCCTGGTCGATACAAGCGAGAGGTAACACGAATGTTGATAGAATTTTAATATACATATATATATTGTGTATATATATAGATATATTTCTTTCTGTTAATTAATCGGCATTGATTCGATACAATTTCATGTAAATATAAAATTCTCTATTGAACAAAAAACGTATCCTCTCTCGGTTCGAAAATTGCACGTTACAATTATTGCACATTTGCCACCACTTAATATTCTTGTTATTACAGTGGACAATAACGTTACATTGAATAATGATTCTTCATGTACGACGTTGTTGTATTGCGAGAGCAGAGCCACGAGGCTTCTGGCAAACAATTGAGCTTTAAAATTACATTTATCAAACAAACAAAAACTTGCCAGTATTTGACCAATATTTTCCACAAACAAGAAACTCCTGCTCTGCTCTCTCAGCTCTTATATAACAAATCTTTCAAATTCTTCTTTATCCTTCGTGTATAAAATGCATTCTTAAAAAAGTATAAAATACAAGATCATAGCCACTCTGTGAAAATATATATATGTATATATATATATATATATATATATCTGTATATCATAAACTTTAATACAAATCTTCGTTTGTCTCTTCCTTCTCACCAGGCTTGTATAACATTTGTAAATCGACAATGAAAAACACGTTTGTTTTGTTTTTGTTCCTTCTCACAGAATTTCTTTTTCCACAATAATTCCCAAACGTTTGACTTATTTGAAACTGGACAATGCACACAGAATTCATTTCTGGTTCTATAAATTATATAATGTATGTACAAATATTAATGATCAAGGCAATGTCGAGATTTACAAAGTTTCCAATTGTTAAAGAGTATGAAAGCAATTTTGTTTGTTTTGCAATGTTTTTGTTAGTACACGATACGATTGGAGATAAGCCAGGTCGAATATCCATCGAAGTATAATTGCTTTTACATAGAACCAAGCGGATGATTCACGAAAATCTTTGGTAAAAAGCATTTTTGGTTTTTTTTTTTTAAGACAATTTCATTCGATGACTAAATTTCGCCTCGAACCTCGGACAAATAGTTATTATAATATACATATGTAAACGTGTCTTAAATAATTAATATGCGATTGAATCCCAATAATGATTCCCATGTAGCCCAGTACCCAGGCAAGCTGCACATTTGTATGTTGTTGTTTTTTTTTGTTCTTTTTGTTTTTTCGTTTTCAATTTTTGCTCACAATTCGATGAGCGAGTACTCACGTTTCTGCGCCTCGGCCTGCACGTGTCTTAAGACAAGTGAGTTGGGGCTGTTATTAAACTTTTGCCTCTTTCGCCTTAACGTATCAGGATCATCTACGAATGTGTTCATACATTAAATTCTTTATCGCTCTTATTCGCACGACCCAAGTTGACCTCGGAGTAAAAAATAAGTCTCACCGGATCATTAATTATATCTAATTATTCTATCGGTAATTATCGAATAGAGTTATTGTACGTTCAAAGGCAAATCGTTTAAGGCATTATTCATCATAAATAGTTTATATAATTCTCGAAGTAGCATTCGCAGCCTTCCTGAGAACACAGGGAGTGTCCTCGACCTTAATTCGACTTAGCACTGTCGAAAAGAACAAAAACAATATCTCGCAATCCTTCGCGCATAACACAACATCGTTTCTGATAACAATTACAAATTACTTTTGCTCCGAATAAATAGAATCCTTTGAAACGCAGGACGTATGAGCAAAACTTAACAATGCTTTAGATATCATCGTGTAGAGTCGTCGAGACTCTGACTAGAACAAATCGGAACGCTACACCGAATTCCTGACTAGATATAGATTTTATCGACTCGGTTTTGGTAGTATTGAGAAAGCGTTTTTTTTCCCAGAAAGACAAACTAAACGCAGCGGGCACGAGGACCCTTTTTCCAATCGCGATGCTACGTTGGAAAAGAAAACAATGAAGAAAAAAAAAAATGCTCGACAGTTATAGAAATAAAATCACAATGGTAGAAAATAAAAACATCACTCCTTTTTAGGAAATAAGAAAAATGAAAATGCGCACGAACGCATGTACAATTACGATTCTTTCGTTTCGGTTAAAATTTTGCCACCCTCGACCGGGCTGTAGTAAAAAGACATTTCGTCGAATTCGGAAGTCGTGGCGTGAGGCGCCATAGCTGTGTAAAGAGCATAATGCTCGGCTTCGGTAAGTTCCATTCCGTAAAGTGGATTCTCATCGCCGTTAAGCTCGAAAGATTTCACGCTCGTTACACTTGCCAAACTTGGTCGAGGCAAAGGTGACGATTGCGAGTTTTCGTTAACGCTGTTCTTCGACAAGGAAGTTAAACTGTCGCGAATATTCAACGATCTGTCGCTATTCCTTACGTTCGTCCCGGAAGGATCTTTCTCCTTCTTACTTTTCTTCGCGAACAATTTCGAGAACAATCCTTGCTTGGATGGTTTGAGCAAAGTGTTTGGAAGTGAGGGCAAATTTTTGTGCGGTGCTTCAGGATTGTTTTCGTTAATGGTCTGGCACGATGAGATTCGCGAGAGAACTGGCATCGAAGGCATTTTACGAATGCGTTTAGGTGGCAAAGGTGGTAGCCTTTCTTCCGGTCCTCTCGTTGGATCTCTCTTGGCAACGAGAGGCGGTGGAATTGCCGAGATGCCTCGCAAATCCATTCCGGGAACGACGACGTCCTCGTACTTCCGCTCGTTTTGAGGATCGAAAAGTTCTATGGGATTTTTCATAGCCATTTGCAAGCTCGTGTAAGTCTGATTGTCGCAAACGTCGACCTCCATGGGTCTCTCTTCACCCTGTTCGAGGCTCGCACGGATAATTTTCGTGTGAGTGTCGGCGTAAATCTGATCGAGCTCGGCTACTTGAGTCAACAATTCTTTGAGGGACTTGCTACTGCTGTCGTCGTCGTTCTTCGCATCTTCATCCGCTGCCAGACACTCCTGTCCTTTTTGCACCCACTTCCCAACTTCCGTATAATCGAACCAATCCGATCGAGTCTTGCAAGTTGTTTTGCCGAGTACGATCGAATTAGGAACATTTGCCGCAGGAATATTCTCGTCGTTCGAATCGCGACTTATTAATTGCTCGTTATCGAGAAACATCTCGTTCGTGTCCTCGTTCGAGACGAACAATTTTCCATTCTCCTCGTCGTTTGCCTTTTTGTCGACCGTTGACGAAACGATCTCGTTGTTCTGAAAATCTATCGCGACTGGCTTGAAGGACTGACCGACGATCTCGGAATTGTTGCATTTCGGGGAAACGAGCGAGCTCGCGGCTACGTTGGTACGCTGATTGTAGAGATCGTTGAGTGCTCGCAGTGCGGTTATTTTATTCGCGGGTCGCGGTGTTTCCGTATCGTTGTTGTTATATTCGTCGATGTTGCGCGGATACTTTGGCGCTTCGTACGGAAACATCGCGGCCTCGGTCGCGAGTATCTTATTGAATGTACTGTAGTCTGCCTTCTTTCTTGCGAATGCTTTGCGCAACGACCAGAAGGCGGGCCTACCTGAGCCTAGTGGTAACATCTGAAAGGGCAGAGATTCGCTGAAAGCTCCGTCCGACGGCCTCTTCAGTTGTATGAACACCTGGACGGGTTGGTCGACCTGTTGCATACGGTAGCTCGGCGTCCTGAATGCGATCGCAACCTGTTGGACACCAAAAAGAATTTTCATTTAATGTTATCGTGGAACACACCAAGATCCATATAGAAATATTTCATACGTGCCTGTTTGTGAACCTGGGACGGCTGAAAATCACCGTAACCTTCCCAAACTATTTGTCCGTCGCACTCCTCGTAAAATTTCACCTGTATATCTTCCTTTGCGACTTTCTCACAGAGAAGAACCATTTCCAAACCACCCGCAACCGATGCGCTGCAATGACTCAACTTGCAGATTACCAGATCCGACATAGCTTCTGTGGAATTTGTATTAAAGAGTTCAGTTAAACGGAATGGTGAATTGAAAAATTGAGAGGTATGTTTCAAAAAGAATGGCTCAATTCTACGAACTTTTATCGTATATCGGATCCGATATTACCGAAGGCAGAGGTACATTGAACTTTCCCTTTTCCGTTCCTTCGAGGAATACTTGAAAGCATAATCTAACGGCATTGAGGTCGATACTCGTCGGTTGTCTCTTGTGTTCGAAACCAGCTATAATCGATACATACTGATATTATAAATGAATAATATTGCGTGCACTATACACTAATTTTATGAAAAATCAAGTAATTATCGTAGTGTGCATTTTTAAAAACATTTTTTAAAGTTTTTACTTTAGTCGAACAACTTTACGTACTTCGAAAAGGATCGACTCGCATCTCCTCTCTGACTCTGAGAGCTTCTTCAATGTCCTTCTTTTTGACGCACTGAATGCCCAAATTCGCGAACGTCACTGTCATGTTTTCCGTTGCAATTTCTACCGTACAAACACCTTTTTTACAACCTTCCTTCCCGACGAGATTGTGCGGATGAGGTCTGTGTGGTTGATCTTTTGTAACGCAAGAAACTACGACCACCGCACGTCCTTTGTACCCTACGATCTGTTTGAGAGAAATAGAAAAAGAGTTATTTGGTCGATTCGATGTTAAAGCGAAGAAAGAGATGAGAAACTTGAAGAATACTTACTCTAATGCTAGGAAATGTTTTGTTCTCCGATGTGCTGTTAACTCCGGGTATACTTCCAGCCGAGCGACCCTCGCACTCATACCTAAAGCGCAGCGCTTTGCTCGCTGGTTGTTCCAGAATTTCTACAAAAGGCGACATCGAGCCAGTGCTCATCGGCACCGGCCTGATTGTCTCTACGCCTCCTCCCGATAGCATATTTACATTCGCAGTGCTGCGATCGCCATCTACAAACCCAGGATCCGTCGTCTGGATAACTTCGACTGCGTCAAAAAGAAAGATTCATCGAATCACAAAATTCATCCCTCCACCTGTATGGACCAAGACGCATTGATTTATTCTCCTTAAGTACACCATGATCCACTTACTGACATCACTTATATTTATATTGTTGTCGCTCATGCCACAAAATGGTTCCATCCCTCTCACTGAAATCTGTGGGTTCTCTCGATCATCTGCGAATCAAGAAAAACAAGTACAATTAATAAAAATTGTCATAGACGCTTGAACATCTTCCTTCTCTTTAACCCCGCTTCCATTGCTCTCATCTTCAGCGCACAAAGTTTGGCAATATTAGAAGTAAAAAAGAAAAAAGTAATAGAGAAACCGCGCTAGAGTAAAGTCTTGAATATGATACGGAGCGGGGCAAAGCGTAGTTAAGAGAGCATGTTGCCAGCGCCGAGGCACCAAAGGCTGCTGATCCAATCATTATTTTGGGAGAGCCCGAGCCTGTCCGGTCGGCATGGCTATAATTAAACTATCTTAGGACAATGTGAGGGGTACAAAACTCGCCTGTTCGAAACTCATGGTGAGCACACTCTTCTCGTCGTCGACGAATCTGCGTTGTATGCTATATATATATATATATATATATTTACGTGTATATATATCCGCAGAAACAAGGGGTACAAAATACTCGGCACGATTCGCGCGCTTCGACTCTTTTTGTCTCGCTTCTCCGCAAGAATTTTTGAGCAAACGTATGTCACACACGCGATATATAATAAAAAAGTCTTGAGCGATTACGAGAACAACACTGGATACGCGAGTTAATATTGATAATGCCGTGCACAACTGCCTCTTGGCGAGATAAAAAAAAAAAGCTGAGCAAAAAACTCGTAGTCAACAAATAGGTTATAAAAAAAAAAAAAAGGAACGTCGGTTACTTCCGTTTTAACCTGATCACGAGAGATTCATCGATAGTAGAAGAAAAAAAACAGCAGGGTTTATTTACTACTTTTACGTTTATTCTTCTAAGTCACTCGCACGGTTTTGTTAATGGAAAACGGCTTTTTTTTTCTTATTTATCATTCGCGTTAACGCGTAGATGTGGACGTTCGCGAGAATGAACAGCATCTCATGCCAGCGGAGCAGTAGATCGAGGCTGTCTCTTGTACACACAGACTCAAGGGAAGTAGCAGCAGCCAGTAACACAGACAAATGCGTTTGGCTCGGATCCCGCGCGTGTACTATACGGTTTGTCCCATTTAGGCATTTCATCGAGCACCGAGCAGTGAAATAAGTCGGAAGAGCTACCTATTCGCGCGAAAGACGGAGTTTAACACATGCGTGCACATACGCGAGAGAGACAGTACTGCAATAGCGGCAGTAAAATACTCTCACGATGCCAAGTTCTCTTCTACTCCTCGCGGATGTTCCGCGGGGAGTCGAGAGCACGGAAACACTAGGCACGAACGAACTATCGGATGTGCGCATGCGCGCCACACGAGATCTTTTATCTCGCTCCGTGTCACTTTCGCCTCTTCATTCGTCCACGCTTTTCATCCTTCTCACTCTTTCGCTCTCACGCATCTTGTACAGCTTGGCGTTGCTATATGTCGTCGATTTATTTTCGGTTGAGATGCGAGTGGCCACTATACACGAGGGATCATCGTGTAATAATACCGAGTACACGCGAGCAACTATCGTATATTATAATACACACACGTAGCTTTTGGATCGAAAAATGGTTGAGTTATATTTAAGGTCTCGACGAGAAAGAGAGGGAGGGAGAGCCAGAGAGAGAGATGGATAAATAATATTCGATGTAAGCGGCGCTTTCTATCGGACACTGGGCGCGCTTTCTACGAAACCAAAGTGGTCGCACTGGACACTATGATAATATAGCTCGTAAAGAGAGCTCAATGTAAAGAATGAATATTATATCCGACGATGCCGCTATGAGAATGCACCGCAGATCGAAAAGAGGGGGCACTGTGAACTTCCTCTGTCGTGTTAGAACTGTCGTATCGTACTTCATCGTTCGATACCTGTGTTTGTACATCGAGTATGAACGTATCCCTGTATTAGTGATTTGCTTAACGATCTAACACGTGACCTTGCCAACTTCGTAGTATAGTTCGAGAGCGATTCTACGGTATCCGGGTTTTTTGGCAGATCCTATCAGCGATCGCAGACGTGATTTTAGCTCGTGTTATCATTTATTATGATGAAATATTACTTTTTCGTTCGAAAGGTGGATTTCGAAAAATTTTAGATACGAGGTAAAAATAAATCACTTTAATTATACCTTTTCAGAGAAAAGTGCGAGGCGTGGCCGAAAATGTTTAATATACAAAGCAAATAATGAAAAGATATCAGGAAGAGAAAAATTAAATTTTGTTTTTATAATGTCGACGGCTTAAATATGAACTACGCGCGAACTCAAACGAATAAAATATATTTGAAATTAATTGTTTTGGTCCTGTCTTTCGTTTGTCTTCGAACCAACATCCTCTCGTCCCCATGGCAAATCTATAAAAAAAAAAAAAAAAAAAAAAAAAAGAGCAATCACGAGATTCATCATATATTCTCTCGCTTTGTGGTACATATCTCGATTGGTAAAACGAGTTGCGCATTAATTAAAAAGAACATGCCTCAACAGCAGATTATTGGAAAAAAGGGCAACATTTACCAGCAGGCACCGAACGGCAGGCTAAAGTGCGGTGGGAAGGCCATTTCCCGTATTACCGGAGGCCACTCGAACGCAGCCAAGAGTCTCGTACAATCCGCTGGACGAAAGTTGCAAGCACCGGCCAAATGTCAGACGGCTGTCTATCATCGTAAATGTTTTCTGCCCGTTGGACGAAATTTCGGGACAGCAGCGACAATCTCACGCGTTCCTAGTGTCGATCCGACCAAGACTTCTGGTACTTCGACATGTCCATCGACAGTTCGGGTTCCTACTGTGACACCGCGATGCAGAAAGAGCATCTCCATGATTGACTTGTCACCGGCTGGAATTAATCACGAGATCGGTGATCTCAGGTAAAATCTTGAAGCATACATAACCTCCAAAGTGCACGGCGTGATATTGGGTGCGATGGAAAAACAGCGAAGCAGTTTTTAGAGGCGTCGATGATATTCGCGGATTTACTCTTCCCGTTGGTCTCGTGTGTCTTATGCCGTGGCGAGAACTGTGCGACCAAGTGTAAACTATAAATAGTCTACACGAATGTGGAAATCGAGACAAAGTGATCTCGAGTTTCGGGCAGAAAATCTTTGTTTACACTCGCGCCAACGCCATCTACGGATTATGTTTTGCACCTTCGTAGTGTATCTCGTGTTTAGCCTTCAATTTTTACTTAGCGAAACGTTTTTTTTTTTTCTTAAATTATTTTAACAACTTGTAAGTTGAATTTGGAAGTTTTTATCACCTGGATTATTTTTCTCTCTGTCTTAGAAGGTCGGAAAGTGGTTCGAGTTCATTGCGACTTGGCGAAGCTGTGGACAGAACAATGGATCATCATTCGAATGGTACTGTTCTGTCTGCCAACAGCCAGGTCAGTGGCTTGTGGATAGATGGTTCCAACTCGGCCGGTGAACTCGGTCATCAACGCACTGACAAAGACGTCGACAAAGCTGCTAGTCTCGTGTGTCATTTACTCGCGATAAATGCCTGGAGGCGACGCAGAGAAGAAGTTGTCTCGTTGCAGGAAACTGTCGACGAATTGGGACAACAAGTCGATCATTTGCATATTCAGATTGTCGTTCTGAGGAGACTCTTGCATACAGAGAATTGTCGCGTTGAAAAACTTGGACACGAGTCTCATCGGGTCAAGCTGCAGCTAGACGAGGTTCTATGCGAGCGGGACAGTCTGAGAACAGTAAAGAATGTTTTTTTAACATTCGACAAGTATAATAGAAATATACTTCATTTTAGTAGGTAGATTTTGCTTCAATCGTTTGAATTTTGTTCGAGTTATGAATCGCTTACTATTTCTCCAAGAATAACAAATTTTGTGAGATTCCAACATCGAACGCTATTCAAAAACTGTTGACGTTAGATGGTTTGAAAAATCAAATCTTAAGTTGATACATTTTTTTGATTGAAGGAAAAGGAAAAACTTGAAGATCAGCTGAAGCATTCAAGAGACGAGACCGCGGAGAAATCTGTACTAGCGGAGAATTTGAGAAACGAGGCAATGACGTTGAAGAATCAACTGCAAGCTCTCGACTCGCAAATATGCAGAGATCGTGAAAAATTGCTGAAACTCAGAGAAGATAAGAAGATACTTCTCGAAAAGGTACGAGAGCGTGCTAAAGGGTTTCCACCGAGGGTATAGAAAAAAGTCAAACAGTTTGCTAGACCAGGATTGCGAGTTCTAGGACTATCAATGACGTCATAGAGCATTCATAGAGCGTGTAAAGCGTCGAGGGACGAAAGTCTCGTTACCTTTGCGAATGAGTCATGGCGGGTGGTGGGCGTTGCAAGGTCGAATCCGGGGGTGTATACAACCCTGGAGGATTCCAGGAATAAGTGATTCACTTCTCGGCGTCGTGCCTGCAATATCCAATGATAAAAACTATGAAAGATCTATTTGACGATCTTACGCCGCAACGTTTCCCTTTACGAGCAATTAAGGAGATGTACAACGCATATTTAGACGCTCCTCTTGCCAACGAAATTTCCAAATCATCATTTTCACGAATTCGTCAAGATAATGAACGATGCAACGTTTATAATATTTATCAATCCTCAGAGTTTCCTTCCCACAATCTTTTCAAAGATATTTAAAAATTCAATAGTTCATGAGCTCAATGAAAAAATATTAATGCTTAATGTTTAATCGATTCCCTTTATACTTTCTTTTAAATAGTTGTTCATCCCCATTATTAATGCAACGTTATTAACTGATAATCAGATACTTCGTTAGTGAACATGTAATTTATATTATGAAATTGCTGTAAGCAAGTTTTATATTGTTGCTCATTGCGCAATATTGACATGACTTCGTAGTAATTCTTGACTGCTCGAAGGGTCAATGCACGCGCTTCTAATATGGCACAAGCCAAGATGAGTCACAAGGTAGCTTTTCGCGCTCGCCACGGTGACTCAAACTGGAGCATATGATATTACTTTGGAACTCGCACAACTCTGGGAGTAGTTGAAATCGATATAAAGCTCGTTTCTCACTGATAAATATGTAGGTTTCGACCGTGGAAACTTTGGCCGAGGAACGTGGCGTTAGGGCTGAGAAGGCAGAGACAGCCATGGAAGAATTGCAAGCTAGGCTGATCGTTCAAGAGGGTGTCATCGACACACTGCAACAAGACAACAGGAAATATAGCAGGTAAATCAGCATCTGATAAATAAAACGCAAGGCTGAAATTGAATTTAATTATTTTATCGTTTTAATCGCAGAATCACTAAAATACTGTTCTTTCTTCTTTTAGAGAATCGTCGACAGCTGAAACAGAAAAATCCAGACTGGAACAGAGATTACGAGCCAGTGATGAAGCTGCTCGAGTTCTTAACTTGAAAACCGTGAATTTAGAGATGCAACTTAGCGATCGAGAGGCTGCTTTGCGTCGTATCGAATCTGCTTACAATACACAATTGTGAGTTTATGTTTTTTTTTCTCAAAAAGATGCTAAAAAATACATCTTACAATTGTCAAAAAATGTGACAATATTATATTAATTACAATTCCTAATTTTACCTTTCGTTTCAGAAACGAATTGACCGAAATTCGTGAACGTATGGTACGCCAGAGCCAAGAAGTTGGTTGGAGCAGTCGAGTATTCCAAATTGCCGGAAGTGTCGTACGGGCACCTCGTGCGATTCTCAGATCACTCGTGTTCCTATCCAACAGTGGTGTACAGTAGGAGTCGTCGAGTCCAGCTTTGCTGGACCGAAGATGGACATTGTGGATCTTGAAAGAACGCACTATTTTTCACTATTCACTATTTCGTGATGATTACCTTTTTTTTTTTTAGGCCGTTTTTTTCTATATGAATTATACCGCGATAGATTATATAACGTAACGTCGATGATTTTAAGACCGTGTTGCACTAAGCAACGGATAAAAATATATTGCTTATACATACATAAATTTTGTTTAAACGAAACAAACGAATCGTTTTGGCAAGTTAGAAAGCCTCGATTACTTTTTACGACGTTATCCAACAGATTATTCGGCTTGTCTATTCTCGTAAGCGCAGGATAATGCACCCTACCTACATAAATCATAATCTTTAATGTATTATTATTATTATTATTATTTTTTTTTTTTTCATTTATTTCCGCTTATGCCGCCTCGCCATTCTATGCAACGTTGAACAAACGACATATTATGCTATTTGTCTGATATACTTCTCTTCGTTTTACGTAAGAAAAATTCGTTCCGCAGTTCAAACATTAATGGGAGATAGAGAAAGAGAGAGAAAGAGAGAGGAGAGAGGAACCTTCTCGTGTTAGGATTGTAAGAGTCATTTTCAATTGACGAATAAAATTCAATACTCGTGAGATACTTAGGTCTACTAACTAATGATAGATGGTGAAAAGGAATATTGAACTTTTGTTTTTCTTTTTTTTCTCATTTACGATTTTTTCTTTGTTCACTTTCATCTTCTTCTCATCCTCCATCTCTCTGCTTTGTCGGACGTTAGTAAAAAGTCTCTAAATATTCTGAGCTTCAGTTCGTACAATGGTATATATATATAATATATATATATATTTATATATATAGATATATACACTATCGGTGGAAAGTTTCTGGACAAAAGTTGAAAACAGTGCTGGAACGTTTTTTTATGCCATTTCGCCGGTAGTTGGCCTAGGACAATTTAACCAACGCCATTTTAAAGAACAGGGATTTCCCTTCTTTTTGGCTTTTTAAAAAAAAAATTTACGATTTTTTTTACAATTGTCAGCCAGTTTTGAAAACGAGAATTTTTGGTCGTTTTTTTGTTCTTTTGCAAGTGGAACCCCTTTGCAGTGAAAAATTTTGTTAACGAATTTCTTTCACCATACTCATAAAGGGGGAAGTCGAAGCTTCAAGTTCATTTTTTAGAAAATTGTCTACGATTTTTTTTTTTTTCGTTTTTTGAGAAATGATAGACAATTTGAAAATTGCTCCATAGGACGAAAACGATGAGGTTTACAACAAAACCTCAAGATGGCAAAAAGTTGTATTACTTCCTGCTGAGCTGAAGAGAATTTTTTCAGATTTTTTTTTTCAAAATTATTTTTCCACCTATTTCCGGTCAGCTCGATTGATCCGAATACCATGAAAATAATAGAATTAAATTTTTTACTTACATCGAATAAACTCGTCGAAGAGACCAAATTTTAATATGTAAGTAAAAAATTTAATTCTATTATTTTCATGGTATTCGGATCAATCGAGCTGACCGGAAATAGGTGGAAAAAAAATTTCGAAAAAAAAATCTGAAAAAATTCTCCTGAACTCAGCAAGAATTAATACAACTTTTTTCCATCTTGAGATTTTGTTGTAAACCTCATTGTTTTCGTCCTAGCCAACAATTTTCAAATTGTCTATTTTTTCTCAAAAAACGACATATCTTTAGAAAAAAAAATCGTAGACAATTTTTTAAAAAATTAACTTGAACTTGACTTCCCCCTTTATGACTATGGTGAAAGAAATTTGTTAAAAAAAATTTTACTGCAAAGGAGGTCCACTTGCAAAAGAACAAAAAAACGACCAAAAATTCTCGTTTTCAAAACTGGGTGACAATTGTAAAAAAAATCGTAAATTTTTTTTTAAAAAGCCAAAATAACGAGAAATCCCTGCTCTTTAAAATGACGTTGGTTAAATTGTCCTAGGCCAATTATCGGCGAAATGGCATAAAAAAACGTTCCGCCACTGTTTTCAACTTTTGTCCGGAAACTTTTCGCCACTAGTGTATATACATAGTTGTTGTTGTTGTTGTTTTTTAAATCGTAGAGTTCCGTACTTAATTTCGGACACGTACGTAAATACTAATTAACAATGAGGTTTCTTTTTTTTTTCATTTCTTGCGCGCAATTTGCACAAATGCATGTATACCCGATTTAAAACAAATCGTCATTTGTCTACATCTAGAAGTCTATGAGAATGTTTTCCTTTTTGTTCTTATTCGATATCGCATGTGGCTAGAGCCTGGCCGATTAAACAGAGCGTAAAAAAGATCGTCGTAACGAGCTGCGTCTCGTGCGAGAGACGATAAACGTCGCAAAGAATCGCGAAGGGAAAACATTTGCAGTCAAAGATCAATAATACTGAAATTACAAAACAGTACGAAATGAGAAATGAAAAGAAATATTGAAATTATTCGACACGTGCTCTGTATCCTCTCGTTGCGATTCTGGAGCAACGATAATTTATTGCACTTTAGGTTTCTCGACGAGTCGAGCCAAATGAGCGTAAAGGATATGAGCATTTTATTTTAGCCAATTCAAACTGACTTGTTTTTAATCTCTTCATTCTCTAAACGCCATGAAAGATCCTAAAGAGCGAGGATTTTAATTTCACAGAGCGAGCGTGGCGTTGTTAATTAATTTTTTCTTCTTCTCTCGCTTCTTTTCAGCTTAGAAGAACAAATTATCATACACAATATGTATCGTTACTCGAACTTGTGCGACGAGTTCACTTTTCTTCTTCTTCTTCTTCTTCTTCTTCTTCATAGAAAAATCGGTTCGACGAATGACTAGCCCTTCAAACGTTAAATTAAGTACCATACGAGCGTATTTCTATGCAATATCAAACTAGATTTCGACTAGATCTTGATTGTAATGCCGGTGATCGATTCTCGTTTCCATCTTCTCGTTCTTCTTCTTCTTCTTCTTCTTTTAGATCATGCCGAAACCCTCGGTTCCTTCGCTGATCGCCAATAGTAACGCTCTCTCGAAGTGGTCGTAGCACTCGTAATCGGGTAAGCATAGTTGATTGAAACTGTGAATTTGATTGAGTTAGAAAATGTCTTGGGTGTGTACGTTTATTTACGTTTTGTCTTCATTCGTTTACCAAGTGTGGGCTGTAGGAAGATTGGCGAAAGTTGGTGCTGCGGTTATTTGAAATCTTGGGCTGAGTTGTTGAAAACCACCTGGTGGAAGTTGGGAACAGCCAGTGGTGAATTGAAGCAATCGAGCCATTTCTTCTTGGGTGAAATTGCTTACAGCTGTCCAGAACCAGTCGAGAACGCGAAGAAACTCCGGCGAGCTACCGTTCACTATGTGATGAGCTCGTAGATCTGCCACACTATATTCCCCAGTACCGCAAAGCAATAGCTAAAGCACAAAATAAACAAAAGCATCATTTACTAAATAGTATTTGTAAAAACCTTTGGTCAATGGAAAATTGAAAGGAATATTTCAACTGATTATATCATAATTGTCCATAGCCCACCTCGAGCTCGTTTTCATCAAATATTCCCAGGAGATTGTCGGGAATGAGTTCGTTGAGGCCGCGGAGAAAATGATCTACTTCGTTTCTTATCGAACTTGCGAGACGATGCTGAGCCAACGCATCGAGATAACGAAGTTTCGTCTCGTTGGTAACGCGAACTTTACTGCCACCTGGAATGAGCTCGGCGACCTTCAACAATTGACCGTCCTTGTCGTACTCCTCCTCGACGAAGAAGAGCTCCATTTCCTCTACGTCATTCTCAAGAATGTATTTGACTTTACTCAGATAGAGATCTGGGTCGTCCTGTTCGAAATACTTGTAGTGAACTCTGAGGCCGATTATCTGGGCGAGAAAGGAACGCGTGAAACGCGCTCGCACTAATTGTCGATAAGAACCACCGAGCGCAGATTCATAAAGACATTTTCCCACTATACGTCCAGCGAATTCGTAATGCTTCAGCTTCAGATTCGGTGGACGTTTGCTGTTCGGGTGAACGAGAGCCTGTTGCGATTCACCGAATGAGGCGAACAATCCATTTCCGGCGTCGAACAGAGACGCGCAAATGAGCTCGAACCATTCACGCCTTACACCGCCCCAGTCCACTCCTAAGGAATAAAGCATCATCGTTATTACTTGTTCATAAAAGATCATGGAAAATATCCAAAAGCTCATGGAAAATATCCAAAAGTTCATGGAAAATATCCAAAAGTTCATGGAAAATATCCAAAAGCTCATGGAAAATATCCAAAAGTTCATGGAAAATATCCAAAAGCTCATGGAAAATATCCAAAAGCTCATGGAGAATATCCAAAAGTTCATGGAAAATATCCAAAAGCTCATGGAAAATGTCCAAAAGACTTGGATTATAGAACGTTACTCACCTTGTTCACCCTGGAAAGTAATCTCGAAGTTTCTGCACCATTCACTCACGGAAAATCCCTTTGTCGCCTTCATCGACTGCAATTCCAATATTTCAAGAATTTCAAAATTTCTGTCTATCAAAGTTGGCATTGAATTTGATTTCACTCACCGATTCACAAAGTTTATCCCGTTGTACTTTCATGGAAAGTTTTTCGTGATAGTGCTTCTGATGATGTTTTCTAACTTCGTGATAGAAAAAGTCTTGTTTATCGGCAAACGTCTCGCTGCCACCGATATTTTTCAACAAAAATAGGGTAAACGTTGCGGCAATAACATCTCGATAATGAGATATTAATTCGATGGGAGGCTGACAACCATCGTCTATGGAAAACGAGTCGTAGCCCTCGTGTTGATTGTTGGAACTCTCGAAATGAAACTGAAAGTATTATACGAATCGCACGTAACAAAGTTTGTATAAAGAATATGACAAAGTAATATATATATATATACGCCTATATAAAATTATATAAAGAAGTAAGGAGCAAAATAAATCATAATTTTCACACACCGTTGATAGGTTTACCTTGGTCGAAGGACAGAGTCTGAAAGTGACGAGTCGCTTCGGTATAAACTTCAACAGATATTCCTTAATCGTCAATTGTTTTGGGGATATGAAGCAAAAGACCTTTTTAGGTTTTGAGAATCTTTCCCCCTGCATTCCGAGTAACTTGGCTGCGTAACATATATCAGGATCCTTCGAGGCGACATTATTGTGAACCATTCTGGCGACTGGACCTGCGTTAAGGACATTTAAAGAACAAATATTAAAAATCAGATCTTACAAAGTAAATTCCACAAAGTGGTAGTAAAAGTAAGGTAAACAAAAATAGAAAGAGGAATGACTTACTCTCAAGAACGATTATATCAAAGTCACCATTGTGTAGTTGTAGGCCTGCAAGACTGACGGTTGCATGATAACAGCCACCTTTGGGAAATCCTACTTTAAGACGAATCCTCTGATTCGGCGAGTCGTATTCTAGCTGTATAGTGCATACGACTGCTTGTCCTTCGTCCAAACTGCCGATCTGCACGATCGAGATACATTTATCTTTATTCAACTGTTCGGAGCGAAATTGAATTGGTGAATTTCACAATAAATAAGATACGGTCTTACTAGCTACAATTATTTATATTTTAAACTCTTATACGAATCTCTGTTTAATTTGAATTCAAAATAGATTGCAAGTAAGCTTGCCTGAGTAATATTGACGTGGTAGCCATCGGTGGGTTCTTCACCATTTCCAAATATGCATAGATTGTCGTACTCGTCTCTTGGCTCTATTGTCATGGAATGTGCGATTCCGGCAGTGCATACGACGGTCGAGCTTTGTCGCACGAACACTGTTTTATTGGGATCGGGTGGCCCTGCAAGAACAAATGTTCCAAGAGCATGATGAAAAGTTGGTCGAGCTTTTCAAAATTATCAACAAGTTTTAACCCTTTGAGCCCTAAGGACGCATATATGCATCAGCCTATGTGCCTGCGGACCACATAAGCTTGAAAGTAGTCAGAGCTCAAAGGGTTAACAGAAAGTAGATGGACGTTTTACCGGGAAGAAAATTTTTGAGGAAAGGACTTCCGTGGACATGACACGAGCCGATAAGTACGGCGATTCTATACTGTCCGGCGTGGCGCACGGTGAACTTAACGACCGCTGTATTAGCAGCCAGAGGATCTGTTCCTCCTAATTCTATGAGGGTCGCTACTCTTCGTGTGCCTTCCGTTACCTCGACTATGAGATTGTCTTTGTCACATATTGGATAAGGTTGACCGTTGCGTTGATAAAACTGAAATAATTCACACGTTGATCATTATCAATTATCAAATTCTTGTAAACTTGTCGAGCACTTGTTTTCAATTTTATTCTTCATACTCACTTTTACAGTAAAAGTCATAGTTTCGCCAACTAACTGTGGCTCTTCCCACTCGAAGTGAACCCTGCAGTTACTCGGCAACAGATACTTTCCGGTTACATACTGCAGAAGCGAGTGTTTTGCTTCAGGCGCCAGGGCAGGCTGTGTCATAGCCGCGAGGGTAACTAAACCCGCGACTGACACCGACACCACTAGCATTCCACCTGGAAAAACCAAGAAGAGACAATATAACTTGAAAGCTTGTTTCCTTACATCTACGTTTCCTACATAGTTCTTCATAATATCTTATGTGTGTCTTCTTAAGAGAACACACAATTCTATTTTATAGAATTTTACCCCAGGTCCAGGCATCTTGGTGTTGACTATTTTTAACAACCGAGCTCCATAGATCAGCTTTGAGGGCTTCCAAATCTTCCTTGGAAGTAGGCAATGTCTGACGAGCCTGGATCCAGCGCTGTAAATCCTTTCCAAGTGCTGTCCGTACTTCATTATCTTGCACCCAATACACGTCTTCCAGGGATACTACTTCCATTTGCATTAACCTGTTGATAACAAACAAGTACATATTAACACGTGCCAAAAATCTTTGTCTCAAGAATATTCATAGAAAGTAAAAGACTTATAAAAATAACTGTTGTATCGATGGAGAACAATGATAATATGTATCGAATGAATTATTCATTCTCGATAAAAAGTAAGTATTACTTTATATTCTCTAGTCTATTTACAATTTATAAATCTCACTAACTTTTGATAATGAGTATTGAGACCATGATCCGTTAGCCACTGTCGTAAAACCAGCCTCTGTTGCAACAGTCTTGCCGCCCTCTGCAAACGTTCTTCATCCTGAGGTGGTAGTTCAGGCAGAGCATCGACTTCCCCACAACTAGCTAGACTCGAGATTCCTGAGAAAAGAAAAGGGATACATTAGAAAAAAATGTGTTCGAGGCAAAGATTAATTCTGCAATGGGGCTCTGGCATAACAATGTTAAAAAGAAGATATTACGATGCTGCAGAAATATGTTATCAAGGTTCTACTGGTAAAACTGTGATAACGTAACGAGTTATCGCTAGAATGTATAGGACAGAAACTGCCTATCTTCCTCATTACAGCTCTATCTCCTGTATACTTCCGTTTTCCTCGATTGGCTACAGCCCACAAAAATTCACCATCTCTGGCTTCAGTACTCCATCAGGCACAATGTGGAAGAGATTGATTCTCCTGTGCACTTTTGTTCAACATTTTCGACCAAATGGAGCAGCTTGCAATCTCAGCAAATACGAGGATGGTAAATTGAGAAATGAGAATTGAAGATCTTTCTTTTGCTTTCATTTCTGCAAAATTGATTTCTCTTTAAATCACAGGTCCGTCTGATTGGGTCAAATGTTCCCATTCCAGTGTAAACGAGGCTTTGAATAAAGGAGGTCCTGTTGTAGCCGCTGTGACAATTTCCCATTCGAGAATAGGCAGCGTACCGGAAAATGCATTTTTCAAATACGCTCATGGCCTTCGAATGTTGAACTTGCAGAATTGTGAGATACAAGAGATCCACGTGAACGCTTTTAGCGATTTGACTTCGTTGAAGAAGCTCAGTTTGTCCAACAACAATATAACTGTTGTTCGACCACACTGGTTTGCCAGTCTCGCTGATCTCGAACAATTGGATCTTTCCTTCAATTCCATCAGAAATATCGATCCATCCGTTTTTGCGAGATTGACGAATCTGAGAAGATTGAATTTGGACGATAACCAACTGAAGTGCTTGGAACCAAAGGACATGATGCCAATGAGGAGTCTGGCCAAAATTCGTGTCATCGAAAATCCATTGAATCTGTCGTGTCGTGGCAAGGTAAGGACTGGAAAAACAAAATAGAAGGTAATAGGAAATCAATGGTTCAGAGTTTTTGAAACACTTGGACTTTAGCAGTCAACGAAAGGAAAGTTTGTAAAATTCTAATTCACTTTTTTGTTGTGTTTGATAGACAAAATTTTCAAGAACTGTGACAAAACCATTATCGTTCTTGACTTCACAGATTAATTTTTTTTAATTTCTAACATTCTTTTTCATTACCAAAGTCAGATTCTTTACTTTGTTACTACAAAACTTCAACTTAAAAATAATGAAAATATTGTCAACTTTTCATCAATGGTTCATGTTAGATCAAAAGATTTTAAAGTAAATGAGAAAGTTTTGCTTTACAGTGATGATTGGGAATCGTTCTTTGGCACATACGACATTTTCATTGATTGGCCAGATGGTTGAAAGTCTTTTCACGTTTCACAGATTAATTTTGTTTAATTTCTAACTTTCTTTTTCATTAACACAGTCAGATTCTTTACTTTGTTACTAAAAAACTTCAGCTTTAAAATAATGAAAATATTGTCAACTTTTCATCAATGGTTCATGTTAGATCAAAAGATTTTGAAGTAATTGAAGAAAGTTTTGGGTTACAGTGATGATTGGGAATCGTTCTTTGGCACATACGACATTTTTATCAATTGGCCAAATGGTAGAAAGTCTTTTCACGTTTCACAGATTAATTTTGTTTAATTTCTTTTTCATTAACACAGTCAGATTCTTTACTTTGTTACTACAAAACTTCAACTTAAAAATAATGAAAATATTGTCAACTTTTCATCAATGGTTCATGTTGGATCAAAAGATTTTGAAGTAATTGAAGAAAGTTTTGGGTTACAGTGATGATTGGGAATCGTTCTTTGGCACATACGACATTTTTATCAATTGGCCAGATGGTAGAAAGTCTTTTCATGTTTTACAGATTAATTTTGTTTAATTTCTAACTTTCGTTTTCATTAACACAGTCAGATTCTTTACTTTGTACTACAAAACTTCAGCTTTAAAATAATGAAAATATTGTCAACTTTTCATCAATGGTTCATGTTAGATCAAAAGATTTTGAAGTAATTGAAGAAAGTTTTGCTTTACAGTGATGATTGGGAATCGTTCTTTGGCACATACAACATTTTCATTGATTGGCCAGATGGTAGAAAGTCTTTTCACGTTTCACAGATTAATTTTGTTTAATTTCTAACTTTCTTTTTCATTAACACAGTCAGATTCTTTACTTTGTTACTACAAAACTTCAGCTTTAAAATAATGAAAATATTGTCAACTTTTCATCAATGGTTCATGTTAGATCAAAAGATTTTGAAGTAAATGAGAAAGTTTTGCTTTACAGTGATGATTGGGAATGGTTCTTTGGCACATACAACATTTTCATTGATTGGCCAGATGGTAGAAAGTCCTTTCACGTTTTTTTTTTGGTTTCCTCATTGACCCTGGCTGGTATTTTTTCAGATGACCCTATGGTTCAACGATAAAGGAATAAATTACTCGAACAGCCTTCCTGGCGGATCCGAAACTTGGCTGGACCGCGTTCTCTGGCTCTGTGCCGAGGAAGATTACAGCGGACTGAAAACAGAGACGAGGATGAGGGAATGCGTTATTCTAAATTTGTTCAATCAATTGAGATTGGCCTTGAGAACGACGAATTCTTATCAAACCTCGACTCAACAGTGCGGCCAGGAGCGACAGTTTTTCACGAATTGCATCGCCAAAAGTGGAAAAGGTTCGTCCCTAACGAGTCCCATCAACAATGGCGAGGCGATTGCCAATATGGTTTTGAGTCTTCGTGGCGTTCAGGAGGGATTGCATATCTCATAAAAAAAAATAAATGTAAGAAGAATATCTTGCAAAGTAAATTCTTAAAATTTATAAATATTCTTCCCAACTTTACGTTGAACAAATATGCTTAAAGTTGTTCCTATAATTGTACTAAGGTCCTGAAAAATAAGAAATATCAAAATGTTAAGAAAACATAAAATAAAAGGTTACTGATATTGTTTTTACATTAAACAAATATGTCCAAATTCGTTCCTACAATTGTGCCAAGAGCCAAAAAAATAAGAAATATCAAAATTTTATAAAAAAATAACAGAAAATATATCTGATATTGTTTTTACGTTAAATAAATTTGGGCATATTTGAAAAATACGAAATATCAGAATATCATAAAAAAATAAAAGAAAATAAATTGATATTGTTTTTACATTAAACAAATATGTCCAAATTCGTTCCTACAATTGTGCCAAGAGCCAAAAAAATAAGAAATATCAAAATATCATAAAAAAATAAAAGAACATTTAACTGACATTGTTTTTACGTTAAACAAATATTAGTAAATTTCTTTCTACAATTCTACCAACGCCCAAGAAAATAAGAAATTTCAAAATCTTATGATAAAATTAAAAAAATATAACTGATCTTGTTTTTACGTTAAACAAATACGCCCAAATTTCTTCCTACAATTCTACCAACGCCCAAGAAAATAAGAAATTTCAAAATATTATAATAAAATTTAAAAAAAATATAACTGATCTTTTTTTACATTAAACAAATATTCCCAAATTTCTTCCTACAATTCTACCAACGCCCAAGAAAATAAGAAATTTCAAAATATTATAATAAAATTAAAAAAAAATATAACTGATCTTTTTTTACATTAAACAAATATTCCCAAATTTCTTCCTACAACTGTACCAAGTCCTGAAAAATAAGAAATTTCAAAATATAAAAAAAGACAAAATAAACTAAAACTAATATTGTTTTCGCGTTAAACAAATATTCCCAAATTCGTTCCTACAATTCTACCAACGCCCTGAAAAATATCAAACCTCAAACCATCACAAAAAAAAAATAAAATAAAACATAACCGATATTATTTTTCTGATTAAACACACTTGTCCCGAGAACGAACGACGACCTGTAAACAGTGATAACGATATCAAAGAAGAAATATCGTTAAGTCGAGATATCGATCTTGATCGTTTCATGGATTTAATCATAGACCCATGAATATTCACCCAAAAAAAAAAACAAAAAAAAATTAGAATTCTTCAACCGACGATCGACTCACCCGACGAGGCGCTTCCACTGGGTCGTAGGGACATACCGATCGACGATATTTCATCAACGAACAGATCCTTGTCCCTCTGACCATCTCGACTTCCGTGCTTTTTGTTCGGCATATTTCTTCTTCTTCTTCTTCGATTATTCTCCTTTATCCTTTTACGATTATTTTCTTCTTTCTCTCTCTCTCTCTCTTTCTTCCTTCTTCTCCTCCTCTTTACCGATTACTGTGATACATTCTGTAAACTCTTCGTTGTATAATTAGCCACCGGTGAGCTCAAACTCATAGAAGAAAAAAAATTCATCGATACTAATTTTCCTTCCAGCAAGAGTTGGAATAAAAATTGAAAGAATGAAATTTTTCAAACGAGAGGGAGAGAAATCGACTCTCTCACTTTGTACCTGCAAACTGTTTCATGAGAGAAAAAGAGAGACCAAGGGAATAGAGAGATAGGAGAGGCTTGGCACGAAAAAGCGTGTTGCCCACTTGTAAAATAAGAAGAAAAAAATAGAAGAAAGGAAGAAAGAAGAAGAAAGAAGAGAGAGGGAGAGAGAGAGAGAGAAAGGAAAAGAAAGAAAAAAAGAAAAGGAAAATCGTTACTTCAACCGCGGGGCTTGGAAAGTGCGGTAGAAAAGTCGTGAGCGCTCGTGACCTGATTCTATCACCTCGGTATTATTTCGCATAATTTCTCGAACCTCGATACTGAAACGACAGCAATCAAATGGAATTATTGACTAAGAAGTTCCGAGGAATAAATTTATCATGGGCGAAGTTAATAGTAATGATATTAATGAAAGAGGAAGAAGAAGAAAAAAGAAAATTAAGAAAATTGATAGGAACTGGTCTTTGAGTCAAAATAAAATAATACAGCAGGAAGGGAGAAAGAATTATTGACTAAAAATCTGTAATGAATAAATTTAGCATGGACAAACTTAATAGTAATGATATTAATGAAAGAGGAAGAAGAAGGGAAAAGAGAATTAAGAAAATTGGTGAGAACTAGTCTTTGAGTAAAAATAAAACAATCCAGTAGAAAGGAAGAAAGAATTATTGACTGAAAATCTCCAATGAATAAATTTATGATGGACAAACTTAATAGTAACAATATTAATAAAAGAAGAAAAAAGAACATTAAGAAAATTGGTAAGAACTAGTCTTTGAGTCAAAATAAAACAATCCAGCAGAAAGGAAGAAAGAAAATTTGAACAAAAGTAACTTTATCGACCTTTAGTGACTGGATTAAAAAATGTTGACTAAAAAGTTCCAACTAATAAATTTATGATGGACAAATTTAATAGTAACAATTTTAATAAAAGAAGAAAAAAGAAAATTAAGAAAATTGGTAAGAACTAGTCTTTGAGTCAAAATAAAACAATCCAGCAGAAAGGAAGAAAGAAAAATTGGACAAAAGTAACTTTATCGACCTTTAGTGACTGGATTAAAAAATTTTGACTAAAAACTTCCAATGAATAAATTTATCATGGACAAATTTAATAGTAACAATATTAATAAACGAAGAAAAAAGAAAATTAAGAAAATTGGTAAGAACTAGTCTTTGAGTCAAAATAAAACAATCCAGCAGAAAGGAAGAAAGAAAAATTGGACAAAAGTAACTTTATCGACCTTTAGTGACTGGATTAAAAAATGTTGACTAAAAAGTTCCAACGAATAAATTTATGATGGACAAATTTAATAGTAACAATATTAATAAAAGAAGAAAAAAGAAAATTAAGAAAATTGGTAAGAACTAGTCTTTGAGTCAAAATAAAACAATCCAGCAGAAAGGAAGAAAGAAAAATTGGACAAAAGTAACTTTATCAACCTTTAGTGACTGGATTAGAAAATGTTGACTAAAAAGTTCCAACGAATAAATTTATGATGGACAAATTTAATAGTAACAATATTAATAAAAGAAGAAAAAAGAAAATTAAGAAAATTGGTAAGAACTAGTCTTTGAGTCAAAATAAAACAATCCAGCAGAAAGGAAGAAAGAAAAATTGGACAAAAGTAACTTTATCGACCTTTAGTGACTGAATTAAAAAAATTTGACTAAAAACTACCAATGAATAAATTTATCATGGACAAACTTAATAGTAACAATATTAATAAACGAAGAAAAAAGAAAATTAAGAAAATTGGTAAGAACTAGTCTTTGAGTAAAAATAAAACAATCCAGCAGAAAGGAAGAAAGAAAAATTGGACAAAAGGAACTTTATCAACCTTTAGTGACTGGATTAGAAAATGTTGACTAAAAAGTTCCAACGAATAAATTTATGATGGACAAATTTAATAGTAACAATATTAATAAAAGAAGAAAAAAGAAAATTAAGAAAATTGGTAAGAACTAGTCTTTGAGTAAAAATAAAACAATCCAGCAGAAAGGAAGAAAGAAAAATTGGACAAAAGTAACTTTATCAACCTTTAGTGACTGGATTAGAAAATGTTGACTAAAAAGTTCCAACGAATAAATTTATGATGGACAAATTTAATAGTAACAATATTAATAAAAGAAGAAAAAAGAAAATTAAGAAAATTGGTAAGAACTAGTCTTTGAGTCAAAATAAAACAATCCAGCAGAAAGGAAGAAAGAAAAATTGGACAAAAGTAACTTTATCAACCTTTAGTGACTGGATTAGAAAATGTTGACTAAAAAGTTCCAACGAATAAATTTATGATGGACAAATTTAATAGTAACAATATTAATAAAAGAAGAAAAAAGAAAATTAAGAAAATTGGTAAGAACTAGTCTTTGAGTCAAAATAAAACAATCCAGCAGAAAGGAAGAAAGAAAAATTGGACAAAAGGAACTTTATCAACCTTTAGTGACTGAATAAAAAAATTTTGACTAAAAACTACCAATGAATAAATTTATCATGCACAAACTTAATAGTAACAATATTAATAAAAGAAGAAAAAAGAAAATTAAGAAAATTGTAAGAACTAGTCTTTGAGTCAAAATAAAACAATCCAGCAGAAAGGAAGAAACAAAAATTGCACAAAAGTAACTTCATCGACCTTTAGTGACTGGATTAAAATAGAAGCAACGATCCTAGCAGCCCTGTTAGCTCTTTGCACGTTTCCTTCATTCTTTTATTTTAATCTAGTTTAATCCCAAGGATTGAAACACGATTTTCAGAAGCAAAGGGCCAAATGGGTCGAGGGTAGTAAACATTCTATACAATTTCTCTTTTATCCCTGTGATAAAAAATCAGGAACGAAATAATCCGGCGTGTAGGCCGAGGGGAATCACGAGTCGCGACCTCGGATGGACTCTTGACCTTTGCCATACGGGGAATATCCTTCACTGACATTATTTCGTGCTAACGATCCTTTTTGGCGAGGGGCGGAGGGCTTCGCGAGGGTAAACTGAGGAGAGGCATGAGAGGGGGTTGCAACTTGCTAGGGGATGCCCGAGGGGCATATGTATGTCACACATACTCATGATTATGGATGAGAGGGTAGACCGGAGTAATACGAAGGTAGCCAACCTACTGGGATCGATCCCGAATTTCTCATGTGCTCCACATTTTCATGCACGGGTATAAACTCCAAAACCAAATTTCAATCGTTCTCTCCTCATCCTCTTTTCTATCTATCTATCTATCTACCCCTCCAACTCTTCCCATCCCTCGTTCGCTTTCAGCTCTTGGCTTGTACAAATAGGAAAATGAGAACGAGCGGATTTCCGTGTTTGCTTCGCGACACCTGACTAGGCGCTTCATTAATCACGAGTAGGACACCAAAGTGAATTTTCGTTTCGTTAAATATTAAAATAGAAATTTAATAGGATTCGAGGTTGATGAACTGCTTTGAAATTAAAATGGGTTGGGGTTTGAGGTTTTATTTTTTTGGGTGCGAATTTGGAAAATAATGGGAGGAAGGAAATTGTTGATTTTGGATTTTTTTATTTTGGATTTTTCAATAAGATTTGAGATTGATGAACTGGTTTGTAATTATATTGACTTGGGGTTTGAGGTTTTATTATTTTGGGTGCGAATTTGGAAAATAAAGAAAGGAAGGAAATTTTTGATTTTGTAGTTTTGGTAAATTTTTGCTTTTTGGGATTTTTTTCACTTTGAATTTTTCGATAGGATTTGAGATTGATGAACTGCTTTGTAATTAAATTGACTTGGGGTTTGAGGTTTTATTATTTTGGCTGCCAATTTGGAAAATAAAGGAAGGAAATTTTTGATTTTGTATTTTTGGATAATTATTGCTTTTTGGGATTTTTTTCACTTTGAATTTTTCAATAGGATTTGAGATTGATGAACTGGTTTGTAATTAAATTGACTTGGGGTTTGAGGTTTTATTATTTTGGGTGCGAATTTGGAAAATAAAGGGAGGAAGAAAATTGTTGATTTTGGATTTTTGAGATTTTTTCACTTTGGATTTTTCAACAGAATTTGAGATTGATGAACTGGTTTGTAATTAAATTGACTTGGGGTTTGAGGTTTTAGTTTTTTTTGGATGGGAATTTGGAAAATAAAGAAAGGAAGGAAATTTTTGATTTTGTGTTTTTGGTAAATTTTTGCTTTTTGGGATTTTTTTCACTTTGAATTTTTCAATAGGATTTGAGATTGATGAACTGGTTTGTAATTAAATTGACTTGGGGTTTGAGGTTTTATTTTTTTGGGTGCGAATTTGGAAAATAAAGGGAGGAAGAAAATTGTTGATTTTGGATTTTTGGGATTTTTTCACTTTGGATTTTTCAACAGAATTTGAGATTGATGAACTGGTTTGTAATTAAATTGACTTGGGGTTTGAGGTTTTAGTTTTTTTTGGATGGGAATTTGGAAAATAAAGAAAGGAAGGAAATTTTTGATTTTGTAGTTTTGGTAAATTTTTGCTTTTTGGGATTTTTTTCAGTTTGAATTTTTCGATAGGATTGGAGATTGATGAACTAACTGGTTTGATATTAGCTTGGGGTTTGAGTTTTTATTTTCTTGGATGCGACTTTGGGAAATAAAAGGAGGAAGGAAATTTTTGATTTTGTTTTTTTGGTAAATTTTTGTTTTTTAGGATTTTTTTCACTTTGGAATTTTTAATAAAATTTGACGAACTAGTTTGAAATTAAATTGGCTTCGGAATTAAGGTTTTGTTTTTGTGGATGAGAACTTGGAAAATAAAGGGATGAAGAAAATTTTTGATTTTACATTTTTGATAAATTTTTGCTTCTTTAAATGTTTTTCACTTCAGATTTTTCAACAGGATTCGAGATTAACGAACTAGTTTGCAATTAAATTTGCTTGAGATTAGAATTTTTTTTTGTATGCGAATTTGAAAAATAAAGAGCCGAAGAAAATTGTTGATCTTATATTCTCCATAAATATTTGCTTCTTCGAATTTTTTTCACTTCCCTATAATAATAAACTTTGCAAATAATTGAGAATAATATCGATTTTTAATCAAACTCGTTAAAACAAGATTTTTGAATTATTTATTGAATTTAGTTTGAATTAAATTATTGAATTTATTTAAATCGCGTTATTTTAATCGAAGCAACTTGATTACATCAATCCATTGTTATCTCGTACAATTATTTCCTCGACAAAGAGAAAAAATAAGGACAAAATTGAATAACGAGAATGTGCAAAATTCTATTTTGCAGAATTTCCTTCTCTTCTTTCGTCCCAATATTTTTGCCCTACAGCCTGTCGGATTTGGTCCATCGGCCTAGAATTCCACGGAGCGTAAACCTTCGTTGGTCGTATAAAAATCGGATTTAATCCTCTCCAACCGGCGCGGATGCAATCAAACTCGCTGGGACCGCTGCATTTCAAACATTTATATCGTCTCTTTGGGGCCATTCTTTCGCCTCCTGCCCCGAGGCACATTTCTCTCTATCTTTATCTCTCTCTCTCTCTCTCTCTCGGCCTCCGCACTTTGGTATACTCCGCGAATATTATACGAGGGGTCTATTCCGGTGAAATTCAACCGTGAATTCTTATCGCCCTCGCACGCTTGGCGAACGAGAGAACCGATATTGAGATTTTCGTGTGGGAGACGAGAAAGATTTTCTTGGACTCGTGCACGAGCCATTCTTGGTCCATTTTTGTCCTAAGTAATTATTTAGACTTGTTCCATTAATTTCTAACTAACGTCAGGAATGCATTGATTTTTTTTATAAATTGTTTGGTAGAAATTTTTGTTTTGTATCGAATTATGTTTTAATGTTTGAAGAACGAAGAATTTTGTATGAAAAAGGAGTGATTTATGTTTTATATCTTGGCTTGGATATAATTTTTGTGATGTTTGTAAAGCGAAGATCATTGGAAATCAATGGACAAAGAGTTTTGAAAGAATTAACATAAATTGTTATTGAATGGAAGTATGAAAATTGGCAATTCCATTTAAGATACAATTTTTTTTATCACTGTAACGCGAAGCTAATTGGAAATTAATGGACAAAGATTTTTGAAAGAATTAGCAAAAATTAGGAATTCTATTTTGAACACAATTTTTCTTATCACTGTGACCCGAGGCTAATTGGAAATTAATGGATAAATATTTTTGAAAGAATTAACAAAAATTAGGAATTCCATCTTGAACACAATTTTTCTTATTTCTGTAACGCAATTAATTGAAAACCAATGGAGAGAGATTGTTGAAAGAATTAACAAAAATTAGCAATTCCATTTTGAACCCAATTTTTCTTATCTCTGTAACGCAATTAATTGAAAACCAATGGAGAAAGATTGTTGAAAGAATTAGCAAAAATTAGGAATTCTATTTTGAACACAATTTTTCTTAACTCTGTAACGCGAAGCTAATTAGAAATCAATGTACGAAGATCTTTGAAAGAATTAACAAAAATTAGCACTTCAATTTTAGACACAATTTTTCTTATCACTGTGACCCGAAGCTAATAGGAAATCAATGGATAAATATTTTTGAAAGAATTAACAAAAATTAACAATTCTATCTTGGACAAAATTTTTCTTATTTCCTTGACGCAAATCCAATTGGAAATCAATAAATTAAGATTTTTGAAAGAATTAACAAAAATTAGTAATTCCATCTTAGACACAATTTTTCTTATCTCTGTAACGCGAAGCTACTTGAAAATCAATGTATAAAGATCTTTGAAAGAATTTTAAAAAATTAACAATTCCATCTTGGACAAAATTCTTCTTATTTCCCTACCGCAAAGCCAATTGGAAATCAATAAACTAAGATTTTTTAAAGAATTAATAAAAATTAATAATTCCATCTTGGACAAAATTCTTCTTATTTCCCTGACGCAAATCCAATTGGAAATCAATAAATTAAGATTTTTGAAAGAATTAACAAAAATTAGGAATTCCATCTTGGCCACAATTCTTCTTATTTCCCTACCGCAAAGCCAATCACAAATCAACAAACTAAAATTTTCAAAAGAATTAACAAAAATTCTCACCAAACTAAAACCCAAAAATCCCCAAAGCATCGCAAAGATCTACCAACTTATCAACTGCCATAAAAAGAAGTATCTAAATTTCATTGAGAGCGTCCCGTACACGCGTTTTACACACAAGCCGCGAAGGTTCTACACCGGAATTTGCCTTGGAGCTTTCCCGTTCGTGCTGATGAATATTGCAACGTTCGAGAAGAGAGTTTCGTGAAATCGATATAAGCGCGGTTTCTCCGCGTGCCTCTATCCTCTCCACGTCTTTATCTCTCCCGTTCTTCTCATACATTAAAAAATTTCACTCCCCAACGCATAACAAAACTCGTCCAAAAAACCTTCCAAGCTCTAAAAACAAAATTAATTCCCTCCATCAAGACTCTCCGTCTGTTTCCAGCTGTATCGTTTCGTGTCCAGGTACAATTTCCCGTCGACTTCGCGAGACGTTTCGTACAGGAACGCTTTATAAAACCGTTATTCATCCGTTAGCCGTGCTAACGTTATCGCGTTACAAAAATATACTTATATCTTATGAAACGTGTCTAAACATAGAACGGCGTACAATATCGTTTGGAAAATTTGTGCGAGAGATTAACGGCGACGAGCGATAACGCGATAGGCGTGTTTTATGCCAGCCCACGCGAAGAACCGTGTGTTTAAATCTCGCTGTTTTTTTTTTTTTTTTTTTCCTTGCTTCTTTTTTTCTCCACTAGTCGAGGCCCAAGGTTACAAACACAAGCTGTAATCGATTTTCTCCTGAGTTCTCATTGTACGTATGTGTGTACAGAAAGTTGGCCTAACGACGAAAACTAGCTTAGTTGTATAAAATCGATTAACGCCGAGCTTTTTTTTTTGCATTAGCGATACACGCCAGTGAAATTGGAGAAAATCGTTTGGCTCGGGTCGTTAAATATTTTCCCTTGAGAATTCTACGGTTTAGTATTATTTTCAACGGTAGAAAGTTTCCAACGTTGTGACGTTAAATTGTGGGCGAAGCTTTTACAATATTCTATCGTATCGCTTTTACGATTCCTTCGACATTTGTATTTTATGTATTAATTTCTTATCTACTCCTTAGGTTTTATAGTTTTGAGAAGAGGAGTTTATTTTTTTTTTTTTTCGTTTGAGGAAATATCTCTGCAGTGATCCGCATTGCAGGAAGGACCGGAGATACAACGCTATCTCCACTTTCGTATTCCAGGCCTTGTGTGGAACAGAAAGCAAGAATCCTCTCGCATAAGTTCGTTATACTCGAATGCCAACTTTTCCCTTCAGCCTCGTTCGATCGCGATTCCGGACGAGTTTCCGGATAACTTCTATCGCTGCGTCGTTTTAAGTTCAATTTCCTAACTCTTGGTATACAAAGGGAACTTCTTAGAGCAGCGATGAAATAATATTAGAAAGAAAAAAGGGAAGTTCAGCCGGAAGTTGGTGAATTTTGTTTTCAGAATATTGAAATTGAGACAGTGATGATTTAATAAAAGAAGCTGATACGAAAGAAAGGTGGATATATAAAGAATGAAACGACAAGATGAAATAAGAAGTAAATGAAAAATATTGGAGAGCAACGATGAAATAATATAAGAAAGAAAAAGGGAAGTTCAGCCGGAAGTTGAGGATTTTGTTTTGAGAATATTGAAATTGAGACAGTGATAATTTAAAAAAGAAGCTGATACGAAAGAAAGGTGGAAGATAAAGAATGAAACGACAAGATGAAATAGAAGTAAATGAAAAATAGTGGAAAGAGTTGATTTAGAGGATTTGCAAAAGATTGAAGAATTTCTTTGAATTATCGTCGATCGATTGTGACTGTGATATACAAAGGGAATTTCTAAGAGCATCGATGAAATAATATTAGAAAGAAAAAAGGGAAGTTCAGCCGGAAGTTGGTGAATTTTGTTTTGAGAATATTGAAATTGAGACAGTGATGATTTAATAAAAGAAGCTGATATGAAAGAAAGGTGGATATATAAAGAATGAAACGACAAG
Organism: Netelia melanura; assembly: GCA_964007305.1. Taxonomy (NCBI): domain Eukaryota; kingdom Metazoa; phylum Arthropoda; class Insecta; order Hymenoptera; family Ichneumonidae; genus Netelia; species Netelia melanura. The sequence continues at coordinate 22,177,008 of OZ023259.1, read as the reverse complement.
ATGAAATAAGAAGTAAATGAAAAATATTGGAGAGCAACGATGAAATAATATTAGAAAGAAAAAGGGAAGTTCAGCCGGAAGTTGAGAATTTTGTTTTGAGAATATTGAAATTGAGACAGTGGTAATTTAATAAAAGAAGCTGATACGAAAGAAAGGTGGAAGATAAAGAATAAAACGACAAGATGAAATAAGAAGTAAATGAAAAATAGTGGAAAGAGTTGATTTAGAAAATTTGGAAAAGATTGAAGAATTTCTTTAAATTGTCGTCGATCGACTGTGACTGTGATATACAAAGGGAATTTCTTAGAGCATCGATGAAATAATATTAGAAAGAAAAAGGGAAGTTCAGCCGGAATTGGTGAATTTTGTTTTGAGAATATTGAAATTGAGACAGTGATAATTTAATAAAAGAAGCTGATACGAAAGAAAGGTGGAAGATAAAGAATAAAACGACAAGATGAAATAAGAAGTAAATGAAAAATAGTGGAAAGAGTTGATTTAGAAAATTTGGAAAAGATTGAAGAATTTCTTTAAATTGTCGTCGATCGACTGTGACTGTGGTGTACAAAGGGAATTTCTTAGAGCATCGATGAAATAATATAGAAAAGAAAAAAGGAAAGTTCAGCCGGAAGTTGGTGAATTTTGTTTTGAGAATATTGAAATTGAGACAGTGATAATTTAAAAAAGAAGCTGATACGAAAGAAAGGTGGAAGATAAAGAATAAAACGACAAGATGAAATAAGAAGTAAATGAAAAATAGTGGAAAGAGTTGATTTAGAGGATTTGCAAAAGATTGAAGAATTTCTTTAAATTGTCGTGGATCGACTGTGACTGTGATATACAAAGGGAATTTCTAAGAGCATCGATGAAATAATATTAGAAAGAAAAAGGGAAGTTCAGCCGGAAGTTGGGAATTTTGTTTTGAGAATATTGAAATTGAGACAGTGGTAATTTAATAAAAGAAGCTGATACGAAAGAAAGGTGGAAGATAAAGAATAAAACGACAAGATGAAATAAGAACCAAATGAAAAATAGTAGAATGAGTTGATTTAGAGAATTTGCAAAAGATTGAAGAATTTCTTTGAATTATCGTCGATCGACTGTGAGAAACGTCAGCGTGCAGTCTCTCTCTCGGCATCTCATTGTTTGCATTTGAATCGATTTCTCCGGCTCTCGTTGAATTAACAGACGTCGAGTAATCGAGGGTGTTCGTTCAACATTTCCCTCTCTCAATCGCCAATCTCTCATTCCCTCTCATCGTCGAGTTCCTCATTCACTCACGATAAGGCAATTTCCGTCAATCACTGTACAATCATCGCACCTCGCACACTACTTTTCCGCAAGCTTTGAGTTTTATCTTGCACGTAAAGAGCGATCAGTCCATAAGACAGACCGGATCGTTCGCGTACGTTGATAAAGGCGAGAAAAATAAAGTAAACTTAAAGAAAGTCTTCCGGTGCGTTTGAGTGTCGAGGCGAGGAAAGATTCATCAACGATTAAAAACAAGCTTCAACAGTCAACAACACGTTCGCTCGGAAACGACGTAGTTTCTATCAAAAACAAGGCCTCAGTGCGGTTGTGAAAAATATTGACGACGATCGTCTCTCCTCGACGCTCTTCCCTTCGGTGTAATTTAGGTGGCCGATTGCGAGGGACGAGTATGTCAGAGGATCTTCGTGTCGAAAATCACGTTTTGGTGAATGCATCGACGAGCAACACCGAATGCTTGAAATCCTGATTCGGCCGTTGAAGACAATGACGATGATGAAGATGAAGATGACGATATCGTCGTTACGGGTGATCTTTGAGTGCACCCCTCGGCCACGTGCATATTGCCACGATAATTCGATCTTTCCTCTCCCTTATCCTCCTTCGCTTTGTTGGCCTTTTTGTTCCAGTTCACTGTAACCGTTACAAATTTTGTGTTAAATCGTTTCTTCTTCCTCCACTAAGAAATTAATACTCTTCACTGTTTCCTATCCTTGGGTAATTTTACTCTCCTGCGATCCGCTCTTGCGGAGTCACGTCAGTCGACTGCATACAATACGATTACACGACGAGAGCAACCATTGCCCCACCACCCTCGTTCGCTGCACACAACCCTCTCCCGACTCTGGCTCTCCTTCTCTCTCTCTCTCTCCCTCTCGCTGTACAACGGGTCTTTCATCCCCCCGGAGCGGTTCTCGTGCTCACCGAGCTCCAGCCCACAACCCGATTCCACTGCCCTCGACGACGACGACGACGCTGCTGCTGTCTCTTCCACCCCCGAGCTTCCAACATAGACGCATGTGTACCTGCAACCAGACTCGCTTTCGCACTATATACATTCAAAAAGTGTGCTTCTCCTCACCCACTCTGTGTCTCTCCCTCTTTTGCCACCCTGTGCAACGAGCACACGCTCTTGTGCAGCGTGTGCAACCGCGACGATCGACGCTGTTGTACAACACCAGGATTTCCGGATTAAAAATTTATTTCGCCAGTGTCTCCAATTCTTTTTCTTCTTTTATCTTCTTTTTTCATATTATGCTGTGGCTCTTCGTGACTGGAGTTGGCTATCGTTTTAGGAGGTAAATGAGGGTTTTGGGAGTTGCTTTTATCACAGTTGTATTAATTATTGTTACTGGGTTAAAGGGAGTGAAGATGATGGAAGAAATATTAGTCACAATTGTTTTTAGAGTTTGATTCTTTAAGATAGTTTGTGGAGGGCTTGCTTTTGGGAGTTTGCTTTTATCACAGTTGTATTAATTATTGTTACTGGGTTAAAGGGAGTGAAGATGATGGAAGAAATATTAGTCACAATTGTTTTTAGAGTTTGGAGCTTTAAGATAGTTTGTGGAGGGCTTGGTTTTGGAAGTTTGCTTTTATCACAGTTGTATTAATTATTGTTACTGGGTTAAAGGGAGTGAAGATGATGGAAGAAATATTAGTCACAATTGTTTTTAGAGTTTGGTTCTTTAAGATAGTTTGTGGAGGGCTTGGTTTTGGAAGTTTGCTTTTATCACAGTTGTATTAATTATTGTTACTGGGTTAAAGGGAGTGAAGATGATGGAAGAAATATTAGTCACAATTGTTTTTAGAGTTTGGTTCTTTAAGATAGTTTGTGGAGGGCTTGGTTTTGGGAGTTTGCTTTTATCACAGTTGTATTAATTATTGTTACTGGGTTAAAGGGAGTGAAGATGATGGAAGAAATATTAGTCACAATTGTTTTTAGAGTTTGGAGCTTTAAGATGTTTGTGGAGGGATTGGTTTTGGGAGTTTGCTTTTATCACCGTTGTATTAATTATTGTTACTGGGTTAAAGGGAGTGAAGATGATGGAAGAAATATTAGTCACAATTGTTTTTAGAGTTTGGTTCTTTAAGATAGTTTGTGGAGGGCTTGGTTTTGGAAGTTTGCTTTTATCACAGTTGTATTAATTATTGTTACTGGGTTAAAGGGAGTGAAGATGATGGAAGAAATATTAGTCACAATTGTTTTTAGAGTTTGATTCTTTAAGATAGTTTGTGGAGGGCTTGGTTTTGGAAGTTTGCTTTTATCACAGTTGTATTAATTATTGTTATTGGGTTAAAGGGAGTGAAGATGATGGAAGAAATATTAGTCACAATTGTTTTTAGAGTTTGGAGCTTTAAGATAGTTTGTGGAGGGCTTCGTTTTGGGAGTTTGCTTTAATCACAGTTGTATTAATTATTGTTACTGGGTTAAAGGGAGTGAAGATGATGGAAGAAATATTAGTCACAATTGTTTTTAGAGTTTGGAGCTTTAAGATAGTTTGTGGAGAGCTTGGTTTTGGAAGTTTTCTTTTATCACAGTTGTATTAATTATTGTTATTGGGTTAAAGGGAGTGAAGATGATGGAAGAAATATTAGTCACAATTGTTTTTAGAGTTTGGTTCTTTAAGATAGTTTGTGGAGGGCTTGGTTTTGGGAGTTTGCTTTTATCACAGTTGTATTAATTATTGTTACTGGGTTAAAGGGAGTGAAGATGATGGAAGAAATATTAGTCACAATTGTTTTTAGAGTTTGGAGCTTTAAGATAGTTTGTGGAGGGCTTGGTTTTGGAAGTTTTCTTTTATCACAGTTGTATTAATTATTGTTATTGGGTTAAAGGGAGTGAAGATGATGGAAGAAATATTAGTCACAATTGTTTTTAGAGTTTGGTTCTTTAAGATAGTTTGTGGAGGGCTTGGTTTTGGGAGTTTGCTTTTATCACAGTTGTATTAATTATTGTTACTGGGTTAAAGGGAGTGAAGATGATGGAAGAAATATTAGTCACAATTGTTTTTAGAGTTTGGAGCTTTAAGATAGTTTGTGGAGGGCTTGGTTTTGGGAGTTTGCTTTTATCACAGTTGTATTAATTATTGTTACTGGGTTAAAGGGAGTGAAGATGATGGAAGAAATATTAGTCACAATTGTTTTTAGAGTTTGGTTCTTTAAGATAGTTTGTGGAGGGCTTGGTTTTGGGAGTTTGCTTTTATCACAGTTGTATTAATTATTGTTATTGGGTTAAAGGGAGTGAAGATGATGGAAGAAATATTAGTCACAATTGTTTTTAGAGTTTGATTCTTTAAGATAGTTTGTGGAGGGCTTGGTGAATAATAAATATTTGTTAGGCTTTGATTGAAAATTATAAAAATGCCAGATGAATTGAGTTCTGGCAGAATTAGTGCAGGGAAGATATTTCCAATTATCTTTCATATTTTATCTCAGTTTCGTTTGGTTTCTATCAACGTGCGGAATTTTTCAGGCTTCGTAGAATGGAAATAATTGTTTTATGACGTTAAAGCTCGCTGTGTATTGTGAATACAGTTATCGGAGTTTAATTTTGGACAAAACTATCGATTTTTTTCAAAAAGGTTATTCAGGATGGAGATAGTACGGTCGACCGGTTTTAACTATAATATTGATGAAGCTACGATAAAACGCCAGTCAGGCAGTTATAGCAACGATGACAATGTGAAGAGGCATTGGTTTTTACCTCCGTGCTTCATCATTTATTGTTAGCCGTTCTCTCCACAAACTTTTCATTTTGTCATGAGCCATTTCTCCCTGATATTGTACTTTTGCTTTGGAGCAAAAAAGAAATAGTTTCCTCACGAAGATGAATTGTACAGAATCTCGTAGTGCCACATGAATTTTTGATAGGAATATCCAGGTTGGAGATAAAACTTCCAGTCTTCTCTTGTAATATTAATCGCAAGAAGTGGCAAGATCCAAAATTGCATCACACTTTATCGTCCCACGAATTAAATTGTCCGTCAACGAAAAGTTGCTCCGCCCATGATTCGTATAAAATTTCAAGACAACGCTTGCGTTCCTCCAGTGTGAAAGAAAAAGGGACGGAGAGAGAACCGGTAAGTTTTCCTAATGTCAAAACGTGACGAGGGTATAAGTGTTGAATCTGGAGCACGAGGTATATAGCTCATCACCATCGTAGGTGAATAATGCATCCGAGAGAACGAAGAAGAGGAGGTCCGACCAGAAATCTTAGTGACTACTAGTGCCTCGTGAGTCGAGGAGGGTCGATGGCAAGTATCACTTCACACGTGATGTATACGTTATTCAAGATTTTTCTTTTTTCTCTGGTGCATCCTTGGCCACTGTGTATACTCGTCTTATTGGTCCAATGAACGTTGAAAAGAATCTTCAGTATCCTCTGACAGAATTCTTCATCCCTCTCACTTTTTCTTCTTACTGTGAGAGACGAGAGGATGATATCAGCAACTTGTACGAAGAACTCACGAATTATTCCTTTTGGTACATTCAAGCTTTAAAATAAAATATATATATATATATAGTAAAAAAAATGAACGACCACACATATATGTGCAGATGCGAAGATGCAAATGTAGCTCCACATTTGCCACGGCTGGCTCACCAGACTTATTCATTTAGCCCGCTGCCGGAGAGAAACCATCTCGTTTCAAAGCACTTTACGATCCTTCACGGAGCACATTTTCCATGGCCTTTTTTTCTCTCAGTGCCAAAACCACAAATCGTCGCTGGAGGCTTCAGGTTTAAGACTCCCATAGTCGACTGGTGCTGGATTATTTTTGCACAACATCGTGGGTACGTGAAAAAACAATTATAAAGGGATTTATGGAGAATAATGTGTAATACAAGTCACATGCCGTTGTAAATTTGTTCATCGATTACTAAATGTGGATATTGGACATTTAGGGCAAAAATAAGGAAAATGTAATTTCCTCTATTACTGTTGAAACCCTCGACTTTGTTGCTTCCTCATAGAGGAGTCTGCTTTTTAGATATTACAGTCAGGGTTTTTTTGCGAATGAGGAAATTGTCATTTTCCTCTAGGAAATGAATTTTACTTACCGTTTTTCCTGAAGAGAGGACGATACTGTTTGAGGCCTATCTCGGCCAGCCATTGATCAGCTTCGCTGAGATCACCATTGTTGCCATTAGTAGCTGCAAGCATTAGCAGCTTTCCGAGGGATAGGACCATAGATAGAGCTAAGAATACCCCCGACAGAACAGTCGACCATCGTGCCATTGCTCAGGATCCTCATCTTAACAATAATACATTCAACAAATAAATCAAAACGGTACAACAAAACTCTTGCGCTTGTTTAATATCGATTTTGTCATTTGCTCTATCGGAGTCTTGGGGAATCTTTGTAGCGATGTTCTTTCATCTACAAAGAAAAAAGATTCTCACGAGTTGTCTTGAAAAGTACAGAACTTTTTCAGACTCCATGGAGATTATCTTTACAAATTGAAAAATCTAGATCTTCTTTGCCAGCATTGTTGTATAAGTTAATGAGCGAAACAGGGATTTAATGAGATTTTGAATATTTTTAAATATCCGGATTAGACCCAATTTCTGGAAATTTGGCAATGTATGAAGCAGTGTTTGAAGACTGATGAAATTTTAAAAAAGTTGAGAGAATTCTGATGTTGTAGATTTGTTCAATCCTTTTTGTAAGCTTATAAATCAAGAAATTCATTTTATCGCTATTCACAGTTTTTCCCCAATGCTCAAACTGTGCTTGCGAAGACACGGATCGCCCAATTTTGCGTTGTTACTTTTAATTTCCACATATCTATTAATACACTCACATAAAATGGGGCCAATGTTCGTTGGAAAATGAACAATCTAAATGTTGCATGCGCAACTCCCACAAAAAGATGCAACACGCAGTGTAAAAAAGAATGAATCGTCTATAACAAGTTACAATTAAAAACGAAATTCTAGACTATCGAATGTGGTATGTAAACAAGTAATTCCAATGGTCGTACTCGTCAATGACGTCAAAGGTATACAAATAAAGCGTTATGAATTTGAGCTTACCACATGTTTGGATATTTCGGGAAGACCGTGGATTCGATTATCACCTTGCACTTAAATCGAACACGACTGAATGTCAATTCCATTTATGGAAACGAACCAACGCGTCCTTCAACGATCACAACCGGTGAGTGTGGATACATGAATATACGTTTTTACGTAGGCGACAAACGATGCCACCTTTCATCCATCGATAATCAACAGTTTTATATGAAAATGAAAATACCTCGGGATTCTTAGTCACTGACACAATATCACAAACGTAAGGAGACAATAACACTGTCTTTTATAACTGTCGCCAGATTGTTTCACGATTTTTGCTTTAACGATGTTTTGACATGCACATTTACGACGCGTTTAGCCGATACCCAACATATGACATTTCCATTCGCGACTCATTGTATACATATATATATCTACATGTTTCTCTCCAAACTAGAGATCTCAATGTGTCTGGCCGACTGTCAAGCTTGGGCGATGCAGCGCTCATAGAATAAGAGAATTCGTTTCGTATGTTCATCTACGTTGTGTTTTAGATAAAACAGACTCGGCGAATGACCGCATGATAAACTTGCGAACGAAACCTCGGTATCAAGGTCGAAACGGTTGATCGGAGAGGAGTTAATTGCGGTAATGAGATTAGATTCAATTTGCACGTCCCACGACACCGACGATGTTTTGTTAAGTACTGGCGATACTGCCCCGGTCATTTAAAAATGGCTGCTGTCCACGCGATACGTGCTGCCATCTTTACACAGTTATTGAAAACTGTTAGCGAGTGGGAATATAGAAAATGTCGGTACTGCAGAAATCGGTGGATAAGGAAAAGTTCGATGCAATTTTCACATCGATAAATAAACATTATGTATGGTAACGATGGTAGAAAGATAAAAAAATGTAAAGATAATTATGGTTTTTACAAGAGTAGTGCGTTCTATGTTTGTAATATTGTTATTTATACTCATTTCTGGTCCGGTCTTGATGTACGATGCAAAGAAGAAAAGCAATTTTATAAGATATTCTGTTTGGCCTTGAGATCCTTACCAGCAATTTTTGTAAATTAAAGTTTTTTTGTATCATTATGAGATTCTGGGCTTAAAATTACGATTTTCCATGAAATGTGATCAGTATCGTCAGAGCAAAAAAGGGTGATGCTTGGCAGATATATGTAAATGCTTCAAAGAAGGTTATGCGTGAAAGGAGAAATCTGTCAAGAGCGGAGGCCCTCGAAATGAGATATAGCCGAGAGCCAGATTTTTTTTTGTAAAGAAGTTTATATATGTATATATACGCTTTAGCGATCGAGTCTTGAGACAAGAGATGCAAGGGCCATTTAGACGATTGAGGTACGGATATATGACAGGACTCTCTCTCGGTTCCTAAGAAAATGATCAGCAATCATGATAAGAAATTTTTACATTAGCGTTTGCAAAATGAGGTATGCAAAGTTGATTTTCTTCTGCCGCATTCACCAGAGCCCTCATCCATCATTCCGATCGGATAATTCGACATACACGCATTACACGCTGAAATTGCCATACTGGGAATGAGAAGTGTGTATATTTTGTATATTGTTTCGCCCACATATTGTATTATGTATTACCTCTGCTTGCTTGGTATGTTGACGTTGTTCAAATAGACAATGACTATGTAATCATGTCTTCAAAGTAGCAAGAGGAACCACCGCTATTCTAGAATAACTATCATTAATATTATAATCTGTTATCTTTCAATATTCACCAGTATAATTTTTAAATACGACCGTTATGTTGTAAATTCTTTGGTAAGTATAAGAAAAAAAGTGACATTGATCTGCATCTTTCTGTGAATAAATTGTATAAAAAAAATTATTATAATTGATAGATAATTTCATAGATTTAATCGCTTACTAATAGAATATAAATATATTTCATAATGTCCGATTGAAGCTCCCAAAACCTTTCACAGAAATAGTGAAGTCTTTCCGTTGTAATACAAGATTCGAACGTTCCAATACTTTCTACAAATAAAAAACATTCGATCTTTAATTTCATCAATTGTGCATGCTTGTAACGTCGCCAATTTGGTCTCGTTCGATCAATTTCTACCTTCTAATTGTCACCACTGTTGGTTGGCAGGATTTCAATTGGGTCAAGAATCAAATATGTTCTCTGCACGAGTGAAGAAGAGTGAATTAAATTCCACGTCATGTATAGATATACACATCTCGGATTGAGTCCGCACTCATCGTTGGTGGTATATAATTCACAAGTACGCTTAGTAAAGCATCGTGTGCATTTTCTCCGCTTGATGTATAATCGGCAAATCACAGGATCAACAATTATGTCAACGAGGTGACAAGAAGATTCTCTCGACGATGCTCCGGGCTGCCTGAAAAAGTGAGAAAATACTGGAAAACGTTTGGCGAGAGAGCGCCTAGTCTACCTAGTAACTAGAAGGTATAAAGAAGAGTCTTCGCATTCCGGTACGTGACAGATTCTCAAAGCAAACGGGAGAAATAAAAACATTTTAATAGCATAGGACGGCATACCCTCGCAATTTATAGATCTCTTCGGCTCGTTGATGTTCTTGAGCACCAGACATTCCGGTTCTTTCATCGAGTGAGATGAGGTATCAATCAAATTAGGCTCACAGTGCATAGAGCTCATAGTAGGACATACCAAACACTTTTTCTTATTTTCTTCATTTATGGACCACGCATCTCTCGATTTAATACACATAACCACTTGTGATTCTCAGCTGGATCGAACTTGACAGCTCACCGACTTGAACATCGGTTTTCGATCATCGAAATATATTGATGGGGAAATTGGCATCAATCCTGGTAACATTAAATATTCCTATACCAACAAATCCATTCCAGCGCCCTCTATGTCCGGTATCCACTTCCTCTAGCACATCCGCTTATTATAAAGTTTAGCAAAATATCTCAAATGAAAAACTACAATATATTTCACCATATATAATGGGAGCTTTCCAGCAACGACACAGAGCGACACAGAGCGACACAGTGTCGAACACGGTGCTTTCCAACAACGACACAGACCGACACAGTCGGACACAGCTGCGGAGCATGGTTGGACACTGTGTCGACCTCATTGTTGCCAATTTCTTAATTAGAGATTTTATTCTTTATGAATTGATCGTTTTTTTTATTCTTTATGAATTGATCGTTTTTTTTTATTTATTAGGTGCAATGATACACTTTGTACGCGTTTAACAGCTACAATAATATTTTGTACGCGTTTGACTTGTCCCTAGATTTATCGTACCCTGCACGAGCGGACTCTAGTGACCGAATTTAAAACCTCAAAGCGTTCCAAGAAACACCAAGGCACTGTGCAACACTGTGTCGCTCTGTGTCTCGTAGCTGGAAAGCTCCCAATTTTATTCGACATCATTCTTTGTTTTTGGTTTTATGATTTCGATGCGATGACGAAAGTTTAGTGACACGATTATTTTGGCAGGCCTGCAAAGGGCTTGCCAACATAATCGCGTTTCTTCCCTTCCAGAGTTTATCTCGTTTCTCCCGCTTTATTGCTCTTTTTCCTCTCCAAGGCTATTCTCACACTATGGCGTTCCTAGATGACAGGTCCGGTTTGTAATTCAGCTAATGTCCAGTGCGCGAGAGTGTTACACCGCAAGTTTTTCTGCATTCATATAAATATGCGTGTATGCATGCAGATGCACTTATGCCACGAGTGTTTGAAATTTTCTTCTTGCTTAGATGGGACGTATACTTAACGAGTTACCTGAATATGGTCAAGAACATACCGCGACAGCTCTTCGGCGTCCCCGAAGCCGCGGCGTTGGCGTGCACTCGGCCCTGTGTGCTTGGACGTGCGGATAAAATAAAAGGTTTTAGGTATAAAATGTAATATCTTGCATTGTTTTTTTTTCAAGAATTACTTTACTTTTATAATTGCCAGTCGCTAATGGACGGTAATATTAATATAGGGGAATAAAAAATACGGTATTAATAAGAAATGGTATAACATAACCTAAAAATATTTAACGATGCTTGTAGGAAGATGCCTGAAACTTGTCTGGAAGAAGCTGTTGAATCCGATAATCCGTCGGATTTCTAAGAATAATTATAGAAACAAAGGACATGGAGAGGATCTTATTCTTTCTCTCCCAAGCCCATCAGGAGACCGCACGTAACTGCCTTTGCCAGCTCGTTTCGTGTCGTCGTTTGTCCGAAGGAATCGTGGACTCTGAATTAACCGGAAGTAGTGGCGCGCGCGCGCGGTGAGCGGTAATCCCGTTTTGCCCGAGGTGCACGCACGAGCTAGCTAAGCAAAAGGCAGCTATGTAGATATATATATAAACATGGAAAAAGAGTGAGAGAACCGAGGGCGAGAGAGCTTCTCCTCTTACATGAGAGTGAAGCTCGTGCACAGCATCTACCTACCTTACTTCCAGCGTAGGTAGCCAGTCTCTATTTATACGCTCCAAGTGTTCATTGTCTCTGGCGTGACGGAAAATTAATTATTGCTTATCGTCTTGCCATCCTGTAACAAATCTAGTATAATGACCAACGGAATTAAACACTTCGTCGAATTCTTTTTTCGTCACGCTGACACTTGCGAGAGTAATGATACCTTGATTAATGGAACTTTGAGAGGTAAAACTTTTTATGTTCATTCTTTCTTTTCTCTTCTTCAAGTGGAACATTTTGTCGTACAATAAGAATATCATATGTTCATTGTACAGGTATGTCCAAGTGAGAAGTTGACGAAACAAAGGAATTTTCATTACTTCGTCTCTCGAGCGTCGTCGATGATGGATCGTCCATGGTTGTGAGAACAGAAGACTAGAATTTTCACGCACTTCTATGGTACACGCGAGTACACACACATATATATATATAAGCATGCGTCAAGTATACCACCATATTCGCCATAATCTATCTCTCTCTTTCGTGTCACAGGTGCCTAATAGGAATGGGGTCTTCTTCTCTCGTGCCTCCATATATATCTTCCTTCGCTTCGTCGAGAATCCCTCCTCGTCGCGCTCCAGCGAGAGATTCGTGCCATCACCTTTGACCATGGGTCATAAAATCTTGTAGGGTCAAGGTTAAGGTCAATGGCCTTGAAACTTTGCAAGCCCGTTCGTTCACCACCCTCGTGGCCTATCCTTCAAACTCCATCAATGATCTTGAAGCTTGACAACGACCTTGTGATCTTGGGACCATGTTTCGAGATGTCAGCGACCTGGACAATCCTAAAAACCATTATCTTTTCCAAACCTTCCCTTGGAAAGTCGAAGCTCGGAGAAATTCTTGTCTGCGAAATAACGAAGCCTATATGATCGTTGGTACACACGAAATGCCGTTGGCCTAGAAAGCCAAAGGCGCATTCGTTGCCATACGTCTATATACACGTATGCACACCGATATACACGTGAGCATATAAATTACCATTACGGGGTATGCGTTGTCTGCTCGATATATATATACATATTGCTGTTGGTCCAGGAGCGCGAGAGGCTTTTACCGCACACACCGCAAGACTCGGGTCGTCGTCGTTGTTGTCGTCGATCGAGAGGCTGGACGTGAAAGAGACCGAACGAGTAGCAACGAGAGAGGAACGAGGCGCTCACGAGGGACGGTCGTCATTGGTAATGATAATGGTCCTCCTCCTCGTATCGCCTTTGGACTCGCTCGGTGTGGCCCCGAAGAAGAGGGAGCAAAAATCAGAGGGAAAGAGCGAAAGATAGAGAGAGACGAAAGTCCGTCGCAAAGAGGAAGAAACGATAAAAAAAAAAGAAAACGAAAAAGGAGAGAAGAGAACGAAGAGGCAACAGGCTTGGCGCGTATGGCGTGTGTTACTCTTGGAAATGAGAGCACACGCCACGTGAAAGTAGAGGAAGGGGCTGACTATGGCAATACCCGACCGAGAGTCCGGCTGGCTCAGTCGTTCGTGGACCTCGAAGGACGATAGAGGTCGTGAAGAAGAGGGCACTTCCTCCTCCGCCTTGATCCCTCGGCTATCGCAACGAACGTTTGCGAGAAATAACTCCTTGTCCTTCGAACGTTCTCTCGGATAATTTTTCCGGTCTTACTGTTTTTCGCCTTTTTTGTTTTTGTTTTGTTGTCTTCTCCTTGTATTTGTCTCGTTCGAGTCGAGTCTCGCGACGCGCGAGTTCGTTCGATCATTGTTTTTGTTTTTTTATTTTTTGTCTGGCAATCGGAGAGTTTTGTCCGTGGCTGATCGAAGTCAAAATCGAACTTGAAGTAGAATCGAACGAGACTCGACCGTGCCGGTTGGACGTAAACAGGATATCGTCCTGGTTCGCGATCGGTCGAGCTGAAGAGAGGAAAATTGGAAACGGAAATTGGACGATCGTCGGAGGAGGACGAATTCGCTTTTTATTCCCTGACGTTACCAACGTACCAAGGCTGCGAGGATGCGCTATCACGTCGTAGCAACGATCTTTCTATTTTGCTGTCTACATGGTTCGTAAACAAAAAATATTCTTGTCGGGGCTTTGATCTTGGGATTTTTTTTCTTATCCTTAATATCGTTCTTACACCGAATTCTTACAGAGATTGTAAAATTCCACAATTTTCATGCAAACCTGTTTTTATTCTCAACATGAATAATTAATTGAAATTAGTCTCGATGAATACAAGTAGCTGCCTGGAAACAGTAAATTATATCAATTCATTAGCTAAATTTGATGAAATGAAAAAAAAATTGTTTGATTGAATTTGTTGAATTCCAATTGAAAGTAAAATTCCACAATTTTAATGCAAACCTATTTTCATTCTCAACATGAATAATTAATTGAAATTAGTCTCGATGAATACAAGTAGCTTCCTGGAAAAACTCAATTATATCAATCCATTAGCTAAATTTGATGAAATGAAAAAAATATTGTTTGATTGAATTTCTTGAATTCCAATTGAAAGTAAAATTCCACAATTTTCATGCAAACCTATTTTCATTCTCAACATGAATAATTAATTGAAATTAGTCTCGATGAATACAAGTAGCTGCCTGGAAACAGTAAATTATATCAATCCATTAGCTAAATTTGATGAAATGAAAAAAAAAATTGTTTGATTGAATTTGTTGAATTACAATTGAAAGTAAAATTCAACAATTTTCATGCAAACCTGCTTTCATTCTCAACATGAATAATTTAATTAATTGAAACAAATTAATTGAAATTAGTTTGGATGAATACAAGTAGCTGCCTGGAAACACTAAATTATATCAATCCATTATCTAAATTTGATGAAATGAAAAAAATATTATTTGATTGAATTTGTTGAATTCCAATTGAAAGTAAATTCGAAACGTCCAATGGATTAAGGGGGTCTGAACGAACGAATGTCTGCAAATTATTCGAAACTCCACAACAATGGGTACACACAAGCCTCGTATCGCATCAAAGTCTTGGCTCGCGAATGCCGGCTCTCGAAACGAGGCCCGTATGTCCTCAATGCTCTGACCGACGGGAGGCGCTCCGGTCCTCGAAGCTAGAGAGCTTCTCTCTCTCTCTCTCTCTCTCTCGACGATGTTTTCATCGCAGAAGGGAGAGCGGGGAACCGGACGGTCTTGGCGACCGGTGCGCTATTGCGAGAATTTTTCGTACTAGCGTGAGGTTCTTCGTTCACGGGTCGAGACGCTCTCGATCGTAGAATGAAAATAAAAGCATGGGAACCGGGAAAGAAAAGAAGCGAGAAAGAGAGTGAGATAGGAAATAAAAGAAAAGAATTAGAATGAAAGAGGAGAGAGCATTGCGCGAGAGTGCACGCGATTGTGAATCTCTCTCGCGTGCTCGAGTCTCTCGGAACGAATGTCGTTGGGGCAGTTCACTCGTACGTGATAACTCTCGTGAGAAATAATACAAAGTATTTGCCTGCTTGTCGTCTCTCTCACTCTCTCAAGCATTACGCCATTTTTTTCGCAACTGGAAATTAATTCCTTCCGCGTTTTGTCACAATATTCGTCTCGTTTCCGAATTTTTATATTATTGATAAATATATTTAATTTATGAGTATAAATAAATTATTAATTTTATTAATAATTAATGTTTAGAATTTTTGTTTAGTAATTTTTTTTTTAATTTCGTTGATAATGGGAATTAATAATTTGGCGACCTTCGGGGATGCAGCGGGACGAATGCGATTGATATTCGCATTGTAGGGACGAGATTTTAACACGCCCAGAACGAGGCGATTTTTTTGCTAAGCTTCCGCGAAGCTTGATGCGACTTTAATCGCCTTGGGATATTTTTTTCTCGCCCATTCTCGTCTCGGCCCTGCTGTTCTTCGCGCAAACTTCCTCGCCGAACAGTTCGACCGGTGTGCAATTTGCCGCCTCGGACGTATCAAGGTCCTCCTGGACGTGCCCTTGAACGACCTTCGAGTCACCTTGATTGTCATCAAACCATTTTTTTATAGAATGACAATAAAACAGAATATTCCACGCATTTGTCGATATTGACAATTATACATGTCAAAGGGCTGACGTGACCTTGAACGACCTTCGAGTCACCTTGATTGTCATCAAACGATTTTTTTACAAAATAACAATAAAACAAAATATTCCACGCATTTGTCGATATTGACAATTATACATGTCAAAGGGCTGACGTGCCCTTGAACAACCTTCGAGTCACCTTGATTATCATCAAACAATTTTTTTACAGAATAACAATAAAACAAAATATTTCACGCATTTGTCGATATTGACAGTTATACATGTCAAAGGGCTGACGTGCCCTTGAACGACCTTCGAGTCACCTTGATTGTCATCAAACAATTTTTTTACAGAATGACAATAAAACAAAATATTCCACGCATTTGTCGATATTGACAATTATATATGTCAAAGGGCTGACGTGACCTTGAACGACCTTCGAGTCACCTTGATTGTCATCAAACGATTTTTTTACAAAATAACAATAAAACAAAATATTCCACGCATTTGTCGATATTGACAATTATACATGTCAAAGGGCTGACGTGACCTTGAACGACCTTCGAGTCACCTTGATTGTCATCAAACGATTTTTTTACAAAATAACAATAAAACAAAATATTCCACGCATTTGTCGATATTGACAGTTATACGTGTCAAAGGGCTGACGTGCCCTTGAACGACCTTCGAGTCACCTTGATTGTCATCAAACAATTTTTTTACAGAATAACAATAAAACAAAATATTCCACGCATTTGTCGATATTGACAGTTATACATATCAAAGGGCTGACGTGCCCTTGAACGACCTTCGAGTCACCTTGATTGTAATCAAACAATTTTTTTACAGAATAACAATAAAACAAAATATTCCACGCATTTGTCGATATTGACAGTTATACATGTCAAAGGGCTGACGTGCCCTTGAACGACCTTCGAGTCACCTTGATTGTCATCAAACAATTTTTTTACAGAATGACAATAAAACAAAATATTCCACGCATTTGTCGATATTGAACAATTATACATGTCAAAGGGCCGACGTGCCCTTGAACGACCTTCGAGTCGCCTTAATTGTCATCAAACAATTTTTTTACAGAATGACAATAAAACAAAATATTCCACGCATTTGTCGATATTGACAATTATACATGTCAAAGGGCTGGCGTGCCCTTGAACGACCTTCGAGTCACCTTGATTGTCATCAAACAATTTTTTTTACAGAATAACAATAAAACAAAATATTCCACGCATTTGTCGATATTGACAGCTATACATGTCAAAGGGCTGACGTGCCCTTGAACGACCTTCCAGTCACCTTGATTGTCATCAAACAATTTTTTTACAGAATAACAATAAAACAAAATATTCCACGCATTTGTCGATATTGACAGTTATACATGTCAAAGGGCTGACGTGCCCTTGAACGACCTTCGAGTCACCTTGGTTGTCATCAAACAATTTTTTTACAGAATGACAATAAAACAAAATATTCCACGCATTTGTCGATATTGACAGTTATACATGTCAAAGGGCTGACGTGCCCTTGAACGACCTTCGAGTCACCTTGATTGTCGTCAAACGACATTTTTCTAAAATAACAACAAGACAAACTATCTCCCCAGGTCAATATTGACAATTATACACGTACAAAAGCAAATAAAAATCGTTAATTGCTTTTTACAAGAAAAAAGAAAAACATTTTTTAAAAAGATAAAAAAAAGAATTTCTTGGCAGAGGAATAATTTACAGCAATCTCGTTACGAAAAACTGTCTCGAGACGCGTGCTCGTTTATCAAAAGCCCATTCTCGTACTGTCCACGAGACGAAGGATTTATCGTCGTGGCATGGACGAGGAAGGAAAGGTTTCCCGAATGTCGCCCATGGGCAAATTATGAGTCCAGAGAGTACAGACTTACAAATAGAGAATGTACTATCGTCGATATACGCGCGGCTCTCATCTACTTCGTAGAAAGTATATACATATATATATATACGTGTGTACATGTACAAGACGCGAGTATATCGGTACCATGGAGACGAGCAAAAGGAGAAGTAGTCCTCCGTCTCTCTGTGCGATATTCGTGAAAGATGGTGTTGTCCGCGGCCCAAGGAATCGAGAACTGTGCGCGCACGCGATAAGTCGATCGACAAACCGGTCACTGAGAGGGTTGTCCATTTTATACATACATACATATATATATTCACATATTAGAATTATAATATATTAGGGTTTTTTTTACTCAACTTAAATTTTTTAATTTATTTTATTTTTGATTATTTTGCATTTTTTAGGTCCATATCCTATCTCTCCTTTTTCTCTTTGTTGTTAGTTCTTTGCCTCAATTACGCATTTTTTGCCCGGCTCAGTTGGGCGGTCACCGCACCAAGTAGTGGCCGCGTGCAATG